>OW679197.1:108113780-108323675 GCA_940337035.1 Agriotes lineatus | reverse complement strand
CATGGATGAAAGGGGATAGCCTTCTTCTCGATTAAGATTATTACGGTGTTGGTAAATATCAATGGCTTTGCGAGAATCTATCTGCTGTTTAATCGAAAGCGATCTGATGGCTGGTATCACGTTGGTGTTCGGCGATGGCTGATGATGAAACGAGACCCCGACCTGAGGAAACGGTGTTGTTCAAAGGTACGAGCTTTTTCGGAACGTCCTCTTTCACACCAATGCATACAGCATTACAGGTGCAGCATTTTTCAAGCGTGCCACTTAAACTTGTAATTTCTTTGCTACGTTTTTTACATTCTGCTCTAACGCATTTATTGTTGTCTTATTTTAGTTTTACAAAATAATTCTAGACGAGATATACATACATAGTCTGCTTCCAGTCATGATTTTAAAATTTTGTTTTATTTAAAAATGTGATATAAAAACCGTGCGTCCTGCCAAAAAATGCAATCAGTAAGTGAAAGTTGAATTGATAATATGTTAACTGCATTTATTCATAATAGTGATTCAGTTCATAGGGAATTAGCCCAATTAGATGAGTTACCTACTAAATACAAGTAGGGACATCCACAAAGTCCAGGGATAAAAATGTTTTAAACAAAAAAAAACTTGTTTTTTTGTTTAATTAAAAAACAGTTTTTTTGCCAACCCTGAATGCGGACAGCTTGTTTTCAGTCACAAGGTGTTGGTGTTAACGGTCAGGCTTGTATAATTGTTTTCGAGGTTAAAACTGGACTGCTAAAGTCCGTATCAGTTAGCTGTATCAAAACTTATTTTTCATTTAAAGTGGAATTTTATGGTATGTTTTAGTGTGAAACGAGGACCTAATCCAACAGTGATCTTGGTGTATCACAAGGGTTCATAATTGTTGATAATCTGCAACTAACATTTATGCTTATATCTATTTATGTTAATAAATGCACATCGGAACCCATGTATTTACTTCATTTGTGACGTTAAGTGTTGAGTATTTAATTATTCATGAAATAATTTGTATAAATACAACATTTAATTAATAAAAAGGATTAGAATGTGTTTAGAAGATATCTAAGGACCCATAGATACTGTCTTTATATCGAAGATTGCTTTGCCTACCTTCATAATAAGGAAAACCACATTAGACGATTGAGTGCATGTATATTTAACATTGACTTTTGCCATATTTTGGAATGTCAATGGCAGCCTTAACATTTTTTTAAGTTCTTCCCCAAACTCTCTTGATCATATTCATCAGACGTCGTTATCAATCCCTTCTTCAGTTTTCTTGATGAATATAGCATTTAATACGGCGTGTCGCAAAGCAATTATTGTGTACAGCTTTGTACTTGCATTTTCTACAATTTCGAAATATATGCGATACCGGAGCAATTTCGTTTCGTCATGAATACCAATACAACAAATCATAGTCAGCAATTATTACTGTGGCGTGCGACAAGGTAGTTGTCAGCTCTCTTGCAACTTCTAATCAAACAATTTTTAAAAATAGGGGAAGAGCATTATTGTTTCGTGTTTCCTATCCATAACTACCATACAACGCTTCCTCTACCCCTATACATGCCTGCTGTCCCCCGCACCATCCCTAAGCCCCGGAAACTACATAACAACGGCATAAACAAAGCAGCCTTACCGGCTGTCCTTGTTTCGGGGCAAAGCGTGCACCCACCTACGTCACCTTTACTTTACTATTTAATCCGTTATTCATGGGAAAGTTATTTTCTTTGTCGAATGTGTGCCGGCCGAGTGGTTTTCGGCGGCATGCACACATGTCGTATGAAAAGGGCGACTGCACACAAACGTATGAGTGTACCGTGTACAGTTCTATTAATAAGCGCGATGACTCACGTCGCGTTTGTGGAAATTAAAATACAATCCTGGCTGGACGTGTCTGAACTCCAAAAGCGCCTATCTGATAAAATTCCTCACAGCTCGCAGGCGGGATGAGTGCTTACCCTGGCCGGTTGAATATTCAGCTTGGGAATGTTTCAGTTTGGGAAATGGATTAATATGTATGAGCAGACTACGGCCAAATCAGCAGTCTGTTTGTTTTTAAGATGCTATCTGTTATTGACTAACGACCTCCTATTTGGAAGGAGCAATTAGTTCCAAGAGCTAACTTAACGACCAATACAATGGGAGGATCAGCAAATTAGTTTGGACTGTTTTCAGCAATGAAGTGCAAAATTAATATTCAATTTCTCGTTTTGTTTTGGGTTTATATATTTCTAATGTGAAATGGGGGATTCTTTAGACAGTGTTTAACTTATGAAATGCTAGAATAATAATTAATACGGCATGACACGGTATTATCAAATTTATTAAGATTTATATTATTTATATACATATATGTATAGTAAGCATTGAAACAGGTCTTTTAGGCCCATAGCTTGATTGTTTGTTTCCATTTTTTCCTATCTCTAGCTCTTTCTTTCCAATCAGTTAATATTCTTCTCCTTCACGTCCTCTAGTATCGCTTCACGCCACCGCTTCTTTGGTCTGCCCCTTCTTTTCTTAAAATCTGGTTCCCGCAAGCAATTCTCTTCACTACTCTATCTTCTTCCATTCTTTCAATGTGTCCCAGCCATTGTTAATCTCCTCGCTTTTATTACCATATCTATTTTGGGTTCCTTTGTACATACTGTAAATTTCTTCGTTCGTTCTTCCTTTCCCATCTTAACAGTATTTCTTGTATATTCTTATTGAGCACCCATGTCTCACCCCATACAAAGCGGTTGGTCTTATTACTGTCTTATATATGGTTGGTTTGGCCTTTCTTGATAAATGTTTTTATCTTAACAAATGGTTCATGCTCGATCATCCCATATATTTGCCTTACTTAACCTTGCTTCAATTTCTCGCTGTTCATTGCAATTATTGGTTAGCCTTGCATCTAGGTAAACGAACTCATCCACTTCTTCAAACTTCATTTTTCCGTATTGCGTGTGTAGTTCGAGGTAGCTTCTTTTGTCTTGTGTTTCTACGCTTCTCATAAATTTACTCTTCTTCTGACTGACTTGCCAATCCCATCTTGTGTGCGGCTTCGATCAAACGTGTAGTGGTTTTTCGGACTTCCTTTGTGTCTCTAGCTACGATCGCCACATCGTCAGCCTAGGCGATGACTTGGTGACTCTTGTACAGCAGGTATTCACTCCGATTCAGTTGACTGTCATGCATAATTTTCTCCACTACTGCATTGAACAATAACGTTGATAAGGGATCTCCTTGTCCAAGACCGGATGTCACCACAAATTCTTCCGATATTCCTTTCCTTGCCCTTATGTTACTTGTTGTGTTTAGCGTCATATTCAGGATTCTTATCAATTTTGTAGGCACTTTAAAATGTTTCATAGTCTCTATTACTCTGTTTCTCTTTATGGAATCGTATGCCTTTAAGAAAATCTATGAATATTATGTTCGCTGGAATTTTGTACTCAAAGCTTGTTGTTAACAGTTCGTTCATTGTATATATCTAGTCTATTATGCTCCTTCCTGTTCGGAAACCCCGCCTGGTACTCACCCATTTGGGGATCCAGTATCCGTTCTAATCTTCTTTTAATTAGCGTTGCCAATGTTTTATAAGTCACATCCAGCAAGAATATTCCACTATAATTACTGCATTTTGACTTATCCCCCATTCTTTAAGATAAGAATTATAGTGGCACTTTCCCAATTGTTTGACATTCACTCTTCTTCCCAGATAGTCGGCATTAATTCATGATGAGGTTCTCTGCCGTTATCCCATTTCTCCCCAAACTTTTATTGTTTTTAAGGTTACTGATAATTTCTTCTTTTGTTGGCTCATCAACCTTAATGTTGTCCCTTGTTATTGCCACTTCTTCGTTTTACTCTAGATTTCCATTTAGAATTTCTTTAAAATTCCTTCCATCTGTTCCTAATTCCATCCTCGTTCCCTATTAAATTTCCTTGTAGATCTTTTATGTACTATATCGCTTGGTGCTCTGTCGACGTTCCTTTTTTTGTTTCTCTATAGAAGTTTTTGATCTCCTTTCTCCTGTAGTAGTCTTCTGCCGATTTTACTTTTTCTTCGTTTCTATCTCTTTTTTTCTGTCTATTAATCTTTTTAACTCTCGCCCTCTGTATTTTGTACTCCTCTCGTTTTATTTGAAGGGCTTTCATTCTCAGGTTGTTTCTGGATTCGGTTTCCCTTACACACTCTCTATCCCACCATTGGTTTTTATTTTAACTTATTTAAATGGTACTGTGTTGTTTGTCGCTGTCTGAATTATTGTCTCCATTTCTTTCCATTTTTTGTCTATATTTTGTGTCATCCAGTTCTCCTTATCGTGGTAACACCTCATTATATCTTTTTGATAGTGTTCTCTTATTTCTGGTTTTTACAACGCTTCCATATAGTACTCTCCGTTGTGGTTACCAACTTGATGCAGACTTTCTTTACCAATTATATGCTTAAATACAGCTTCATTTCCAATTTTCGCATTTGTATCTCCTATGACTATCTTAATGTTATTTTATTAAGCTTTAATGAACTATGAAATGGTTAACGTTACAACGTTCTACAAAATATAAATAATCTTGACGGACCTCTAGAAAATTATTGATATTAGTATGTTATTCTCCAGTCTCCAAATTAAGCCTTCGATTTCTCGCAGACTGTGAGTTTTGGGCGGGCCTTAGTTACTATCGATATAAGGACATAAATTCAATTCCCCAGCTTTAGGGATGTTGGTTATTATAATTTAATGCCAATATATTCCACCCTGCTGCTTATCCCGCTTTTCACGGAATCCCGCCGATTAACTCCGCGCTAACTAAATCTCATTTAATATCAGACAATCTAACTTCACCTTATCATGAACACTTAACCTCACCGACCATTTAACTCTACTCACATCGGATCCCAGCTACAAGGATTACTGTTTGCGCTAAGCCCTGAGATTACAAAAATCGCGTGCGTAGGGACTACAGAGTTTCAAAATCTACTTAGCGCCCGAATACCGCTGCTCCATATCGCTTTGGAAGTTAAAAATGATACCGAAATCCTAACGCGATTGGAAAGACAGAAATAAAGCGAGGCAGCGAAATCTCGTTAAAGTCCCGGAGTTCAACCTTGCGTGAAGGCAAGGTACAGGGTATCCTGAAACTCACGAACCCTTCTAGACAATTGGAAGAGAACCCTCAGACCAGTAAGCATATAAAGGCAAGAACATGCAATTTAAACAGAACTATAACATAGAAATGTCTGCAACAACTCAAGTATCTTTTTTATGGACCTTTGTAGCCAAGCGACTAAATTTCTGTAACTGGGTTATGAAGTACGTTAATCACCATGTCGGCTAACGCCGCGAATACTAGTTAACGATAAAGACAGTGTTGTTACATGCATACATAATGGGAATCGTGTCCTTTGGAATTTATTATAATATTCCCAAGCAGACAGTGTACGATCTGTTAAGATATCGAATGTCGTTTCAACATGATGGCTCTCTCTGCCTTAGAATCTCGTTTTGTTTCACAGATCTAACGCCTTGATTTTATTTTTTTGTATAGCTGTAAAGAAATATATGTGCCCAATATTATAGTCGACGATTGAACGAGTTTCCTGATTCATAAATCTTGGATCGCCCTAGATGAAAAATGGGAAGAAGCAATGCCACGTGAAAAACAAAGCCGCAGCGCTCCGACGTCACGTCAGCACAGGAAGGCTGAATTGGACAAAGATTAAATTTACTGAGCCTCTTATCTCAGAGTTCGATAAATTCAATCATTAGCCAACTCGGTCTTCCTGTACTGACGTCACGCCAGAGCGCCGCTGCCTTCAATTTCAGGCGGTTAGGGAAGGAGTCCATTATATGGTAGCTGGAACTGGGTTACTTCAAGTTAAAGACGTTCAATCGCGTTGAGGTCATTGGAATGTGGAAGCTTTGTACGCTGTTAAGTGCATCTTGAACTGCTCACATAGCAAATACATAACCAAGTCCTACCAAGTGCTAGTGTGGAGAGAAGACTTTCGAGGGACATCAAAGCTATACTCCAAGAAAAAATCGAAATGCAGTATAACAAAAGCTACAACCTTATTTAGAAGAGCACTCTTAATATCATGTGTTGAAAAGGGAGAAGGATAGCTGATTGCTGAGTTGTGGCTTTAGACAATGCAACAGTGGATTTAATCCATAACGATATGTTACTAAGGGTAGAAGGAACGTGTATGAAAAATCTTCATATACGATCTCGTTGTGACCCATTTCAATTTGTTCCGGGCCCTTTTTCATAGTTGTTCTGACCACTTGTTTCGTGGCGTAGCCTCATTGATTCTAAGTGGATGTACAGTGTATAAAATAAGCAGAGCAGTTATTTGAACATGTTTGATAGACAAGGCGGTGCTTTCAGGACACCCTGTAGTGCACCAAGGGCCAACTTCATCGCGATTATCTGGGGGCTTGTAAAGCCATTACTTTAGTTTTTGTGGTATTTCCAAATTACATTGTACAGAACAAGAAGTCCAAATATTTGAACATGTTTGTGAAACAAGGCGGTATTTTCAGGACACCCTATAGTGCACAAAGGGTCGACCCTATTATGAGTATCTGGAGGCTTGCAAAGCCTTAACTTTAGTTTTTGTGATATTTCCAAGTTACAGTGTAGAGAACAAGAAGTTCATATATTTGAACATGTTTGATGAGACAAGGTGGTATTTTCAGGACACCCTGTAGCGTACTAAGAGCCGACTCCATCACGTATATCTGGAGATGGCCCAACAGGAAACAATATCGCGATAATTTGGCCGGTTTGTTCGCTCTAAAATGAATTCCCTCGGGACTTATTAAACGAAATTAACGACATCGGCAAGGGCGGGCGCCGCCCAACCGTTGCCCTCGGTGGGCCGAGAGATAACTCCCCGGTTTGTAATTTCCGGTAGGACCAGGTGTAGCTCCCGCTCGCCAGCAGCAATAATTTGTACAAAAACATCGAGATCGCGTTGTTCACTCTACCCTGTAATTAATTTGGGCCCACACGAGCGAATGTTTTGTCATACATTGTGGCCGGTCGCGGTGCCCAAAGAACAACGAACATAATCAGGCTGCACACCCTCCGCCCGGGATCTTTGTTGGCGCTGCGACAGTTATAATCAGCAACGGGTCAGTTGTAATTCTGTTTGCCGGACGTTCAACAATGGCTGCGAGCTGTTGATAAAGCGCCCCACATGGACGGTTCATCTGCAGGGAGATATATGAATGTACATCAGAGGACATCGCAGCCACCCACAAACAAACGATGTGCTCCAGACAATGTACATAAAAACTAACCCTTAAACATTACTGCCCTTAACAACGTCACTACAAAATTAGTGATGCTTACATATATTTTTGTGCTAAGGTGGTTTGATATTCTACGAGTTCCCGCAGATAAAAATGTTTTTCCCATCAATAACAAACATTGACCACCAATTATTACCCGTAGCACCATTAGCTAGTTAAATGGACACGTAATTTAAGTTAGCTTTTTGCAATGTAAGTACATTGTACAATATATAATAAACAAAAGTAAATTAATCGGTCTGATTGGGCTTTCCTGTCCTGACGTCACGCCGTAAAGCTGTGGCCTTGTTGTTTCGGTGGTAATGGTTGACTGGATTAATGTCATATTAAAATCATTTTTACAATTCCGAATACATTTACAAAAAACATTATTTTTGATCCCAGTCTAATATTACTTAGACCTTTTTATGAAACAGGGGTTTTATAACATATAAATAAATGCTAGCAGCTCTATATCCTATAAAAATATTTCCAAATACAATTATTGTTGATAACTTCTGCTGGTACTTTCCATTGATAGTAGTGCATCGTTACACCTGCAGATTGTAGGGTATCACAACACCTTAACCTCTTAAAATGCCATTATCTCAAATTACCGTATGATCGAAAACGTGTATCCTCTGAAGGGCTGTGGAATTATTTTGTTAAAAATGTATGTTCGTAGTCGTGGTATTAAAAGTCACATTGGCATTTCATATCTATCAGTTTAAGGTTATATTAACAAATACATACAAACATTTCTATTGAATACATAAAAATGTTAATAACAAAAACAACTACAGCTGTTCAAAGTGATTTCCTCCATTTTCCATACATAGCACAACTTAAGCGATTCTATCAAAATAGGTTATATTATAGAGTACCTTTATTCACCACTGCCAACATAAATTACATTTTTTTTAAATTCGCAGCCCTCTAGACGATAAAGGTTTTCGATCATACTGAATATAATTTCATGATGGTTGTAGAGATTTTCAAACAATTTCATTAGTGACTTCTTTATGTCCTCCCTCTCCTTTATAATACAACGATACGCGTGTGTATTACGTAGCCTTTCTGGACGAGTGGTTACGCGCCTGAATAGAAATCAAATTCTCTCTAGGGGCGAAGTTCTCTTTGCTAATTAAGGTAATTCACATTGCTAAGAGTTTCGTTTAACTGTTCCAGTCATTAGAAACATTAAGACATTTTTTACCTATTTTGTACGTATTTATGAACACTTCAATTGGAATTGTAGTTACTGCAAATACATCCACGGAACTCGCAATTTCCAAACTTAATCGAAACTTTACACGGCCAAACGTTACGAAATTGAAATTTTATGGAGACTGCCTACTGCCAGTAAGTATCCACACAGAACAATGTTTGTCCAATTTTAATGCACCAATTTTCTTCAATACTTCAAGTGCGTTATGGGAGCATACCAGTTTATAGCTAATAAAGCGGTTTTGTAGGCAACATTTCAAATAAGGACAAACTTTTAATTAAAGCTCCAAGTAAATTAACACCACCAAGTTTCATAGTAATCTTCCAGTAATGATCCATAACGCACAGTCAACTTTATTAGCAATACATTGTTCGATGCGAAATGAAACGGCGATCGGTCGCTGTTTTTCAAACACAATTTTCATGGAAGCCGAATCAATGTAGACAAAGTTAATTAAACCGCAACGCTTCAGCTTTGTGATAGCCAATCGCCACAGGTAATTATTTTAGCCTCTAATATTGAGCACTAGAATTGAGATGTCATTTAGCGATATTGTTGGTAACTGGGATGCATATAATACATGTACATGCCGCTCTCGATCAAATTGTTCCAATTAAAGAAAATAACATTATATTCATATTGAGCGTTCAACACGCCGGAGCTCCATAGGACGGTGCACATATTACTGTAAAAATTGTGCAAAGCCAACGATGCCACGTTAGTTAAACTTGCCCAAAACAATAATGGACACGTTCGCGCCATGTCCTGATTAGCTGTCTGGCGTGTGAACCCACATCCAGCTTCTTTCTTGCCAAAAGGTGAGCATTCGGGAGTTCCGGACGTTTGTTCGGCGCTGCCGGAAGCGGGATTTTTGATTTCCGGCCCACGACACACGCGCGATGGATGCTAACGTTCCGTTTTAGATTAGCGGTGTTGTCACTTTCACTTTGGAAAGTGACTCCCGCGCCGCGATGGAGAATCAGGTTACGTTATGATCCTTTTACTTCTGTTACGTAAGGCCGCCGCCGTATCCTGCGGAGTTAGCTGTGGAACCGTGATAATACTTGCGCTTTGCCAAAAATATTTTTGGTATTCCTATAATTACGTCAATGGGAGATTGTTCTGTAGAAAATTTAATTAAAAAAAACACATTAATTGATTTTACAACAAAGCTATTGGCTACATAGGCCTCTACATCAAATAACTGTCGACAGTCAAAAGCGTTTCGCAAAAATAAATGTTAAGAATAATACCTGCTATTAAAAAGTACATTTTAGTATTGCCATGAATCATGACACATGGAAAAAACTTCTGTGATACTTTCAAAACAATATTATGTCATGTCAATCGACTTAAGCACATTAATTATTAAGTATTGCAATAGTATGGTGCTTACCCCCACAAATTGATAATTACATCAGACATGATTAGCAATAACTGTAATTTAATTAACAGAAGTTAGTAACTGAATAAAACAGTATCGCCAGGGTTGCGTTCAGCTTGTATTCAATATTTGTGTTCGGTATGGCAGATGTAGCTAATTTGTGATGACTGACAGATTAATTGTGTGACGTCAAGAGACGATAATGAATTCGCCTACAAAGGTGTTTCGAAGCGTTACAGAAGTTTTATGCAGTTTTGTATTCATATCATAATGCCAACAATCGATAACGCAGCTAAAGGATTATTAAGCAGTGTACGAAGGCACAATGATGCAAAGAGCATTTGAAAAGCAACCTGAAAATTAAAGAAGACCACAAGAAAGTGATAATAGCTTGTGAATCAGTGTTTATTTAACTAAAAGTGAAAAAAATGCAACCCAAGTGCGGTTAGAGTGTTCCTAAATGACATTTAAGAAAACACTTAGGAGTTAAGGATCAAAGATTGTAAAACTTACTAAAACAATTGTATAACATGTTGCTACAGTGACCTAGAGTGTCAATTGTTGCTGTTTATTGGGGAAGCCAAGCCGAAAGCTTGTGTGTAGTTTTGGCTCCCCGTTTTTAATTAATTTCGGCCGATATATTCTCATTGCTCTCTCCACTACTTTTTGACTACATGCAAGCACGTGTGCGCCGCTGCTTGCTAGATTCGGGCGGGGTAATCCCCTAAATACGAACTCTAGCTTAGGTTTGCTTATGGAGGTGTCTTCTCGCCATTTCGTTTTAATAACGCAATTTAACACAATCATTTTTTTCTTGACCTATTAGTTAGTATTGTTAACAATTTCTGATGATGCAAGACCTTGAAATGGCATCGCCTGATCGAATGTTTTTGCTGGTGGACCGAGCTCTGTGGACTTGTGGTTACCACGTCTGCTTAGCATTCGGGAGATCGTGGGTTCGATTCGCATGGCTGTGTTCTTCGATTCAGGTTTTTAGGTGGTTTTGCTGAGTCTACAGCGTACTTCTCCACCTTTCCTGGCCTCTCTTGCATTCTCCACCCATTCTGAAATTCCCGTTATTGGCTGAAGAGGAACGCAAGGGGCCCCCAGCTGGGGGAATTTAAATGACCCTGGACCATTACCTTTTTCGTTTTTGCTGATGCAGTGCATTCAAGAAGCTGGAAGATATTTCGCTGCATGGTGCAACACACTTGATAGAGAGCCTAATATTTTTACATAATACTTTACAAAAAATGAATTTTCAGTATTAGATAGTAGTTATATTTTATACTCCACATTGATTATTTACATTATATTGTTCATTTCTTTTAAAAATATTAAAATATGAAATATTGAAAGGAAATTCACTTTTGACGATGTATCGGTAAAAAGGAAGGCCGATATGACCGATACCGAGTATTGGTATCGGTCCATCCCTAGCTAGTTGTGGATAATTTGTGTTCAGTAGTGCGGTCCCAGAGAAAATTGAACCTGGAGCTTCATCTATTTGTGATTGTCTTCGAAGTGTTGGCACATTTTGGAGCTGTGGGAAGCAGAAAGCAGAGTGCAGCGTCTAGAGGAGCCCTTGTTTGTGGTTTATAAGAAGGCAGCAGCAGCTAAAATATCGCCAGGAGCCAGGTATAAGCTTGGCGTCCCTTGCAACCGTGGGCCGGTGCGAGGTCAACTTTCGAGTCCAATTCAACAAGGCTAGGAGCTACGAGAAGCGAACAGCAAGGTGCAGCACCTGGGGAAGGCTTTGTTCTTGGTTCAGAGACAGGCAACAGCCGCTGAAACCGTTCCAGGAAGAAATTACGAGGTTGGCTTCGCCTTTTTGCGGAAACCAGTAGATTTGGCGAGCAAGCAAGAAACAAATGCGTGTTGGAGTCCCTTTTCACTTGAAAAAAAAAACAAATTCCAAGTTAGCAAAACAACTTGATTATTTGAATTGCATTGTTATTATTTAGCTGATGAGAACTGATTAATTGTTGGTTTATTTGTGTTCAAAATACGCTGGATTTTTATGTGATTCGAACAGTTTTGTTTACAGTCAAATATTTAAGGTTATCTGTCATTCGTTAAAATCGAGCATTTGCTATACAACGGTAAAATTTATACTGTGTAACAACCTAACCCTGTAGATAGATACTCGAGTCTCAATAGCTAACCGGCGCTAAGTTTAAATAAGTTGCCAATGGATAAAATATAGAAGGCAACATACCTTTATAATTGCAATAACCATATTTTTTAATTCGCCCAATAGGAGGCAAATCAAATTAAAACTGTGGTACAGTATACCGCAATTGGCAAAAATAAAATGTCTGCATTCAATTCAATGATTTCTTAAAATAGTTCTCTATATATTTTTTAAATATCAATATGACCAAATATTCTTTCCAAACTATTATGGATTCATATATTCGTAGCCCGACTAACGAGCAGTTTTTACATAGTTTTGAAATTCCACTAATGCATAAATGTAACTTTGCTAGAAACGATTGATTGATAAATGACACATTTATGTTAGATTTGTAAACAAAGTTGTCGTCGCACGGCTATGTAGCGAAATTACAAAAATGGATAAAATTGAAGTTCACATCACAGAAAACTTTTGCTTCTGTGATTAAACTAATTATGTAAATATTTAATCACTGCACGAACTTCAAACTTATCCATTTTTGCAATTTCTTTAGACACAGTCGTCTCTCACGTGCGACAATTTTTGAAATTTCAGATTTGTCAGTTCTCTATCAATCGTTTCTAGCAAGGTTAGATTGGTGCATTACTAGAATTTCAAAACTGTCAACAACTGCTTGTTAATTGGGCGACGAATATATTGATTCACCCTCGCATTTTAAGCAGACTGAACAGCTCCGATATTTATTTTTTTGTGACAGAACCACTTTATATTGCTGTATAAGCGGGTGTCGGAACAAAGAACTGCTAGGTTTTATTAATAAAATCTGAATCTTAATTTACATTTTAACACAATTTTAATATAATCAACTGTTGATTGTAGTGCAAGTTCAAATTTCGTAATTTTCGATATTGATGCATACTTGTAGTCTACGTTTATAACTTATAAATTCTATAGCTATTTTTAAATATTCTAAATCTAAGTAAAAAAGTTTCTGATATTTTCAATGAGGCAGTCCGAAACGCCATAACCTGCTGTTCAATTTACTGTAACTGTGAGAAAAAATTGGCAATTACTGCAAAATGAAAGCAAATGAATAACAAAAAGCTTAGGAATTTGTCGTAAGAACAAGAATTCAACGCTAATAAGGCGCTCAGACGGGGTGGTACAAACAAAAAGTCCCTTTTTAATTACGCATGTGATTATGTTCACACTAAGCAGTGTTGCTGGTGGTATTGCTTTCGTGAGCGACCTTCAGGAGTTGATTTCTAGGTGTGTGTGCAGTTTCACGTTACTGTGCTCGTGTCTGCAGTAACAAAAAACAATATTTAATACAAGCAAAAGTGCAGACACCTTGTGGTTGCCTTATTTTATAAACCGCTCATTAGCATAGAGAAAATTGCAAATCGGAAATTTAAATCCAACAAACCTTGGGTGCATGCAGAATCAAAATTGTTAAATCCTATTAACAGTGGTAAGATGCTTCACGATAATTTCATTAACAAAATGAACTTGCTATTGATTGGTAAGGGTGACGAGTCCTACGTTTGAATTCAGTTTTTTGTTTCCACAAGATTTGCTTTGCGAAGGGAGGCTTTAGACAAGAATTTAACTTCATTAAAGGAACCTTCTTGCCAGTGAAAAACGACCGATGCAAGTCCAAAGACCCTCCCCGGCGTTCGAATCGATTGGCGAGGATTAGTAGGTGGCGGAGGCGAGATAATAAATTGCGGAGGCGCAAGGGTAGTTTATGCTAGAAACATTTGTTCGCAGACGTACTCATTTGTATAGAATTAAATGTCCTCATTCCGGACAGCGTTTGGAGGGTTTGGCTTTTCTCGACAAACAACTGCGGTCAGCTTTGCTAAGCTAACGCGAAGTTAAGGCGCAGCAGGGAACAATCCGTTAATTTCAAACTTGTTGCAAGTCGAACGATTAGGCTTGGAAGTAATCGTACATGCGAAACCTAACCTATGTTAAGCTTGATAAAATCAACCAATGGCTGCATATATTTGAAAATTATGGGGTCGTGAAGTTTTGAGATACCATTTAGGTGTGAAAGTAGAGTCTACATTGAAAGGCAGATGAAGTTCCTTCAAAATTCCCAGTGAACTTTACGATATCGTTCTTCGGATTTTTACGTTCTTCCAATGAAAGTGGACCCTTAAATTAATATAGGGGTGAAGTTATTTAAGTAGATTGAACAATAAAAGTCCAACAAAGTTGATGCATATTAGTATTTTCATTATTTTCCAAGCTATAATCGTATCTAAAATTAACACATAGATGAAGTTGCTGAACGGTATTCAACTATAAGTCTTATCGAGTTGATCTTCACGTTTTGCACGTATAGTCAAGTTTCAAAATAGAAAATGTTTGAAGATGCTGCACTATATTCAACAGTAAAAGTTGATGTTAGCATTTTCCAAGCAATAGTTGAGTCTAAAATTAACATCAGGGCGAAGTTGCTGAACTATATTCATCAATAAAAGTTGATGTTAGCATTTTCCAAGCAATGGCCGAGTCTAAAATTAACATCAGGGAGAAGTTGCTGAACTATATTCAACAATAAAGGTTGATGTTAGCATTTTCCAAGCAATGGCCGAGTCTCAAATTAACATCAGGGCGAAGTTGCTGAACTATATTCATCACTAAAACTTGATGTTAGCATTTTCCAAGCAATAGCAGAGTCTAAAATTAACATCAGGGAGAAGTTGCTGAACTATATTCAACAATAAAGGTTGATGTTAGCATTTTCCAAGCAATGGCCGAGTCTCAAATTAACATCAGGGCGAAGTTGCTGAACTATATTCATCAATAAAAGTTGATGTTAGCATTTTCCAAGCAATAGCCGAGTCTAAAATTAACATCAGGGAGAAGTTGCTGAACTATATTCAACAATAAAGGTTGATGTTAGCATTTTCCAAGCAATGGCCGAGTCTCAAATTAACATCAGGGCGAAGTTGCTGAACTATATTCATCAATAAAAGTTGATGTTAGCATTTTCCAAGCAATAGCCGAGTCTAAAATTAACATCAGGGAGAAGTTGCTGAACTATATTCAACAATAAGTGTTAAGTGAATCTTAGCATTTTCTAAACTTTAATCTAGTCGAAAATTAACCTAGGGGTGAAATTGCTGGATTATATTGAAGAACACAAATTTTAAATTACATCGAGTATTTTCTAAGCTTTAGTCGGGTCTAAAATTAACATAGGCGTAAAGCTGTTGAAATAAATTAAGTTGATGTTCGCATTTTTCTTAGTAGTCTAAAATCAACATGAGAATGAAGTAGCTGCAATATATGAAACAATAAGTTGATGTTAGTATTTAACAATATTTATTCGAGCCTTAAATTGACATAAGGGTGAACTTGCTAAACTATATTGAATAATAAAACGTACTAAGTTCATATTAGCATTTTCTAACCTTTTTAGTAGAGTCTAAAATTAACATAAGGGTGAAGCTGCTGAACTATATTGAACAATAAGTTTGATTCAGTTGATCTTAGCATCATTGAAGTTTTAGTCGAGTCTAGAAATAACTGAGGGTGAACTTGCTGAATTACATTCAAAAATAATAGTATATTACATTACAAGGCCTGAAAGTGATACTTTGCAGATAATGAGGCATGTTAAAGAATACGAGGACGCAAAGCCTCTGAGCCCAACATAGACACTTTCATGCTGTGTAATGTATGACATTTTTCTCAAAATCTCTCTTTAAAAATTTAAAAATAGAATTCTATCGCATCAAGACGCATAGTGAAGGTGACCGGTCACCTAGGTAAAGTAAAGTAAAAAATTTGTAAAAGGCTTTTTACCCAGAACTTCCCTAGTCGACATTGTGACACTAAATAATTTTAAAAATCAAATTAAGTTAGGAGTAAAAATATCTTCACGGTTCTAATAAATTGAATAAATTTTCAAATAAAAAAAACGTTACCCGTGGTCGAATTCGAACGGCAGGCGGATCCGCGTATGCAGTCCCAACGTTTTGTGGAATACTGCAAGGGAACTGGCTATTTCTACCTGAGCTACGGAGCACCGACCCTTCGAATTCCTGCGTTGCAGCTGTATTAAGTAACGCACTAATTTGTTGCTCCTTTTTGTATCGTACAGCATTTATTCTGTATCTATTGGGGCCATTTTTGGTAAGAATAAAGCCTGCGCTATGTACAAATTATTACTTGTATTTATTACTCAGTTAAATAAAAAATAAACAAAATTTTATTTTTTAAGGTGCTCCCCCTGTATATATTCGTCTGAAATTGTTTCAGTTTCATGTCAGGTAGATATATAATATGATTAATGTGTATGCAAAATATTGTCTTCCTCGGACAAATAGTTTTGGAGTTATACCGCAAACAGACAGACAGATAGAATTGAGAAAACCTGTTTTTCGTCATCTAGAGACTCTGAAACGTGAAGATCTGGAGAAATTTCGAAAGGTGATTTTTTCGCGATTACAATAATTCTTCGTCTTTTAGACGAGGCAAGTAAAAGTGACTAGTCTTGCAAAGTGACACTTTCAAGATCAAACTGAGTCTTGACATGACCCGTTTTCTTGACGATTTCAGGACAAAATTATAGTAGTCTAAAATGAACATAGGGGTGAATTTACTGAACTATAAAAGATTTACTAAGTTGATGTAGCATTTTCCAAGTTTTAGTAATGCGAATAGTCTAAATCTTGACAAATCTTGAAAAATACAACCCTGAAGAACTTGATTTTGCAATTTTTGCAACGAGTCTATTCTGAAATACCAGAGGGTAAAGTTGCTCAACATGATGTATAAGAATGAACAGTAGAAGCCTTATTAACTTAATTTTTAAGGTTTTACCTTAAGTTCGAGTCTAAAATTAACATAGGGATGCAAATACTTCAAGTACTTATATTAAACAATAACTCTTATGACGTTGATCTTCACCTTGAGAACTCAACGTAACTTAAGGAGTCATTTTATAACTGTCCGCGTTACAGTAAAGTTCTGGCAAAACCTTGAAGAACATTGACCGATAAAAGAATTATTACTAACTTGATCGTAGACTTTTAAATGTTTTATCTATGAACGTTGATTGTAAAATCGACAAAGAGCGAAGTTGCCGCAAAACTTTTGATTGATATTGAATAATAAAAGTATTCGTAACTTGATAGTAGGGCTTTTAGCGATTTGCCAATGAATGTTGAGTCTAAAATTTACGCAGGGGCGAAGTTGCTGTAAAATCGTGAATAATGAAAGTCGCCCGGCATTGATGTTGGGAAATTTAATATTTTACAAGAAAAGTCGGTTCCAAAATTGACAGCGAATGAACTTGCTGCAAAATCCTGAATAACAATGAATAACAAAAAGCTTATTACATCTTAGAATTGTTAACGGTTTGCTAATGAAACTCCCAACATAAAATTGACGCAATTTTAGATATAATTGAACAACAGTTATGTTCCATTGGAGCGTCAATACAAATCATAACAAATAAAAGCAAAGTAGGCTGCACGGGAATGCCTCGATTGTCTTCAACATCACGGAGCACCAGGCCACGCTACAAAGGACGGTTTTTAACGTAATTAAAAAAATACAAAACAAAGGCTTTCTATCTTAGTCACCGCAGCAAAACTGCTTTTCCATTCAATTTGAATTCAATTGAATTTTAATGCCAGCGATGTTATCCGTTAATAGGAGCCAATAAACCATGACAGAGATCTAGATTATCGTTGAAAGCAAAGAAAGCAAAGCCTCAATGCCAGTGCACACAAAAAATAATTAGATCGATGATGAATGGCCCCGAAATGGGACAGACCTTGCAAACTTGGATTTCTGGCACACCAGGAAATCTGGCCAGATGCAGCCTGCTTGATGTCGTGGACAAGGCCGTAAATAACGCTTTTGAAAATGTCAACGAGTACTTGCTGGGAAGGCCGTTCCGTCAGTCAATGGCATGGAAACGCATTGTTGGGCTAGTTTTTCCTCGTCTTATTTTTCCAATACTCCCACATGTTTCACAGACTAGGTCTCGTACAGCAGCAGTACTTAAATTTCAGCACAGAGGCGAGTATTTTATTTCATGCGGGTTAGGTTGAATATCCTTGTAAATTGATCTCGCCATGCGGGTGGCATTCGAAACTACCCCAGATGTGGTCTTCCCGGAGAAATATGTCAGTTTATATTAATCGTCTGACGAAAGCGATCGCTGCGACATATGGTAAAATCGTCAGCTTTGGATTTCTGAGACAACACCGGCATTTGGCGCTAAGGGCTGTTTGTTAGGGATCAACTGACATGTTCTCAACGTGCTTTAAGCATTTGCTTTAAAATGATGAGATTGGCAGTTGTCAGTTGCCCACTTGGAGAAAATAGTAAGCTGTAATAATAGTTATGTGTGTATGATGGAGCTCTTTGTTCAATTAGTAAATTTGGTTATACAGTAACCGGCATAATTTGAACAAATTCGCAAATTCAAAATGCACGTATACGAGGGAGGTTCTAAAATATGAAAATAGTTCAAGTGTATTTTTCAAAATACACACGTTATTTGAGAAGTTTAGAATAGAAAGGAGAGGTCAAATATGAAATCACTTACTTCGAAAAAGAATTTTCAATGATTTTTCCTATTCGTTACCAACTTGAATATTACGGAAATGAGCTACTTTAAAGCTAATTTATTATCGGATACGATAACGATGTACCATCGGGATCATAGTAAATTGAACGACTGTATACATTTTATGGGATATTTTTTTCGATTTCTGCGAAACCGTAGATGGAGCACTTTTTGATTCGATTGTAAATTTGACAAGAAGGTAACAGTTAGTTAATGGTATCTAGCTGTTACTGTAGTAACTATAATAACATTTAGTGTACAAGAGAAAATTGTAGGTCGTTCACTTTTTACGCTCCCAATGGTACTGTCGAACTTGAGTTTCGCTCACCTAGCAACCAGAAAATTACGTAAATCGCAATTACTATTAAAACATCTTATTTTTGTATCCAACGTAAAAAACAGGCATGTAATAACAAACGATCTGAACATCAACAACAATTCAAAGGAACTATACATTTTAGTTGAAATGTTATAGGAAAACCAGTGAAAATTGTAGTTGACACATTCTTTCTATTCTAAACGTTTGCAAATAACGTTGTTGTCTATTTTAAAAAATAAGCGTATTTCATCATCAGCCATTTTCATATTTTGGAATCTCTCCAGTATATAAAAAATATATAATATCATTTTGACAAGTGCATTTTGAGTTTGAGAAGATGCAGGAACTTTCTGATAAATGCAATTGAAAATTTTTGTAATGTGTAATTCCGGTTACTGATTACTTCATAATTTCAATTATCAATTTTGCCGACGTTTTTGTAGTATAAAAACATTGTCTGGCATTAAACCTAAACAAATGCTACTTTTACAGTGTGGGACACGTAACTTGATGCCCCTTACTTATTGGGACCGCAACCCAACATACGCATACTATGGTAAAACATATACCCACTATTTATCTAAGACATACTGATCACAGTTGCTGTGCACTTATGGAATTAAAGCAATTGACAGTTAATTTTTACAGCTGTAAGTTAATGATTTGTACGATAGAAATAACATTCTAAGTATGTACTAAGTACGCATGAACTTGGTTCACCCTCCACACAAAACCACAAAATCCAAAACCTCTTTGTGACTATTCGCATGATTTTAGGTCATCTTTATAGCAACAATATATTTGTTTTTAGAATATTTTATGACTATACTCATTTTTTTTTTAATTTTTATAATTTGCTGGTTTTGTGTCGTTTTTATGACAATGGCAAAATTTTAGAATACTAATGACAGATTTAGTACCTTAAAACGACCATCTACACGATTTTATGATCTTTAACAATAGTAACCCGTATGGTTGTAAGACGTTACCTCAACAATATGCATTATGGTACATTTTTATGACAATTTGGTTATCTAAGACGCTTTTACAACACCTTAAGATATCAGGACGTTTTAATCACGATTTGTGTTCCAAACAACTGTCAAAAGTGACGTTAGTGACATTTTTAAGGTTAGGTTAGTACAGTGTGGAAAATATTAGAAGTCACAGTCTGCTCGGAGTTATGTCGAAAAAAGATAGACTTTAATAAAACGTTAAGGTTATATTAATCAATTTTATTCGGTAAGAAATATACAGGGTGTAAACGGAAATGTCCTACATAGAGAAAAGGAAATGTTAGAAAAATTATGAAGGATCGACCATTATCTGTGGTAATGTAACAAAGCAACGTTATTTGTTTTAGTGATTCATTATATGAAACAGATTTGCTCAGAATTAATAATATTTTAAAGATAAATTCAGCTAAACGTCAAAACAAAAATATTTGCGTTATCATGTTAGTAAAATACTGATAATACTGTTTTTTCCCGTTAACACTGGAGTTGATGTTTCCTAATTTTTATTTTAACATTTCCGTTTACATCCTGTATATATTCAATCAATTAATTTTTGCAAAGTATATTATTATATTCGTTTAACGAATATGTATACGCAAAACTTAAATTACAGGGAGGAGCCTCGATTTCACAAACCTGTTTTACACGTTAGAAATTAAAAACTGCCGAGAATTCAAAAATTGTTTAATTTTGACTACGAATAAATTGAGCTGTGTAAACGCCTTACCAATAGCAATATTCTATTCAAATGTAGCGTTAATTTGTGGAGAGGGCTTCTACTAAATATGGTAAAATGGTAAAATATTGCAAATTGCACACCAAAAAATTAAAAGTTGCCAGTAAAACATGGATGGTATTTTATGATTTATACAGTTTAAAGCGCACATTTAAAAAATAGCACATGCACAGTATTTTACTTGAGTTTGACACGGTACAAAGCTATAAATAATAATTGTTTGGTAACAGAGACTTCGTTTAGGTTAGATTATTTACTTCCTTTTACAATAAGGAAGTACGTATTGGATTCACCCAAAAAATTAAGTTATCAATAGATCTTCACGTTTTCGAGTCCCCTGAACCCAAAAACTATGTTTTTGTTCATTGGTCTGTATCAGTCAGTCGTGTGTGAACAGAGCATATCAAAAACGAAAAGAGGTATGGCGTTGAAACTTCATATATAAATTTTTTATACTATCTAGATGCGACAGCAAGCTTCTGAAGAAAATCGTATGACCGAAAGTATGAGGTTTACTGTTGTGATTTTCCAGTTTTTTCGATTTTTTTCAAAAACGGCTGCAACCAGTTTTTTCGAAGTCGACATTTTTATTATATTTTTAATGTGTATTGATGTGGTGATTTTTCAAGTTGAATACCTCTAAAATGGGTTTCTTTTGTTTTTTTCTTTTTTATTAACTCCTATTTTAAATAGAACACCCGGTGTATTATTACATTTTGAATTCAACTTAAAATTTGAGAGAAAATTTGTCTCTTCAACTAACTCTATTTTGTACGGTAGGTATCTATAGAATTTGTAATTTTTGAAAATTTTTGGCAAATGCCAAAAAATCAAAATCAAATGTTTGGCTCACTGTAAAACGAAGTTGTGTGCGTGTATCACACCAGATCTGTGTTACGTTTGTGTTTGCACTATTACTATTAGGTACAAACATGATTTGATTTTTTGGAAAAACATCCCCTTCCAGGGAAGTGGGGCGGAAAA
The DNA here is from genome assembly GCA_940337035.1 of Agriotes lineatus. Classification (NCBI taxonomy): domain Eukaryota; kingdom Metazoa; phylum Arthropoda; class Insecta; order Coleoptera; family Elateridae; genus Agriotes; species Agriotes lineatus. Next base: position 108,301,996 of record OW679197.1, on the reverse strand, counting down.
ATGTTGTATTCAGAGAATTTTTTTGTGTGAACTAGAAGCAACTTTTTTTATTAAGTATATCATAACGAAAATAGAAAAAAATTGCCCACCCTACTGCACTGTTCTCTATCTGTACAGAAATTAATTCAAATAATATAACAAAGTAATGCAGTCAATATGTGATAATTATGAAGGAATAAGTATATATAGGAGCTCTGTCGTTGTTCGAATATGATAGAAAATTTCAGAGCAAAGGGAGCCGAAAAAATTGGAAATAGTTCAGTAATACAGTACCGTTCATTTGAAATGGGCCACTCAGACAAGTGACAATAACTTTGAAAATATTTTTGTATTTCTGTAAACAGTAACGTTGCAGGCACCCCTTGTGGTTAGTTCGATACTATGTTTTTATTATGTTACCGTTCATTCTGTAAATTCTCTTTTATAATATCCCATGGTTTGAGAAATTACAGCTAATTTATTGCTGCACGCTCGTGTTTCACAATAAAACATTATCAGTGATTTCTCAATCTCTTGAGGTATTACTAACGACTATTCTCCTCATAAAATTTCAACCAATCAAAACACTGGAATTTCGAATTTTGACCAATGAAGTGCGACCATGTCACAATTTTTTTTCACCATGGAAATGTAGCAATTTTTGATAAAACCCCTGCGACAATTCCCCTGCATTTTTTAAGTTTCAGAGAATCGAAATCGTTCATTGAATTGTGGCGTTGAAATTGTATTTAGGAAATGTCTACCAGAACATCCTTTGAAAATAGCTCTCGTTCGATGCGCTCTCTTGAGCAATTTTCAAAAACTTATCGGCAATTTGACATGGTCTTGGGATCTTACTACTTCTTACTTCTTAATAATTATTACTGGGCTCTTATCGTTTTCTTACTGATCATCTATTATTTTTACCAAACATTCATTTATTTCTTTTGCTTAACATCTACTACTAATATGTACTAGTTTTACTTGTTCTGAGCTAATGCACTTGACCTTTAAATAAAATATTGTGCATTAATTTGTTGCGATATGGCACATTGTGTGATTTTATGACAATCGTTTTAGAACACTTTTATTACAATTTCAGTGGCTGTGACGTTTTCATAATAGTTTTTAGAACGTCTTATGAAAATATAGATTGTTTTAGGACGCTTATATTACAGGTTACATCACTTTGAAACGTTTAACAGCATGAATATAATTTTAATAATATACAAAGCGACAAATTATTAAAAAACCAGTATTCGAACGCCAATGCAATTTAATTATAAAAACATTTTTAGATTGCCATAGTATGATAGTGTGAAGACGAATTGTATAAAACCGTCACACTGCCAAATGTAAAACAAAATCTGCATTACTACTACATGTAAAAATAAAAATAACTAGAATTATTATGTTGCCAACCCAACAAAATTGCATTTCGAATGAGTTTTAAGGTTAGGAACAAGAATGGTAAACAGCAGGGTTCAAAATAAACGTATCCTTTGTAATAACTTGTTCTCTGTAACTATATCAGTAACTGGAACAAACTTGAATTTGATCCTAGTGGCATTTCACGTTTAAAAGTAACCACAAAACTTCATATGCCGGGGTCGGTAGCTCAGTGGTAAGCATCCTGGCTACTGATCGTAGGGTCGCGAGTTCGCTTCCCGGTCCCGGTGAGGTTTTCAAAAATAAAAAATACAGATGAAAGCCTCTACAGAATGCCATCATTCGGAAGTGATGTAAAGCCGTGGGTTCCATGCTACTACGATGTGTAGCATGTAAAAGATCCCTTGCTAGGGTTGGAACTCCTTAGTCTCGGCAAAATTCTAAGTAGGACTTTGACCATATGACCATATCAGTCGGTGTCTAAGGTACCTGGTACTCTGCATGCCTAGACCTTGTCCATTAACAAACAAACAAACAACAAACAAACTTCATATGTATATGTTTACTAGAAATTTACTAGATTCTATACTACGTAACTGTACCATTGGCAAAAATTGAAAAACTTAGTAACTAGGTACATCAATACAGCTAGAAACTTCCAATTTGCACATTTTTCAAATCCTGATGAGAAAATGAAACTGATATTAGTGTTTGTGTTACTATTAAGCTTCCTAAAAATGACTTTTGCATAGTACGTTTGTAACTGTCTCTTTAAGAGAAGTTGAGGTTAGAACAGGACAAGTTTGGATATCAAATCAATAACCTTCAGCTTCTACCCGTTTGGGTAGCTCCGTGTGTATGCACTAAACGAACTCCAAGCACAAAAACCTCCCAAAGTATAAGAATGTTTAAACCGGTTTCCTGAGCAGCACCTTGCACTTACCACGTGTTCTTTCAAAAACTGGCTAGTGGAAACTGCGCCCTTGCGGTGTCATTGGTGCCCTGTTCAATTGGCAACAGATTGCAACAAAATTTAAATCGAAGAGCCCACACGCGTCGCCGTGAAACAACCGAAACACGAAAATTCAACCGCTGACAGTTGACATTTACCGCCAAATTTGGTAATGCTAATAAATGCGTTACGTTGAAACGTACCCACTTGTAACTTTATAAAACTAAAATTCGGGCAGCCTCAATGTAAGCAGAGCCACTGATCGTGACTAAGAAACGCACATAACCTCACTTGTCCACGTTGCCGCCTGGAGGATGTAGGAGGCGACTCGACACACGTGCGCGGGGAAAACGCATCTTTACCTTCGGGCGTGGAAGCACGTCACTTGGGGTTTGGCATTCTCCCGGTGGTGGAGGAAGAGCACACAGCATAGACACAAATCCGTGGGAGCGAAGGTGAAACACACGTTGAAGGAGCGCAACACCACGACCGACACTTTCTAAGCCACTGAGACGACTGCTTCGCCGAAGACCCCACCGGACCGACGGCGGTTATTCATTGTTCATGTTACGCAACGCGCATAACTCCCAGTGAAAGTCATCTAGTGATATGTGTTGCATAAACCGGGAGCATTCTAATTTATATTGTTGGTTATTATTTTGGCGCGGATTCGCGCGGCTAATTGCTGGCCGCTTCCTCGTGAGCTCTGAGAAAGTGCCATGAAATTTGCACAAATACGGTAAAACGAGCGCTTCCTTCTTCGCCGACGACCAACGCACATTGCCGAATACGAATAGGTCTTCAGACTCTTCAGAGGTTAATAATACTTCCCTTGCCTTGCCACGTATATGACGGTTACGTTGATTTCAACCAAGACCCACTATATCCATACACAAGTAAAACACCATAAGGTGGTGCCACTTCCAATTTTATATTTAGCATTATTTACAGTTCACCCTGTACTTGAGCCATCTAGTTGTAATACCGGGTGACCATAAATGGTTGTGATTTTTTTTCTTAGGTTGGCACTGTTTATGTTGGTGGCACTATAAGTCTATGTCAAATTCGAGGTTAGCAGGTTAGGTTTTGCGTTAGTCTGTCTCAAAACTGACGCAAAACCTAACCTGCAATCTCAAATTTGACATAGACTTACAGTGGCACCAAAATTGACAGCCGGGTAACCAACATTAACAGTGCCAAGCTAAGAAAAAAAAATCTGGTGTGATACACTCACACAACTTCCTTTTACAGTGATGGTACAAAATCGAGTGTTAGTTAAAGAGACAAATTTTCTCTAGAATTTTAAGGTGAATTCAAAAATGTAATAATATACCGGGTGTTTTATTTAAAATAGGAGTTAATAAAAAAAATAGAAAAAAAAAACAAAAGAAACCCACTTTAGAAGTATTCAACTGGAAAATCACCTATCTCACATCAATACACATTAAAAATGTAAGAAAAATGTAAAGTTTAAAAAAAATCGTTAGAGCCGTTTTTGAAAAAATCGAAAAAAACTGAAAAATCACAAGAGTAAACACCTACTTCCGGTTATGCGATTTTCTGCTGTCTCATCTACATAGTACACAAAACTTATATATGAAGTTTCAATGCCATACCTCTTTTCGTTTTTGAGATATTCTGTTCACAGACACACAGACAGACACACAGACAGACACACAGACAGACAGACCAATGAAAAAAAATATGTTTTTTAGGATCAGGGGACTCTAAAACGTGAAGATCTGTTGAAAACTCAATTTCGAATTTTTGGGGTGAATCCAATACTTCCTTTATAGTAGTAAAAGGAAGTAAAAATCGCAACAATTTATGATCACCCGGTATATAGTACTCCATTTACTATACTGCTGCACTGTCAGTGTTAATTTTTAAAATTTCTTTTACAGTGATCTTATATCTAGCAAAAAAAAATATTTTTCATTTTTAAGCATTTGTCAAAATTTTTCAAAAATTACAAATTCTACAGAAACCGTACAAAATAGAGCGTTAGATGAAGAGACAAATTTTCTCTAAAATTTTAAGCTGAATTCAAAAATGTACCGGGCGTGTTCTATTTAAAATGGGAGTTAATAAAAAAATAGAAAAAGAACAAAAGAAGCCCAGTTTAGAGGTATTCAACTGGAAAATCACCTATCCCACATCAATACATATTAAAAATGTAATAAAAATGTAAAGTTTGAAAAAAATCGTTAGAGCCGTTTTTGAAAAAAACCGAAAAAAACTGATTAATCACAAGAGTAAACACCATACTCCCGGTTATGCGATTTTCTTCAAAAGCTTACTGTTGCATCTAGATAGTACACAAAACTTATACAGGCTGTTGAAAAAAAGGGCAAAATATTTTACACACTTATAGATCTCACCAATGCAAACAAAAAAGTCCTATAAACACGGGTCCGGAAATGCTTTGTTTCTGAGATAGTGTTAAAAGTTTTCAAAAAAAAAACCCAGCCGCCCCTGGAAAAAATAATTTAAATTTTAGTGTGCCAAAACATGATCATTAATAGCACCAGTAAATCTTTAAAGTTTTACTAAAATCGGTTAAGGGGTTTTTAGATATTGAAGCATTTTAGTTTTTGTTTTAACAGGTTCAGAGACGTGCAAAAATATGGGCTTTAATTTTTTTCTTGAAAACGAAGCGAGATCTGAAAAAATCTCAGGATACCAAAATGTTGCATTTTTAGTTGCTTTATTAAAAAAAATATAAAAATTGCAAAAAATCTCGTGGGCATTATTTTTTTGTGCAAAAACCTAATCGTTACGGCCCCCTGGGCACGCCCCATGGAATTACTACATCAGTTGTAATAGGTCCAAAAGATACTTCATAAAGTTATAAACAAACTCTAAAAATTTCATTAAAATCGCGTTTTTAGATAACATAAAAAAAAGATTTAAAAAAAAATTTTAACACCCTGTATCTCGGAAACCAAGCGTTTCCGGGCCCATGTTTATTAGGACATTTTTGTTTGTATTGATGAGGTTTATAAGTGGGTAAAATATTTTACCCTTTTTTCAATACCCTGTATATGACGTTTTAACGCCATACCTCTTGATTTTTGAGACAGACAGACCAATGAACAAAAAAAAATGCTTTTTTAGGCGATCATTACAAAAATGGCGATTCTATGGCCCCTTTTGCCGCCGTAAAGTTTTACTTTTTTGTACACAGCTGTCAAACTCTACTTTTTTGGAACTGATCTGTCAGAAACTACTTCATGAACACGTTTTACCTACCTATATAGGCAGGGTCGCAACACTTGCAGCTTCCAAAATTTCACCGGGGGTGTCTGAACTATCGCTATCACCCATTTTAAAAGGCTCAAAACACACGCGATGAAGCATTTATTTTTAGTTGTCTAAATCTCTAAATGCTTTTGTTTTTAGATGTCTAAGGTAACTAGGTAACTATGTTTTTCAAGAAAATGTTCAGAAAAGAAATAATTTTGTGACCAAATGTTTTAATTCTTTTGTGATGATCGCCTAAAAAATGTTGTGTGTCTCATCTGAATTGCAGCCTCGGCTAACCCCTCGGCCGCAAACAACAGATTCGGCCAAAAAAAATTACTTTTACGGCCTTGATGCAAAATATACTATTTTGGGTTCAGGAGACGAGGACTCTAAAACGTAAAGATCGGTTGAAAACTCAATTTCGAATTTTTGGGGTGAATCCAATACTTCCTTTATCATAAAAGGAAGTCAAAAGCAAGGTTATCGTTTAAATACTTGTTTAAATAAAATAGTTACGGAATTAAAGACAATCAAGTAAGTTCAATTGAAAGTTTTGTGCATCTGCACTATTCTACATATTCCAATGCAAGAATCCTTTATAAATAAATTGAGAATAATTAATTTAAAATGTTTTGACAGCGAAGAGCTCGCAGGTGGCGCCAACGCGATAAACTAAAAATTGCGAACAGATACTAGGCGCTAACCTCACTCTATTCAGTGGCAAGCAAGTATACAGGGCGAGGCATCTTTAATGCATTTTTAAATGAGACGGGTACTTTTTTCGTCAATTCTGATTTATTTTTTTCGTTCGCTTTATAAATTGATTAAAAAACCATAGCTTTGATTGAACATTTTTGTAATAATTACTTGGATATTAATAAAAAAATAATTTACTGTTTTGACAATTGTGATTGAACTGTCAAAATATTTTAATTGTTTCTTGTTTTCAAGAATTCAGCGCATATTTGGTTCATTTCTCGACATATAATTAGTAAAAAAATCATGCACTTACGTTTTTTTGCATTTTAGTGAGAACATTTCTCATACACGACTATCATTTTTCATAAATTCTTAAAGAGGAATCAGAATTGACAAATATCGGTACCATTAAAAAATCCAAGATGGTAGCACTGACAACACAATTTGAAGTAAAAACCAATTGCCTGCACAGAACTGTAGAACATCGAAAATATCTATATGCAAATATCTAAATGTTGCCCCGCCCTGTATAGGAACATGATTCAAACTCAATATTTCATAAATGCAATGAAAGATTTTTTTATGGCCATTCTGTACGAATCAACACCTTAGCATAGTTCTGGATTTTGCCGATAGATGGGGAAAACAATCGACAGTGAACAATGGCCGTGATATACCCGTATATTTGCTTGAAAGATGTCCGAAAACTATACTGATTAATAGGAGATTGAGGAGTGCAACAAGGAAGATAAACAAAATGAGTAGCAACAAATATATGCATGGCATGGGTAATGGCAGCGTACATATATCAAACAAGTAGAGACGCTCAAGCCAAATGTTGAAACCTGTCTAGAGTGCCTGGAACAGTCTCTCGGAGAGTATTTCTAAGCTTGTCTATCAGATGGCAGCACAAAGTTCTACCAATTAAGGTCACTAGATTAACAGACTAAAGTGAAGGTACCGCCATTAGGGATTTTTTATATCTATCCTTGTCGCACAATTTTCTCCAACTACACATTCCTGACTTTACAGCAGTTCCATTACACCAAAAAGAAAATCCCTAAAAAACTAGTGTCTTCCCTATTGCACTTGGGGAATTTGTATTTGTCATCTTTATCTCACAATTTTCTCACACGAGGAATGGAATGGCGGTACCTATTTATCTAGTGACCTTACTACCAATCAGAGCCAGTTACTGGCTCTGCTACCAATCATATGTGATAAAGTAGTGGCGCCATCTGTTAGTACTATCGAAAAGTACCCCCCCCCCCTCGAGCAGTTCAAGGTCATCCAAATCGGTATTTTGACATCAAAAGAATCGACAGTGAGTGTCTCTGTTTGATTTATGTACGCTGGTCATGGTTAGGTAATCTTTTAAACTACAATTAAGGAATCTCGCTCTAATAACAAGCAAGCAAACATACTCATTTTGTTTATGTCTTCTCTGTTGCACTCATTAATTTTCTTATGAGTGCTTTGAAATATTTTGTTACCGCATGTCTTGCATAATATGTTACATGTAGCTGAGCAACGAACCACTGCTAAACATCAAAACATATTTTCCCTCAGTAGGTAATGAACACAACCTCACAATAATTTAATTATGACATTTGTGACACTTAACTATAAATTTGAGGTTAAACTTGACAGCTCCAAGTGCTACAAACTACGCCCTATGAAACATAAACAACATTTTAGTTTCGGATAATCTGTATACGGCCGTTTCAGTCGGAAAAGAAATTTTATAAAATCACTTACCCTAAAACTATGGCTGCCTATAGAATTTTATACAAATACAACGTTCTGCGCATTCGTGGACCGTGAAATTAGAATTGATATCGATTTAATAGTTCTCACAGTTCGATCTAACAAATAGTATTGTTTGGGTGTCAATTGCTCCGAATTTTACCATTTATTCTCAATTTTGATGTAAATTTGATTATCGTCGATTTAATTCGTAATGAAGAAAAAAATTGTGATAACAGTACCTAATAAACCAAATTAAGAATTTCACACACTAAAACTAGATCGTTCGTGGCCGTTTCATAATTGTAGGGTAATTTCTCCACTAGAAAGGCTTTTGACAAAGTCAAATAACATTCGTTAAGAGTTATAATTTAATAAATCTGATTTTAAATCTCTTTTCTCTCAACGCATATATAATAGTTTATTTAATTTTTGGAACCATAATCTTGTTTACTGACCCTCGATTGCGGGCGTAATAGTATTTTACAGGATAAGTCCGTTAGGATAGCCTTTACGGCCGAGCCAGAGAGTTTGTGAGACGAACTCGAAGAGCGAATCGAATAATACTGGCGAGGCAGTAGAGGCCGTAACGGACGTGTATTGTACAATAGTTTTTGTAATACCTACATACAATTCAGTCATACCTCTTTTTCTAATTTATTTTTCCAAAACGCTAGATTTGTGTAACAACGTTTTAGAATGATTGAGAGTGCGTAGGACGTTGCAACTGTTGTTTATAAATGTCATATATTTCCAGTTTTGTGTACGGCTGTAAGCAGATGATAAACGTCACTTTGACGTTTGGCACACAATTCAGCAGGCCGTGGTCTTTATGGACACTTATTACGGCCGGGCCGTAAAGAGGTTGCTTACGTAGTAGTAACCAGTCCTTAAAAAAATCTTTAACAAGTAGGTATTACAAAATAGCTATTTTTGTTACAAGTCCCTAAAATAAAGTTTTTTCGGACGAATGGTTGCTGTTTCCAGACGAGGCGAAGACAAGTCTGGAATAGCAGACGAGTCCGAAAAAACTTTTTAGGGACGTGTAACACACAATTTTTTTATAGCTCCCCAAATTTTTAAATAGCTATTTTAGGGACGCATTTGTGTCCGTAAAAAGGTACATTTACGGCCTAGTTCCTAAAAATTGTCCTAGCAACCTTTTACGGATTATTTTTAACTTTTAGGGACTCGGCCGTAAATGTACCATTTTACGGACTCAAATGAGTCCCTAAAATAGCTATTTTTGGGAGCATATACAAAAAAATGTTTTATGGCTTTGGGGCCTATAAAGTTGCCAAGTGGTAGAACAAGCACCATTAATGTAGTATAGTAACACCAACAATCAATCTGCATGGAAACCATAGCATACCAAAAATTCACAACGCCTGCACAACGATGGAGCAGTAGTCTGTAGCTAAAATACCGAATCTTTGTCCATTTTCAGAACGAAAATAGAATACAACGTTGTATGTACCTACCACGTGCCTAATTACGATTATAGCTCTCAGGAAATTTAAAGCTCTCCGCTTCGCGTCGGGCTTTAAACATTCCCCCATGTGATAATAAACTATTGATTATGTCCTTAATACATAAATAACTATTTTAGTTTTTCGGGAATTCTTATATGACAAGTATTTATATGAACTACGAAGAACTCTTAGATTCGGGCAATATCAGATTACTTACTGCTGCCTGTACAACACAAATAAATAAATACGAATAGTGTTTGACGACTGTCTTTTAAAAGTGTAGATCGCCGACTGGAGTTGCACATTTCTTAAATATCAAAGCAGCAACAAACAATAATAAACAAAACTGGTCTAAAGCGTTTGTATACAGAGTATTTCAATAAAATAGTGCACAACGTAAAGACCTTATAGGTGACGTTAAAACATAAAAAATGGCATATAAACCTTTTCTTTTTAATTCTTCCCCGCTGAGTTACACCCTCCTAAAGAAGCAGGATAAAATTAGTGGGTATTAAAGTGAAAAATGGCAGATATGTTGAATCAATAGTAGACTTATCTATGACATGATATTTTAATTTTATACTTATGCCTGCAAGGAGTTGAAATTAGCAACCCTTATCAATATTTTTATTACAACTTTTTAACGGAAAAGAATTTGATCATAAAAATATATGAACTGAAAGGCCTGATTTATTTAAACCCTTTGAGTTCGTTTGGTTTTTTCGTAAAGCTAATATTTTATATCTAAAGAATTATTTTTGTATTTACGGCTGGATATTATGAAATAATAAGTTTGCAATTCTTTACGAGCTAATATCTGTGCATATTTTTACTACTGAAATAAGATCAACGATGCTTAATTTTTTATACAATAAGGCGTTCAGACAAAGGCTTTAAACATTGTATTTTATGCAGTTAATAACACATAAAATGCCTGTAACATCAACATTTGGTAGCATGTTTTGAATTTCACCTACAGATGTTACTGTGGTTTGTTGCCATGATGTGTTATGTTATTGTGGTTATTTATTCAGTGCAAGTCCTTCAAACATTTCATTATTAATTATTTTGTGCAGCTAATGATACGGATACATTAATTGTTATTGCATTTAGCGTTATACCTCCTTGAATTGTATTTTATATTGTTAACCAGCGTATACGTTTGTTAGCATATTTCAAGGGTCGTCCTACAGTTCGTGCAACAAACATAAATAAATTCATAATTTCTTCAGTTGAACCTTTTAGAAATTGATCTTCGAAAATAAAGAAAATGCAACTATGTCATCATCTCGGTATAAATATTTTTTTAAGCATTATTGAACCATTTAATACAACTACCCCACCAAACGATTCACTGGCGTCTTCTAAACTGTCTTTTTGGTATAAGAAGGGTCTCACGTGAGCAAAGGTAATTATTTTTATAAATTCTACAACGTTGATAGACTTATGTGGTGGTGGTTGAAATGAGTAAATTTAAATTTGTTCAGATATTAAACATGCCGGTCACTTAACAATTTTTCTTCTTCTGCGTTAGGGCTTTTTTAATTGATATTTGGACATATACCTCCCCCATCTGTCTTTATTTGTTTCTGTCTTCTTCAATTATTTTAGCAGATTGTTTTGCTTACATTAATAATTGCAATGTACAGATTTGTTAATATAGAATTTGTTGAAATTTACACTTTAAATTTTAGTCAATAACTCGCATAATGTATTATGAGACATCAGGACTGCTATTAAATAAGGAATTTTTATGAACACTATAAACAAATACGTGTATAATAAATCAGAGGGCTTGACAGACCTTGTGGTACCCCAAAGTCACAAAATTCATATCGAGGTTTTTTATCTAACAAATGTTATTCATTCTTTACGCTATTTTCTTTTTTTTAAATTATGTCTTCGTCGAGACCCACATACCTAATATTGGCACTTGTAACTGCTTTTCCGATAATAATATTGAATTTATGTGATTATATGGAGTCATACCAAACTATATTTAAAATGCCATTGGTAACTTGATACAATAAACATATGATGAATGCCTTCACCCCAAATTAATATTTTAACGGTCAAATGTACCGTCTCCTTAATTCATGTACTAATAGCAACTATTTAATTACATTTTAATTGAACCTGATTTCATTAAAAGTACCCTCAAAGCTAACTCTTGTGTCAAGGTCCTAGTGAGATCAGCAACCTTTTAGCTGAATTGTGCCACTGAAGGTATGATGAATGACCGATAGTGTAGATTTTGGATGCAGTATTATTGAAAGAGTTGGCTCTAAACCTCTCTCAACCTACTTCGAAATTGGAACTGTAAAGTGCTTTTCAACCGAATATTAAGGGTCGTTAAGAACATACTTGATAATCTCTTTATGACTAACCAATTTTGCAGAAAAGTTGGCAAGGCGGTGGCGTGTTTCCTTGACATCGTGAACAACGGTAGATTTTTAGTTTAGATAATAGCGCCAATAAAGTCGCAAAACAAAGAAACGAGGTAATTCTTTGCAAGAGATTGAGATCTTACCCCAAATTCTGTACAGGAATTCTACAAGTTGCTGAAGTCTTACCTGAAAAAAAAACTTTTGTTAATGTTTAATTACAACGATAAACATGTGCTAGAATTGATTCATAATGTAATAATGAGTTGATTGTTGGAAATTCGAGAAATTAATAATAGCTGACGAGTCTGTGAGTTATAAATATTTATAGCAGCAATTCGCCTGTTTTGCAATTTTTCATGTCTTAATAAAAAAGTAAAAGTAACGTATTTAAAACACGAGCTGCAATTCATGAATACTCAAGCTCCATAAAATTATGTAAATATAACACGTTCGCACTCCAGTTTCCTTAAAGCATCTTTGTGCAAATAACTATGTTACTCCCAGTTGTTAGTTTCTCACAACCATTTAAAGAGTTCGAATAAGCGGCGTTGTATATATTAGGTTTCCAAAAATCAAAAATTTCCAGGCCTTTATAAGAAATTTATTGGTCGTAAACGCTGAGCGGCTTTAAAAATAAACCCGGCTTTGACGCAGCGGTACAGCGGAAGTCAAAACTATCAACCAGGAATTTACCTGCTCCTGAAAATTTGCCAACCACGAGTAATTTATGGGCCGCCGTTAAATCCTGACCTGGATGATGACGGAGCAGGTCGTATTTTAGTGTAAAATGCGAAAGAAAACATCTGATAACATCAATCAAGCCATTTTTGCACAATTGCACAAAATTCTTCCTATGGTCTTTTTTGTCTTCAAATCTAATACCTGTTGTGCTTCATTCTGTGGTCCAAAACGGTGGTAATGGCAGGGGAAAAACCCCTACGATATTTCATAATTTCAATTGGGCGAGTGTATTTTATATGACAATGGCGATATGGGGTCTAGCATTGTCATGTAGGACTACAGGAAACTGTCTAGCATTTCGGAGTCTGTACACTTTCTGTTAATGACGGCGAAAAATAAAAAACATTATTTCTTTTCGTGCCCCAAAATCATTCAGTATGACTTTTCCAACAGATGGCACCGGTTTTGCTGTTTTGGTGATGCGGATTACTTCCATTGTGTTCTTCTTCTTCTTTAGCACTTTTATATGATCTCCAACTTTGGTCATAGCTCTCCCCATTCCTTCCCTTTGATTCTCACGTGTGTTATAAGCTACACTCTTCCAGTGTAATCCTCCATCAGACCCAAATAGATTTTACATTTCTTTAATTCCATCTGCTTCAACTCTGCTTCTAAGGTGCTTTCCACTTTGTGCTTGGTCTACCTCTTCGTCTACCTCCAGAGGACCATTTTTGTAATTATTAATTTTGAGCTTTCATGTTGGTTTCGTCTACACTTCTAGGGAGTTTCCATTCACATCTTCTAACCTTTTTGCCATGTTCCTTAGCCTACCTAATTCACTTGTGTATAAAAACAGTCGACCTTATTCCACATTATTAGTGACTGCAAACTCAATGCAACGTTACATGACTTATATAAGTGGAGAGTGGAGGATATTAGTTCAGTAACACGAAAATGAACTTAAGTAAGCTGGAGTTTTTGCATAATTTTCAATGCTTGGTGCACATCGTTAGCCCATACCTACCAATGAGAGTCACGTATTGCGCAAGGAGTAAAAACAGTAAACGTGTTATTACGCAAACAAAGCGTTTTTTTAAAGAAAACGTTATGAAGTCCGCCATGCTCCAAAAATCGCGGTTTTCAATAATTCATGAATCCGGAAGAACCACCCGAGTAATTTGCCAGAGTGCTCCTTTGAGCCAATGTGGCAAAAATCGAGATCTTGGCAATTAATTTGGCCGTTGCAGAGCACCTCATCCGCGGAAAGCTTTTTAACATGCAGCTAGTTACGGTAACGCGATTATAATGGAGCTTTCGTTTTCACCTGAGGATGATTCAACAGCCTATAATGGCAGCAGCCCGTCCGGCGACTCCTGAAAGCAATCTTGGGAGTTTCAGGAATAATTGCTCGCTCCCTGAAGTTCTGCTAATAAGACGCAGCGATATAATTTACATTTCGCAAACGGAAAGTGTTTTCCACTAAAATCCACAGCGCGGGGACTGAGCGATGGCTCTAATTACTTGGCTAATTTTAAATTGGGCACATCTTGATTCCTGCCCGAGCGAACAAATTCAACTTTGCCGGATTTAATACGAGTAATGAGTTCTACGGTGATGACACAGTCGGGGGAATCACCGGGAGGTTTGTGGTTTCAGGTTGTTTGCTCCCTGGATATGAACTCGCATTTTGGTTATTACCGCATTGTTAATGTTACTTCCTGAAAACTGTTTAAAATCTAATAAGTTCTTCCCGAGTAACTGCTCGGAATCAAGCCAAAAATGCTGCTCAGCGCTGGTTAAAATGGGTGCACTCTTAGAAGAGTATTGGATCAAAATTGCATTGAATAAAACTACCATACCTTTAGAATAGTAAATAATAATTCTATACGATAAAAAAAATCACGCCGGTGGGTCATTGAGGAGTTAAAATTCAATAAAGCAAAAGTTGCATTACATAAAAAAGTGTGAAACACCGGAGACAGGTGGAAGGTGTCCAATAAAACATATCATAATAGACCACTGCCAAAAATGACATTCAGAGAACAAAATAAATTGTTCATTTACTTAAAAATTATCTGTTAAAATTATCCCCAGGAAAACTATTAACATATACTAATAGAATGGTTAGAACTATAAGAAATGGAATACGATATGGATGCGCACCATCATTAATTGACATTTATGGAAAATAATTTCATATCAATATCGTCAATACTCTAAAAGTTTAAAGTACTGCCACTGTAAATACAGGCGGAGAAACAGTCATTTTCATACATAAGGCTACCTTAGAAAAGTTTATTGGACGAAAATTGCACTTTCTAAATTTGCCATGCTTTAAAATCTATTATACCATAAAATCGGTGGTCTCTTTCTTTGTTCGCTATCTCCTCCGAAGATACTGGACTGATTAATTGGTGAATGATAGCTTAAAATTTTGCTAATTTTTAGACTTAGATCGTAGGCGGGTTTTTATTAAAAAAAAGTACGAAAAAGTATCGTAATTAAATTACAAAACCTTAATGTTCATACACCATTATAGCAGCGCCATATTCAACGAAGCATCGTTGTTTCAGTGGTAGAATGCACGCTTGCCACGCGGGCAGCCTGGGTTCGATTCCCGGCCGATGCATCCCTTTTTTAATTTATATTAATGAATCTCTCTTAAATGAGCGAACCGAAGCGTAGCTCGGGTGATTCACTAGTAATTAATAATAATGCCATGCGATAGAAAACAGTCTCCCCTGTGACACTGCGGAGCTAGAAATGCACAAATCCAAAATGTCGTTGGATAAAATACAAGCGGGACAAAGCTTGTTTCCCCACAAAAATGATGATTGCATTAAAGAATGCCATATCAGACACTGCGCTATCACATTGTGTTTAAAATTCGAAAAGGGCAGTTCAAATATGATCTAGCAAAAGTCCGACATACGTATAGTGTCATATTAGCTATACCGATCAATTGTTTCAAATCGTCGGCGACGTCACCGAACACTTAAAAGTTGCATTCGTTAAAAATTCCATAGCATAAAATAGAAGTGTTTTCTCATAAAAGTTATGATTTCACATATTGATGTTTTCTGAATGTTGTTGAACATCGCACATAACGATCTTGAAAAAAAGTCAAATCAAAGTAGAAATTGACGTATAGAAGTCACATTATCATTTGTTAAAAATCCCACTAGCTAAAACCGTGTGACTGCTAAATCGAGTAGAGTAAACATATCAATTGCATATACGATGCCACAATAGGCAGTTTTAAAAATGTAATCTCATGCCAATCCTAATCAAATAAATTGTACAATTTATGTTAGAAACATAACATAGTATTCGTACACAATTTCATTGGTTAAACCTTGGGTTCAACGTATTAGCACATAATTTTAAAGGGTGAGCTAGTTTAAGCAAAGTCAATTAACGCATCTTGAGCATAAAGACGGAAACGCAACAATTATAGCAAGCTCAAGTTTGTACTCTTTAACGCTTTCTTATAAATCAATTAATATTTATTTATGGAAGACCATTGTCACAAAAGAGGTGAGTTATGGCTACGATTTAACTAAACAAACAAAGGAGACTATTTCATTTCTTGACACTATAATTACGATTTGTAAACCTCCACAATAATTTGTTATAAAAATAGTTGCTCATGCTATCATTGTGTAGTGATTACACATTATTTAAATGTTTGAATTTTATATACAATTATGAAGCTATGGTTGCAGAATTTTACTATAACTGCATGTTGACAGTACTGACGCGTCATTTTTAAAGAATTAGCCTCATGTTTGTTTATACCGTCTCCATCCTTTGTTTAGTTGACAATTGTACTTCGTTAGATTCATTTTCTACCTTTTATAGAAAGCCACTTAAACATTTATTACTAAATTCACAAGAGAGTGGCATTATTAGTTATTGATCAAATAAACCAGGACACGAGTTTAAAATAAAAATCCAAATTCAGGGAAGCCAAGCAAAAACGACTCTGCCGAATTAATAACCTATTTCCTGTTCAAATTGCTGTTATGCTAGTCAAATACGTGTAAACAGTGTTCAGCAAGCAAATATTTCCCCAAATCTCCAAGGTGGAATTTCCGGGGCAGCTGAATTCCTGGGGGACGCACAGCTTCGCGGATTTCGAGTTTTGCCCGAATTGAGGCACTGAAGGATATGAAATATTTTCACATGGCTGAGTCATTTGCCTTCCTGTCCTGGGCCCGAATTTTCCGGGGAAACAACGCGGCCGGGTCGAATTAATATTTCATTTTGTTCAAGCAACAACCAGGAACTATTGCCGGACTTGTTTGACTTGGCTGCAGTGTTTGACTTTCGGCAAGTATTCGCCTCCGTGGAGGAACCAAATGCAGCTATGTTATTTTTTTTACATGTTGGGGATGATCAAAGTTGTAGTGCAGGGTTTCTATTAGGAAAATAAAAAAATTACTAATATCAAGGAGGTTTTAAATAAAAAATGCGAGAGCTCCTCACACTTTCAGTTTTTTTGGTACTCGTTCCTAATCTAAGTAAAAATAGCCAAGTTTAATGAACTTGTAGAACGAGGCGCTTAGATTAATTGCGGGGATTTAGGCGACACGTAATTAAAGCTATATAACGCCACTAAGCGTTTGTTAATAGGATGTCGTGGTTTGTGCATAATTATTTTAAAATTGCTTTTAGATTTACTTTGTGTGACCTAAATCTTGGATCCTTTGTTGTCGACTACTGCGTGGTCTTGTTGCTACACTATAACATAGACAAAGAACAAACTCTTAAGCTCGTCTCTGTTATTTATAGGAACTGGTACAAAATAAAACATCATTTACAACACTCAACAATGTTACAAGTGAAAAACAATTGGAACTAGGACGTTATACGTTATACCAGACCTTGAATCACCGAGTTATTTATTTTAAAGAAGATAGCTTAGCGCTATAGAGACGCTGTAGTGAACGGACCATAAATAAAAATTGCATAAACCGCGGCCCGTAAAATGTGCACACTCGTAGCGGAAGCCAATGTCAGACGAGCTCATCACCCGGGGAATCAAAGATTGTCCTAGAAATATTTTTTCTGTAATTTTCCCTAGTACTCCAAAAACATAGAGTAAGAGTTGTTCAGCTTCGCAAACCTCTTTTATACAGTGCTGCCCATGTCCATTGTTTGTTCCTTCGGAACTTTGTAACCTTTTGCCTGCTTGATTGTTTCAGAGCAGTCCCGGATATCGAAATTTTTTCAAGAGATTACGATGTCCGTAACCTGTCTGCAAAGCTCTTCATGACCCCTTGCCAGTGATGAAGTCACAAGATCATCCTGCAGCTGGTAATGAAGCGACGACAATTCAGTGGTCGCCCCATTTGTGTTTTTTTAGGTCGAATACTCACACAGGTTATCATTTCGTAGCATTGTCCTTAAAGCGACTAGTGTGGACGGGGACTTGGTGCTCTGGCGAATGAACTTCGGCGTCGTGGCTGTCATTGATGGATTAATTGCTCTACCTGCTGCGACAAGGCATCGACTTATTCAAAAAGTTAGTTAATCAACGGTCACAAGAGCGGCACTCTTATACTGGCGGGCTCGCCTGAAGAAGCACCGATAGCTGTACTGGACAACGTAACTTCGGCGGTGCTAGTAAAGACGAGCGGTATTGCTGGTTGACTTGTTAAATGTTACATTACACTATGTGCGAGATTGTGGAGGAAGTAAGAGTTATTCAACTTCGCAACCTTTTATACAGTACTGCCCATTTTCTGTTCTTTCGGAATTTGGTAAGCTTTTGCCTGCTTGATTTTTCAGACAATAAGCATTCTCGAATATCGATATATTTCAAAAGATTACTATTACTGTTTGCAAAGCCATACATGACCCCTTGAGAGAGATGGCAACTTGCTGGTATATAGTTACAATGAACTCCTTTGAGGCCGAGGGCCTTAAACGACATAAACGGTGGTACAAGCGGTGTCGACCACTGCAACAAGGCTTCGCCTTTTTCAGAAAAGTTCGTTATTGCTGCACTCACAGGTAAATAAAATGCGGAATAAATTATTAAACTAATTTAATACTCTTATGAATACAGGTACAACAGTGTCGAAACAACTAGCAAACGTTCACGCGACTGCCAAGTACGAGTGGCCCAACTTCGCAAACCTTTTTTACAGTGCTGCCTATTGTCTTGTGGTAAGTTTCTACCTGCTTGCTTACCCAGACGATGAGCAGTCCCAGATGTCGACATTCTTCAACATGTTATGATGACCGTGTGCTGTTTGCAAAGCCCTTGCTACAGTAGAACTTAAAGTGCACTGCATATCTATATAGAGAGGCAACTTAACGTTTCCAGGAAAGATCTCGCGAATATTTAAATAATACAATTACAAATGTTCCAAACAAGGGTTGGTTTCAAGTTTCAAGAGACTACGAGAGATGGTTTCATCACATTTTTTGTCGATGGAGTAATGAGGCCATTTGTTTTTTTTAATAGAATTATAGTTTGTTACAGAATTAAATTAAACATTTCTGAAGAAAGAAATTTCTAAACTGTTTTCAAGTGATATTAGTAATTGCTACAATATTTTTGATATAGCCGAAGATTCAAGAACGAATTTATTCAAAGAATAACTTTTCCAAAAGATACAATTCTGTAAAAAAAAAACAAAGCGACCTTCACTCAACTTCAGCAGTTCTACGGACATAACTTTCGTTTCAACATGTTTTGCTATTTATTTCAAGTACCGTTTTGATTTATCTCTTTAATTCCAACGCTGTCTTGGTATGTCTCCTTCCTTTTGATCGTCGTTCTAGTAATTGTTTAGGTAACCTGTCTACCAAATCAGCTGTTCCCGTTCAATCACTTCTTGTATAGCGATTTCGCATTCTTTGAATTTTTGATATTCAGAGAATTATTTTGAAGGCGTTCATTTCGTTAATCAATGTATCCCTGTTAACGTTTTCTGATCACATTACTCATATAGTTGGCCAATCGTCATTTCTCAACTACTATATTTTTCCAACAATGTACCAGTCCCATTTCGTATTTTGCTTGACCTTGACCATATGCGTAGTGCAAAACGTGATCTGTAAAATAATTTAATCTCTTCAGGGATATCCTATGCGGATATTTAAATATTATAAGTGGAATAGTTTTACAGTGACGGAATATAGGTGTTAAAAGTCTACCGTGTCATTTTTAAATGCGACCCGTGATGAAAAATGCTTTTCCATGCGGAATCACCTCGAGAACTGACACAACAGACTTTCTTAATATCCTGTATATGTGGCGTCCTCGAGTCGAGCCGCTCCGGGCGGTCGAGCAACGAGCTCCCGGAAAGCCGCACCAAAAAAGTAATCAGGATGGAGGAAAATAGGAGTGCATCGGGCACGAGAGCAAGTGGTGCACTTTCTGGCCCAGAAAAACGTGCAACGTCGTGGTCGATTGGCGGCCTAGAGAAAAACATTTCCCATCGTCCTTGATCGCTTTCCGATCTTGTAATCTCGCCAACGGCCTACTTCGCGTTGCATCATGTCGCGAAATGCCACCCGTTCACGGCTTAGCAATCTACTTGTAGGCGTAATGCTTACTTAATTAGCAGCTCCCTGGATCTGCATTATGGGCCAGAAATGGCTTAAGCGTTTCATAAATGAGATCTCATTGCGACAGCGATTGCAAGCACCTCTGCAATTTGGCTCGCATTATGCAAGCGCATCAGCTAATTGCTCGCTGATGATGCTACCGTCGGCTTTTCAGCATTAGAAAGTCGTTTTTCTTGACTTGCAACTGCTCGGTATATTGGATTTTTCATCCACATAATGGGTGTTCGTTTACTGTTACTTAATAATACGGCAAGATTGGAACTAGTTTAATTTATGCCGTTTCTTAGTAGCTACCAATTTCATGTAAGCTGTTACTGAACAGGCCTTGGACTAAATGGCCTATTGTTTCTGATCTGCCTTGTATGTGGATTTCCATTTAGGAGGACATAAATTACAAGCTACTTCTTAAAGTACAATTGATGTATATTTATTTTAAAATTGAAAAATAACTTTGCCAAGTAACTTTTAACTGGTTATGCATAGAACCCTACAATTTTTTCAATGATAGGTACTTCTGCAACGTGGTGGGCACCTGTTTAGCTTTCCACGTTCTATCATACGTACAATACAGTGCGAGTTTTTCAAGCTGAACATATCAAACCCACACACAATGCAAACAGATTGAGATTTTTCAAATCGAACACAGGTAACCATAGAGACCCTCACGGATGACATTTACGTAGGCCCAACATATGATGAAGGACCCTATTATAAAGCCTCACATGGCGAAGCCACCCATGTGAGTGAAAGCTAGCAGCCTGATGACTCTGAAAATGATCTGGATTTTGGTGAAGAAGACGGTGGAAATGAAGACGCGAAGTCTGGTGGCTCAGATTATCTTGGTAATGATGGGAGTGACGGTGAACAATCTGATAGCTTAGATCAGGGGTCGGCAACCTGCGGCCCGCGGGCCGCATGCGGCCCTTTGCAACTTTTTGCGCGGCCCGCCAAAGCACCAATATAACTTTAGGAAAAATCAACAAACTTAGAGCGTAAGCGTGCCGAAATGTGGCCGGTGACAAAAATGCGCGACAAACAGAAGCATAGTGGAAAACCTATTTTACTGCGCAAGTTTAATCCCCACTCCCCAGCGATTACGACGTCTCGCTTAGCAAGTGTAGCATTCTTTCTAGTGATGGGCATAATCGGATGATTTCAATAATCGGAATGTTCCATTTCGGAATGTTTATAAAATCGGAATATCATCCGATTATTTTACATTCCTTAAATGCAAGCAAGGGAAAACGAGCGAAATAACCACAAGCAGAAGGAAGATGAAGTGCGTGCAAATTTACGATGAGAGCACTCGCCGTCGCGCCGTAAGCCCTTATCTGCGTTGGCATCTATTGTTTGGGTTTGTAGGACGGTCAGTAATAGCTATTTACGTTATTAGACCGGTAGCAACATTTTTATGGCCGCGCCAATACTTTACAGGTCGAACCGTAGGGCGAGACCTGTATGTTTGGCAGTAGTAGTTCTATTACTACTGGTCTAGGCCGGTAAATTTTATCTACCGGACTCGTTTGTAACTATGTACACGCTAGTTAGCAATGCAGTATCCTAAAAAACAATTTATGAGTTTGAGTCGCACAGTGGGATATGAGGAAATAAAATATTTTTTCAAATTATTACAGTAGTTACGTTAATAGACTTTCGGAAAATGGTAGTGATATTTTAAAGTTTAATAGCACATAAAGTACATAATAGATAGTATAAAACAATACTTGAATTTGAAGTCTGTAGGTGTACTATCTAATAATTAATCTACGAAATACCACTGCCATTAGTGCCATTCAAGTATCATACACGTGCGCACACGGCGCGACCCGTCGACATTCGCCAACCAGCATATAGCAGTCAGGTGAGTCAACACAACATTCTGTATTCCGTTCAGTTCAAATTGGCATTTCGTTTTCTCATTTTGTGTACCGAATAGTAAAATAATCGAATTCCGAAAGTTCCGAATTTTGCCCACCGAACAGTAAAATAATCGAATTCCGAAAAGTTCCGAAATAATAGGAACCTTCCGATTTTTTGAACAATCGGAAACTTTCCGATTATTCATTCCTGATAGGCCCATCACGAATTCTTTCATTTCGCCAGTTTGCTACTGTATGTTCATATGTGCGTTCATGTTGACAGCCGTATGACGTTTCACTACAATATTTTATATTTTTTATATTTATGTATTTTATATTTACATATTTATACATATTTAATTGGAATTGTATTTTCTTTTTTCCCTTTTAAGAATTGTAAAATTTTTGTTCTCTAACATTATTGTTATTATAGCATGTCAATAAAAAATAATTTTTTTCTATATTTATTTTTAATAATATTTATACTCGTATATGATATAAAAGCACTATTTAAGTTATATTTGAATGTGCGGCCCGCATAAAAAAATTTATTTTGAAAATGGCCCGCCGTTCGAAAAAGGTTGCCGACCCCTGGCTTAGATAATGACGCCTAGTCTGATAAATCGGTTCAAGGTTTCATACTATGTGAAGACAAGTGGAGTAAAACTGCGGGTACTAGAAACGTCAAGGCAGGAAGACGAAACATTTGAGAAACAAAATTACGCGCTAGGAAAGATATATCCCCGATTTTACAACAGCAGGAAATTTCCTAAGGACTGACTGGCATCACACTTCGTTGCTATACCCAAGAAACCCAACGCTAAGCGGTGCGACGAGCACAGGACGATCAGCTAGATGAGCCATGTATTAAAAGGTTTCCTGAAAATCATCTTGAAGAGAATTTACCGGCAGTGCGATGCAAAACATTGCGGCGGAGCAGTTCGGCTTCCGGAACGGCTTTGGTACACGAGATGCATTGTTTGGCTTAGACGTACTGGTGCAAAGGTGCCTGGACATGAACAAAGAAGTCTATCTATGCTTCATCGACTTCCAGAAGGCATTTGACTATGTAACGCATAGGAAGCTGCTAGAAACCCTGACCAGAGTCGGCATCGATGATAGAAACCTGAGAGCCATAGCCAATCTACATTAGCACCAAACTGCCGTTGTACTAGTGGAGAATACAAAGTCCAACCAGGTACCTATCAAGCGTGGTGTGAGGCAGGGTTGTGTACTGTCACCAACCCTGTTCAACCTGTATGCTGAAAGAATAATGGCAGAGGCCTTAGAGGAGGCTACAGAAGGCATTATAATCAACGGTGCGCTATGCTGATGACACGGTGCTTATTGCCTCAACAGAAGAACTTCAGTCAATGCTCAATAAAGTAAATGAAGCTAGCAGAAACGCGGGCATCTTGATAAATGTACAGAAGACCCAAGTGAGCAAACGTTCGCAGATCAATCTACACATTGTTCTCAATGGCGCGCCAATCGTACAGTGCATACAATACAGATATTTGGGCTGTATTGTAAGCCAAGAAATTCGCAGCCGCATTGAACAACCTCGTAAAATGTTCATCAAAATGCAAGAACTCCTAAAATGTCGAAACCTGCGGTTGGACCTGCACCTGAGAATGGCCAAGTGTTATGTTTTTCCATTGTTCTATATGGCGTGGAAGGATGGACGCTGACTCAGTCTATGGAGAACAAAATAAGCGCATTTGAGATGTGGGTATACAGACGGATGTTGCGTACATCCTAGAGGGAACCGTCTCACCAATGTTGAGGTGTTGAGGCGAATGGACACAGAAGCCGAGCTGCTGATGGCGGTAAAGAAGAGAAAACTAACATATTTCGGTCATGTGATGCGCAATGAAAAATACCGTCTCCTGCACGTCATCATCCAGGGGAAGATAGAAGGAAGAAGACGGACATCCTGGCTGAAGAACCTGAGGCAGTGGTTTGGCAAGAGCACAACTTCCCTCTTCAGAGCAGCAGCCTCGAAAGTCCAAATTGCTATGATGATCGCCAATCTTCCATAGAAGTGGCACCAGAAGAAGAAGAAGAAGACGATTTTGTTTTACTCAAGATGTAGTCACAAACTGCACTAACATACATTGAAGGGGATGGGGACGTTTCGCCCCCACCGTTTAGTCCCAGCCGTTTCGTCTCCGGCACCGATTCGCCCCCGACCATTTCGCCCCCAAGTTATGCAATATGCAGTATATTTTTGCATTAGATTAACACTTTGTGTTAATTTCTACTCTAATTTTGTGTACCTGGAAATTTTAAAATTACATACATAGATGGACTATTTGAGATATTAAAACGACCATTATAGGATGAGCTCCTGTTATAATTATGAAAATAGTGTCATTTCAACCACAATTAAAAATATTGCGGAAAGTTATGGTAGGATAGACACTATCGATTATTTTGTAATATGTATTATTTAATTAATATTATTTTCAAAATTATCTGACTTAACTTTTATTTGTTATTTTCGGGGGCGAAACGGTCGGCGGTGAAACGGTACCTACGGGGGCAAAACATCCCGAGGCGACATGTCACATAACCACATTGACGAAGTACAATCCAATTATAAAAACAGATGTAACAGAGGTTTGATCCATTATCGGTGTGCTGATTCATTACGATGTAGAAAAGAGAACTTGGAAAGGCTACGGTACGCTTTACTTCTTTCTACCCATCTACAGACAAAATATTGGCTGAAATACATAATTTGGTGGTATTTAAGACGTTTTCAGTAAAAAATAGGCTTTTGTATATCAAAAAATCTTAATTGTTTACTGAAAATGTCTTAAATACACCAAAATTATATATTTCAATCATTAATTCTTTCTATATCTGTGTGAAAGTAAAGCGTACCAGGCCCCTTAGAAAATTTGTGGCCTACAGAAGAAACATAATTTATAGGTGCCCCAACTTCGATGGTGCAAATAATCAAAATCTGCAAAAGGAAATTAGCAAACTAGCAGTTGTGAGACAAATGTTTGACCTGTTTATTCAAAACCGTCATAAAGCCTACCTATACATTTTTAGAATATACAACCATTGATGGACCGCTAGTTCCATTTCGAGGTAAATTCTCTTTCAGACAATATCTGCCGAGCAATCCAGCAACGTATGTGATGCTCGAACCTGATTCACACTTTAAATGCAATAATATCCAGGAAAGCAACCTGCAGGTCCCTATTGCGATTCAAATTCTCCCGTGTAGTACACAGACTAACTGAAGCTTAGGCCCTCCGCAAACGAGCTACTCAATAGTGATCGGACTGGTCAGTGATTGAAATCATAAACTGATTAGTAATTGGTTTTTATTGTCGTTTCGCACAGGGAGAAACGCAAAAGTGACGAGATTTAAATCAGTTTCAAACTATTCAGCCCGAAAGCACATCGCTGTCGTGTTTTCTATTTTACATAATTGAGTATTTTCACTATAATATAGAGAATATAGTGAATATAGTAGTTTTATCGAAAAAAGTTATTTAATAAGTTGCTCAAAATCGCAAAAAAGGTTGACCAACGTTTGAAATCGATCAGAAGATAAATAAGAAAGATATAGGGGTATAAAGATAACAAGTGAAACATTTATTGTATTAAATCGTAATAATAATAATACTTCTATAAAAAATTGTATTGCGACTATAGTTGTGATTCTGAGCAACTTTTACTAACAACATTTTTCGATAACACTGGACCTATTTGATTTCTCATTCTTTTGCATCTATTTTTGATCGCAGATGGCCTTATTTGCAATAAAATTATACAATAATTGCAAAAATAACTCTTTTAAAGGATAGTACAGCTGACCAAAATTTAAAATCGATCAGAAGATAAATAACGAAGATACAAGGGTGTGAAGGTGAGTAGTGAAACGTCCTATAGATATAGAAGATAAAGAAGACAATTTTGACTTCATCCATATATTAGAATATTCTGCTAGTGTATAATTATAGTATCAATGGGGCAATTCTCTAACTCCCTTGCGAATTTAGCATTAACAACTTGTTCATTAATATTGTCTAATTGTTGATTTCTTCGAAATTAGTTGGTAACTGGTAGCCCGGCGACTAGCATGTCGAGTTTCCTGTGACTAATCACAAATTGATTCCAAACCAGTAGCCGATCTGTAGCTTCGTGACCGGACCTCCATATAAATACATTAGCGGTGACGAGCAAGCAACTGGTTAGTGATTGCAGTTTAAATTGCGTTACTTTTCAGTTTCTTTCGAGTAGCTCCGTGTGCGGAGGGCCTTTAAAGTTACTGCTAAATCCGGTAGAAACGTGACACTGGATAATTGGTTCACTAGCATTACTCGAACTTTTGCAAATCAATATATCCGTGGTTGGCACTTTACAATAAAATGCAATCTCCGATACATCAACAATCAAATCGGATTTGTTGTACGTGCCAAAAAAAGGTAGGAACGTGTTAATTTCCTCCACTGTGCGTCCCGATTCTGACGATATCGGTTTGCCTAGGCTATTGATGCGGAAAAAGTGTGCGCAACTTGTTTTTGATTGCAGGTATAAATGTCCAAGTGATTCTCTGGGCAAATCGTTCCAACACACAAGTGAATCGTAAAAAAATTCTGAGGGGAATGGGACTAGACCTTTTACAATCTCTAGTGAGGAAAATTGCGGGTTCGGTGCACCTAGCTATGGAAAATTGAACTTGACTTATTTCCACCAAAACTACAGCCGAAAGTAATTAGTGTAGACATGCCTAATGTAATTTAAATCAGGATTTATCGTGAGTTCTCACGATATCATTGCAAATCTCACGATAAGGGCTATTTAAAATAATTTTATAAAAAATTGTAACAATAAATGATTAAATAGAAAAAAATGTTTGTTAGTCTTAATATGATTTTATGTCCTACCAGTACATTAATTGAAATTAATAACTCTATTTTAAGGTATCTTAGATACAAAATAACGCTCCAGGGCAATTATTTTCTTCATAAGAACACTAGGGTTATTATGAAAAATTAACAGTATTTGTTTCCATGGATATGCACCACTGTCACAATGAAAATTAATGACAGCTCAGCTAATGTCACAAATCTAACTTAGATCAGCTAACTAGATGCTATATCATAGTAATTATATGAATTGAATTATGAATATGAATTGAATTATGAATATGAATTAGGTAAGAAAATTGGTAGGACATAAAACCTTGAAGGCACCACGGGCATTATGAGATAAGAGCCCGCGATTGTTGTACACACCTCGGGCCAAAGCCCTCGGTTAGTACACTAACAATCTTGGGCTCTTATTTTACTCATAATGCCCTTAGTACCTTAATAACTATAATGTATGCTGTCAGTGATTTTATCATTTCCCGCATTATCATCAAATACTGCTGCCATCTATGGTCAACATAAAGGAGTTGCAAGTTGCGGTTGAAAGCGGAGTTAAATGTTCTTTCAAGAAATAGGTATTTACATAATTTCATGATAAGCACAGATTTAATTAAAAAAATGAACAGTCAAGTATTTTATCCCCCCAAACCAGTCATCCCGGACTCAGATTCTGAATAGTCGAACATTTTTTTTCTGTATACTTAGGTCTATGTATATTCTGTGTAGCCATATTTTTATTTTTAGAATTCATGTGTTATTTCTATAATAAAATATTTAGTTCATTTAACATTTACTTTATATTAATTTTTTTTTAAATTTATGGCAATTATTTAATTTAATTTTATTATCTTGCAGTTATTTATGTAAGTATGTACACAAAGAATCATTGAAAATGAGCAGGGCTGTGCAATCAATATTATGGCCCCATGCAAAATTACAGAAATATCGGACTACTTTTATGAAACCGTGTGCATTAGATGAAGTACTTTTTGGATAACACGGTTATAGTAGCCTTCCAAACACAAATGTTTCAAATATGTAATATGTGTTGCATAACCCTGTTCATTTTCAATGATCGTGTGTGTACAACCTATGTACTCAATGTTTAATAAATCTGAAACATATATTTCATATTTTATTAATTTTAAAATACCTTTTTTTTTATTTGCATCCATAGTTTCAAATCTCATCCATTTCCGAAATCACACGATTTCTCACGATTTTTTCCGACGAAGCTAACGAATTCAGCTTGACACGATCTGGCACCCCTGTTCACCGTTGAAGTTGTAAAAATGTGCAGTTTCGGAAATACGAATTTTAAAAATTCGCATAATCCATAACTGTCGAATAATTTGCGATATTTATCGAGTGGTTTTAACTACAGCTGGACGATAAAAATGCTTAAAAATAGTTCTAAATGAAAAAACTGTTGCGACTACATAGGTTCTTATACCAATTTGTAGGAGTACTTCATGTGCTGGCTTTAAGGAAGAAATTTTTGACTATCGAATCTTTTATATAAAGTTATTTGAAACTGCTTTACTCCTATAGTAAATAGCTTTAACAAAGCATATGTCAAAGAAATATTTTTTGGATTCTACGTTCTCGGCAATAAAACTGTAGTATACGCGAACAATATGAATAGCAGTGAAAGGTGTTCAGCCAGTTCTATTACCAAATAACATAGGAAACGATGAGACTACGTACAACTGCTAGTAATTTTTAGGTCAATTTGTGGAAGCGTTCTGGTTTGAATGATCATGTAATTATTCGAATGGTAGCTGTATTAGATTGCTTTAGTCAGATCAAAGCAATAATTTTAATTATACAAACATAAACAATATTTTAATAGAAACACACAAAAAAACCACCAATACTATGTTCACACTTACGACGTAGATTAAGTAAAATACGTTACCCAGTAATGCTTACCACCTCCGATGCACATACCCAACATAAGGAAATTTTAGTTCTAATTTATTTGAAATAGTCTCTTCGCCTAAGTTCGAAAATTTATTTAAGTATAATTAAGCTTATTCAGACACACTTACTTTAATTGGGGCAACATGGAGCTACATCACAGTAGACAAATAAAACTTGTGAAGTAGCATCAACATTAACTATGGTGTCTATTATTAATTCGAACAGTTACGTTAACGAACTGTTTTGTTCCATCAAGCTGACAAACTCTGCATACGCTATGAAATAATTTTATGTGCAACTTTTCAGCGCCCATGGCTGGAATAAATCGCTCGTTTATCCCCAGCACTTCGCAGCCTCGTCTAGGATATCGCAGTCATGTTTCCAGGGCAAGCATTTACTTTATAGTTTACAAAGTCATAAGCAGCAGACTAAACTCCGGAGCATGTCAGTCAGCTCCTGCTCCTTTGACGTGGCACATAATACCGTTTATATTTATATCAAAGCAGCTTTTTATCCGGTCGAACATGTGGGGCTCCAGAAGCTACAAGACCAACGATTTCCTGTTTGTTTCTAACAGTTTAGGCGAGCGTTTGATTTTTACAGTTCCCTTCTAATGGGAATGGGCTTGTGCTAAAGCTTGACCTGAACGTCTCTTCATTTTACATTAATCTGCTGCTTGCAATTTTAATAATTCCACAACTTGCGGGAACTCGATCGATTTTTTTCAAACTTTAAATTATTAATTTGTATTGATGTGAAATAGGTGATTTTCCAGTTGAATACTTCTAAAATGGGTTTCTTTTTTTTCTATTTTTTTAATTAATTCCTATTTTAAATAGAACACCCGGTATATTATTACATTTTTGAATTCAGCTTAAAATTTTAGAGAAAATTTGTCGCTTGAACTAACGCTCTATTTTGTATCGTTTTTGTAGAATTTGTAATTTTCGAAATTTTTTGACAAATGCTTAAAAATTCAAAATCAAATTTTTGGCTAATTACAAGATCACTGTAAAAGGAATTTGTGTGAGTGTAACACACCAGATTTTTTTTCAATGATTTGTTTGATATCACTCCTGAATACTCAGCTGTAAACATGAAGCAACAAAGCTACTAATCTGTAACTGAAAGTGTTCAAGGAAGATATTATGTATTTCTAATAATCTGCATATTTTACTATTAAAATGTGGAAGTAGTAGAACGTTGCATAATAAATTTGTCAGTATCTAACGTTTATATTTACATTATTTACATGCACCATCGATTAATTAAATTGCTTCCTTAATTTAGTATATGGTTTTCACAAGCACGCATAGAACAGTTATATTAGCGAAGCACATTTCCATCCATAACCAAACATTAATTGTTTATAACTTTATTATTCGTCGCAGACGTCTGCGACAATAACAAATGGCGGGAATAAAAATGCCAATTTAAATTTATTAGCCCGATTTAATTAGTCTGCGCTTAATAGGGAATAAAGCAGTTAAGAGATATTAATTAAACGATTACATTTGTATTTATGGCTTTGGACAGGAGATGTAATGTAAAGAAGCTCTTCATAGCTAGAACTTGCAACACAGCAAAGGATCGGTTCAAGAATGCAACAACAATAAATGGCCTTTTTAAGCATTCGAGAAAAGTGGCTTGAAAGTAAATGTTACCGAACCGCTCCCATTTGAATGACTTCGTGATGGTTTTGGGTGTAACACACCGAGGCGCTGCAACAGCGAACAATAAGGAAGATTTGATGCTCAAATCCGACTTCCTCCTCCTTGCGCAATTAAAAGAAAAGGAACCGCAAATGCCATCTCCGGCATGTAACGTGTGCCTTTTGAACTATGAACTTTTTGGCAACGAGGATGCGGCTCGCTAATTGGCGTTTTTGCAAGAAGTTGCAGCACTTTCCCAACTTCAGAACTGTCGGCGTTCCTGAAATTCCCCTGGCATTTGCGCGAGCTGCAGCCTTGATACGCGAAACACAATGAAATTACTGCTCGTAACTGTCGTCAGGTGAAATCAAAGCCTTTCTTGGGCTGGTCTGGCAGACTAAACTTTACAATAACCTCGCACTTTGGTAGCCACGTCAGGAGGTTAAATTCTTGGCATCCTGCTGAAGACCAACAAAGCCAACCTTCAGCGGGTTCTTTACCTGGATTTCGATCCGGAATTTCATCAACCGCCGTTACTCGACGCTTTCTGATATCCCAAAACATGTCCCGTGTTTTATATTTCAACAAAAGTAATTCAGTTTGAGCAACTTCGATGAGATGAAAAAATGGTCGAGTTTTTGTGTGATAATAAATACATCCAACAATCCACACAACTGAAATAATTCTGGAATATTTAAATAGCGTGCGTTAAACGAAGTAATTAACTATCCGTTACTATATAATTTCTATTACATTATCATTTTCATAGCGATATTTCATTCGACAATTTAATTACCACTCACTCGACTTCCTTCGCATATGCAAAAACTCCCTCCTTTTCGAACAAAATTAGTGTTGCGCTCGGTATGTTTCCAAGCAAGTCAGCAAAGTATTTTCGAATAATATACTAAGATAGTCTTGTGATAATATCACTGAATATTTCAAAAATAATGCTTTTAAAAGCAGAAACTATATTCGAATACTTCACATTAAAAGTAGTTTAAATCACAAACTATAATTAAATACTTCATCCTACACACGACGAAGCTGCCTGATAGTTCCAGTACAGAACTTTTAAAATTAATCATGATGCTTGAGCAGTTCTAATTAATTACAAGCCTTTACAGGGAAAACTAATCTTTGAATAGTTCAAATAAAATCCTTTTAAAGCAGTTCAGAACTAAATTATACTGGAAAATTGTTAGAATAAACTATTTTTGAGTAGTTGCTATAGACGCATTTTAAAAGCGGAATTTTCCCTGAACACTTCAAATTAAAACTATTTCAAATTACAACCTATTTGAATATTTCATAATTAAAGCCTACACGCGGAGAAATTTGAATGGTTCCAATAGGAAAATCTTTAAATTTAAGTTTTTAAAAGATCTATCTTTGCATAGTTCAAATATAAACCCTTTAAAGCAACAATTATCCTTGAATAGCTCAACACTTTCCAAAAAAAAGAGAGAGATTCTAGTGACGCCGCCAAGACGAGAAAACACTCGATCTCGTCTCGTCTCGTCTCAAAATTCAAGATCGAGATTGACGTTTTCGACCTCTCGAATGTTCGAGACGTGTGAGATTAATCGAAATCTCGAATATTCTCGATCTTAACAGTTTTTCAACAGTATTTTTGAAGCCCGCATAATAACCAAATAGAAGAGCTATAGATCTTGATTTAAAATTTTCACATATAATCTCATAAGAGCATTAATTCTTTCCGGAAATTTTTTTGAGTGCGGTCCAACAACGTCGTATTAATTTGCCCGAGCGGGACGCGAGGGCAAATTAGGACGTTGTTGGGATGCACGAAAATAATTTCCGGATATGAATTAATGCTCGAATGCAGATTCGGTAAGAAAATCGTAACGACACAAACCCTAAAAAGAAGCAATGTCTACCTACAAAAAATTTCCAAGAAATTTTGTTGTTGTCTGGGTTACGGATCGTGAACTAATTTTTCTATTGGTCATTAATGAGTGTCGTACGATTTTCAGTAAAATTATCACAAGGGTTCGCCTAAAATAACTGCAGCCTCAATTCGGCACGTACAGCATATTTCAAATTCGAGAATCGAGATTCTTGAGTTCGAGAATCGACGTTCGAGATCGAAATCGAGTATTGGTAAATCTCATCTCGTCTCGTCCCAACAAGTTCAAAATCAAAAGCTTTAGAAAAAAAACTACGTATTAGTGAACACTTGAAATACAAACCTTTTAAAAACAGAAATTGTGCTTGAGTAGCTGAGTATTATGTATTTAAAAATTAAACTATCATTTAATTGCTCTTGAATAGTTCCAGTACAAAACTCTTTAAATTACTCACTATCCTTGGAGACGTTCTAATTAAGCTTTAAAAGAGAGAACCTGGCTTAAATAGTTCCAATGCAAAAATATTTAAATTAGTCACAAAACTTGGATAGTTCCAAAGCAAAAGCAGAAATTGTTCTTGAATAGTCACTGCTTTCGATAGATAACATTACACGTCCTTGAATACTTAGTTCAAATTCAAAACTGTTAGAAAAAGTAAGTAGATAGTTTTGGAACACCTTTTGAAGCAGGAATTGTTCTTGAATAGTTCAAATGTATTTAAAAATCAGACTTATCATTGAATCGTTTAAAGTTGACACAAGAGAGAAACTGTCTTCTAATACTTCCAGTACAAAACTCTTCAAATTAGTCAATATACTTGGAGAAGTTCCATTTAAGTTTTTAAAAGAGAAAACTATCTTTGAATAGTTCAAATATGATTTAATGCAGAAACTATATTAGAATACTTCAATGTTTTCGAAAATAACGTTATAGTTATAATTGCATGGATTAAGCCCTATATAAGAGAGAAACCGTCCTTGAATAACGCCAGCACAAAACTCCTTAAATTAGTCACTATTCTTGGAGAAGTTCAAATTTAAGCTTTTAAAAGAAAAGACTATCTTTGAATAGTTAAAATTAACATCTTTAAAGCTGAAATTATCTTAGAATAGTTTTAAGGTTTCGAAGATAACGTTATAACTGAATAGTTCAAATTCAATTATAAGAAAACTATTTAACTGGTTAAAATGCCTTCTAAAAGCAGAAATTGTTCTAAAATATTTGAAAGTCGATTAAAAGGTAAACTATCATTGAATAGTCTAACGCTTAAACAAGAGAGAAGCTGTCCTTGAGTATTTCCAGTATACAACTTTTTAAATTAGTCACTATCCTTGGAGGAGCTCCAGTTTAAATTTATAAAAGGGAAAACTACCTTTGCATACTTCAAATAAAAACCTTTTAAAACAGAAATTGCCCTTAAAATACTTGGAAGTTATTCAAAAAGCATATCATCATTGAATAGTTTAAAACAAGAGTGTCTTTGAATAGTTCCACTACAACGCCCTTTAAATTAATCACTAATATACATATTTATAGTAGTTTTAATTAGTTTTAAAATATCTTTGAATAGTTTAAATTTAAAACTTTTTAAAGCATAGCTCAAAGCTTTCGAAAGCTAAATT
The DNA here is from genome assembly GCA_940337035.1 of Agriotes lineatus. Classification (NCBI taxonomy): domain Eukaryota; kingdom Metazoa; phylum Arthropoda; class Insecta; order Coleoptera; family Elateridae; genus Agriotes; species Agriotes lineatus. The sequence continues at coordinate 108,268,039 of OW679197.1, read as the reverse complement.
AGTACACTTGTTCGCATTTAAAACATTTTCGAAGAAAATGTCCTTGGAAGTAATTTAAAGGCGAACTATCATTGACTAGTTTATAGCTTACACAAAAAACTTCTCTTGAATAGTCACTATTCTTGGAGATGTTTCAATTAATTTTTCAAACCAAAATGATCCCTGAATAGTTCAAAATTCTCGAAAGATAATATTAGACTTAAACGGTTCAAATTCAAAACTATTAGAAAAGAAAATAGTTTGGAGTATACACAAGAGTCAAAATGTCTTTGAATAGCTACACTATACAATTCATTAAATTAGTCATTATTCTTATAGCTTGAGATCGCTATGATTGTGAAATTTGATAGCAATCAAAAAGTGAAATTGGATAACTGTAAGATGATATTTCGATTTATAAAAAATGATATAATAATATTTGTTTTTATCGCGTAACAATAAGAAAATAAATTACAATACTTCTTGGTAAGTACAAAAAGTTCTATGTTCAAATGTGATTTTTAACGATGCTCAGAATGCTAATTTTCAACTACAGTTGTGTATTATTCAGATTGAAAAAAGGACGAAATCTAGTTCTATGTACGATCCTGTTACAGAACAAAGTGTTCTAGTTCCAAAACAATTCAATTGTAGATATTTCTTATCGGCAAGAACAGATACAACAGGAACAAAATAAGAGTTTGTTCGAAATGTAGTCTTGACTGGTGATGTGAAATTACCGGTAATTTAATAATTAGTAATGTTAACGATACTCATACAAAAAAATTACAGTTCGTTCATAGCAGCAAAAGTGAAAATAAAAAAGAGATGAGATCAATAACAATAAGTGAGATAATACTTTGTTTTTTACATGAATGCAGACAAAAGTAGGTACCCTGTCTTCATATTTCTCGTCTACATCTTCTACATTGGAAGTAGCGGATTGTCGATGTTTTTCACGGGAGTAATATTGCCACAAACTGCTGAACTTTACGTATTATTATTTATATTACCAGTAATAATCCTGTGGTAATATTATCAAGAATTATCTTGGGTAACTTGACGTAATATTACCACTTACATCGCCAGTCTTGACCGATGAAGCATGTGGAAGTTCAAAAACATATATACATTTAGCGTTCAAACAAAAAGGGGTAAAACTGGAAATCAGAGAAAACTAGATTTGAAATTTTAAAATTTTCAGATTTAATTGAAAATGCCTTTTAAGCAGTGCTTAAATGAATGCAACTGCGACTAACATTTAATATATTGATTTTAAGGCATTTTGGTGTAAAAAAAGTAATATTAAAATTCTTTCTCACTGTGTGTATTATCACTTGCTTTTAAACTTGAATACTTAAATGAGCGACGAAGCACAGCAACATCAACTTCACATGCTTAATAATAATTTTTCATTAATTAGTCTCACTTACACCAACAGGTAGTAGTAACCTCACAATCTACACAACGTACCTGAAACAAGAAGGACAATTAGATACTGATTGCAGAGCACTTCAACAACAAACAAATCGACAGAACGTGTATTTGAAATCAATATTAATATTCACTATCAGAAGGGGACACGCGAGTTCTACGAACGCTATAAATACAGGTGTAGACCGAACCAGCAAATATGGGAAATGCAGGTAGACGAGGAGCGGTCACGTAGGAGGTCCTCCGAGCCAGAATTCTGAGAAGCTCCCTAAAATGTCAATCATGACTCCTCAGGAATCCTAATGCCCCGTTGTCATTTTGCCTCGAGGGGAAGAAGCGTGAGTAAGTTGGAAAAGCTCGTGTTTTTCCCGGTAAAGCGCTCACGGAGACTCCCGGTCAATCAGAGCGTTCCACGAATTTCCCGGAAAAATTAGTTTTCAGCCTAAATCCCAGCGAGTGGGCAAACGCGACAAAGAAAAGAATACAAATCACTTGCCAGCGAAGCCACAAGTGGCCAAATACCCTTTGTTATGAATATAAATCCGCCAGGACTAACTTTTTGTTGGACTTTTATTTATGCGTAGGTGTACACAAATTTTGCTAAACAGGCGGTTATGTCTGTTGGAGGCCGGGACAAAAGATGAGATCTCCTAATGTGAGGATTTTGTGTAGTTCCACGAATGGAATTTTCCCTTGGGTTTATACATTTTGTCAAGAGGGGTTGTCATGGGCTCGGATTAGAAGCTGTGCACGTCATGGGCTCGGATTAGACGCTGTGCACAAAGGACGGATATTCATAAAGCTGAATAAAAATGTTAGTAATAATTTCTCTTTGAGTCCCTCTGCAGGAAAAAAGCTTCAAGCGCTTGACAGAACTAATAAAGCCTGCTTTTAATGTAATACAATAAAAATACGGTAATACGCCTTTGATATGTTTATAAATAATAATGAACAGCGCTTCACGATTCAAATATTTTCTAGAGGCTGGGAATAATTTTGTTGAGTTCTTTTTTTTTTACTAAGGTTAGCATAAAGGCAGCCATACTAATAAAGTTTATTAATTAGGAAAGTTCTTAATCGAATTGGGTTCATATAAACAGCCTTTGAAATTTGAACTAAATTAAATTTTAGTCTCTCGAAAGAAGCAAATAAAGCAGCGAGACAAACATCTGGCAGTTTAGTTTTGAAACTTTTAAGACTAGGAGGAAATATATAAAAACAGAAAACTTTAGATATACAATAAATTGTAATGACACTAAATTATGACCTACAAAATTTATTAATTAGAAATTTATGATAACCAGCTCGGTACATTTAGACTGTGAATTAAATTTTAAAAATAAAGTGAATTGTATGTATAATATTGATCAAGAATATAAGTTAGGTAATGCGACTTATGTATGTGTTGAAATAATTAAGTTGGTTACGTAGAAGATTTTGGAAAATAAAAATAGTTTGTAATAAACGCGTGTACGTACTTCCCAATTCGGGAAAAATAAATACAATTTTACCTGTAAGTGTTAATTTATGGTTTTATTGAATAAATACAAGCGTGGAAGAAGGTCCGCAACTAAATAAAAGTCAAAAAGAGTAAATAAATTCAAAAATACGAATCTTAGTAATACACAAGAAAAGCGTCTGAAGCATAGGGGTCACCCAAAAAGAACCCCTAAGCACGGGTGCATCTACGAGGTTGTCGGGCTGAATTGAGCCTGAAGGAAGTGCCGCTTAAGCGACGACAACCATCGAACCCCGTCACCAAGGGCCACCTACGTTATCACTCTGGGGACTCATGCAAGCGAGAGGGAACCTACAGAAAGGTGGTCAACCTTGTTCGAAATGCAATGCAAGTTAGTATTCATAGGAAGCTAAGCAAATCTATCATTTACCTGTGAATTATTGCTAGGATACAGTGGGGTGTTTCTCTGAAGTGAGGTTAAAAAGAAAATGCGTCTAATTTATAATAGATACATTGGAAATCTTTCTTACCGACACGCCATATTTAAATTTCTAATTTGAAAATAAGAATTATAATTTATGCATGACCCTACCTCATATAAGAGTCTAAGTAAGTATCTAAAATAAAATAATCTGAGCTAATTAAAAAACGTAATATACACAATTGCACAGTAAATAATTTACGGGAACAAAGGGGGCTAAGAGCTAATGTCACTTCAAAATATATGTAGCTTGCGGTGGTTTCACCTGGGAGGCATATTTGAGGCCTTCCGAAAGTTAAGTTTTGGCATATTTAGTTCAGAAGTAGGTACTCAAAGAATCGAAATCGAAAGAACAGCATAAATATAAAAAAATGTGGATTTTGAAATGTTCAAGTTCCTAAACAGAAACGAAACGACAGAGCCTACGAACAATTAATACTCATCAATAAGAATAAAAAACGAAAGTTGGAAACATCCTTTTCCACTATCAATTTCTCACAGCCTTACCTAATCAAAATTCAATGGAAGCGAAGCTAAGCGACATAAAAATGTATGCGGAAATTAAATTACAGAGCTTTGGCAAAAACTCGCTTATAGCGTGTAACGTGTCGTTTGTCACACATTTTTTTGCGTAGGCAATTTGAGCTGATGGCACAGACAGAAAGCTGCATTTTGCAAGACCGAAGCTTTGTTTGGCATTTTCTCTCGTCTCTCATCACGTCAGCCTTGAACTATGGCTATGAACCGAAACAGTTTTTACAAATGTTAATTGTATAACACTTTACATAACAGCAATCTGAGGCAAAAGCTAAAGGTAAAATCTGTTGTATTTTATATCAAAACCTGCTCTTTGATTTTCTTGACTTACTATTGCCTGGGTGCCTTGGGCAAAAGCAGTTCTTAACGTTCCAAGACGTATGCACGATCGGCTTTCACCGCCGGATAATAATCTGTCTGCCTGTCAGCTGCAAATTCTAAGCAACTTAGGAACTCGGGGTCAAACGATTAAATGCATTACATCAGCTGAGGCAGTTGTGGCAACTATCTGGAGCATCCTGTTTCGTGCCAAACTCATCAACGGAGCAATTAACTAAACTTGGCACAAAACGATCAGAGAATATATCAAACGCGAATTAAAGCTTTGGGTAAACCTGAACAGCGAAGATTCGGTGCTATTTTGAAACAAAAAGGATTGTTAACCACAAATCTGAACATTTTCAGCCAGTAAAGAGCCAAGGAACAATTGCTCTACCATAGCAACTTGTTTTTCATCATTTTTTCTCATTTTAAATCTTAAACAACGAGTAATTTTTATTTCATAAATATAAGCTGTACCTTTGGTGTCAAATCGAAGCGACTCCCAGTTTTTCGACCATTTATAGACGCCAGCGGTGGTAGAGTGGCAAGAAGTAGGTACAAAGATAAGAATATTTTAACATTCAATGGGAGCCACGTCCGCGTACGTGTCGAGGTTCAGATTGCAATGTTCGCACGTACGCTGACTTCATCGAGTTCAGATGAAGAAAGGCCGCGTCTGGGGAGCATATTCAGAAGACCACCAACAGAAAAGACGTTAAACGTTGGGGTTTTTGCAGAATAATTACGGTTACCAGATTCAGTTTACTGGTAAATTGTCGCACATCTTGAAATAATATACGTCAATCACGCGTGGATCTATGTATCTCAAAAAGTGGAAATGTAATTTCTTTAGCCGAATTATACATTTAAACGAAATATAAAAAAAGAGATATTCGATTCAGTTCATCATATTTTATAAGCCCGTAAAGTTTGGTATTTTTTTCCACTATGTTAACTGTTAACCTTTGTTAGGCAGAAACCAAATCTTTACGGCTTTGAATGCTCATGGCTGCAGTGGTTGTGCAGCAAAGAACAACGACACGGTAGATAACACCGTGTTCGAAGAGGTCAATGAATTTCAATACCTGGGCGCGAAGATAAACACATCTAATTCCCTGGACGCTGAGGAGAATTCATCCTGCGAACAAATCATATTTTAAATACAGACATTTAATGTACTCCAAACTGCTTAATCGACCGTCCAAGGTAAAAATTTATTCAAGTTTACTCCGGCCACTTGCCATTTAAATGTGTGAAACGTGTACTTTTAACTGCTAAGCAACAAGAGCTATTAAGGTGCTTTTGAAGGAGGGTGCTAAGAAAATTTTTCGGGGGTGTAGTGGTTAAAGACAGTGTGCGCAGAAGAACCAATGCTGAAATGTATGCTCTAACAAAAAAAATGAAGACATAATGGGGCAGTGTAAATCTCAAGGGCTAAAGTGGTTCGGGCAAGTAATGATGATGTATAGTGAAAAAGCGACAAGGAAAATTATGGGACCCAGGATACAGTAAAAGAAAAGGAAGGCCATCAAATAGATGGTTACAGGCAGTGCGGCAAGACTTCGCTACTATGGAAATAAAAAAATGGAGGGAAAAGGTGAAGGATAGGGTTCGATGGAAGATTACCCATCAGGCTAAAACCCACATACGGTTGTAACGCCGAAGAAGTAAAGTAACCTTTGTCAGCCCTGTTACGATTTGCGTTCTTTAGTGAAATGAACTATACGCGGTTGTAGGAATAGACTGTACTTTAGTTAGCTATAAGCCATCTGTATCATAAATATTTTAAGGTAGAATTCGTAGGCAAAATGTCATATTAAAATTACAACAAGCGAATGTTTAGCCGATGTTTAGAAACGTGCCTTTCTCTGGGAAGCTGGAGATATTTCAATCTCACGAATAGATTAGAGTACTTCGTAAGCCGAAATATTGGCCGAAGGTATATGGTTAGTACGTGGTCAGGAGTGCAACTGTTGCAGCTCGATCATAAAAATTACGTGCCAGCGGGAGCAAATTCTTTTAGTAGAATTGTAAAACTTTATTAGCGATAATTTGCGAGGGGTCGAGCTTGACAAATTTTAGTGTGTGAAAGCTTCAAATTTGTCAAATTCATAGGACTATTATGAACGATCACGTCCGTATGTACGTGCCAAAAGTCCAAAATTTAGACTTGCTCTGATAGGCTTATTTGGAAATTTGTAAACGCCTACCGAGTTTTCTTGGTCAAACTGAACTTACAATTTAGTTAGTTAATAAGATGTTAATAAGTAAAGTTAGGAAGCAACGGTATTAAACTTAAATGTTCTGTAAACGGCAGAAAAATAACTGCAAGTATTTCTACTTAAGTGTTCTTATTAATCTCGCAACAGCAGCTTTAGTCTTCGTGTCCAAGTGTATTTAAACTAAAAGGATTGCCAGTTACCCCGACTTTAGGCATATAGCGACAACCCATATGCAAAATATTTAAATCACGTGACACCAAAATCTGTCTTTGTCTGCGAGGGGTTGGCTTTACCATCAAAATTCTCCACGAGCCGCCGCTGGTTCAGACGTCACAAAAAGCAACAAACGCTTCGTTGTGTGGATATGATTGAAAGGAGAAAATCAACTCTTCTCGGAAGTAATACCTCTTCGATCTTACAGTTCATAAGCGCGATCTGGGTGCTGCAGAACGTCGAGAAATAAATCTATACATTCGGAAGCCGCTCGGCTAAGTCACCGGAAGCTCTCCGAGACGAAGCATGGAATTCAAAAGTAATTTTAAGTTTGTTACGAGAATCAGGGAAACGTGTTCTGCGGCTGCATTGGAAAACTTTCCTATATTGCCTTTTAGCGAAACAACTCCGCTTTTTAATATTTGTTTCGTGTTTGCCCCAATGCTCGGAAACTTTTAACTGGGAAGTCAATTTGGAGCAGTTATGAATATGCGACGGAAAGGGGAATCTAAGCGCAGAGACGGAGAGGGTGAAAGTATGAAATGGCGATATTAGAAGAGCGAAAAGCAAAAAGCAGTTCTATCCTTCAAGCCTTCCACAATAAATACAATGAGAAATAATTCTTTGGAAAGATGTAATTGTGACTTAGTTCATCGTTGCAACTTCATTTCCTCAACCTATTGGACCAAAGCTTTTACAAAGCGTAACGAAACCAATACCCAATAACTAATGAATCAAACTAAATACCTAGTTTCAGGCATCGCGCTTTATAGAAGTCTGCGGATCGGAATGCGATGCTTGTTGCTATAGCGACCGTTGAGAATGACGTTTATAATAGTGCTCATGAGATGAAATAATAGTTCTCTCGACTAATATTGAGTCCTCTTCAAACTGATGAATCTCTACTTCAGGCGGCTCAGTCGGAAATCTTTTAAGAACACAAAACCGTTTCTTAATGTGCGATACTATTTTTCCTGAATCCCCTAAAATTTTTAACTCATCATCATCATTCAACAACTATGGACGTCCAAAAGTTTCGTCTTCCCGTTGGTTTGTATTCAAGTAGTTTTATATGTGTCCCAATATCCTCCATTCTTAGGAGATGCTCTTTCCATTTCTGTTTTTGTTTAAACTAAATATACCTAGCTCTTCGCTTTTGTGTTAACTTTGGAGCTGAAGTAGTAGCAAATATTCAGCTATTGGTCCAAGCAATCGCATTTCTGCTGCCTCTATTTGTTATGATACTTTTTTAAAAATACCCCATCATATTTAGCGCAAGAAGAAGTAGGGATGAATATTTTCGTTCCATTCACCCGTCGCGTATTTTACGTGTGTGGGGGGGGGGGGGGGGCAGTTTTTCAGTAATGTACTTGTCCTTAAGCAGAGACGTTGCTCGTAGAGCGATCGTGCTTACGCTCGGCTCGGGCCCGCTGGCGCATCGGTCCGAATCTTTCCGTTGGATTTGGTTTCTTCTCAGCGCTAGCTGAATTTCAACGCCTGAGCCCGGAGGGTAACCCCAGATCTGCTGCTCATCTACGCGGGTTGTCCCGTCAACATTCCGGGTGACCGTTCCTGAGCTAGGGTTCCCAACATCGTAAACAATATAGCATATTTATTGCATTTATTATTAAAATATGTAATATGTAATAATAAAATTTTCTGTCTTTCAGTGTTCTTTTTTGCCTTCATGCGAATTAATTTATTTTTCCTGAAACGCAGGGGACCTAAGGAAGAACAGCTACGTTAAATTACTACGTTATTACTGTTACTTTCTTTGTTATACCATTATGTAATTGTGGAAATGAATAAAATTATTATTATCCACCTTTTGAGATCCCCGTTTGGAGCTGGTGGATACCGCCATACCTTCAGAATTTGGTATCGATAAATTACTGCATTAAGCTGTAATCACGCATTTACTGTGTATATAATTCATGCACGTACCGGGTGGCCAATTAAGAAGGGCACTCGGCCCTATCTCGAAAAGTAATTGTCGTAAAGACTTGGGGTAAAAAAATTTATGACTAAAGCGGCCAAGAGAAAATGCTGGAAATTATTTTTAAGTTTCTAGAATGGCCGCCAGGAGGCGTAATCGCATTCTTGAATTTTAAATCCCGATTTTTGAGAAATATTCTTATATTACAGATAGCTAAAATGGACACCGTTTTAAAGCTGAGATAAATTCGATTCTTTTTTGTTAAATGCTTTTTGCTCTATCTCTTAAGGGAAAGTGGTGGGGGGTGTCCGAACATTTTCGGAAAGAAATGTCAATAACTTCAAAATGGCTGAACGGATTTTGTCAAACTTGGAGTCGTTGAAAAGGGCTTTTCTTAGGCTATCAATGCTGCCTTGAGCGGATTGATTTAGATTGCTTGTGTCGTCGCTAGAGGGCGTTTTGCGACAACACTACAAATGAAATGGATTTTCTCAAAAAAATTAAATGCAACGATATCACTTTATTGGAACAAAAGATAGCCAAATAAGGGCCTAACACGCTAGTGAAAACCGCATTTCGATATTTGTTTCCTAACCTAAAATATCAGTAAAGGAAATTACAAATCGAAATAATGTCGCATCTTTGGGAATATTATCAGTATACCTGCCATTATTAAATCCTAATTATCCTTCTTTTAACAAATATATATAAATTTACTGTTAAAATACCAACATTATATTTAAAATGTCAATAATAATTAATCCTTTATCTAATAGAGTTGTCTGTCCGGGACGCTGTTTTGTCTGTCCGGGACGCTGTTTCAGCAGCCAAACCGTAAGAGATAGAGAAAAAAGTTATGAAAGTTATATGTTTGGAATGGTCATGTCAGGTCAGGAACCGAATTTCAGTCACGTGACACTTCCGGTTTTCGAGAAATCACGTGATTTGAAAACCGAAGTGTCACTTGACTGAAATTCGGTTCCTGACCTGACATGACCATTCCAAACATAACTTTCATAACTTTTTTCTCTATCTCTTACGGTTTGGCTGCTGAACAGCGTCCCGGACAGACAAAACAGCGTCCCGGACAGACAACTCTATTAGATAAAGGATTAATTATTATTGACATTTTAAATATAATGTTGGTATTTTAACAGTAAATTTATATATATTTTGCTAAAAGAAGGATAATTAGGATTTAATAATGGCAGGTATACTGATAATATTCCCAAAGATGCGACATTATTTCGATTTTTAATTTCCTTTACTGATATTTTAGGTTAGGAAACAAATATCGAAATGCAGTTTTCACTAGCGTGTTAGGCCCTTATTTGGCTATCTTTTGTTCCAATAAAAGTGATATCGTTGCATTTAATTTTTTTGAGAAAATCCATTTCATTTGTAGTGTTGTCGCAAAACGCCCTCTAGCGACGACACAAGCAATCGAAATCAATCCGCTCAAGGCAGCATTGATAGCCTAAGAAAAGCCCTTTTCAACGACTCCAAGTTTGACAAAATCCGTTCAGCCATTTTGAAGTTATTGACATTTCTTTCCGAAAATGTTCGGACACCCCCCACCACTTTCTCTTAAGAGATAGAGCAAAAAGCATTTACAAAAAAGAATCGAATTTATCTCAGCTTTAAAACGGTGTCCATTTTAGCTATCTGTAATATAAGAATATTTCTCAAAAATCGGGATTTAAAATTCAAGAATGCGATTACGCCTCCTGGCGGCCATTCTAGAAACTTAAAAATAATTTCCAGCATTTTCTCTTGGCCGCTTTAGTCATAAATTTTTTTACCCCAAGTCTTTACGACAATTACTTTTCGAGATAGGGCCGAGTGCCCTTCTTAATTGGCCACCCGGTACATCATTCTTTATCGCAAATACAATATTTACAACGATTTGGTCTGCAATTGCCATTTAACTGGTGCAAGGGTTCGCCTAACTGATACATGTTTTGAGCCTTTCCTCGCCAGGAAGGCCAAACGCCATGTCGGCGAGATTGCGCCAAGTTTACCTTTCCTTGGGATGCACCCCTGTAATATTAGAGGTTCACGAGTCAGCCTAAGGTTACCCTCTGAGATCTGCTACTTGTATTATTATGTGCCAGCACCAAGCAGATGAAGGTAAGGTACGTTCATCACCAAATATGACTCCCAAATTCTCACGGCGACTTGGAACGACTAAATAACCCAGTGGCGCCCAACAAATAATAATAATAATCTTTCACGTCTCTACCGAATTGACTGTTATACGAATTCACCTGCGTTTTTGCAGTAAGACCGCCCCCATTTCCCACTATAGCATGCCATGTAGATCTTTAAGTACGTTGAGCATTATTTAAGCAGATATTCTGCGATAGCATTATTCTTACACATGGGCCAATCTTCCCTTTCATTTCTGAATTGTTTGGATTATATTTTATTCTTCAAGAACATGACCATAGCTCTAACAAACATTTATTAGGTTGAACAGGCAAACAAGTATGTCAGTTATTTGAGGCACATTTAGAGTTCCGTATTCGGCCCACCACTTTCTGGAGTATTTATTTTTTTGAATATTTATGTAAGGTGTGGCTTTATCTTCATTTCCAATTTCTATAATTGAGAAGCCATTTCGAGTAGTTATGAAAATATGGTCAAATCCCAGTGACGGTAGAGATGTTTGGAGCGAGTCTTAACAGCGAAAAAGCAAAATGCAATGAATCACGCAACTAGGACAAATCCAGAATATTTGTAGATAAAGAATTTAATCATAATCCCTCCCTCATATTCTTCCTTAGACTTGATGATTCACTAGGGAAATCTCTACAAAACATTTTTATTGGAAAACAAAATACAAATGATGGTCACACTGAATCGTACGTGTCTCGTTTTAGAACCTTATCGATGGACGTTTATGGTTGGTCAGTCATTTCTATATTAATACTGCATATCTGACAGTCGCGTCATATTCATACCGAAGAATAGCTTCAGCCATTGCAAGTAGTACCTCGTAAGTTGCTATCGAACTGTAGCCTCGAAATGCTCTATGAAGTGGAAGCTCAAACGTTTGGAAGAATTCCCTGAAGGTTTTCAGGAGTTCGTTTGAAAATTCCAAAGCCCCACCATTGATGGAGCCATAAACGAGAAAATTCGCCGAACGCAATTATAGCGCATCTTCGCGCTAAATAGTCTTGTCAAAGCAAATATGTGCTCGCAGTCGGCCCTTTAACCGCGCACATTGTTAGCCCAACGTAAGTAATACAATTTACGAGTTGTTTAAGGAAGGCTGGGCTTGTTTGAACAGCGGTGTGTAACGAGCGATATGGGCAGAATGGTGCTCAAAAACGTTCCTGTATTTTAATATGGGCAAATAACCGCCACGCCACGGCCCAACAGTTGCTGGCAGAAGCAAAACATGTTTTGAAATAAGGCCCTGTGTATTTTCACATTAATTATATAAACAGCCGGCTATATTCGTAAATAATGCAACTTAATGCGAATATAAATTAAGTTTTCAAAACAAACGTTTGTTTTATGATTAGACTGAGGATGCGACAGCTTCATTGTTGATATGAGTCATTTAAAAAAGATTTCCTTGGCAAACCACGACGGGAATGTTAGTAGATACTAGAGGATGTAGCCAGTGTTTATAAATAGTTCCACATGTGCAAACAGCTACAATTCGTATAGACCCGGAACAAGTGGTACACGAAGGTTTGCTATTTACATTCTATTTGGGAGTTAATCATTCTAGGCGTTCGTTATATCAAAACCATCATAAAGTTCGATGTTTCTCATTCATGATCATGATTTAATTTTTTATCGGGTGAGACGGTAGAAATTGAGAACTTTTTCTTTAGCTCTTCCCTATAGCAAACTTTAGTACTCGACACATCTGCACCATACTATAATTGAATAATGTTTGTTTTTCTTACTCTCTAACATGCAATTCATATCACTACTCATTCAATAGTATCCGACATAGTATTTGCAGATTCTCATTATAGCCTTATAAGCAAAACATGTGGGTACAACCAGCATAGCTGAATTGAGAACGACTGCAAGATGTAATAATTAACTGTGTGGAGACAACACAGAGATCTTACAAACACAAAGATGTTTGAACTAACTTTCTCTCTTTTGGAGAATGCAGGATCAGACTCGCGAAGTGCAAGATGTAAGCACCCAATGCTCATATTTGCTATCTGTTGCATGCTTGTACTGAACCAGACACTTGATCTTTCCATGCGGAACGTTTCGACACACTTCACGCCGCTTTGTCACAGTAAGATCAAAGCCTGCCGATTTTCCTAATTGCCAGTACTTGATAGACCACCTTAATCTTATCAACCAACCAATTATTTCATCTATATTGCATACTTTGAATGTGATTATCTGAAGTGCAAGCTATCGACATAGTATTTTTGATTTGGAGCATTTTTACCTTGCTTCCGACTTGCAAAAATTAATAAAATATGGGAATAACCATACACGGATGGGTATTCTAGACTCTCAATTTCATAAATTTGCATATCCCATATACATATATAAATCCCCATGGCTAGTTTGAAAACTTCAGAATTACACTGAAAATTACAAAGTAGCCGTTGCAAACCGTATCTCTAGAAGATGCTAAGTTGTAAGAGTCTTGCTACATATGTACACAGGTATAATCTTTCGCCTTTGTTACTCTTTCGTGTCGAAGGCAATGTGTGTTAACAACCGAATAAAATCACAATTAAAAATTTTTCCGAAGTGAGCTTTGCTCTTGCTATATCTTATACCAAGTGTTAGAAAGTCATCTAGGTAACATCGATCAATAATGCTTGGGAACTTTGTGTCCATTGAGGTTTTGATGAAGATACCAACCTGTCGACCATGACGGTCCCCGTGTAACAACGAGCAAATCTCGATAAGGCCTCACGCACGATTGCCTTTGATCAGGTTATTACGGTTGCGAATTAACGAGCGCCGATTTCCATCAATCATCCTTTTCGTGAAACACTCAGTCAGCATGTGATTCGCGAACGCACGGCGTAATGAAGGGAGCCAGGAACTGTCGCCTTTAAAAATCGACCGCTGGAACAAGCGTCGAAGACAGGAACGTGAATTACGAGGGAATGAACTTTACGAGTACAATATGAGGAGCGATGCGGGTTCGAGGCCAGATTAAGATAAATGTCCCCGTGACGGTTGTTGCTCCGCGTCGCGACCGCCGGGGCGACAGGGGGGACATTAAATAACGATTTGACGCGATATTTGTTTCCGTATGCCCATAGCCGGCGGCTTTATTGAAAAATAATGTCCCGGCTTTGTGAGAGGCGAAGACACTTTGTCCGAACATCTCCAAAATGCCAGGGCGGCTCGAATGTCTCCGTCTGCATCTAACAATTGTGCCATTGATATTACTATTCAATCAGTTTTTTTTTAAGTATCAATGGTTCATTCTGTTAGTTTAGATCAAGCTACAACCTGCTTAAAGTATTATAATCGATCTATTAATTGAAACGGTTGTATTGGAATATCTTAAATTTTTAATGGCGTACCTCAAGACTCCATTTTGGGCACTCTTCTATTTACAATTTATATTTAATTATTCCTGTTAGTAATGCAGTGCTCTAAATCCCTTTTCTCTACACAAAGCAAATTGTTCTTATGATCAATTGCAACATTGGCATATTTAGAACGAATTTTATACCTGACAGGTCATCCGAGGATGTGCCTTGCTTGCGCAAGCATCGTAAGATTTCACATGCTCCCACAGGTTTTTAGACTTTACAATGCCTGCTCGCAATATGGCTACAATAAAAGGCATTAAGTAATACTCGTTAGAAACTGCCGACACAAAAAGCAATTGTTAAGTGTAGTTATTGCAGCACTAATCGCTTTAAGAGCGAGTTTGCAATCCTCCTAAGTGGACTCATTAACGGAGGTACGTAACGTTTTCCTTTTTAGACCAGCTTGATATGAGATTCTTGCCGGGTAACTTATTATGTGAGGAGCCTCCATTATCAGAAGCGGAGTTTTACTTTGCTGACTCAATCATGTGTCGATATCGAATAACAGAGATCCCTTTAATATTAAACATGAGGTTTAAGTTAGTCGACATGCAAATCTATATTTTTATTACAAATCGCTCAATGCTGGTATTATTCCCTCTACATTTTAAGAGATCTTGAAAATTAATACTTGGCATTTTTTACCAACCTAAACCAGACACGCTTACAGATAAAGCCACAACTTTAAACGGTTTATGGGTCTTTAAACACGTGGGTCGATTTTTAACTACTAAGAGTTAATTATGAAAGCATTAACAGCAACAAAACCTTAACATTGACTCAAATTTGGTCCATAAAGTTGGCCGGCAGTAAAATGTGTCGTTCTAAACGCCCGCATAATTTCCATTCGGCTCATTAGCCTGAACAGAGCTGTGTAAATTAAACATTAAATTTTGTTGTCGCTGGAACTTCCAAAATTTAGTCCAATTTCCCTTTGTGCCGCTTCTGGAGTGTTTTCAACAATGTTCATTTCCAATAATTGCTGATAACTTTGTACAACGAACATTGCCAACTGCAAATTAGGCAATATTAAATTTTACGGGACGGACGCTTTGTTGCAAGTTTCACTCACTCTCACGAGGTTCTCCAAAGTCACATACTTAATTTAATGGCAACTTTCACAGTGCGCTTTTTTGTGTATTATTATCGCCAGGGGGTGCATGTAAGTTCTACGATTTCGCTTATGAAACGCCAATTGTAGGCAAGGATGTTCAGCGCCCTGAATCCGGCCCTGTTGGGTGCACAACGAATGCGATGACATGGCTAGACCACATGGCCACATGTTACACGAAACACATGTGTATCGCTTCCACAAGTCGTTTTCTTATGGCGGGTGCATGTTGCAGGCTTCTGGGGCAAAAACCCAAATGTTTTGCAGATGACCCACGAGTACGTCCCTTGGAACATATGAGAACTTAAGGAGCTTAACAAGCGCATCGTTTTGATCTTTTTAGAGCTTTGAAACGAAGGTCGATTTCGACTCGATACGAATAATACGTAAAGACTGAACAAGTTTTCAAGTAAATGCAAGTTTACGCTTACGTGAAACTAATACATCTAAATAATTCTTTTATACCTACCAATATTAGAGTAAAATTTCGGACGTTTAAAACCAACACAGTTACATGAATACTCGTACTATGGTTAAATAGACAACAGGAAAATAAACAAGTGAAGTAAAACAATGTATACCTAAAACATTTCATTCTGTATTTCGAATTAACCGAACTAATAAATTAAGGTTATTTTTATTGAAAAATGGTAGTATAATTATAGGATAAAAACTGGAGAAAATTTCAAGAATTAGAAAGCCATGGTGTCTTCTACGTATCTCATCTACTGTTGTTTCTTCTACTTGCATCATCTCCCGTATTGCTTTGTCAAAAAGTGGAAATGCCATCTATAAATATATGCACATATGTATATATAATAACCTTACATCAAACACTCAAGGAAAAGAAAATCTACTGAAATTCAGATGTCATTGAAAATGTAAGATAAAAACTATCTACTGGCTGATTGTTAGAAAGTAAATTAGAAAATAATATCAAGTGTTTACTTATTATTCACTAGAGCTAGAGGAGCACGCCGAAATTATGAAGGAATAAGCACTACAAATAAGAATGGGGTGAACGTAAAACAGAAAGTGTCCAACAGAATGCACTGTGGAAAAAACTAGAAACTGGATAAATAGTTAAAACTGGTGTGGAAGCAAATTCTAATAATATGTATCTTTATCTATACACAGAATTGGTAAAAATGAATATAGATACCTAAAGACTAGAACACAAGTAATACCAGGCTAACGTTAAAGCAGAACAAAGAATGAATATAGCCTAATGAGCTTACGTCACTTTCAGAACCTAAACCAAAGCGAATTTCTGCTTATTGGATGTTAGCTGCTCTCAGATTGCCCCGCTCTATTTTTGTCTTGAAACATTATACTATTTTATAGGTCTATTCAGGGTTGATGAATACCGAAAAATTAGAAAAAAGGTCCTTTAACACATTAAAGCAATTAATTGCAATAATCACTTGTTAAATAAAACTTTGAGTTGCATATATTTATTATATTCCTTGAAATATATATATATATATATATATATATATATATAAATGTCTTTTTACCTTTCTTGCGGATTGTCTACAAGTTAACATTATAGTAACGCAATATTTTTTAATTTCTAAATATAGGATATTCAATATATACTAAATTGTATAATGTGCAGTGCTGTTGTATTTTATTCGTATTACCACGTCTTATATTATTTTCCATGGATCATTTTTCCCTGAATCGTTTTGCCCAGATTCAATTATAATGTAGATTGTCCTTTCTTACTAGTAATTTAATGTACTATGTATCAATTATATTGAAAGAAACGAATAAAATTTATACTTAGAATTTTTATTCTCCCAATTTTTTCCGTGGAATATTTCTTTGGATTTATTTTCGATGGACCAGTTTTCCTTGGATTATTTTGCCTAGATTCAATTATAATATAGCATTTCCTTTCCTACTAGCAATTTAATATGTAACAGGCATCAATAATATTTAGAGAAACGACTAGAATTTATACTTCGTATTTTGATTCCCTCAATATTTTTCTCTGCACTTTTCTCAGTTGATTTTTTAAAATTTTCCATGGATAATTTTTCATTGAGTTATTTTGGTTAGATTCAATTATAAGATAGCATACGATTTCTTACTAGTAATTAAAATGTACAACGTATTAATAATATTAAAAGAAACGACTAGAATTTAGCCCTTGTATTTTTATTCCCTAATTTTCTTCCTCTGGATTTTTTCCGTGGATTATTTTTTCTGGATTTATTTTCCATTTATCATTTTGCCTAAATCAATGATCAATCAATCAGTTATCCGTTCCTACTAGTAACTGAAAATGCACAATGTATCAACAATATTGAAAAAAAACGACTAGAATTTATACTTTGAATTTTTATTCCCTGGATTTTTCCTCTGGACTTTTTCAGTTGATTATTTTTTCTAAATTTATTTTCGATGAATCCTTTTGCTTGTATTATTTTAGTTAGATCCTTTATCTAATAGACTTGTCTGTCCGTCCGTCCGTCCGGGACGCTGTTTCAGCAGCCAAACCGTAAGAGATAGAGAAAAAAGTTAAGAAAGTTATATGTTTGGAATGGTCATGTCAGCTCAGGAACCGAATTTCAGTCACATGACACTTCCGGTTTTCGAGAAATCACAAAAAATACCGTTTTTTAAATAGAACGCGTATTAAATAAAAATGTTTCAGTAGCCAAACGGAGCTGCGACCCTCTGCGCCTTAAAACGTCGATCGGTTAGGCAACCACTTTGACACCTTCCAGGTCTGGGTACAGTTTTTATTTAATACGCGTTCTATTTGAAAAACGGTCTTTTTTGTTTTTTTAAATGAGACATTTGTCTCACTGGATTGCTTGTTCAATTATAATAGGCTATGCCCTTTCCTACTAGTAGTTTGAAATGTACAATGTATCACTAATATTAAAAAAAAAATGGCTAGAATTTATACTTTGTATCTTTATTCCTTCAATTTTTTTCACTGAACTTTTCCCCATTGATTTTTTAAAAATGTTCTATAGATAATTTTTCCTTGCATTATTTTGGTGATATTCAATTATAATATAGCATATGACTTCCTACTAGTAATTAAAATGTACAAAGTATCAATAATATTGAAAGAAACGACTAGAATTTAGCCCTTGTATTTTTATTCCCTATTTTTGTCTGGTTTTTTTCCGTGGATTATTTTTTCTAGATTTATTTTCCATTTATCATTTTGCCTAAATTCAATTATCAATCAGTCAATTATATGTTCCAACTAGTAACTGAAAATGTACAATGTATCAACAATATTGAAAAAAAAACGACTAGAATTTATACTTTAAATTTTTATTCCCTGGCTGTTTCCTATGGGCTTTTTCAGTTGATTTTTTTTTCTAAATTTATTTTCGATGGATCATTTTCCTTGTTATTTTAGTTAGATTCAATTATAATAGGGTATGCCATTTCCTACTAGTAATTTGAAATGTACAATGTATCACTAATATTAAAAGAAATGGTTAGAATTTATACTTTGTATTTTTATTCCCTGGATTTTTCCCACTGCATTTATTTTCCATGAATTATTTTGCCTAGATTTAATGATAATGTAGCATGTCGTTTCCTACTAGTAATTTATTGTAGAAACGACTAGAATTTATACTTTGAATTTTTATTCTCAGGATAATTTTCCTCTGAATTTTCAGTGGACTATTTTCTTCTGGATTTATTTTCCATGGGTCGATTTTCCTTCGATTATCTTGCCTAGATTGAATTATAATTAAGCATGCTCTATCCTAATAGTAATTGTACTTGTACAATGTATCAATAATGTTGAAAGGCACAACTAGAATGTATACTTTGAATTTTTATTCTCCGGATTTTTTCCTCTGGATTTTCCATTGATTATATTTTTCAGGATGTATTTTCCATGGATCACTTTTCCTTTCAGTACTTTGCCTAGTTTTAATTATGTATCAATGTATCAATAATGTCGAAAAACATTTTTATTCCCTGGATTTTTCCGTGGATTATTTTGCCTGGATTTATTTTCCATTGATCATTTATGTTTGGATTATTTTACCTAGATTCCATTATAATATAGCATGTCCTTTCCTACTAGAAATGATGTATTATGTATCAATAATATTCAAAGAAACGAATAGAATTTATACTTTGTATTTCTTTCCCTGGATATTCCGTGGATTATTTTTCCGTTTCTCGTGCGGTATAAATTATGCTCGACGCCGAAAGGCCTATACATATAGGCTAAACATAATTTAGACGGTATTCAATACTTCCTGATTGTGAAATCTACTGATCATTTTTAATGCAAACTGTCGATATGTCAATGTCTTCACTTACGATAAACAAGTTCAGAAATATCTACTTTTGTTATGAGTTTCACCAATTTTGTCGTGTTTAAACAATTAGAACCATTAATAGCATATATTGCATATATAGCATTAATGTGTCAATGACGCTTTCTTGAAAATTGTGTTTCGGCTTAGCTCGCGTCGTTCTTGCAATAAACATCCACTTATGGAAGAAAGACTCGTGTTTTGAACCTTATATGAGTAAATTGTATGAATTCATTAGGATATAACATTCGTAAATTTTATAAATATTCTGTTTGGATTCACAAAAAGCAAGACACCCACACTAGGTGTTTTATTTGTAAAAACGTAACAATTTTATCATCGTCATCATCATCACTAGCGCAAATCGGTCCAGCGCTGGGCGTAGGTTCTGTGTCTTGTGTAACACATAATCAGTACTTATATGATGTCAGCTCATCGTAGTTGTGGGTACCTTTGTTGGTTGGAAATCTAATTGTTTTTCTATCACAGAGACTAATTCTGAGCATAGATCTTTTCACTGCTCTCTGTGTGTATTTTAATTGATCCACTACACGCTTCGCCAAGCATTGATGATTTCGGCCTCTTGATTCCTTTTTGCCTAGCTTGAAGGTATGACCTAGATAGATTTAGTCATTCACATTTTCAACCTCTGCTGCATTCAGTGAGATGTTGTGACTCAGCAAGTTGGTTAGAAGTTAAGTTTTCTCCAGATTTATGTCAAGTTTACTTGGGCATCATACGTTGTAAGTCATGGGACATGCTGTTACGATAATTTAAGTATTATCCATTGCTACTGATGCCTGTATGGTGCCACTGGACGTTTTTGAAAACTTCTTCTTCGCTAGTGCTAACAATTTTGGAGAAATAGTATCTCCTTGTCTAACATCTCATTTGACTGGGATGATTTTATTGGTTGATTTTGGAAGTTCGACCACGTTCCTTAAGTTGATAAGCATCTAATTTGTAAGTATGGACCAAAACAACAGGTAAATAGCTCTATGATTTTGAAATATTGTTATGTTGCCTTTTTTGTGTTAGGAATTTATCCTTGAAGTACATATATGTTATGTAACTGTATTAAAGCATTCAATACTTTTTGATTTACACATTTAAGTAGTTCTACTATAATTACGTCTTTACATGGGATTTTATTGTTTTTTGTTTGGTTTACTGCTTTCATTACTTCTTTACTAATAGCGGGGATGTCATATGGAACTGTTAATATCTCCATCACATGCTTCTGTACTTTTGCGGATCTCGGCTTTAATACCTGTAATTATATCATCTTGTCTTAGTTTAACTATTTCTCTCTGTCATATGCTTAAATGTGTTCATATTTTTGTTTTGTTCTGCGCATTCTTTCATTTTTACGTTCGTTGCAAACTCTTACATCTTCCTTCTTTGATGTGTGTCCTTATTAACATCTGTATTTCAATGTATTCCACATATCGGTTTCCATATCTTTCAGGTTTTTCTTGTATCTGTTGTTTATCATTTATTTTCAGGTTTAGTACATAGTCAGTAAATTTGAGATTTGTTGTATCATCTTCATTATTTACGGTTGTTTTTTTAATTATGATTGTTGGTAAAACAGCACACATTTAATAATAATAATAATAATCTATGTCAAGATCAACTACAACAAAATTAATCATATTTTGAACGAAGCAAAACCTCGGTTTGCTAGACAAGAGGAAGTCGAAAAATCCGATTGCCATATTAAAAGGAACTAGCTTAGAGCAAGCTGAGCACATAAATATGCGCATAGCTAAGCAATGTCTAAATCGAAGCAGCTTTATTCAGCATAACGGTAAATACCGCTTCCGACACTTTCGTTACCTTAGTTTCGACCTCGTTATTTGAAATCATCTCGGCTAATTTATAAAATGTAGATTTCCTTGCCATTCCCTTTCCGTGTTATGCTGTTGTTCGACTTTCTATCGGCATGCCGCAATCCGCAACTGGCCGTTGCTGCGCCCAGAGCAAAAATCGCATTTGCGAATAATCGGTTGAAATTAATACGCGGTTGCGTCCATATTCGCTGCTACACCCTTACAAAAAATAGGCAAGGTGATCAAGCAGGCGAGAGCGAAACTATTGTTACGCGACCGCGGCCTACTTAGAAACACAACCTTGCTGTGTGTAACAACACCCTGTAGATCGCTTTCCATATTTTTAATAACGCAACTTCGGTTGTAAACTGGCATTAAAGCGATTGTTCAATAACCGAGCTCGCTTTATTATTTATCAGCCGTGCGTTAATTATTTGCATTAAAAGGGCTAAAATATTCATAAATTATCGTTAATGGCACCCTCATTACACCGCAAATTTTCCGATTCCTCATTAAAGAGCCTGCACGTTGGCAGGCAGCAAACTGGTGCAAGGACCGCCGCAATCACATGATTTTGTGACCTTGTTCATCCCACGCGAACTTGAATTGGTGACAATCCGGCGGCATTAGGTGCCGCTAGGTCTTTATTGGTGGTTCAAATTGTCACTGGGCCAACGAACTTCCAATTTTCGTCGGTCGAAATTGCCCACGTTCGTTAAAATCACGTTCGCCGAGGCGCTGGAAAAGGGAGGTCGGTCGTGTAGCAGATTTTAGTTTCAAAAACCTTTGAGTGGCACTGGATGACAGGCTTTCCGAAGTTGAATTTCCCTTTGTGTGTGCTTACCTGAAACAAGAAAATCTATTAGAGATTAATGAATAACAATAAATAAACAATATTTTTTATTGATAATGATAGCAACAGCACATAAGTAAATGATAAAATGAAAATGTATTCGGACCGTAGTTCAAGACCTAGAGGAGTTTGGTTTCAGCAAGACGGTGCAACTTGCCATACATCAGGCAATGGATTCATATCACCCGTTTTGAGTGTTTTTCTTTCTTTGATGTCACTTAGAAATAAAGTTTTCTCCAAACTGTTGCAAGTATAAACACGTAGTATTTCGTGCCATGCTATTAAATCTTAGCTCCTGTGGGCGAATAATTTTATTGTGCGGCTGGAAACTCGAATTGATGAGGAATAGAAATTCCATTTCTTGTAAATACATAGCGCATTGTCGTGTAATTAGTATCAATTAAATTAAGACAGTTTTTGTTATTGAACTTTGTAAAAAAAAAAATTCATAGCATTCAAAAGCCTTAAAATTATAAGCAGGGAACAGAAACAGGCAATGATTTGTATATTTTACGTCAAAAAGTATAATTATTGCCTATATAGCTGTAAAATAATACAATATCAATAATTATGAACAATAATGGTTCGTGTGAGTTACAATCGAGCAAATTAATCCTTTTAACCTTCGTAATGAAGCCATAACTCATGTTGTAAAAAATGACTCGTGCACTTTAACAATAGAAAAATTAGTCGACAATTAACGATTTAATACAAACAAATCAATTTATCTGCAATAGTTCGCACCTTGTGTTGTATGTAGTATTTAATTTAGGACCCTTTTATTTTGTGTTTGTAAATATTGCAGTCTCTCATGTATTAGTGCATATGTTCAGGATTAAAAATATTTGAATAAATCAGCAGTTTAAATATATTAATATAAATATTTCTAGCGATCTGAATCGAAAGTTATTTTTAAGAGGCCGAGCTCTTACAGAGTTGCTTGTGGTAATCATGTGGATTAATAAGAAAGGGGTGAAAGAATAAGGTCTGTAATAGATATTCCTACTCGAGTAGCTTTGCAATGGAGGTTGTTGTACAGCCGAGTTGAACACTGTTTCATTGTTGGTATTGCTGCATTGATTGTACAGAGGCTTTTTGTTGGGTCGTTGCTCATTATTATTGGTTTTATGCCCAATCTGTACCGCAGGTAGTACTATCGTGCCTGGGACATTCGGCTAGATAACCCTTGTCCTGACAAATACTTATCACTGATCCAGGAAGCGCACCTGGACAATCTGGGATGCTCATTTACCATAAATCATTTGTGATTTTAGTCTTCTGCGGGAGCGGCAATCGTACATGCTCATTGGTCTCGTCAGCATTTGGCTGATAGGTGCTAGATACTGCAAGCACCCGCCTTACAGATAGAGAAAAACCCTGCCGGGACATTCTACTAGATGCTACGTGGGAGCGCCACGAGGCGCTAAATATCGTAATGTTTGTTTACTCTTGTTTGCACGCCTGTTTGTGGAATTTGGCTGTCTTGTGTTTTCGACCCACTGTGAGTGACCACATACCACACTAAAGGGGCCGTTATTCGCCTCGTTTTCCCCGGTGTCGGGCTTCTGATCCACAACCATTAGTTCGAAGGAGCGTTATAGAATTTTTGGATAAGCCGCCAGCCTGTAAATGTATGCATGACTATCGATCTAAATCCAGAAAAAAAATTAGCCCCGAACATTGCATCTATGTGCCTACAGTTGTGTAAAAGCAGATGCAAGAAAAATGTTAATGAAATCATCTTAAAGTATACGAACACTTTAACAAGTTTTAACGCGCTTGAAAAGTTCAAAGCAAGAATTTTATTTCATCGAAGACTTTTTTATAACTACGAGGATCTTGGTTTATCATTTGATCGTTTTTTATATACACTAGTGGGGCAGGATACTCGAGGACGATCAACATCGTAACATTGTCAAAAGTAATTTTGTATTTTGCTTCGTTAATTGTAACCACAGGTGCACATGTTATGTAGTAACAAAACAAAAACATATCATTTGTGAAAAAATTACAATCAATTCGGCAATATCAAACAGCGAAAGGTTCCTGTTATTATGTTATTTGGTCAGTGTATCATGCAGGCTACCATTGTTGCACTTGAGTCATTTTTCACGCACGGAAGACTCCGTTTCACAACTGGCGCTGACCGCACCTTCTACTAATAATCGTAATGGCAGCAACAAAAACAAGGAAGTAATCTATGCAGAGAGTGCAGCGTGTAATTAATTGTAAAGCGAACCGGTTCCGAGCGCTACCGCGCTTTTTCCCTCTCCGAATCGTGGGTGCTTTACTGGCTTTTCGCCATTGTGAAGAGAACTTTCAGAGCATGAGACGCTCCGAGATGTCCGATTCTGTTTTACGACTCCAGCAAGGCGGATGTGAACAGACTCCTCGGATTCTTCCCGAATGTTGCTCAGAACAAGGTGCGACTTTCACTCGCTGCGAAATCGCATGCTGCTAAATCACGGTTACGTCGCCATAAAACATAACATCAGTTACAACACCGCGCTGCATAATTCCTGCTAGGGCTTTGTTTGCGGCGTTGTGTGTGAAGTTTGTAGGAGTTCAAGTCTTCAAGCACCGAAGCTTACAAAACTGTTCACGGTTTTGGAATAATAGTTCAGGTATCGTACTGATCTTTGATTGTTGTTCTTGTAGGTGAACCATATAACAGGAAACCCCCTGAATTCTGTTTCTTCAATAACATTTACCTACAATTTCAGTAAGAAAATATTTAGAATACTATCAGTAACAAGAACGTCAAGTCACAGTCGATCATTAGGTAGATTGAAAAGTCTTACTTTCGAGGCATAATAGGAACGAAGTAAGATTTCTAGAAATTAACTTTTCTACTCCAAACTGCATTAGATAAATCAACATATGACAGGGTTAAATTATGTCATGCAAAACGTCAGAATCAACACGTACCTCGACATCATTATCTGTTAAATCCAAACTCGAGGGAATCAACTTACGATGCAGAATAAATTTATTCTTACAGAAAGAATAAACATGTTCAATTAAAAGTGAAGACAAAATGAAATGATAGAAACAGAGTGAGGGCATAATTAATCCCCTAGATGAATCTTCTAAAAACATATTTTCACACAAAAATGGAGAAAGTTTGAAGACAAGAGATAATGAGGTAGGTACTATACTGACCTACGGATTGCTGAAGGCAACAATTTCGTAGTTGAAAGGTTAATTCGAATATTTCTTAGCTATGAAACACGCAAGAGTTGTACAATAGTAAAACAAACACTTTCAATTATTTACTATCAAGAATTATTTCTGAATTATGTAGAGAAGTACCGCAAAAATTAATAGAATAAACATAACAGACAGATAATGGACAGAGAAGACAAGGATTCCTTAGAATATCTAATTACTTTGTTTTGTAATTGGACAAATGTGATACGAACTACATAAAACATCGAAGTAGTAACTTTTGAATATAAGCAGAGAAATCAAGAACAAGAAATAAATTAAACTAATTTATTTTACAACTAAAACTGTATACAATATGTCACCAGGGCCAAAGACCTGTAATGAAGAAGAGTATAACGGTGTCGAAATAATATTTTGAAAGTAGTAGGACTTTGTTGAAGAGGGTCTGTCATTGCAGGTCCAAGAGAAAAGTCAGAAGAACCAAGAAGGTAGAAACAAATCAGGACGGACACCCATACGAAGTTGAGGTAGTAAGTAGCAAGATCAAGCGTACTATATGAGTAGGTTGGATTAACTGGACCAAAATTGAAAATATAAACGGATCTGTTTAAGAAAATCGTGTGTGAGAATTGCTTCGCATCTTACTAAGTAGGGTGTCAATTATGTTACACCAATATAAGTAAAGCCTGACATTAAGTAACATCATCACCCAAATCGAATTCCGGTGAGAGGTCGTGACCATAAAGGGGTACATCAATACTACAAGCAATGATGAACCAATTAATAACATATCAAATCAGACTCCGTATAACCAAGTGGAGCCAGTGATCAACAACGAAATGAACTAAAAGAGATAACAAGCACTAAAGGAAAGCAACATCGGCTAGTAACAAACAACCACAATTCGTTTATTCGCAACGACGTTTGGGAAACACGAACATCAGCGCCATATCAGAACTATAAATTTCCAAATTAACTAGTTCAACGACGCATTGATTAAAGAATTAAAATTTACTCTCGACTCGTAGGCAACACCAACACAAAAGGCAGAGTTACTAACATATCAGTAGCGCAGTTTGATTGGACTAATCCCGTGCGGAATCTATCGAGCAAAAGTAGTATTCGAGGTCCGGAATGAAGGGTTGCGATTAACGCTTTAACAAAACGACTTATTAATTCGCTTCCTGAATGATGCTATTGAGAAAGCCTTGTTGCACGCAACGATTTCAAATAAAATATAATAATCTTATCGGTCGAATTCTAACGATGACCTTCGCTATGATCGCCGAAAAATACGGGTGAATGGAGGCAATCAGGCCAGTCCGTGTGCTATAATTCTCATTACCATTGATAATGTTACATAGATTCGTAAGGTTTGCGCGATACATAACGAGGTAGTACAATAGTAAGCGACGAAAAGTCGCCTGTCACCAATATAATTCATGTGGACTCAAACGAAGGAATCTTCCAAGCCCTGTTGATCAGTTTATACTTAAAGGCGAACTTTTCGCCGGAATATGAGCGTAATAGACCTCGACGATCGTGTAGAAACTGTAGGCGCGTTGGATCTAGGGTTGCCAACACTGTCATTTTGACCCGAAGACTTCGGGTTTGGCAATCATTCTTCGGGCTTCGGGTTTTCAATAAAATTCTTCGGGTTAACTAAAGGTTTATACATACATTGCTAAAAATGTTACTCGTATTTAAAAGCTACAGAGTAGAAGTTATTCGTAAGAAAGTGGCCAAAGAGGAAAAAATATAATTTTAGAAAATATCTTATTTTCTTTCAGAAAAATGTAGTTTCGTAGTAGTTTACGTAACTTCCAAGATGTATTTTGAACATTTCTTTTACGGAATGTAAAAAATTATTTTTATCTTTAATTCATATGATTTACAAAGAATTATGTGTAACGGGCCAGCTGGATCCCTTACCGATAATGTTTATTTTCATACTTCAATGTAGAAGCCAAGTTGTATTTCCTATGTTCTATGATTAGATTTAATATTGTATTTAATGTAAGTAAATGCTTGCAAAGCCGGTCCTGCGCTGGACGTGTATTGTGAATTTTGGTTTTCGTGAGTGCAGCAAGAAACACATGCTGTACGTGGGATGCTATGATTTTCAACTCATGCAAATTTAACAAAAAAAAGCAGCAGTCGCACGCAGCCTCTTCTGAGAAGAAAGTATAGTACGTGAATTCGCGTGTTAAAGTGCAGCGAGCCAGCGTTTGCAAATTCAGAAAACGCATTTTACGAGTGTAAATGTAAGTACATCCATTGTGCTATATTTAAAGGTTTATTTGAAGCGCCCAGTAACCAGTTCCAGATAAAATGTTTGCAGAGCGTGATAAGGTTGCGTTTAACTGCAAGCTTTTGCAAACGCGCAGGAATGTTTTACAGCGACTCCAATAAGTACCGGTTTCAGATAATTTTGACATTCCAGTTTTGTTAGACATTTTGACATTATCGTTATTTTAAAAGATAATTATTTTAACGCTATTTTTGGTAATTTTTTTACGTTGCTCATGTATGTTTGCAACACATCTGCGAGTAGCCTCAATCTATATCGCACGTACGTTGTTTGAGAACTTAATTCTATTTTCTTTTATTTCTTTTGTATTTTTATGCGTGGTTTTTGTTTTGTATGTTTTTATATGTGCTTTGGAGTTAATAGATGATGTAAAGAATTCTGCTTTTTGCACATTGTTTAAAGTTAAGTTTCAGTTCGACCAACATTATAAGGGGGGACCAAATTTCGGTTTTGGAGATAATGATCATGCATAAGCGACTAACTCAGATATTAAGAGAGTTTCATGTTCACTGAGCTAGCTAAGGGATAAAAGAGGCAAATCATTATTTAAGATAAATTAATCAAGGCGTACGAGACGTCTTGCTCAAATTTAATGTATCCGCGAAGAGGTAAAAAATGCCGCATTTCATATGCTACTTAAAAATATAAAACAATTTTAGGAATTATATCTTTATAATGTAAAAAACTTTTTTATTAATTTTATCCCACTGTTTTCTCCCCCAAAAATTATATTCTTCGGGCCAGCATCGACTCAATGTTGGTAACCCTAGTTGGATGCCAAAACGTGCAGGAGAACCAAAGGGCAGCTGGACGTCGTTGAGTAGCAAGGACAAATGCGTAGTAAACGAAGGAAACGTAAAAAGACAGAGAACGGAAGAATCGTGACAATAGCTCATCTTCATGACCATCTCCCTTCGTAATGGGAACTATAACATTACGAAACAGTTGCCTGAAGTGGCGGTTTCGACGGATAGGGTCCGCATATTGCATGAGCACGTCAAGCGGATTTCGAAGCCGAAATTAGTAAAACGTGAATTCCATAAGTAAGAAACGCGGTGGTCCAAGAAAAAAACTTCCACCTCCATTTGGTGTCAAAAGCACATCGAATTTTTTATTCAACACTAAATCAAATAGGCGGTTCGGAAGGGCGAACGTTTTGATATTCCGGATCTGTAGCGAAAGCGGCGAAAAATTCCAGCCAGCCGATTTGGGATTGTAAGTAGATTTTAATATTTAGTCACTGACTGATGAAAGTAAATGAAAGAACTAATGGAAGACGTATAATCTCACCAACGAAGCTCAAAGAAGTCTACAACTGGCTATGTACGTAGTTGTCAAAAATGTAGATACTGCATTGGCGGTTTGTAAATACATTTTTTGACAAATATATTTCTGCTTGCAGGACGAAAGCTAGATAGTAAACGCTGATTATATATTAATGCCAATAATAGTAGGAAGGCAGCCTTTTGTAGGCGTCGCTTTCGAGCCATTAAAGCTGCAGGAATTAAAACATGTTTGCAGAGCGATTGGCATTGTGCGCAGATAAGACGCTTTGGAAAGCAACGAATTTAACGAACTAAGCTAACGTATCCCGATAAGCCTACGAGATCATTAAGATTTTACGACTAGATTGCTCAATCAACGCGTTCCATTAAGTGTAGTAGGAACCTACCCGTTCTGTAAATACGGCAGCGCCCACGGGTCGCTGCATAAAACAATAATAACACGGCGCAAATTCGATTTTATTACTTATTGCAGAGTTCATTTCAAAGTCGATCGCAATTAAAAGCGTAATTCGGCATGGGAGGGTGAGGATTATATTGGCGCAGAACAACACACAGCGTGAATGATAGCTCATGTTTAACGACTTCCGTCAACAGCGCTATCTGCAGCCGGGGCACATCAGAACAATTAGTCCTCTGGCAATTACACAGCTTTACAGCTTCCCACTTCTTGGTGCACTAATGCATTTCTGTTACGTCAATGCTGCGCCTCTCTTGGTCCTCTGCCGGGAGGGCACGCTGTTTGAAAGCTCCGCTTTCCGAATCGAGGCTACTTCAACGTTTCCAAAATTGTTAACTGCGGGCACTTCCCGGAACAGTAGCGGGTGCGAAATCTTGGCTGCAACTTTCTAATTCCGAACAACATGAATACCTTCTAAAAACGCTGATTAACGACTCCCGAGCTCATGAATTTCTAAGTGATAAGGAAGTTGGCTATTTTGATACATTGTTGAATTTATGCAACGTCAAGTATTATTTAACATTAAGGGCATCTGTTTCGGAATTGTAGACTGGCAACAGGATGTGTATGAGACACAGCACGAGTTACAATCCATAAAGTAATTAGATGTTGTCATCAAGACTGTGATGCATTTTTTGCTGTAGTCAAATTCACAATTTTAAGTGTGCCAGTCACTTTTTTCCTTTGTAACCACAACGGTGGTTTGTTTTCCTCATGCAGGTCTACAATCTGTTATTCGAAATGCTTGGGGCGACCGACACGCATTTCGGTTTACGGAATTTTTATTCAGACTGATACTGATTACAATTACGTTAACAAAAAATCTGAAACAAAGTTTTGTATTTTTCATTTTTCAAATTACATAGATTCTTGAAAGAGAAAACACTACCTGAATTACCACATATGCAAATCAATTCACAAATACGTACAAAATTATAGTGCGCGATTAATAACTAGTCACAAATATCGAGTGTCACGGCAAAGCTCGGTAAAAGACCACGTAATGAATACTGAGTAGAGAATCCTTCGTTTCCTGCCCCCGATCGTGTTTATATTTACTTTGTCCGATTGCGTTAGTAGAGGATTTAGTGGCTCCCTGACTCGTCTATTCGGCAAGAATTCTGGCAAAATTTCAAAACATTTAATAAAACACCTTCTATCTGAAATTTTTGGAAAACGTTGCTGAGAAAAGAACTATACTGTATCAAATTGAGCAAATTACAAGAACATCTCGTTCACTAAACAGTTTAGTATTTTACTTTCTGTACTCAATGAAATAGGGCTAAATTGGAAGCTTTGATATAAGGGAACTATGTTGTAGTCACCTTGTTTTTTGACATAACATAAGACGAGTTTTGACTTTGGAAATACGTTATAGAGAAAGTGTATTTTCCTGAACGTGTTAAGAGAGAATGATGCCAACTCCTCGAACTATCGTAATACTAGAAATTAATGAAGGAGTATTTTGCTCTGTCAGCAATAACTTTAGTGAATTATAAGTCGAAGTTGATCTGCCAATTTTGTATTTATGTTATTTGCGTGCTGAATATTTACATAAGCTTACGTTAATTTTTCTCAATAGGCTGAATATGCTGTGTATTTGAATGTGGAGAAGCATAATGCAATGCGCATGTGACCTAGTACCTCCACTGCACTTCTCGCGCGGTATGAACAATCCTCAGCAATAAAATGTAAAAGCGCTAAAGAGTATGAATGACTGATGAATTGTCGGTTGAAAATTAATTCAAAACACTAAAAAACATCGCCTGCTTAATAGCAAAAATACACAATACAATATATATTTTCTTGTAACAAGATAGGGCGCCAACATCTCCTTTTTCTTCTAGCAGTGGTTCCACGGTCCATTATTGAACCTTGACCTCCTTTAGCCGGCGCTTCCGCATTGATTTCAATTCGCGTACTGTGCAATACATAATGCGGGCGACGCTCACCTAACTCCCCGTGCGCGGGGGAGATGATGCAATATTTCGGACTGTGCCACCGCGTTTGACTTGGTCTATCTCGGCAATAGTGAGCGCAAAACTACTGTGCACGGTACCGTTTTGAAGCTCTCGACGAGATTCATATACGAGCCCTAACCACTATATATTCGGACGATATATGAGGTTAATATGAATCAGTAGCAATAAAATTATACATGGTTCATATTGGATTGTGACTCTATTTTTTAAAAGACTATGTTCATATAAAACTTTTTTTATGAAATAAACATAGAAACTACTTACATAAGATTCATTTTTATATTAGTTTTGAATATCTAACAAAAAATGAGAATAAAATTATTCCAACGGTTAACAATTAATATTGAGTTACATCTGCTTTAGCTTTAATTACTGCCCTAATTCTTAAAGGCATGCTCGATATAAGCTTCTGGCACTCTTCAATGCCAAATAAATCCCAAATCTCTTGTATTTTAGAGCACAGTTGTGGAACAGTGCGTTGAGGGTCGTTTCTCAAACGCTGTTTCATTTTGTGCCACACTGTCTCTATTATATTGAGATCGGGACTGCTTGAGGGCCAATCCAGTACGACAATCTTATTATGTGTAAACCATTCTTTAGTTGATTTGGCTGTATGGGAAGATGCACCGTCTAGTTGAAATACAAGATTGTCAATGTGCATCTTCTGTATACTGGTAATAAGAAATTAGATAGGATACTCTGATACTTTTGTGCGTTAACGATTCCGTTTCTAAAGTGCAATATTCCTAGACCCTTTGCTGACATACAACCCCAAACCATAACTCCATGTGGAAACTTCAAGTCCGATTTAAGCAGTCCTTATGGGATGCCTCAGACTTAGTTCTTATAACACGGCTCCCACACTCACGTCAAATTTGGATTCGTCGCTAAAAACAACTTTGCTCCAATCATCCACCGTCCAAAACTCTCTTTTTTTTGGCCCACGCAAATCGTCTCTTTTTCTGTTTGTCAGTGGCTTTTCCTTAGCCTACAATGAAGATTGTTTATTTCTTAATTTCTTGGATAATTGATTAATAACAAACCTTATAAAAGCCGAGACCAGATCGGTGAATCCACGTCCGACAACATTCTCGGCCAACATTTAAGCCAGTATCATTGTTCGAAGCAGCTGTTATTTCTCGTAATGGTGATCTTCGAGCGTGTTTGCAAATTTTTACTAAAAGTCGCTGGCTTCTCGAAGTTACCAAACGTGGTCGGGCCCTTACTTTTTCCGCGAACATTAAAATTGCCGGTTTCCTGATATTTTTTCACAACTTCTCCAACCGTAGATTTTGACCTACACAGTTCTCCAGCAATTGCACACATAGATTTGCCTTCATTACGTTTTTTAATAATTATTTCTCGCAGTTTTAAGGGCGTTGCTATACCACGACCCATATTGCTACTAGAAATGTCAATAAACAACAATACCTTGTTGATTTGATTGTCTTTTGTTAACAGTGTGCATTTAAAAAGGCCTCATATGAAATTACTTGAAATTCGCAGCATTTTTAATAATCGTCCGAATATTAAGTGGTCAGTAAATAAATGAATTTAAACGCTTCTGCTTGTGCGATTATAATAAATATTATATAAAAATCAAACTAATTACTGCAAACACATATGGATATATGTATCTTTAAAAAATATAATTGCAAATAAACATTGATGCAATTATATCAGTGATGTCACAATATTTATTAAAAAACCGTCATCGTCCGAATATATAGTGGTTAGGGCTCGTATATAGAGAACATATCATAGCGACTTAAACCTGCTATAGTCACATCGTCTGCGTACACGATATGCCCTGTTGTATATCAAAGGTTTCAGATGTGTAATTTTGGATTTTGACGTGCCCCCTTGGTATGCCTCAGAGTTACCTATACGTGTTAATTTGACTAATCTTGTTGGTATTGCAAATTCTATCACTGCTGCGATTCCAGTTTTTTCAAAAAATATGAGACGGACCTATGTTGTGGATCAGTCAGTCTGTCAGATACAATGACGTAAGTGATGGTACTGCATTTTATATTAAGTTTCTAGAATTTCGCCTTGTATACTTCAGATTCTGTCGTGGTTAATCTTTTACCATCTATTACAATTTTCAGCATCATCACCATGAAGCAACGAGTTTTGATTAAATTTTGATCGACAAAAATGATTGAAACCTCGAAAGTTCTTTAGAAGAGAACAATTTAATGCAACTGGACTGTGGTCATGGAGAAAGCAAGTTCACTTATACCCTGTTTTAATTATGAACTAATGACGATAATTATTACAAGTATTGCTGCCAATGAATGTTAGATATATTTCTATATTCGATTAAGCCTTAAGCCAACGCACAGCTGATCGATACGTTAAAAAGAGAAATTAGTTTAATCATATGCTTAATCTCTATTCCTCGATTAAGACAGTTATATATACAATAGTAACGATTGCCAGCATTAGACATATATATATATATATATATATTTCCACGGCCGGGAGTAGAAGTCCGTTTCTATAGCATCAAAATTGTGACAGAAGTAGGACATTTGCTCCCTAGAGACTAAATAAGACAAAAATTTCCCTAGGGAGTTTTCATTATGACTGACACAACAATTATGCCAAATTCGAGGTTATCAGCTTAGGTTTTGCGTCAGTTTTGACACAAACTGACGCAAAAACTAACCTGCTAACCTCGAATTTGACATAATTGTGAGCTCTTGTCATAATGACTTACAGTGCCACCAACTTTAAAATTTCCCATAGGTTACTAATTTTAAAATAATTTTAACTAAAATGTCAATAAATGACGTTTAAAAAAACGGGTTTTTCGTTTTTAATCTTCCTGCAACGTGAAAAAAAATAGTATATGCAACTCGTAGAGAATGCTATTTTGCTGAGGTGCAATTTCTGACTCGAGGGCAAAGCCCGAGAGTCAGAAATTGCACTGAAGCAAAATAACGCATTTCTCTCCCTTATTACATAATCTACTAATATAAATGCGAGTGGGGTTACAACCGTTTGGCGTTTCTCGCATCCTTGTTTCCACCTCCGTCGGTTTTGCCATTCGTTTTCTTGTAGGTCTCTGCTACTCATGGCTTGTCGAATATCATCATTC
This sequence comes from Agriotes lineatus, assembly GCA_940337035.1. NCBI lineage: Eukaryota > Metazoa > Arthropoda > Insecta > Coleoptera > Elateridae > Agriotes > Agriotes lineatus. The sequence goes on along the minus strand of OW679197.1, from coordinate 108,233,495 downwards.
CATGACAGTTTTGGTCTTCCTCGGTCTTCCTCTTCTTCTCCTTTGCGAGGGATTCCAATGCCATATCTTCTGAGGCCATCTTTCCGCATCCATCCTTCTCATATAGACATACAATGACCAAAATGAAACTCTTTTCACCTCCTGCTGAATATCAAAAATTTATTTATGAAAAATCTGCTATACTATTACGTATTAGTCTATATTGAACTGTTTCTTCCACCCATTGTTGAGGCCTTATAATTCTGTTTGCTTTTAGCTTATAATGCAATAATTGTTTTGGTATCCATTTATTTATCCCTTAGATAAAACTATCAATCCTACACTACATCTTGCACTAGTTTCTCGGTAACAAAATTCCAATACTACCCTGGTAGCTGGCAGGATACGCAGAGTATCAACAAATGGAGCGACATTGTTTCGTCGACGAAATTACACAATAGTCGCAGCTGTATCGAAGCGTTATCAGCCCATTATTGGCAAATGTGTATTCCCGGCGCTTCAGGAAATGGCATTCACTGACGTCGTCTGCATGAACAAGTCTTCACCTAAATACTGTTATTTTTCTGCGCCCAGATAGAATTTTCGCCATAAATAGATTCGAGTTCTCCGAGAGCCTCTGTAAAGTCCTGAACTGGAGGAACAAGAGGCTCAGAGTAGTCGCCAACACTCCATAACTCCCTCGAAAAACGTGTTAAAATGAAATTCCCGGACGACCGCCGGGAAGCACTACGCAGCGTTATTAGAAGGGAGTCGAATTAGTTGAAGAACTGCGTGGCATCGAAAAATTATCTGGGGAGGCAGAACGCCCTGGTAAAATGGGTAATTACGGGGAAATAAATCCCTCCGCATACCTCATACAAGCTCCGCGCTGTATTGGCTTGTTTTTGACTGCGTGGTAAATTAATAAACGTGCCAATCAACGGAACGGAGAAGTGAAACGATCGCACCCTGGCATTAATTGAATCCTGTAGGCGCCTAACTGAAGGCTGCAGACGTCCTTCTCCATCAGTAAATTGAATTACTCCGCAGCACTGACCACTTTTTCATTTTCAGCTCATATGGGAATGAGCGGCTGTCAGAGGATGTGATGGCAGATTCAAAGATGTTCTAATGGTAGGGGTAGTGATTTTGTTTCCACCATTACGAATAAGCATACAAAATATGGAAGTAAATGGAATTAGTCTTGCCGTGATCACAAAATGCATAACAATATAAACTTAACAGTGCCAACTCGTTATAAGGAGCCAAGGAGCTCTACGATACCAAACTAGTTTTTATTTTTAAAGTTTTATTCAGTTTTTTATTTTTCACAATTTTTATTTTAAAGCTCAAGCAAAGCACGAGTCAAGCAGGCTCAGTATGACCTGACGCCTGCGATAACGAGCGCCCGATTACAATTTTCGCACGTACGCTGACTTCATCGAGTGCAGATGCAGAAAAGCCTCGTCCGGGGGAGCATATTCGGACGTGTGTACAACTCCAGATAAGACGTTGTACGTCGGGGTTTCACATAAAGTTTTATTATACTGATAATTTGCTGGAAAATTGTCGCACAGCTTGAAATAAGATCTCGCATGCATCTATGAATCTCAAACAGTAGATGTGCAATTTTTTGTGCGAATTGTGCATTTAAACAAAAAAGAAATATTCGATTCAGTTCATCATATTTTGTTAGCCTGTGTAGTTTGGTAATTTTTTTTTACTATGCTAACTTTTGCCAATCCATATGCGAAATATTTAAATCTCGAGATATCGGAATCTGTCTTTGTCTGTGAGGGGTTGGAAAATGCATTTTACGTTCGGTGGTATCCTTTATCTAATAGACGTGTCTGTCCGGGACGCTGTTTTGTCTGTCCGGGACGCTGTTTCAGCAGTCAAACCGTAAGAGATAGAGAAAAAAGTTATTAAAGTTATATGTTTGGAATGGTCATGTCAGGTCAGGAACCGAATTTCAGTCTCTAACACTAATTATTAGCTTAATTATCCTAATCCTAACTTTTTAGGTTAGATTCTAGGCAAATTTTATCAAGGCGAATGCGACTGGTAGTTTGCTACCAACAATGACGTCATATACGTACGTGTGGTTTTTTTTGTTATATGTTTATTATGCAACCTGTTAATAACTAACAATAGGCACAACTGATGAATGATAACATGGCATGCGAGGGAAGTTCTCCAATGAGTACAACCCTATATGAAGGTGATTCGAGTGCTGAATTCCTATTCTAATTCCAATTATACATGTATGTATATACAACAATGACGTCATATACGTACGTGTGGTGAATACGCGTTTTATTTGCAAAACGGTCTTTTTTGTTTTATTAAATGAGACATTTGTCTCACTGGACTGCTAGTATTATAACTAATATAGGAACTCGAGTTGGCTCTATCATCAACATTCTCCACGAGCCGCCACTGATAAACTCGGAAAATCTATCAATCTTCGACATTGTATCAGGTCAAATAACTACGTCTTGATTATCTTGGACACAACAAAGGTCTTTTTCCACACATTGATGGGTACAATTTGCCAAACCAGGGGATGTCTGCTAATCCCCTTCTTATCAAACTTGATAACGAACAATTCTCCAACATTATGACCGCGAAAGTGGGTAGAGAATGATTAGAAGTGATCTGTTGATTGCAACACAAACATGCCCCAGTTAGAAATTCATTAATATCTACGTCAGAATAATGTGTTTTGTTTTCCTACTTTCAATCGGAGAAGTAAATAAAGCAGTTACGGAATGGGGAACTACTACAAACTATGGAGCGCATTAAATAGGCATAATTACTCTTTAAAAATCAATAACTATCACGGAAAGTTTTATAGTAGCCGGAATAATTGAACTAATTACGACCGAGATAATTACAATTACATTGATTATAATAGGTAAACAACGATTTTTGAAGCTTCGGGGAACATATTGTAAATAGTACGCGTGTGGCGTACCAACATTAACTATTTTTGCACGACGTGGCCTACTTTCTTCCAGTTGGAACTTAATTATTAGCAAACATCTTTACTAGATTAAAAGCAATAAAACAGTAACAGTCTTCTAATCTGTTCAGGAGTAGCTATGACTCAAAATTTACATAGATAATGGTGGTTTAAAGGAAGCTAAAACTACTTTAGAGCGGTGCGAACCGAAAATGAATTTGCTAAAATAATTTATAAACTCCCAGTGAGATTGAATATAGCAATGTAGTGTAATTAATAACAATAATAGCAAGGACAGTTAGTATCTAGGGATTGCATTAATTCGCACATATAATGCCGGGAACTACGCTTCAGTTTTCCAGGTATTATTATTAAAACCAGGGATTAAATAATTTTGTGGATTATCCCTCAAGCTTCTAAATTTGATCTATTATCTTGTCCGTCCAAACGAGGACAACGTACGGAAAGAAATGTTCCTCAAAACACTACCAATGCTCGTAGCAGAAACATTTTGATCAATACGCATGGCGAGTTGATCCGCCATATGTAGATACAATAATTGTAAAAGTAACATCACCAGCCACCACCAAGAATATCTTTATTATCGACTGCTGAACGAAAGCCTCCCTAAACGTTTGCAACCCTTTCTGTTTTGAACCTCCTGCATTCATTTTGCGGAGGTCGTCCTTTGCTCCTGCAGGCTTCATGTCTTGGTCGCCATGCTATGGATTTTCTAGTTCATCGTCCTTCCCGTCATCCAAGCAACATGTCCCGCCCAGTTCCACTATAGATGCAAAACAGCTTCTGGAGCACCTTGTACATCGGTTTCACGTCTGACAGTTTCACCGATGTTAATTTTCCATGGATTTCCAGTTTATCATATTTAGTATGCTTTAGTGTTACAAACAGTTTGGAAAGGAGTGTATCACTCTACCTTACTCCTTTCTAGATCTTAAATGTGCCACTATACTGATTTTCCGGTGTTCTAATACATATTTGCTATGGTATTTTCATATCTATTCGATAGTTAACATTCGGCTTAAGCTTCTAGAAGCTTTCGCTGGTCTACTGAATCAAATGCATTTTTGAAGTCTACACACCCCAAACGAAAACCTGTCTCAAGTTCATTTGTTAACCGTTTGGTTTTTTGGGAAATAATTTATATACATGACTGAGGAAGCTAAGCCGTTTGTAACTGTGCAATCCCTTTTTTAATAACAAAATATTGCCTTATTTCATTGCAACGACGTCACTCCTTCCAGAAGGCATTTATTAAGGGTTTTGAGTAATGTTTCGCCCTCCTTCTTTGATTACCCCTATCACAAGGTCGTCTTCACCAGGCGATTGACTGTTTTCCATCTCTTTTAAGGGAGATGCAATAGCTTCCTCCGTTATCTTCAGGATTGGTTTTTTGTGTGTTGCCACATTGCCATGTGTATCTTTGACCTTTATTTCTATTATACGTTTATATCTCTTCCATTGCGTTCTTAATTTCTTCAATATCTCCCTGATTATAGTCCTATATGCTTTTGTGGTCTTTTCTACCACTTCTCTCTTCTTTTTCATTAGATTTGTATTTGGTTCAGCTTCTGGTTTCCCATTTGCTTCGGGTAAATTTTTTTAATTGCATTTTTCACCACGCTAATACCTGTAGTAGTCGTTAATACAACACTTTCGAAGGGCAAGGCTAGCCACCTACCCGGATTACGAGCAAAAAGGGCTCATAGAACCAGTTTGTGGTTAAAACAGGCCTACAATAAGAGGAAGCAGACGAAGAAGCATTTTTCATACTTTTCAATGTTTTAGAATAAGTTGTCTACTGACATACTATCGTCATAGTCCAGGGTCTTTGATACTTCTTCTCGATAAGTGAGCATGTTCTTTGGATTTGTCCATCTCTTATGGTATCATTTCAGAATCATATTGGTTCCTTAATTTTTCTGTTTATTTTCACTTCTACTCTACTATTACTATTATTATTATTACTCTTACAATGCAATGGTCACACTCGTTGAGAGTCTGTTTTGGACATTCACGTATTTTATGTCTTTTCAAAATTGCTGATTATGATATTAATTGAATTTTTTGTTTACTTCAGCTTCGAGAAGCGTCTTTATAGGAACTTTCAAACACCTCTTCTGTATAGTCGCTCGTTGGTGCGTAAGTTTGGACAATATTTAGGGAGTACCTACATTCTATTCAGAGTAACAGTAACGCTGTTCTAATAGACAATAAAAGATCCAAATCCAAATAGTACATCGTTGTGTTAAAATACATTTTACACTTCTTCTTGCGATATGTATTACTTGTGCGCTACAACATACCATGTATCTAATCAAACTGTGATATGACAAACTTAGTTAGGTATTATTCTAAGGGTGTAGGTACCTACTGTGACGATTATTTTTTCCCTTTTATTCTTTGTCCAATTCTCTTTGTTCTATTATATTGGGATCATAAATGGCATCTAAAGGTATTGTAAAAAAGCAATTTCGAATATACCGAACTCATTCGTGCCAAATGGATATATCCAATCGAACGTTTTATAGACAATAGTCATTAATTATTTACGACAAAGTTTAATGTAACCGCACATCAACATTTCCAGCTCTCATGGCGAATATTAGTGGATACGCTTTGATTGCCAGCCTGGCGTTAAATATCTCCATCAAATCCACATCGAATTACTGCAGCTCTACGCGCTGTGGCTTACGTAACTGTAGGCGAACACATTGGCTAGAATGCAAGTAACGTAACCATACACGGGACCTCGACAATACTCTGACCAAGTTATTTGACCCGAATTGGCCGGCATTAATTAACCTTGCGCGGCGTATCCAGTTAGCAAAGAAGTAAAAAATTGGGGCGGCTTGCGCTCACGGCTTTACCCTGTTTAAACAGCTGGTGATCTAATTAGAGCGACTTTAATTTTAGAAACCTGCTTTGATAATTTTCAGAAATGAGGAAACGGCAAAGGGCTCGCTCGGGCGCGCAGAACTTTGCCTGTCACCTCGGCTGCTGAGTTGACGAACATCAATAAATCTGCGGAATTAAGCCCTTAAATATTTAATGAACATACATCAGAGATGGCGCTGGAATTAATCGAAATACATACATTCCGGGATTAGTCGCATGGGTGCATGATAAATGGTGTCAGCGCCGAAGGGCTCGAAGAGATTATCGGGCGACTTTGGAATTACCTGCCTGTGAGAGTATTTGCTATAATTCCTACGCGACAAAAGCAAACGCGATTGATTAAAATTAATGCTGGTGTGACCAGTTGCAAAAGCTGTTCGGCTTTAGGCCATAACATAAAAAACTGTCGACGCTGGCTGAGAATAATGTTCTATGGATACGTTGCTTTAGAGAAAAGGTTGTTGCGTCTAGGAAAACCTTAACGAGGTTCAGTTACCTACCAAGGCGACTTTTAGCGTTACTTTTATTGTTGCCTAAGCCTCGAGGTTGGCGTATTGAATAAAAGCGGTTAACACTTAATTTCCCGTATAAATCGCCGGCGGGGAAATAATTTATTACAGGGACATGCACGCGGCTTTGCTCAACATCCAGACAAAAGGAGGCCAGCCGATCTGCACCGAGAGCCGTATTAAACGAAAACCAGAAATCTAAGTCGTGGCCGTTGTTACGCCAGCCAAATAACTGGTTATTACGCTATCTCGCTCAAAATCGCTCTAACGTGCGCGAATTGGAGCTGGCCGTGTGCAAATTGCAGTTGGATAATAGCAGCAGCGGCAAAGAAGCCAGTCCACTTTCGTTTTCGGTATCACGAAAGTAAGAGCCGCAGCTTTCGTTGGAAATGCACTGAATATTGATGGTCTCGGTCCGTCTCAGTGCATATGGCGCTACGCCCCAGGCTGGCCAACACACTTTTGGAACTGGAATTTCTACTTCGCGAGCTAATGAGTTCGGCTGCGAACTAGGAGCCGCTATTTCCTGATTCCGCAGATAACCTTAGTTTTATTGATTTAGAGCGGAAGTAATTGTGAATACTTTATTGCCGGTGGAAGACCGTACTCAGGGTAATTATTTACTTCTCGACTTAATTGCGCCAATATCCGCACAATTAACTAATTTTGGTACTACAGCGAGGCGACGTAACATGCCGAGAAAAAAGGTGTTGTTTGGTGCTAAATGAAAGGAAAAAACCAACGATTTTGTAGAGTATATCAATAAGTGGATGCATGGCGTTTCCGGTTAAATTGAAAGTTTGTGGCAATCGACGCTTTTTATAGCCATTACTTCTTATTACGCAACACAACGTTAAAATTGGTACAACATAACGATCTGAGAAGTGTATCTCGACGGAAGCGATTTTTGGCCCTTCAAAGGTTACGATACCGCTTAAAACATGTAAAACACCATACAAGAAGTATGTCAGCATAACATGAGCTATATGTCGACACACTCGCTCGTATTATATGCATCAAGCAGCTGACAGCTGCTGTGGGCTCTCCGAAACCGGGCTCAGACCTACGACCGAAAACATGATCGCTGTCAAATCGGTGATATAGCGATTTTTGAGCCGACATCGCCGTAGATTCGCAATCTTACCGTGATATTTACAAATATTGCGCTCCCTCAGCGATTGGATTACTTCTTGTAAATATCGTGTAAGCTTTGGTAGTGAAAATGTATGTATATTCTTGTATCCCTTACATAATACTGGTTGCAGTTGGAGCGTGTTTATTTATCTTACGTGATTTCGGTTTCGTGCAATTTTATTCAACAAAATGACTGAGAATTCTCAACATTAATTTTAAAAGCCCACCGTTAGCTAAAAAGATAAAATAAAAAAACTTGAGCGGCCTACATCGGTATTATATATCAACCAGCAAGATAAAGTTGGAACTATAGTTCATTCAAATTGAAGATCTGCAACGCAAGTTACAAATATCAGCAGTAAGTTGCTTAACAATATGATTTTTTAAAAATGGAATCATAGGATGTATGCGTAATGTAGGAGATATATTTTTTTGTCAAATTTGCCAACTCCCTTAAGCTTAAAGTAACGTTGTGTTCAAAGAACTGACTCTCATCTAAGAATATTTTCTCTCCCTACAAAACGTGACAAAAGGCGCCTTAAGCAAAGATTGATATTAAAGACATGACACATTGATTGTGACATTCTTAAGGACAGCAAAAAGAGCATGTCTCTATGATCTAAATTTTAATAAAGTCATATTAGTAATCAACTTACTGCTGATATTTGTAACTCGGGTTACAGATTTTGGATATGTGGTGTTGTGTTTGAATACTTATTCTGTGCATATGACTTTCACTTTTGGATTATTAAAATTAAAAATAATTGCTATATTTGGATTAAAACATCGATGGAATGTAGATGACTCATTAATGATTATTGTTTGCTTAGTTGTTGAAAAATAAAGATCCTCTAAATACAATTATCACGAACCGCCACTGTTGAACAGGCAAGTTCTTCACAACTTTATGAACTAATTGCGAATTATTTCGCAAATTTACTACAAGTTCATAGCTGACGTTTGCGAACTTTCTCCTGGCAGGAGTTTAGGAACACTTCATCATTTATTTAGAAACAATTCTGCGAATGGATCGCCAAGTTTGTGTTAATACGTCGTAAGCTTAAGTTTGATCATTATTATTGTTCCAGTAGTTCTATCTAGCTACTTTATGCCAAAGGTTGTGCTTTGGCCCTAGCAGCAACAGAAATCATTATTTAGAGTGGTTACTTCTGTTTTGAAGAATTCCCTTATTTAAGTCGGTGTTACAAATCACACAACAAAAACTTAGCCCAATTTATTTCCTAAACAAGTGACATAAACTGCAACGGTGTGCTGAGATTGCCAATAGCACATTCTGTAGAATTAATTTTTATAAAAGCAACAGGCTTGTAAAATAAATCCAAATTTTGGTCGCTGAGGCTGAGGACCGGCATAATCCTCAACCCTTACATCCAGGAGATCGTTTTCAAGCCACAATGTTTGGTCTATTTAGCTCTAAATCGGCGATCACTTACAACCAGCGTTATTACAGAAAGTCACCGATATTGGCACTACCACAACTGGGTACACCCCTCTACGTTCCGTTTAATCAAATACATTTTCATAAAATAATATTTTTCAATTATGCCTATGCTGTTACATGATTCGGTTGAAATAGTTATTGTCAACAGGGCCCACGGCGGATCTGCGGGCCACGGCAAGTTTCAAAACAAAATACACAATATGTTTTGTACACACACTACTCCGTGACAGATCCCACATGACGGCTTTGAATCATGTGAACACTGTTCGCACTAAAATAAGACCCTGTTTCGTAGAAGAAATGTATAAGACTAAGGCCTATATATTCCTTCTGAAGATACTACTAGTGGAAAAGAGTGAACAAAACAATGAGCAAGAAACTGACATGACTCTCAAGGGGGGCACGAAAAGAAAAAGGTTGAGAACTACTGTGTTAAAGTACGATTTTTGCACCCATTTCTACACGTCTGTACACATTTCGCGTAACAAAGTGCAAGATGAATAAACCAATGCACCAAACAAAGATGTAACCAACCTCGCATTCGCACATTTGGAAAGACAGCATCTCCTCAGCGCGCAGGTGAATGTGCGCTAATGCAGCTTACTGTAAGTACTTACGGATGTCGTCTGTCACGGAATCGTAGCGCACAAAGCACATCCAGTGGTTTTCAACCGTGCGCACTTAAAGTGGTTGATAATTATAGAAAATATAAAAGCATATAACATGCGTATACATACAAAATATCACCTAGTGTAGACAGCTTGGTATGCAGAAACAATGTAATAATGAAATAAAGAGTAGGTAACAGTAATTAATTACTTTCGGACAAAATGCTTTAAAAGAACCGGGGGACAAAGCTGAGCTTGGACAGTACACCCTACTATTCATGTATATATAGAAAAAAAAAACTCTCAACTAGTAACAAGATATTACCAAAAGGCAGACAAAACTAAACTTTTCATTTACTAGTCAGACGTTAAAAAGGCAATTGGAATTATCTAAAAATCAAGAGGATGCAATGTAAACTATTATAAATATTATGTGGACGAGTTGATTGCTACATATGACCACGAAGTGTTTCGCCTACCGCCATATCATTATCAGTTCAATCCTATTGAAATGGTGTGAGGTATTACTAAAAATCATTTTGATAAAAGCATACTCTAACACAATGGAAAAATTACTCCAGAATTGTTACTTAACAACTACAAAATACAAAACCGCCTTGTGAAAGAACTTAACTACGGTGAATGCGGATTACCACAGATGTGAATTTACATCCGAATGAAACTACCACCACAGTCTGGTTTTAACAAGTCCAACCGCATTCAACAACAGTTACTGCAACACGTGAACAACCATGCACATTTGTTCCGATATTAATAATTTTTCAGCAACTACAGCATTTTTATGAAGTAATTAATAGCCTTTGCAAGGCTGATAAATTCGTTACCTAACTGTTTATACTGTAATAATATTATACTTTAAATCGTACATAGATTTGAATTCTTCCAAATGATAACTTATGGGATCTTGTTTGTTTAGAACATGGTGAATTTTGGCCTGGATTTGTTGAGTAGTAACGCCTATCGCTTAGGAAACTGTTATAAAGAAAGCGGATTTGTGGTATTTCAGCTTGGTAGCAAACTCGACAAATTCGCTTCAGTCGATAATACATTCCAGTGGTAGTAGTTCGTATCGGTAGTAGTCCACTCGGTGGTTATTTTGAATCGGACAAATTATAAAACAAAACATAATCGGATGTAAAACCATTTGGTGGTATTTTATGCGGTGGTGCTTAGCACAGCTGTCAGAAAGTCGGTGTGTTTAAACTTGGTTTAAACACACATAAATTTTAATAACAAAATTTACGAAGCCAGTCAGAAGTTCTAAATGTAATTCTGATTTCATAAACAAACAGTTTTAACCTCCAGTTTTACTTCATAATTTCGCAAGTTTATACGTAATTTATATCTGTTTTAATCTTGAATTAAAACAGGCAAAATTCAGTTCCCATTTACGAAATCTTAAACGAATATTGTTTCGCCAACATTAAGTGAAAATGCAACTCGGCGACCTAGAAAGCCAAGTTCAACGCTCAGCCTGCAAACCCATGCGGAAATATAAAAGCTTATCATGCTGAGTTGCGGTCTTTGCGGACCTTTGAACGCGTTCTATTTCACTATTATGAACTTTGATATTGTTACTTCGTTAAGCATTTTCATTGTATATAAATACAGGTTTATTTTTATAATAAAACAATCGGCATTTAATGTTTGATTCATTCACTACGTCGCCACTCCTATACCAAGCCATAATACTGTCGAGATGTGAGGCTGCATCTCAGCAGTGGTCTTACTGTCGTCCCTTTAAGTGCCATTGACTAAGCTGGCTTAAAGCGTAAATGCAGTCTCATTTACGCGCTTAAAATTAGGGATAGAATCAGAGCAAAGTAACGGAATCCTGAACCAGCCTCTCAGGCAATTCTGTTCACGGTGGTAGTTCATATTAATTGGCGAATGGAGTAAAACACTAAACTTCGTCCGCTTTAGAATGGCATGATTTACTTTATTACCATTTCAGTCAACTTTACTGATCTACTATTAACTAACGGTAATGTGATATTCTATATAGAAGTCATTAAACGTAATGGCATTTTCGCGAAAATATGAAGAAGCTTCAAAAATTCCAGTAAAGGGAGCTGATTTATCACAACCGTATTTCGTTAAGTTTTTGCATGGGAGCATCGTGCGTGCCGCGAGGGTCCCATAAAGTAATTCCATTGATGTAAAATTACTTTATGAGTGCCGAAAATAGTTAACGGCGGCACGAAACTCCGACGTCGTTCTGGGCTTGTAACAACGACACGTTCCACGCGCTTGCTTGCCACTTAATTACCGCAAGGCTATATTTACCCACCAATTTCTGCTCAAACGATTGAATAAATCCTTTATAATCCGGCCCGATAATTTACAAAATCCGTGTCGGCGCAGAAGGCAATTTCTGAGTGCCTCCGAAAGCCGCGTAAATCGGGAGAGACAAGGCTTCAACAAATAATGTTAATATAAACTGTAATTTTCGCGATTGAATCGTGGGCTTTTGAAAGCAGCTTATTAGCGCATGCCGTTTTTGTGCGTATTGATAGGTTTATAATTAAAATTGAAATTGCGTTATGTAATTTTAAAGAGCTCACCCGAACCTATCTGCAAATTAACACGGCGGCAACGAAAATTATGCAGGTAACACATTACGGAATCCCATAGAATATGCAATTATCCCGCTTGTGTTTATAAAGCCGCGAGCGGCAATTTTACGTTGTTATGCCGGACATGCAGCGCCTGAAAATTGAATTCTTTTTTACAAATAACGAGCTCTTTCCGCTAGTTATGCTCATATTTATTTAAAGGCTCTTGCTTTATTGACTTTGCAGCTAAAAGTTGGAAGGAGAAAAATGTAGAAAATAATATGGAATACGTCGAAAATATATTTATGCTTCAGAAACATCATCCTACTGAGAGAGAGCTTTGTATCCACGGCCTTCCACTTTCCTTGAAACCCACATGTAGTCAACGATATGATTGTCCCGACTTAAAAATATCTTTCATAAAACTGTGAACACAAAGAACATTACAATTTTACTGCTTTGTAAAAACGACATAATAGTAGCATAGCACTTATTAAACCACAAGCTAAAAGTAGAATTAAAATAATTAGTTTTAAAGCATGGAAACCTATACTATTCTTATAATTAAAAGAGAAACCAATCGCTTTCTGAATGAAATAAACCAGGAAGATGCAGAAATAAATTAAGGAAATTGGTGGCAGGAGTGGGATTGCCTCATGTCAGCTTAAAGGCGTGTGTTTTAATCGCAATCAACAAATATTTGCCAACAATTTCAAATAATATGCCCTTTATCTTAATGACCCCATGACTACGTACAATAGTTTAGAAATAAGAAATATTTACTACTTAAACACGTGTAACTTTGAGGACGTGTCATAATGTAAATACTTTTATAGTCAGGCTGTCAATTGTTTCCGACCACGACTACCATAAGTGATCTATACGAGTGCAACCAGATCTTATTCGATTTCTTATTGCAGCTATAGTGTGTGATGATTTAACGATATTTTGCTTATCCTTCATCCAATACAATGTTCATCTATGCCCCGAACATATTCTAATGTGCTGATAAAGGATTTGTATCAATGTGAGTGACGGGTTAGCTCATTTTTCAAACTTGCGTGGGTTATCAATGGCATTCGAAAAACTATTCTCCAACACCATACATCCAGAGAATTGGGGTATTTATAATCTTCGTTTTTAACCGTCTCAGATATTGAATCGTGAGTCTATCATTATGGAGAAGCTGTAAAAATTAATATTTTTACTAAGGCAGTTGACACCAGTGTCAGGGTTGAGCAATTGATTAATCATTTCAAACTTCTGGCCAAACAACTAAAATAACAGTTACATATGCTATTCAAACCTGCGAAATTGGCAGCCTAATTCGACGACAAGCGATGGAGCCTTCATTCAGCGCGCCATCCCTGCCAAATCATTTTCACGTTCAGTTTCAATTCGGGCGGCTCAATATGTAGCCATGAATGTGCGTTAGTTATGCGGAATGGCATCAACACAAATTCAAAACGTCATTACTCCGAAGCTGTTCTGAAGGGAGGCCGAAACAAGGAGCCAATTTTGTGCGGAGTGTACGCGCAGCGACGCGCAAATCCACGCATCCCTACGCTCACAATGGAATTGTAGATGTGAGATCTTCGTTCCAGTGTATGCTCACAATTCAGCGGGCTCCAGCAATAATCACCCTGCGATGTCATCAATATGCGATGTGTTTTGCTGCTCGCAAGCGCTTTCCAAGTTTCACTTGTTCCAGCAATAATGTTTCCTGATTTGCTTCTTGTTCGCGCTGAATAGACCCACTGAGTTCATGTTAGAAATTGATGGCGCATTATGCCGAGTACTTTCATTTGGGCGCTTCTGCTTCTTGGCAGCGGATTTGGGTGGAATAACTTGGGGTGATTGTGCTTCAAACTGCGAATTGCTCACTATCTGCAGCTGCTGTTATTTATGAATTTATGAATTAATCTTAGCTACTATGCATTTTTGTATCGTAATACAATTAATGCAATCGGCATTAATCATGGATTACGCTCGCAGTCAAAATTATCGTTGGGAAAAGCACTTACGCGTAACTGACTAAGGCGAGCCAGTGAAAATCTGTTCAGAATTAACGGCATTGCCTCTTGGGGATAATTTGCGGTGATCATAAAACGTTAACGTACTTAGAAATTACACATATTATGCGCTTTTATGACCGGTGCATGGCCTGCTCTTAAATATAACGTCCAGCCTGTTTTCACATTTATGCAATGTATTAAGTGTGAATTGCTAGGTAAGCAAAATTGAGGGTTTGGTGCGCACATTAGTCAGCAAACCAGTATTTTTAGGGTCTAATCGAGTCTAATGACTCAGACTGCTTTGTATTTTATACTTGATCCATGAACCGCCACATGAGCGCAATCAACAGCTTTTTTCGGTAATTAACTGTATGTATTCATTAAAATTCTACATTTGTTAGATTCTCCGTGGGGTTCGAATCATCCTTAGGAATCTTTTTTAAATTAAACATGTTTATAGCTCGATTTAAATCACTAGAAATTACGACTTCAAGCTAACTAAAACGTAGCTTTGCACTCTCGCTAACGCCTTATTAAGATACAGCACTTTGAAAAGAAGTTATGTAGAGCATTGAACAACTATTTCAGTTTGAAATACGAATTTTAAGTAAACAATTCGTCTCGTTCTTATAATTGTTAATAAATAATATAACGTGGTTCTCCGCCAATAATCAGAATGATATATGACCGGTGTCGTTACTTTTAAAGTACTGCATAATCTCGTTGTTTACGGTTGGCTTCGCCTGCTAGACTGTTTTTTGATAAGAACGTATCGGCATCACTTCCTACAGCCATTATATTTTTAATGTATAGCTGCTTGCAAGTAAAGTTTGACAGTAAAATGTACCTTTCTGAAATAACTGTATAATAAAGTGCTGAATCATATTTCAGCTATCTAGATGGATATTCTATATTCATCAACACGAGAAATCTTGTCAAGAGAACAGTAACATTTTTTATAAATACATTTCCAAGGCTTTCTATATTTGTCCCTTGTAATTAAATGTCAAGTAATGAACTGTCAGAAAGGTAATGAATTCCGGTAAGACCAAAATCTCATTAAGGCGTACATCTAACACCGTTTTAATCGCAACCACAATGAAGAGAAGGTTCAGAAGATTTCTGGATTGAAATGGTGTTAGCTCCGAAAGTGCTACTTGCTATTTCCACCAGCTGTTGCTCTGTATTTCAGGTTGCATAAGTAGATTTTAGTGACTTTTGAATTCGCTAGTGGTATTCCTTCTTTTCAAAAATTTTCCATACGCAGTATTAGCTTCCGGAACTATAAGACGCGTTTGTTCGGGGCTTCTTTTGGAGTCGTAAATAGTCTGGCACAGATTTGGTTTTATTGGTTTAGTGAATTGCTGCGCCATCTGATTACTTCAGGATTTGATAGCATTTTGGAAGTAAACGCTTTGGTTTCACGTGGTCTATCGCTAAAAAGAATCTATTTTCAAGCCTTTTTCTTTTCTCCTTATTTTTCCTGTTCGTTGTTGTCCTTATTTTGCTTTCCTACTCCGGTTTTTTATGAGCGATGTTCACATTCGTCGAGCTACTTGTCCAAAATCGATGGATGTTCGAGCTGTATGCGCGCCTATTGGATTGCAAATTTGGCGCTAGGAAAAGTCTGAACATCTGCAATCGCGAGCCTGTCCTGACAGACTCTCCTGGATTTTCCCCACGTGTCGTAGCTAATCAGGTTAGGTCTAGCTTCCCACTAGGAGTGAAATCTTAAAATTTTTGTATACGGTAAACAATATCACTTGATTACTGATTTAATTTGATCGTAACTTTGTGGTGGGTGAACAACTATCCCTTGTATACCAAATTACTTTCACTTTGTGTGGTGCACCGCCCGGCGATTATGGGAAGAATGTCTGTTCGGGGAGGCATCGTTGTGCGGCGCGATGCGTGGATTATGTTGTTAAGTAGCATTTCAATCAAGATTTTTTACACTTAGCAAAATCGATTGCGGAAGTTTTTATCTAGTTAGATCATTTTGCATACACGCGTATATTCTCTGTACACTATTTGTTCATGTACTGCTGATGTAATTGTTCTCTTCTAAATATTTACGTAACCATGTAATTTTTCTCTGCTAAATACTTATATAACATGTCTTTCAGTGCATTAATGTCGTTGTTTCGAATAAATGTATTGTTGAGGTTCTATTAAAGTCGTGTTTTTGTTAAATGAAAGATTTTCTGAACTAAACATAACGACGGCAACGTTAAAATGGCGAAGAAGAGTAGAAGCGTTTCCGATTTAAAAGCCCTGTCTTTGCGCTTACATATTGGCCCCCTTCCCCATGGAGCCGCCGCAAAGCGAAAAAATTCAATTTGTTTTTTGCGCGCGATTCTTGCGGCTAAAACTGCTTCAAAGTCGAAGTAATCGAATCAGCGCTCAAGAAAATCATGTAGCGCCGGCATTTAATGGTCTTACGCTGTTGTGTTTCCACTTTGCCACCCATACGTTTGCGTGAGGCCCAACAAAGGGCTCGGGGCGGATTCGCTGGCGTGCAATTTTAAAAGGGAACTCAAATACGCATCTCGGATTGCGGGGGCTGCTCAAGGAGCTTAAGCCCGGATTACGGGTGAAGTTTTCCTGTGATTTGAATTCCGCGTTCCTGCTTTGGGACTGCATTAGATCGCTCCTACTTTTTATGTTCCATTAGTGCGGGGTTTTCCAACCCGCGACTCAAATCGTAACAATGCTATTGGTATTGCGACTTATATTTTATACATGTATTAAGTAAAACTCCTCTACAACTACAATATGTAGTGCAGCGTAAATAAGCGATAGAGTTCCTGATCAGAAAAACCGGGTTCGATCCTCGCTGGCGTTATTTGGGAACAAAATTATAATTGATTATTCTGGATTTAGCAACAATGGTGTCTTAATGCCTAAAATATTTAAAATTTTAATATTTAGTAGTAGTAAAATGCAATTTTAAAAATGCTACGCGAACCATGGGCTGTATTAGGTAAAATCGATTAAAACCCCGCTTTTTAGCTCTGATAATTTACCCCGTTGGCGTTCGTAAACAAGCTCAGGATAATTGTTTCGACAGCTTAATTACTATTTGGCTAATTTGGACGAAGTCGAGGCATAATGCATATTTATGCGCAATAAAGGGCCGGGGCCGACCGAAACCTAATAAATTCGATTTTCCAATTCGAAAAGATGCGAAAACGCAATCGCCGGAAACGGAGGTAATTGCGTGCTCCATAAATTTGCAAGCTATAAATACCGTTTATTACTGCGCTCGAGATCCTAATTCGCCGAAATTCAAATCGCGGATTAATATTTACAAGGCAGCTGGCCTAATATAATTTGGATGTGAAAGGAGAATAAATAAGAAAAGCTCGCATCAACAAGACGAATAAATTAGCGTTTCAATGTAATCCAATTTGTAGCTCGAGCACGTAGGTGAAAGATCAGAGCGTCTGCAAAAACTGATATCTTTTACAAATGCTACTTCCATCTTTTTTCGCCTCGCAAGCGCGGGCCCCGCATAATTTCGTCGTATTGCCTAAAGTTGAATGAGATTCTACTCCCACGATCTGTTATTTAGTTTCATATAAGAAATTGGCGCAAAGCTGTTTTGATTTCTATAAACTTGTGGGAGGGGAGATGTTTTTAGGAGAGGTCGTTGAAGGTTGTTGAAGTTTACTCGGTAAGCGGAAAAATATTCAAAACTGCGCAACATCAATTTCTACAGTCAATTCAAGTATCAAGTTTACAACGGGGTAAAGTGTGGTTATGATTTATCTACCCTAAAAATCCTTTCATGAGACATAATCCACTGTTGTCCCCATTGAAAGTTGATATTGCACCTCAGCTCTTGATATTTCACAGATCTATAATATATTTGAAATTTCTAAATTGTTAATATTCCAGATTAAACAGTTTAGCATTAGGTTTACCATCGAACACTATATAACACTCATTTTAAGCACAGTCCACCTCGTCACGTATGTGACAACTACTAAGTAGGAGTGTTGACTCCACTAGAATAAATTACTCAAACAATGTATTCTATCAGTTTAATCATCACTGGAGTGTATTAAATTCACATTTGGTCGACATTCTGGGTCTAACTGTTGTAAAAACTATTTTAGAGAAACCTGTTAACTACTAGAGAGCGCGTCCCCAGGTGGCGGATCGGGGAATGCCCTCCACCCAGCTTATATAGGAAATACTGTATATATATTTATAATGAATTTTTGAAAACGGTTGTTATCAATGTGAGTCTTACCACTCCACTCTGGTCTATAGTCGCCCATCAAGAACGTTTCAACATACCTGCAACAAAAAGAAGAATTTTAGTAATGAATTCGCAGACGTGGAAGGAGCAAGTTCTAAACCCGCGTTTCATCTCCCGCACCCGCGACGAAATAATTAAATAGGAGCGTGCATTTACATAATTCAAAGCCAAACAAGGCAAGAAGCGGATCCGCTCTAGCTTCGCCTTACATCCGTTTGAGATTAGCTGTTTATGCAATGCATATGTCGGGATAACTGAAAGCTTCGCACTGAGCGAAGTTGTAAAACGCTCAAGATGGAACTTATTGTAAACGCTTCGGATATTACGGAGTTCCAAAGTTGCAACCTGGTTTACACGGCGCGGGCGAGGGCGTTGCTGGCAATAAAAGCTTTTAGCACAATAGGCTGCTACACAAAGGAGTTTGCTTCAATTAATGAGATTATTAAATAATGAATTTGCCGCGGGCGTTCGAAGTAATAAATAATGAGCGATGCTGCATCCAGTTGTTAATTGCAGTCGCTACTTGGTAAACCATCAATTTTCTAAAAAGTTACAATGGAGTGGAATCTACAGCAGCGTTATTTTTGTGCTTATTTATTCGCAGTTCGAGGTTTATAAAAAAACAATTCTGCCTCTCCATATTTATAAAAGGTGTCGATGTCATTTTATTCCATTGCTCAGCGAAGAAGGTAACCAGGAGAGAACTCTAATAGTATTAAAAACCAAAATTGATCATAAAACTGCCCATATGACAGAGATAATTTTGTAGTAAAAACCTAAAACATATCTGAAGGAATTGCTAGAATAAGAGCAAAGTGACAAGTAGATAAGTTCCCATACTTAGGCTCAGCGATAGCTGAGGGCGGTTCCTAGAAAAGTGAGGTGCAAAATGGAATAGCGATCTCAAAGAGAACAAAATGGCAGTGTACGAATCAGCGTTTTTAGTAACCCTCTTGTGTAGTATTAGTAAATCCTGGGTGTTGACAATCAAATCGAATGCACAGACTTTGTGCACATACAAATAAATAAGCACATATAGGCTGTGCTTATTTTTGCACCTCGTGTTTTTCGGTCCTTTATATAAAAAGGGCCACAGTAATCAACCTCCTTATACATACTTAACGGTCGTCACCACTGTCATTAGAAGTCAAACCCATAAAAGCAGTTTCCAAAGAAAAGCATCTCGAGTGGTGTATATCTTTGGAACGAATGGACCTCAGTAGATCAAAAAGAAGGCTAGGTTGATCATGGCTAACCGGGAACCATAAGCAGGAATGTCAACGAAATAAGTTCTTTCCCGCAAAATTATGGCTTGGGATTTTGTCCAGGTAGAAATAATTGTTTGATTTTCAAAAGAAACTACATTATACAACCACCAACTAAAATAACTATATCTGTCCTAAATTAGTGCAAGTGTGCCGCTATTTATTACATCACAAATTCCTTCAAAATGAAAGCTAACTCGAAATTGCTGGGAATTTTAGAAAACCTCAGTATGTAATTACGCCTTAATTCTGACTACGAATTAAAGTTACAAGAGAAACAGCGAGGTCGTAATTAATCGCCTTTTGGCTGGCTTTTACGCAACCTGTGAGTTAGGAGAAAGGGGAATTTGCTTGTCAGAAAGAAGAAGTTCCGCTATCCTTGCGGGGAGTCTACTTTTGGAGCGTCGCTGCACTCAGCACAATTTTTAATTAATCCAGAAAAATTCCAACCGCTTAAAAAATTGTATTTTATAGTATCGCCTTTAGACTAGGTTTTTTAAAATTTGAAAAACTGAAAGATGCTGTGAATAAAATAGATGTTGTGTATTACTAGATCCCTTAATGCAATCGGTTTAGGCCTTTTAGACTCACCACTCATATTTTCTGTAGTATTTTAAGAATAGCTCATTACAAAAAGACCAAACAAGGTGCAATCAAGATGCGCACTAAAAATTTCCAATTACGGTGAACCAGATTCGAACTCGTAATCTTCTGATTGGAAGCTATTAAATCAAGCCGGCTAAACAAATGTTTACTTCCTTAAAAATTAATTGGTAGAAAGCTACAATTATCCCATTTCAAGCTATTTGAATGGTGTGGCGATAGCTGTAGTTGGTTGTTCCGCAAACTGCAAACTATATAAACCCTGGGAGGTCCATTTGCTCTGCAATTTTACTGTAACGTCCCTGATAAGCGGAAAGGATTGCTAGTGTTAATTAGCTTTTCTTGATATTCCATTAAGAACAGAACACGTCCAATACCAATTTAGTATCGACTTTGGAATAGGTCATGATCGACAAAAAATAAAAGAAAGAACAGTGCGCCTTGGAGGAGAAAATAGCCAGCATTAAAAACATGATAATTGCAGTATCAACAAGTATTGATACAAAGCCGGAGGTATAAACACAGCCATTTCCCTAAGGGCTGCAAGTTCATACATAATTTACATCATCAACAAAAGAGACCTTGGTACTTGGAATATCGAATGCGCTTTTGTTTTCCAGCGCACGCCACGCAGGAAACCCGAATGCCATCTCCTCTGGATGGCATTTTCCTCGCCCTCGCAGCTATTTTCACCATTTTTCCTCCCCGTCGCCGCCAGACTAGCGCCGCGCACATCCATTTTCTTCCGATATTCCATTTCGCGTCTAACAGCGGATGTCGTTAATACGGCTCCTTAGCGGTAATCATTGTTTTTGCTTATCGACCGCCTTATCCAGCACTGTAGGCGTTTTGTTCGATTGAAGGAAACAAAGCGACAATGAATGTCTCCAGAGTGACGACGGAAAAGCGACAAATCAAACTTGCGGGCGCAATTCCAGCGAGGCGGCTTAATTTGCTTTGATATATTTCCTCTCATTCATCCATTTTTACTATTCGAAATGTATTACGGGCACTTACAACGCAAATTAATGTTCCTCAGTGGCAGCCTTTTAGTTCGAACTGACAGCGATATCCCAGTATTGACGGGCGAAGTTATTTTCGGCCCCACGAAGCACGGAACTTCTTGAATTTTAAATAGAGACAGGAAACTTTAAGCCGTCTAGGTTTCATTCATAACACCGAATCACTAAAGACGAGAAATCGATTCGCAATAAAAATCAAACACTGAACAACTTCTTAATGGAAAAGTTGTAGAACCTTTACACGCCACAGATTGGAAAACATAAATGTAGTAGCACAATAGAAGAAGA
Organism: Agriotes lineatus; assembly: GCA_940337035.1. NCBI lineage: Eukaryota > Metazoa > Arthropoda > Insecta > Coleoptera > Elateridae > Agriotes > Agriotes lineatus. The sequence goes on along the minus strand of OW679197.1, from coordinate 108,211,886 downwards.
GCGACACCAAGAGCATTAGAGGTATCATTACATATTCTAGAAAGAGCTAAGCGGGTCTTCAATCTGGAAACAATAAGCGAAATATGCATCTAGAAATTTCCGATTTCTTCTACGTTTTCGAAACTTTAAAATCTGTACTTTCGACAGAGGAAAATTAATAACACCCTTAGAGCTTAATCTGGAACTTGACCTCGCTCGGGTAAGTGTGTTTAGAATAGAATTTCAATATATAGCCGATTCGTACATTTGTATTCATTCTTCTTTGTTGTTATATATTATAATCAGCTTTAAGTACACCATTATGAGTTTTAAACGCGCGCCAATTTGTTTTGTAGATTTCGCGCCACAAATCCAGGCGCTTGACGCGAAAACGTGCCAGAGTAGGGCGTTGGTTTGACAGGGAGCATCTGAAGCTGGCTTGGGCTCGACGAAAAAATGTGCTTCAGTCGCAGGCACAAATGACCACCGCGTGACCTGGTTTTGAAGCTGAACACAGCCTTAGTTGAAGTGTTGGGGGAAATCCGAGAGGAAAGAAGTATTGTAATAGACATTGTGGTTTGGCAATTTGGTGGCTAAGACGCCGACAAAGAACGCGTCCGGGTTGCTTAGTGGGGTAGCTGGTATTGCGCAACCGGCATACGGCAATCATCACTCAAGTGAGTGAATCAGACCAGAGCACAGGTTCCATAATTCTTTGCGAGCTAAAGTGTGTACGCGCACGCTTTCTCAAGTTTGGTGCGTACTGCGCTTAACGCCTATAAGGCGTCGCTGAAACATCTGTCGAAGTGCCCGCGCTGTGGCATCCGTGTAATAGCGTTCGCGAAGTGGGCTATTAGTACAAACGCACCACAGCAGCAGCAGCCTGTTGTGTGATTTAATCATTGTTGAATATAAATGCGTGATAGAAACCCCTTTTTGCGCGTAGATTAACTTTGTGGTTAAAATAAATGCGGAATAGAAACAGCTATTCGTTTCGTGAGTTAGTGTTTAGGTTTATTATTTAGCTTTTCGTTTGAGTAAATTTGTGAAGCCAATATTTTCAGCTTAGCACCAGTACATGCCAACGTCCGGCTAGTTTCAACAGGGCCTTTTCTTAATCACCCTTGAGGTAAATATGGTAAAAGAAGACGGTTTGTTACAATTTGACGCCATAACGGTGGGGCTCAAACTGCAGTTTTACAATTTGATTCCCAGTCGGTAAGGCTTCAAACAGCAGTGTTACAAGCTGGAATTAGTTTTAAGCAGACTCTTCATTTCAAAGAGGGACGAGTGCTTGTCATACTGCAATATATTCTTAGAAAGAATAACAAACTGAAACACTGCCAGAATTAATTTTTCATAGAATGTAATACAATTTTCATTACAGCAAATAAAGAAACTCTACCTACAACTGCACGTTAATCACAATCTAGCTTCCTTTTAATATCTGTAAATTTACTGTAGGTTCCAGACTGAGCAACTTACTATACTCATTCTTCCCGGCGCGTGTTATAACTTTCATAAAATAATTAGAACCGCCGTCCTTGTAATTTCGTTGCCGAAACGCGAATAAATCAGTCCGGAACTACCGGCTCCAGACCGGCCAACTGAAACGCCAAGCAGCATATCAATATTATTGTAGAAGTTGTACTAATTACAGGCTAAGTTAATCCTTGCCTGCTTCCTTGTCGGGCTTCTGGGAATGAACAGCTGTTAAACCGCTACTGCATGTACAGGGAAACTTGTGTGAAAATCGTACGACACTCATTAATGACCAATAGAAAAAATAGTTCAGGAGTCGTAACCAAGACAACTAAAAAATTTCTTGGAATTTTTTTGTAGGTAGACATTACTTCTTTTTAGGGTTCGTGTCGTTACGATTTTCTTACCGAATCTGCATTCGAGCATTAATTCATATCCGGAAATTATTTTTCGTGCATCCCAACAACGTCCTAATTTGCCCTCGCGTCCCGCTCGGGCAAATTAATACGACGTTGTTGGAACGCACTCAAAAAAATTTCCGGAAAGAACTAATGCTCTAATGAGATTATATGTGAAAATTACATATCTTACTCGCTTAACCACATAGTAACGTCATTGGCTAGTTTTTCCGCGTGGGCATTTGAACTTTCAATGAAGTTATAAAGAACAAAGTTATGTCTGTTGAAGCAGTCGCCAGCCTTATTACAGTTCCACTGCAGTGGCAGCAGTCTCCTCAGCCTTGAGAAGGTTTCGACTTTAGACGTCGCCAAAGCCGGATTGGGGAATTGTAATGGAATCGATGATAAATGTTTCTGGCCGTTGCTGAAGATGGAACGTAGGTGTTTTTGCTCTAGAACTAGATGCTCTACAAATGACTCAGACTCCTACTACTAAGTTCAAGAACTGAATATAAATTTGGAGGTGTAAACAAGGTAAAGATGTCCTTAAAGAATATTTCAGAAAACGATTGCCATTTGGAGAATTGTTTTCTCTTCATTGGAAAATAAAGGTACTTGATGATTGTTAACAGGTAGAAATGTATTATCAGCAGATTTCTTTTAGTTAGTTGGAGGAATGTTTAACACTAACGTCCCAAGATACGTAGGTCTCTCTCGATGAAAAGTTGTACAATTGTTAATAGCATGAAGTGCATTGTTTCTAACAGATGAGTCCGTTAAATTTTAAAGGTAGATAAATAGACCTCATACACCGCCATAATGTTCCTTCGAAGCGAAGAAAATGCACGGTAATTGCATTCACGTCATCCCCTCCCTGTTGTGGGTATTAAAATCGATCATCATTAATGTTACATGAAGAAAAGCGTACTTAGCAAGGGAGTAACTAAAATGGTACCGGTTTGGGCAAAACGCGGCCATATAAATATTAAACAGGGCCTTCAAAATGTCGTTAGTGGCTGTAACTGCAAAAAAGACGCCCTAACGGAGGCTTATCCCTCTTTTTCCTACGTTGCGAGCTGTTGTTCGGCTATGTAGGTCGGGGCGGTCGTAAAACAACGTCAGGTTTTATTAATTTCGAGCAGGGGAACTTAATCCGGATCAAAATTAAATTTCGTTCATAGCAAGTTCACTTTTCATTACAACATTCGGGTGTTTACCAGGCGGCGACGCCCGCACGTAACATCATCATTCCGGACTAAAATAAGATTCCCTGTCACGCGTGGGGATGTAAAAATGAAATTTCGAGCAGCGCGCGGTTTGACAGCGGCAAATTAAAAGGCGACGCGTCGAATGCAGATCCCGCCACTTCAGGACGCCGAGAACGAATCCGGGCCACACGCGGCTTTGTTTATTTGCCTTTCTACGACATGTGGCTGCTGAAATATGGGTAATAACGGCTAGATCTCCTCCGAGTTTATTATTGTGCTTCTGTGTAGCAGCATAAACAAATAAGGCAGCTAGCCCCATCTGGTAATGAACATTCCTGGACTTAAACCAACACAAGGACATCTTGGTATCCTAGCTTTATCGAAACGATCTGGGAAAAATCTATCTGTTATACTCACACTGCGATTGAAAACGGTCTTTTTAGTTTAGCTGTTATAGTAAACGGCCTTTCAACGGAGAAAACTGTATTTCTTAGAATCTCCTGCCAAACGATGTTATTTCAGTAAACAACACACTCGAAAAGTATGTCGATATTTATGTTTAAAACATCTTTGAAATACTCTTGCTCATATATATATAACGTGTAATTGCAGAATGTTACAACCTGCGAGTCATGTGCATTAAATCCTGTACTGACCCCTGTGAAACGCCGCAATTTACTCACTTGGTGAAAGGAGTGACTCGGAAAGTTGTTTCAACTTTTCTTGTTATTCTTCTTCTTGTTGTTTTAGGTCAGTTATCTTGAGATGCTTATATCGCCCACCATATTTTAATAGGTTTCCCATCTCTGATAACTATCCCTACCCTTGTGATATTTCGTTGTGCCATCTTCCTCGTTTTCTGCTGATCCATCTTCCACCACACTACGACGTAATCTTCCTTCCACTAATAGGTCTCTTAACCTGTTATTTTTAGAGTTCCACTTCAAGATATCGTTCCAGCAAATAGTTCAGAGACTAAACCGAAGCGGTTTAACGAATTTTCTCAGCAACTAAAATATAAATCTTAGCAAAATCCGTTATAAAACAATTAAGAGGAGTTTAAAGTGGAAATAAGAGGAAGTAAATCAGGTTTGAAATGGATAACCTTTAAAAAGCTAAGATTTATTATCTAATAACTGCATATCTACATTATATAGATACATTTCCAAAAACATAGAATTTAAAAACAACACTTGGTTCATATGTTTCATTAGCTGAAAAATCTTTAGCACATGTTCTGCAACTTTTCAGATTTTAAGTAAAACGTTGCTGATATTCTGAGTTGCTCTAACAGGGATTACCATAAAAATAATGGAAAAACAGGAAAAAAAGCACAGGGAAAGCAAAGTGTTCGGCGTTAGTTTAAGACATCCAATAAAAAATGAAGATATCCGAAAATACCACAACACAAAATAACAAGTAGAGTCGTTAAAATGAGAATGAGGCAACCAATTGGTCGATAAGGGCAGAAAGTATCATAGTAAAGATTCTGGATGCGGAACAAAAGTCCCGTCATAAAAAGGTAGATGTCGATGAGTAAATGATGACGAAGCGGGCTTATTGTTCGGATGTTTGTTTCCTCTACCTGTCCGTTGCATTAATTTTCAGTCGCTCTATACGGGACAAAATTGAGCTTACTAGTGCAAAGCTTCTCATCATTAGGACTTAAATTCTAACGGAATTAATTAATATCACGACTTTGCTGAATGTAAAAGTTTTTTATCGCTATATTAATAATATTAGCAATCTTAGGTATTTATTCAAATAGAATCCTGGGTATTCATTCAAATACATATCGGAGGAAGAAAAATTTGTAAACATTGGGAACTTTGATTCGGATGAAATAACAAGGAATATATTCGTAAAAGTCCTATTTGTCTTCTTCTTCTATATCTACATCATAATACTAGAAAAACTGAACGCTATGAGTAGTTATATAGGAACCAAAGAAGCACGATAAAAATTAAGATTATAAACTCAAAGATGGCAGCCTGGCAACTGTCGGAAAAGCATACAAGCGCTTAAAAAATATATTAACAGAAACCAAATGGCAACACCTTACTGTAATATGAGTTGGAAATCATGGTGGCTTGAAAAGATTTAAGGAAAGTTTCAAAGGTATTGTTGATACACTGAAGTAATTAAACTCTGATTTGGAACTTCCAGTTGCTCATATTGCTTAGCAATCCTATTTTCATAGAGACTGATATTAAAATACATTAATCTCCCATTTGCGCTTTAGTAGCTGCTTTAAAACATGTTAATTTAATTATAAAGGTTGAAAGAATTACAAAGATTCTCAAAATCGATAATTAAAAATTCTACGAATAGCGTCACAACAGCATAACGAAAACTGGAGCAAACCTAAGGGATAGGTGTAACTTCCACTTGCTCATAGGCTCCGTCTATGCGCTGTAAATTGGCGAACATCCCTACGAACTGCAGCTGGTAACATGAATTACTTCATAAAGACACTGTAGTTCCTGTTACTTAATATTGAAAGAAGCGCAAGTAGTTGGAAGCTCACGTTGCAACAACTGCTGTCGAATGCAGTCGGTCTTTCTGGTCGGCGATAAACCCACACGGTGGTACTTTACATCGGCGGTAGTTCCCGTGGAATGTAAATCCATATTGGTGGTAATCTAAGTCCGTAGTAAACTAAATCGGTGGCATTTCATATATTAATCAGATCATTGTTAGTCGATAGTAAACCAAGTCGATGGTAGTTTCAGTCTGATCTAAATTCACATCGGTAGTAATAAAAATCGGTAGTGGTACACATTCACCTCTAAATATCTTTTAAGATGACTATATTTTATAAACAGTTTTTGGAATGGGTCTCGAAAAGCGAAATTCTACTTTTGGAGGACGAAATTGCTGCGCTGAAAGAACAAGATATAAATCAACCGACTAGTGCTCGTATACTTCATAGCTGAAGTGGGTCGTAGTTTGGGTAATGTCCCTCCATTTGTCTCTGTTTGAGGCATATCTAATATTTTCTTGAAAAGGTGTACCGGTGAATTCCTTCATTTTGTCGATCCAGCGTTTTGGAGAACGTCCTCAAGGGCCTTTCCCTTCTACTTTCCCCGGAACAATCAGTTTTTCTAGGTTGTCATCCGTTTCCAAATACTTTTAGAAATTTTGTCGACGTCGCCTGTTACAACATACACAACTGAGAGCAAATTCTCTTCATTGAAACGCCTCAAAATGTATTTGAGAAATTCCACTGGCCAGAAAAGACTGACCTAGTTGGGGGCAATATCAATCCATCGCTGAATTAATATTAGCACCGATAATGTGATAGATTTGTTGGCAGCGAAGGGAGCTAGGAAATTAAATTTAATTTTGTAGTCTCCTACTTAACCTACAACCGTACAGCGTACAGAAATTAAATGCTTTGTATAATTTCTCCCATTTTAGATATATAGTACTGCGTTGAACTTGGTTTTATTATATGTTAGCATTTTCTTTAACCTTGTGGAATTGGTCTACCAATCAGTTTGAAAGGAAAGTCAACAAGGAAAAACTAAAAAAAAAAAAGAGTCTTGTAAAGAAGCTTGGTTGACTCAGTTATTTTTATCATTTTTGAGTTGCGGCAGAGGTACTCAGGAGAAAACTATGGAACACCCTGGGAAACAATGAGGTGTACACCAACTGCTGTAACTGTGTCAGAACTTATAAATCAGCAGAAACATATGGGGAGAATACAACCATTTGGCACCAATTTATTAGCACTTACGAACGACATTGTGATCACAGCAAAAAAAGGCAGATACCTACAACGATACCTGGAAATTTGGAACTAAATAATACTAAATAAAGACAAAAATAATATGGAAATAAACACTGCGAAAACAAAAACCATGTTAATATCTAGAAGTTCCGAAGAACTGAATAAACAATTGAACAACGAGCAAATATAACCAGTTACAAGTCAGGTTGTTGTAATAAATGAAAATGGAGAAATGGGTGAAGAACTGGACAGCAGAATTAGCAACAACCTATACTATGCCATAGCTAACAGTTTGGTAAATAAAAAAGGAGTAACCACGGTTATATCATTCGCCCGGCACCAACGTATGGTTGTGATTCATGAACACTATCAAAAATGCAGGAAGGGAGCATCCAGACAGCGGAAATGATTTTTTTAGATATATACTAAGAAAGAGGAGACGGGAAAAAGTAGTAAAGACGAAAACAAGCAAATATCTGGAAATAGCACCGTTACACAGGTTAGTCGGTAAATACAAACTCCCCTGTTTGGGGCCACGACACATGATAAACATTTTAGGTGAGAAGCGTGTAGGGTACCAAGAAGCGAAGGAGGTTGCACTGGAGAGGAAGGACTACGGAAAAGGGACAACTAAGTTAGTAAGTAAGTACAAGTCTTGTGACAAAAGACATAATACAAAAGAGTGTTAAAACGGAAAAGCGCCAATCCTTGCCATTAAGGTGAAGGTAAGTAAAGTTGATCACAAAAAAGATTAATTTAAAGTGCAAGATTAGGATGAGGAACTAACTGTTGTTTCAAACTTCCGAATTGTGTATCTAAAATTGCATGCTTCAAAGACAACGTTCTTGATGTGGCAATTAAAGAAGAAGAAAATATCGTTGCTGAATGATGAAGTACTTGAAACTGTTTTCCTTGTCTATCTATAACTTTTAGGAATGGAGCTTACTGAGATTTGTTTGTATGTAGAACATCAACAATACTGTTCCAAATTTTGTCTGAGTAACATTCCATTTTCTTGTACTTGATTGGTTAAGACTAACGTCCACTTATTCCTAAACGTTGATGGAACAGATACAGTAAACATTTTAAATGTTACACAGTAAATGAGCTTGATGATTTTCCACATCCCTAGAACACGCGTAACGCGACTGTTGTTTCAATTCCGAGCCCAAGCAGAAGCGAAAGCATCGTAATGAGTTTATTATTTATACACCGAAGATGATCTCATGCCACACTGACGGCGTCAATTCAATTACATGGTAAAAACATTAGCTCACGAGGTTAACAAACTCTGGGCTAAATCCACTGATCGAAAGTGCTCGCGGATGCGCTCCCAATTTCGGCCCAAATTAAATGCAGATTGGCCATAGGGCGAGTGCAAGTTTTCCGGCTTTTCGTCGAAAATGCGTTGCGGTAACGGCTTTCGGACCGTATTTACTATGGCCGAAATGGCGGTCAACGAACGACTTATTGTTACAATTAAAGGCGCGAATTGGCGCAACTGCGGTCGACGAGCGCGAATGTTTATGTTAGAAGATTTCAGCAAAGTGGGCCAGAAATAGACCACGCTCGGTCTGTTTATCGCGTAATGTGGGCTGAAAAACGGAAAGCCCGGAACGGTGGCTTCTACGAACTTGCTGAAGCTTTTTAGTGTGTTAATGCAATTTCTGGTCTCATACCGGAAAGCCATCTGTTTTTAATGTGAATAAAAGTGGCTCCTTTAGCAACAGTAAGTAAACGCTCCCATCTGAACTTTTGTACGGACAGCAGAGAGGCGAATAATTAGGAAAAGCTGAGTATGTCACTCTGGATGGATGTAAAGGTGATAACTCGGCCAAACTCATTTCATCGTCAGTTTGTGTGGAATATTAATGTAAAGGACAATGACTAGACGGGTCAAACAATGGGTATCTGCTATGGGTTCAAGGGGCGTTAACATTCATGCATCTTATAAAAATGTTTAGGCGTCTTAAAGACTGTGCTGTCTTAAGCAGAAATAAAAATTTTATTTTGATATATGAAAAAAACAGCTGCTCTTTTTGCACACTGCACTTGTGGCAATCATTGCTTAAGATTCATTCAATCATTTTTGCAATTGGCCGAATTATGAAGACGTTGTTTAAGACTACCAAAACAACCACTTTAAAATTCAGTTAAAACTGATTACGTTAAAGCGCTAATTTGACCTTGGCCATACACCACAAAACCACGAAACCATCGTTGTCGCCAAAAGATAGGATTGTGATGATCTAACTTTGGCGGAATTATCTGTGTGCTTTGCAGTTTTCCTAGTAAATCCTCGTCACATTTCTGCTTATTACCACGGGTATTGTTAATTGTTAATTCGACTCAATGTATGTGTTCCGGAAACGTTCAAATGCCTGAGTATTGTTTAGAAAGGTACAGAACTAACTCGGATGTCTGTAGTTGGGGATTCAAGATCTATAGTGTGGAAATTAGAGATTTGTTGATTATTCAAACAAATATTATTTTTTCAATCCTACACTTGTTTAAATAATGCGATTATAAGGCTCATATATTCAGAACAATCAGTGAGGCATCCAGAACGCCATGACGGGCCATTGTCTCTCCAAAGATTCCATTGTTGTGGGCACGTCGGCTAGGTTCATGGCCACCTAGACGCAACGAGAACTTCCCGCCAAATTAGAGCCCAGCAACGCCCAAGTAATTCACATAACCAAAGGTTTCCCGAAACTCACTCGACCGTCAAATTTCGAGTACCTCGGATTAGTTACTTGGCGCATTCGGACCGAATAAAAATCCCATGTATTAGGCCCGGCTTAAATTTCATCAGCTAATGGACTCCTCCAGGAACTCGTCTCTTGAACCGAAAAAAGCAGTTCAACAGCCACTGCCAATACGCGACTGGCACATGCATTGTTTTTTGCTACTCAATAAATGATGTTTACAGGCCTCTGCGCTCGAGATCGTTAATCTGCAGTGCTGGTGTCAGACGAAAAATTGAGTAATTTTGAGTGATAGTGTCAATGGCGGCGACAGGAATTTTCTAAAGTAGTGCATTGGAGGAAAAAGTTGCTGGAAATAGTTTTGACATACACTTTGGTCATTGCTATTTTTTAACATTAATAGAAATAACAGAAATTGCAACTACATCTAATGCTAATGTCTAAATAAGACATAAAATTATATAAAAAGCTAACTTGTACACCCGCAGGCGTATTACACGAACCGGATGCACTTCGCATGCTTATTTCCACCTCAAACCGAGATGGGCGCCACAGGAACCGTTCGCTTGCTTAAAGCCTCGCGACGGCAGAACGGTCAGCAACCTTTCTGCGAGAGCATCTCGTGGGAAATCCCCGCTGCTAAGACTCAAATGTGTGTATAAATGTACTTTTTCTTTACCATTGATTGAATTAGATATTGCTTATTACGTCTGATTATTTACAACTTGTTGAAAGGAGGTCTGGACTTTACCCTACCACCTCCCGATATATTTTATATTAGAAACAATAAAAATCCCATATTTTCTACAATTCATGTTCATATAACTATAAGTGTGTAACAAAACGTTCTTTGTTGATGAAAAACAGTTGTAGGGTGTAACATCGCCTTAACGACAAAAAATGTTCTTCTTATGGATTAAGACCATCCGTTTAAGAAAAAGTATTTCATAGGAAAGTTGAAAAGAACATTTAAAACTTCAGGTTTGCTGTAAAAGTGTCGATCTGAATTTAGGAATAGGTTTCAACCAACCCAAGCAGGCATACAAAACTTTGTGTGGACATATATCTGATCACAAGTAAAATTACTGAAGGTTGCTCTAGTGGCCAAAATTAGCAGTAACAATTGGTGGTTGTTTAGACATTTTTCGATTGTGAATAACCCTGTTACTTCAACCCATATAAAACTTCAGTAAATATATATGACTGTGAAGGCAGTAAGTGGCCACTTCGCCTAAGTACTGACGTAAGCACCACTATAGCAAGCATTAATCCCACGCTCTGATTTCATTACAAACATCAGAAAATATCTGAAGAAACATCATTTATACATTACATAAATTTGGCCATTTGTTCACTGATCGAATCTTTTCTTTCTGCGTTTTACTACAGAAGTACCTTTATGCTGCAGCTTTTTAGCATCGCAATTTGTTTCTTTCCAGTTGACACAGTAACGAATTACGGACAGGCTTCAGGAGAAACACTAAAATAATAGAAGAAAAGCAGTTAAGGTGGTTGGGGCACGTTGTCATAATTAGACGAGTTGGAAAAGCTAAGGTACTATAATGATATGTATAGGTACTCAGTATATGTATTAACTAATCGTACAATTAGTGCGACGACATCAAACACATCTATGTCGTGAGACGACGTTTGTTTGGTTTTTGTTTACATAAATGCTATGTTCATGTTATTAACGGCAACATGATCGCAAAAGTACAAAAGAGGAGACATAATGGAAGACCCTCTATAACATGGAATGAACAGGCAGCAAAAGGTCAGGGAACAAAACTGACAATACAAAATTTGCACAGGATGAAAAAGAATGGCGTGAGTTATAAGGAATAGAAACAGAAGGAAACTAAGAAGAGTAACCTCAACACCACACAGATTAAGAAAAATTCAATGAGGAAGATCGCGGAAATTAAAATGTCATTGAATCTTCAAACGTCAAATACTATATCGGCAGAAATGAGAAAATACAAGTGACGCACTTTTTTTAATTTCAAAATCTGCGCCTGTAACCGGCAATTGTTAAAAGCAAAAAAAAGAAAAAGTGTCGCTGCAAAGGAGAGTGGTTGAAAGAAAAAGACAATGGAAGATAATGCTTCCAAGTGCCTTTCGATTTAGATATGTTCAACAGTACTAACAACGGGCGTGATGAAGTCCATGAACATTGAGATGTGGATACTAAATCAATAGCTGGACTAACAGCAGCTAAATTGGCAGAGGATCAATTGGTAGAATTAGTGCAAATTGGTGAACACAAACAGGTGCGGTTAACTGAGACATGTATCTGTTGTAGCTGCTCCACTTGCACAGGAAGAATACTTGAAGAAATCGCGATGATTGCAGTTTTGAAATTGCCACTCCAATAAAAAAAAAACTGGCAACCGAGTGGTCAACAGATTCGTTCGAAAAGAATGGAAACACCGATGGTGGTTATCATACAAGGACCATTCGCTACACGCTATACAGTAAGCTTGGCATTTTCCAACAACTCAGATCAACGTTCACTGAGGAAATGGCTCAGTGGCGACATGGACATCACGTGTTAACTCTTCTTTTCATTTGAGATGTTCTAAAGCATGGATCGACAACAGCCCAGCATTTCTCACTCGCTTTCACCTAGCCATCATGATTAGATTGGAAAGAGACAAGTTGTGAATGCGGTTAAATTCATTGGTAAGGGGGCACTGAGCTGCAGAAGAAGTAATGAAAAAGAAAAATCCTCACTTGACACTGAGGAGATTAACAAAGGTACATTTTTGTAAGTTGTACAACTACTTCACAATTTATGATTCCTGCACAGCCAATCACCTCTCCTGGGTTGTTCAGAATAAATATATCACGTACATATTTGCTTTGGAAGTCGATGCTACTCAAAACATCTCAATACAAGTCCAAAGCTCTGTTGTTGTTAAATATGTTGATTGCAATGGTACTATTTAAGATTAGTGAGGGTGGTGAAATGTGGGGGCTCTACCGGTGAAGCTTTTGTTTCGGAAGTCATGTTAGGTTTGAATCTTGACCTCAAGAAATGTCAACTGATTTTGCAGCAAACATGTAAGATCAACATTATATGCTGATCCATCGCTTTTTCATCCCAAAAACTTCAACCAAGTGTCATCAGGAGCTGTATAGTCACTGATGTGAAGCGAAGCCTTAAAGACTGTGACCAATGCAGAAACAATCAGTAGCAGATGCTTATAGTGTGCATGAAGAATAGGGAGACAGTGAAAGTAAGGCTGAACAGGACATGAAGACTTGGTCAAGTGCATTAAGTCATGTAAAGTATGTCCTTTATGTTGCTACAAGGTGCTCCTGAAGTTGAATCTCTTCACTAATGGCTACAAGGGCATTGGATTTACCTAGAAGTGGCTGCTAACGTTGTCTATGTCACAAGTTGCACGTGAACGGTGTTTCTTCGCTTTTAACGGAATCAAAAGCCATCTACGAAGTATAATGACACAGAAACATCTTGATGAGTTCATGTTGGTGTATTTGGAAAAAGGGATTCTGGCCAAACTTGACACTAAGGATATCATTGATGGTTTGGCTGTCCGAAGCTAGACGTGTTTTCTTATATATCAGATGTGCTTGTGTTACTGTGCTGATTTTATTTAGCTCTTATTCCTGCACTTCCTCCATTTTCTCAGATAAGCAACATCTTAGGCCCTTTTCAGGCATGGATACTATATGCGAGATACAGTATGGCGATAGAAAATAGTTAGCTATTGTATCGGATACCTGGGCCTGTCAGTTACTTGCGACGTCTGAAAGGGGCCGTAATGAACAATGGGTCGACCTGATAGGTGACGGATGCCCGGGCCGTTTTTAAATCCTCTTGTGGTTGGACCCAAAGAAGACAGAATAAAGAAACAAGAAAGAAAAGATGAAAACATAGTAAAAAAAGAAAGACCAAGTAATCGGACGGAAACACTTCAATACACCGAACAAATAAGAGAAGACACGGTAAGCAGAGACTATTATAAACACATGAAAATAAAAGCTTCCAATAGAATGAAAAGGGAGGGTGCTTCAAAACCACTCCGTAGAATGAAGACTACGAAGGAGGAATACATATTGATCCAATGAATATTTTTCTTATTAGAATATCATACTAAAAAAATATTTTTCTATCTTCCCCACAACTTTTTCAATCGCTGCAATACGAGTGCCCTCGTTGCCTCCCCCTCGCACCGCCCATGGATACTGTGCAAGTAGAAGCCTTCGGATGGAAGGCATCGCATAATGTATTAGGAAAGCGGCTGCCGGGGACGATAATGGAAATCGCAGCCACTCGAAACCGGGCCTGGAGATCTAAAGTGCACTCCCAGTCGAACCGATACTCTAATATTACGCACGCATGAACACATTCATATCATATTTGCTCCTGGCAACCAGAGATATCCAATAAAGCGAATTCGGGAATTTGCGGTGCGGTCGTAGCGGAATAAGCAAATTGGCATCTGGCGAGTTACTGTATGGATTTGCATCGTTGGGAGTTTCGACTTTAGGCGAGCAGGTTCAAAAGATGAGAAACGAAGCGCTTCGATAAATTTCTTATTAGGAATATTCAGCTGGTGAAGTAAAGTATTCTTTTATTAACGAATCCGAAAGAATGGCCGCCCATGAAAAAGGAATTGAAAAGATCGCTGTTTTTGTAATAATTGCTGATAAACAATTCTTTTATGCAGTTACTTCGAGCATTGGCGGAGGGCCAGTCCGGCTCTGGGCGTCCCTCACGGATCCCACTTATCGCCTGTGCTGTTCAGCATTCGTTAACGATTTCGGAGCAATTTGCGGGCTTCTGGAAATATCCGAGACGGCTTAGTAGCCGAAGATACGAAACATAATACGCAGTGGCGGCGCTCCGGCGACATGTGCCTCTTAGCCACTTGTATATTAAATCTCCAGCAAGACGAGCTGAACAAGGGCCAGTCGTTATTGTGGAGATGCCAGTCTGAGGAGCGCTTCCGCCCCCGCTGCACCCACATCAGCTCTAATGAAGGGCCATTCCCACAGGAACGACTATGGGATGTCGTAACCCACAACCGCCGGGGCTTGTCTAAACTTTATGCCCCAGCCCCGGCTTCTACCTTGCTCGCGAGCGTTGCATGTTAATTATTTGCCTTAAAATGTTCTTGGGTAAAATGTTTTTTATAACTTCTGTAAAGCTCGCTCACCATGATTCCATTGGAAATTTGAATTTAGAGAACAAAAATTGAAATAATTTGGCTATTATTGGGCTTAAGATGGATAACTTACGCTTAATTTATCATTGACTGGCAGTTCGTATGTGACTAATAACTCACCTGAAACAACAAAATAGTTTTAATTATTTTTACCAACATATAACTAGGGAAACAATGCTTAAATAAAATAGAACAAAAGGAAATAGTAATTTATTATACAAGACGATAAAGTTATATTTTATCCACGAGTAAATCGTTTAACGTCAAGACGAACTCGAGACGTTAATGATTCAAGAGTAGATATAGAAATAACTTTATCGTCGTGTATAATACCGGGTGGCCATAAATATCGGATATCACATTACCTTTGGAATCAACACCGCTTTATTAAAGTGATGAATCCAACTAAACTAAATGTCATTAATGTCATCACAACTAAAATTCCTATCTGTCAAAAATTATTACAGATTGCAATAAGTATAGAAATTAGAACAGGAGATTTTTATAATCGAGTCGTAGGCTAAACTGCAGAATCTGGGGCACATTCCCCTCCTCTTATTTGCATTTTATTACATTTCATACCAATACTTATTATAATTGAAATATGTATAATGCTAACCAACATTTATAAGTAGCTAATTCCATGGCTACCGGGATCTCAGATGTTTATGGCCACCCGGTACAATATTTGTTTCTATAGCAAGAACTTTAACAATTTCAAAGGAAAATATGAGCAGTCAATCACATTTCAAAATATCAGTAGCGACCAAACATGCGCTAATTAAATTCAATATAATATAATCGAGGTCGCAGTTACCTGAATTAGGTTTTGCAATGCTTAAACAAGCAACAACATATCGTATAACACCCTATAATGGAATTAAGTTACAGCAATTTACCGTAGCTGAATAGGTACATCATGCCTGCAATTTATCAGTTTGAATTTCCAAAAGAACAGTCGGCTGAAGTTGGCCCTTGTAGTGCATAGCAGACCCTGCGAGATGGGTTCTAAAATTTCAAGAAGCCCCACAACTCCAAACTTCCTTAATTAAACTGGAGAAGCCTAACAAGTTTCTTGTTTACGCAAATTTTTATTAGGATATTAGATATACAGGAATTCGAACACGCACAGCATTCCAATCTAATTAAAGATCAATTTTTAAATATACAAGTAGAGATTTGCATTTGCAACTTTAAAATTTCTATACAATTATTCCAATCGTTGATGAGATGGAGCAGTATTTGCAAAGGGGCTGGTTTCAGACGACATTCGGCGTATTGTTCTAAGAAAATCCCAGCGTAAACTGTACTTTCTGTTACTTTCACTACCGCTGGTAGTTTGAATCGAGCTATGAATATCTTTAATTAAAAAAGTGGCTCTGGAGAGATTCGAACCCAATTCTAGAAAATTCGATTTCCGTACTTTAACCTGATCCATGAAAAGCTTGCAATGGAAGCCTTCTACGATTTTTTATTTTTGAAATCTCTATTCTTTCTGCTTGTCAGTTTCGAATATCTGGAGATATATAATTGTTAATTTAAATTATTCATTGCGTACTAAAACGGAAAAAATAATTGTCCTCTGCATGAGTCCGCAGTGGCTTCATTTAAATATAAAAGGAATTGCCCAACAAAAACTCGCGTTCGCATTTTGCGTTTGTAACTGAATAATTTACACCGTTTTAATTCCACATTCGTCCATTTATGTAGTTTAATTCCGAACAACATTCGTTCTCGTCAAAGCCGAAATGTAATTAATAATTTGGCGGCCTTTGTGAGCGCCGAAAGGGCAGTGGCGAGCAATTAAAAATATTTCGGTCGCATTGACGGCGCAATGAAGGGGCATAATTTCCACATATTTAATTCGGGCCCGTTTCATTAGCGCCACGCCCGCCCGCAGATAGCAATACACAAATTAAATAAAAGTCGGCAACAAAGGCCGCCGAGCGCAGATAAAATGGAAATAACGAAGAAATATCGCGCCGGTTGGATTCGAGATCTTTATAAGCAATTTTCGCCCTTGTTTGAAATATCTACTGCTGTAAAGTTAACAACGCTGGCTGCCTCGATCCTAGATAAACGCCGCTGCGAACGAAAAGAATAACAAATGCTCTCATCAAGTTTCGCGGTTTTCAGCAATTTTTCGGGCGCGATTTTCCCGACTTTTCGCTGCTTTAGCTAACTCGCGTCTGTTGACAAATCAAGTTGCTGTCTCATTTTTAGGTTGTGCATTTGGAGGTTTATTTCCACACCTACAAGGGTTACCAACCTGCTCAGTTTATATATGTGTACCTAAATGAACTAAACCACAAATTAAGACCAGGTTCGTCCCTTTAAAACCAAGAATGATCTAGAAGATGCGTTTAACCCGTCAGTAGTCGCACTATGAGCATTTTGCTCACGGTTTCGCAAGAATTGCTTCAAAGAAATTTATTCTCCCTCCATGTAGCTGAGTTCATATGCCTTGTTAACAGGACGACTACCTACGGTTCTATTTAGAACTGACCAGCTTCGATTTACACCCCATTCCTGACAGGTCTGACAGTCCGGCATTCCTCTTTTCGCAAAATCAGTCATCTAGAGGAAAAGTTTTGACTACTGACTTATATACAACTTTTTTTCAAACGTATAATAATGAAAACAAGAGAAAAGTACTGTATACAACATTTTATTTACATTTATCAGTTTTATAAAGGTTTCGAAGAAAATAATTGCGAAGGCATTTGTAACCAAACAATTTTTTAGTGAAAATCCCCCTCCACCCGCCGCCATTGACTTCAAATTTAAAACAAATTTGTTTACTAATATACGAAAATGTACAATAATACCTAACAGTTATTACTAAAATTTAACAAAATTGCTAATAGAAATATAAATGTTTGCTCACGAAACTAGTTTGCAACTCTATATTCTAGTAACGTGAGCACAATTCTCACGCGCGACCACTCGCTATAAAAATCAGAGCGCTCCCACTGACGGGTTAAGGTAGTCTTTTACCACATCGCAAGACTAATTTTGAACGTTTTTGACATAGGAATAAGACTAATTCTACTTCGTCTGTAAACATAACCACATTAAGAAGAAGCTCAACGGTAGAAGCATCAATATTACATTTTCCAATGCAAAAAGTTATCAGGAATATCCAATCAAGGTTAACCAAGTGCTGATACTGACATTGCGTGTTTCAATTTCAAAAATGTAAGTTCAGAACATTGCTTTTCACACAAAAGTTAATCATCTGTAACGGGATGGAAGTTGAAAAATTAGATAACAAGGCATGCAGATAGTTTGACTTCGATTTAGTTTCCAAAATTTTGATACAGACTCAACTTCCTACAAATCCAAAACAATAGACTAACTTAAAATCAAGACGAGTTTTATCAAAATCGATCATTCACACCAATTTGAGTCTAGATTCTACCCCAATGATCACTAACCAGTATATCTTTGATAAACCACCGTAACATGAAGATTAAAGTTAAACAGATCAAAGAATGAGATCTTCACAGTGTATGTCAACGGAGCTCAACGGGGGTAATGGAGGATATGTGGGGAAGCCCCAAACATGTTGTACCTATATGCACACCTTGAACCATGAAAACACAGTACGCCCCAAAATAAGGTCCTGTGTATAGGACTACGGCCTAAAGATTCTACCGGTAGACACAATTATGGGGAAGACCTTGAGTGGGACTACACCGATGTAATCGACCCCACCCAAGAAGAAAATTTTGAGGTTTATATTAACTCAAAATTAACTATCTTTAACCAAATTGGGCGACAGATATATTAAAATGAAGGTTCACAATGTGCAGCTATCCATCTTCAACTGGCAGCTTGATCTAACCCAGTAATCCTGTGCAACCTTTGCCTAACACCTTTTCTGGCTGCTTCTTTGGTTAGGGGTTATGATACCGCTGAGAACTAAAGACCATTTTCCATCCTATGCCACCGTTGATTGTTTTTCTATTCTTCCACTGCCAAACTAAGTCATTCAAGCTACTATCATAAAGGCTAACTTAGTGAGCCTTAACAAGTTTAACAATGGGTGCCCTCTTAATAAGCAGCCAAGAAGAATATAAACTTGATGAAACTAGGGATTCCTAGCCCTCGAGTACTCTAATAGCATCAGGATCTGACAAGACCAAAGAGTCGGCCACGAGAGACCATTTAGTAAAGGTAGAAGAAAAGGAGTCAAGATGAAGAAAGAGGGTAGACCCAGCTAAGGTATCTCGCGATTGCCAGTTGTCATACTCACAAGCTGCAAGCCCATGAAAGAGAAATCTAATTTTGAATTTATTTTAGCATCACAAAAACTAAGTAAACAACAAAAATACTGAAATGAATTGAATGAACTCGATGATCATGACCTTGCAGTGTTCGACCTGCGACGAAGCTAATTTCGATTTTTAAAATCTTAGTCGAGACTAGTTTTCGAAAACCATGACGTCAACACATAGAAATTCAACAACTAAACCTGCCCAGGGTAGAAAACTTAAGATGTCAATGGGGTATTACAATCATCGTTGATCTCGTTTCCGTCTTCAAAATCTACTCAAGACCAAGACTAATTGCTACTAGCTCGATATGGAAAAAAGATAATCAAGCAAATTAATTGGAAGCTAATATTTTGTAGCACAGTCTTGAGCAGCTTACTGACCATCGTAATACCTCAAGTAATGCCAACATCCGGGATAAAGGGACTTCCAAACGTGACTAGTTAGATTAATTTTTAAATTTTAGACGCATCCTTTTCTGAACATTTTGGGCTAAGTAGGTCCATGAAAACTTGCAAATAATTTGCGGACACAGGCTCGCGTGCCTCATGCCGCATTGAAGAAATTGAACATCTTAAACGCACAACGGCGACACGTATTATTATTTTGATCTTCCGGGTCCCAATTAGCCTGTCACCGCCTTGTCAGCGTCGCCTGATAACGCAATTGGGAGAATTTAAACAAAATCTCCGTCGACTTGCAGAGTCGACCCCGGTGGTTCAAGTACGCTACGTGCTTTAGAATGCAGTTGGAATATTTCAATTGCAACGCGTAGATTAACAAAAAAAAAACTCGCGTGTTATTCGAACCGTGTAACCGGGCTGCGTTGTGTATGACTGTAGGAGCCGTTGGCTATTTAAAAAATTTCGATTCTGTGAGTGCAGCAAAACACCGCGTTGCTAACAAGGGTAGTAAAACGCGCACCCAAATTTGTCGCCAAGTACTGACGCAGTTCAGGTTGTTTGTGAGCTGTCACCCCGGGTGCGTTCGAGTGCCCTGTCTTGAGATTAGCCGAGAATGAACAGCATTACACAAAAGGGTTTGCGAAGTTAGGCCCGCTCACAATATAGCTTTATTTATTGATGGTTTCTACATTTGTGTACTTGTATAGATTTGATTGTTACGTACTTCGTATTTCATTTACGTGCCAAAATTTTAAAACGGTGTTTGTGTGGATTGAGTCTAATTTAGATCTGATTAGTCTTAAAACATCAAGCCCAAGCAGTAGATTAGGGTTTTTCATACTAAAGTATTATAACGAAGTCCGCAATTGCAAACAACACAGCTGCGTTTGATTTGCAATATATAAAATCTATAGATCGACATAGAACAGGTCTTTTTCACGAAGGCCAAGAATATCTAGAACCGGATGTTCTTTTCGGGGAAAGTCTTAATCATGTTTGGTCTGTTAAATCTACTTGAAGATCACCTCTAGATATTTTGACAAACATACGAAGAAGGGGTCAGACAGAATTATTGGTTTTGGCATCTCCGATATGCCAATTGTGTGAAATTCAATAATGTTCATTTAATAACTTGAGACTTTTTTATTTACGTTTACTGTGCAATCTCTTGATAACTAACAATAGGAACAGATGATGGATCATAGCATGGCATGCGATGGAAGATCTCCTGAGAGTTCAACCCCTTATCATAATGATTGAAATGCTGTTATCTAATTATCTACATTAAAGTATGTGACTTAGGAACTTCTATATGGTAAGTCTAATGGCGTTTTCATTTTTAGTCTTCTAGTTTGTTAAGACTGAAAGAACGTATTCTCAAGTTACCTTTGAAAATAATGTAACGTTCACAGACTTATTAATGTATAATTCTAACACATCAATAACAGTGCCAGATATAGATCTTCTAGTTATTGCAACACCTGGACACATTTGGTAATAATTTGGCCTTACTTTCGATATATAACAGTAATAAATTAAAGTACTTTAGCATCAATAACAAACATTAAAACCTTCACTTCGCTTTAGTAATAGACTGTTAACTTCAGTTCAGATTTAATAAAGCGAGTGTTAAACAATTTCTTCAAGCAATAGCCTGAACTATAAAGAATTAATAGAAAAAGCAAAATTGCTAAGCAACTTCAACGAGTGGTCAATTATGAAGTTCCATCGCTAAGACCATATACGGTCCTTCGCTGATGGACTCGAGTGAGAACGTTACAGGCTGTTAAAGAGGAAATTCCTCGGCGCCGATCAAATATGTCGCCGGGTTTGAAAAATAACCTCGCTAAATGCAGATCTGCATTTAACAAAGTCCAAACAAGGCGCGAGATCAACGGGGATTGAAAAATTGCGCAATGCAGTAGGCGTTATGGTATGGATTGAGTACAACATCCGCAATTCATCATCGTACGCAAGGAACGAACGCTTAGCGTTGTGTAATGCGTTCGGCATTATTCAGAATCCTGATTCCTCAGATTTTACTGCTTGATGATGTTCGCCTTCATGGCCGCCTATTCCGCAATATTAAATCGAATAACGTTTACGACATTCGGTTTCATACGGTGCTGCGCTGTGAACGCAAAGCGTACACTTTGCGTTCCTGATCAACGTTTTGCAAGCGACTAGTGCGAACACAAATTTAATCTATGTAACGTCACTGAAATACGTTGTAGTGCTATTAAAATTGTTACTGATGATTAATGCTTGGCAAAACTGTATGAGGAAACGTTTTTCAGGGATTTTTGGCACATCTTATACAAAGTTGTCATCGGATTTATGGTTTGATAAAATTAAACGTAAAAGAAGGCAAAGAGAAGAAAAGGGGTAAAAGCATTAGTACAATCTTAAATTCTAAAACGTGATCATTATGATTCTTCACCGCATATGCAATTTAAACTGAAAGAGACTTGTATACTTGCTCCCAATAAGTCAGTTTTTGATTACCTCTCGCTGTGCAATGAGTTTTAATGTCGCGGATTAAGTTTTTATAATAAGATAAGCGAATGCAAACAAGCAATCTACGCTGATAAGTCTATTGAATTGGTCATCAAACGAGGAACAATCTTCTATACCTTGATGTTAATTAGTTTGATTGGCGGTTTACAAGGCGGAATAATCGACCTAAATTGTTGTTAGGTTTTAATTGATAGGATAAGTGACAGGAGGCGATCACTTATGCACAAGGCGAAGTAGTTACGACGAGAATTAAATTTTCAATCGCCTCTAACGTCGGAATTCGTGCATTATGACTGCACTTCAGGAAGCCGATAAAGCTGACATATTAATTAAAATGTAAGATACGTTCGAGTAGCGAAACCGCAGACAATCAGGAAATATGCTACTACCAATGTGCATTTCAAAGGGCAAAAAACGTGGATACCTTGGCGGGCAAACCAAAATTCTTTGACACTTCATGCCTTAGAGTTGCTGATAATCTACACAATGTAGTCCATCCATTGAGAAGATGCTTGTTCAGTTCTGGAATGATGAAGACTCCTTCCTTTTTCAACAGTAGTTAGTGGATAGAAAAAGAAGGAGTTAGTAGGTAGTCATGTTGGCATGTTAAAACCAACATAATGAAGGATTTTCTGGATTTAACTTAGCCCCTAATTTTATTGAGGGAAACCGGAAATAAGATAGGGCGAAGATGTCTCAAACTAAATTCGTTGACAACATGGTATTCATGATAAAAATTAAAAAAGGGAAATTTCAAGATATCGAGAGTGATTCAATCTGTTGGCTTGCCTCGCTCGGTTAATGTGCCTTGATATTACTTGGATATCCCCAACACTACCCTTGGAGAAGCATGCTAAGATTTGATGTCAACAGTAATCCAAATAGGGTGGGTAGCGATAGTGGCGGGTTAATATTAATTTATCAAAGACTTCGAGTTTTGTGCTATTCCAAATTATTATGCAATAAAGCTAGACCTATAGATACCTAAATTTTATTCTATAGATACCTAAATTTTATTAAGAAATATAGATTGCAAATATGTAATGGCGTAAGGGGTGGAGGAAACTCCACAATTTGAAAGAAAGTATTATTTACAATAGCCAACATGCAATACAGATATAATGTGTTGTGTAAGAAGCCTTTAGAAGATGAGTAAAAGGGAAACATAACAGATGGCTGCGAGTAATTACGTTCATTAGAACAAGCAAATCGTGGATTGCGGATCCGGAATACGTGCCCGTTGATTATCTCATTTGCAAACCAAGAAACACCTAGGGAATGACACTTAGAAAGACGTTAATGACTAATTCCAGTCAAATGGCCTTGATTATTGGCTCTTCCAGACTGCGACCACAACTCTTACAAGCTTTATTGGCGACGGGACTAGCATAATCAACTGTGAAATCACAATGGAAGAACGTTTTGCAAAGAACTGAAGCGTTGCTTCACCAGACTGCTGGCTTAGGTAAATAACGAAAAACTTCGAGCCGTCCTAGAGGCTAATTGACTTAGGTGAGTTTGCGAGAGAAATGGAAGCGTTGCACCGTAAAAAGTTGCTTCATAAATTGAAGTATTTAAAGTGTTTCAATAGCTCTTACAAATTAGTGGTTTTCCATATTTATGAGTTCACACGTGAACATATTGTTTAGTGTTGCTAATGTTTGCATCATTAAAATATAAAATAAAATACCTACGTTAAAATAAAAGGTACTTTGTCGTTTTGTTTTCGTATTTAGTCTATTCGTCTAAACGAAGAATGATCTACATTTTTTCTGTTACACTATAATGTTTCAATTCTATTGATAGGTATTTGTTCCAGTTTGGTATCTCAGGTAAGTATTTTTTTTTACTCTAGTTTAGTTTTATGTCCAACACGCACCTTCCTATGGCTCCTTTAGTGCCAACCTAACGGGTTTTCAACTGTGTAAAAACAAGCAATATTTTCTCCCAACGACAATCATTCACTTTAGCTTGGTCCTCTCAATTGCAGCTACTTGATCGTGTTTCGCCATTCTCAAATTTTACTAACTATAGTAAGGGAGTAAATTGCCAATAGTCCTTAGCTGTGTCCTACTTAAATTTATATTTAGACCAACCTTTCTTGAAGCATCAACTACATTGGTGTATGCGGACTACCACAGATGTGGATTACCACCGACTTGAATTACCACCAACGTGGATTTACATCCTGCTGGAACTACTAACTAGTGATGGGACTATCCGGAATGAATAATCGGAAAGTTTCCGATTGTTCAAAAAATCGGAAGGTTCCGATTATATCGGAACGTTTCGGAACTTTTCGAAATTCGATTATTTTACTGTTCGGTGCACAAAATTCGGAACTTTCGGAATTCGATTATTTTACTATTCGGAACACAAAATGAGAAAACGAAATGCCAATTTGAACTGAACAGAATACGGAATGTTGTGTTGACTCACTTGACTGCTATATGCTGGTGAATGGCACTAATGGCAGTGGTATTTCATAGATTAATTATTAGATAGTACAACTTACAGACTTCAAATTCATGTATTGTTTTATACTATCTATTATGTACTTTATGTGCCATTAAACTTTAAAATATCACTACCATTTTCCGAAAGTCTATTAAGGTAACTTCTGTAATAATTTGAAAACATATTTTATTTCCTCTTATATGCCACTGTGCGACGCAAACTCATAAATTATTTTACTGGCGGTCCTGCAAACCCAAACAATAGATGCCAACGCACATAAAGGCTTACGGCGCGACGCAAATTTGCACGCACTTCATCTTCCTTCCGCTTGTTGTTGTTTCGCTCGTTTTCTCTTGCTTGCATTTACGGAATGTAAAATAATCGGATGATATTCCGATTTTATAAACATTCCGAAATGGAACATTCCGATTATTGAAATCATCCGATTATGCCCATCACTACTACTAACCGACTTGGTTAACTACCTACTGTAAGAATTGTGTGAAATATATGAACTACCACGAGCTGAGATATTACCGGCTTGGATTACCACCGATTTGGATTTACATCCGACCGGAACCGCCATCCCCTGTGTTTGACGCCGATTGGAAACACCTCCGACCCTATTCTACAGCCGTTGCTGCAATAAACAATTCGGCAGCAACTATAGCATCTTTATGAAGTAATTTGTGTTACTAACCTTTGAAAGAACTTATGTTTCGTCACGAAATAGTCTATAATGTAATAAACTGCCTGTATTGTTTTAACTCGAATTCTTTCAAAATAGTAACTTATGTGTTCTTGTTTGTGCAGAGCATACCGTATTTTGGCCCCGTATTTTTAACTGAAATAGTATTTTTACAGGTGCTATGGCTTAGGCAACTTGTTATGTTGCAAAGAAAGTGGATCGGTGGCATGAACGGAAATGGTTATTTTGAATCGGAAGCCAACTTCGTAATAATCCACAATTTAAAAAATTTAAAATAAGAAACAGTTGAAAGTTAAACCACTTGATGGTGCTTAACAGTTGTCAGGAAGTTGGTGGTGGTCCACATCGGTGGTACTGTAAACAACCCATCTACATCCTTCATCACGAGTAGAAAATCTCTGTAATTATATGCTATATAACACCGTCGTCAGCATATCAAAGGTGCTTTAAGCATCATCCATTGATATTTACTCCATTTTCTCTCAATTTGGATATTTAAATATATCCTCAATCAGAGTGTGCGTTTTAATCCTCTGCTCATTATCCAAAAACCATTCACCAGCAAATTATTTCCCCCCATGTATATGAAATATTCTTCAATGCGCCAAGGAGCACAGTAATACGAAAAATTTAAATTTCCTCTTAAAAAAGTTGTTTATAAGCTCGCTTCGGAGACCCCAGAGAACTGTTAAAAGAAATTGCATTATGTACTTCAAACTATGCAGTTACCCAAACAAAAAACTTTTTAGTTTGAGAGGTACTGCGTTCACCATTAACATCAAAGATCTGTATCCCCCTATCTTTATATGTGTTTATGTACGACCGGGCGGCCCTATTTTTGAGGGCGTAATGTGTCACTTTACAGCTCAAGGGACTTAAAGAACTTTACGGCACGCTTACTATCTTGTTTGACAAGCAGTGACAAATAGTGACATCGTAGGTTGTCGAAATTTATAAAAAATATAAATCTGGTTTATTATATCCTTTATCTACGAGTATTCTTTGTTGGCGGCCAGAGTTTGACAACTATTTATTTCGCTTGGTGTGTTTGTTTTGTTCCTTGTCTACCTCGCTCTGACTTATTTATATTGTTTTCCTATCATAAGGTTTGATGAGTGGAGACTACCACTGTTACGGATTACCACCGATACGGATTTATAACCGGCTAAATTACCACCAATGTGGATTACCATCGACTTGGGTTACCACCGATGTGAATGTATCTCAATGGAGCTACCATTGCCCGTTTACTACCGACTGGGAACACCTCGTCGATACTAAATCCATGTGGTGCTAATTTGTATCCGTGCCAGAAGTAAAACCACCAACATATTTGTAAGAGAATCGATATCCAAATCGGTAGTAATTCTCATTGTTAGTAGTACTGTATAAAACCCTAAGGTTATTTCTCTTTCAACTTATGTACATTGGTTTAACTGTTCCCTTGCTTGTTTGGTATCATATTAAAGAGTTTTATCCATTATTAAGTCAATGTTATCGTATCAGACTAATTTACATAATTTGTGTATAATTTATATATTTTCCTTTGGGGTTGCTTTGGTATGGCGTTTTAACTTTTACATCGCCACAACTCTTGCAGTTTGGTCTTCCATCTTTATTTAATTAACAACATTCACACCAACTCAACGAGTTTCGCCTTCTCCGTTCGCTAACCGCGAGTTTATAACACAAGGCTTTGCAAACACAGCGTACGTAGAAAGCGTTGACTACAATGCAGGTAACACTAAAGTTACGCGATTATTTCCGCGTGTTTTGTTGCACACAACGCCGTCGTAAATCCGAAATGTCGTTCTAATGCGCGCGCTTAATATAGTCATGAGCTTAGAATTAGCGTCGTAATTTCATGCTTCGGACGTTAATTGCGGATGCTAAGCAATTTTCAGCCTCCCTAAGTGTTGCCCGCGTCGAGCAACTCGCAACACTCACCTTGCTCCGAACTTTCAGGCCTTCGGCAGTTTTTGAGAATAAAGCCTTTCCGGGCCCAGATTAGAACGGATCCGAAGATCCTCAGCGGACTTTTTACGCAACGTTGGGCCCGTGGTTGCAGGCGGATCGGTAATTTCTGTTAGAACTCGAATTTCGCCAAGCTGCCGCCGGGAACATTAATAAATTTTAATAGAGGTGTACTCCCATGTATATTTAATATATCTGGCGGTTAGTGCCGACTCAGAATTACTACGGAATAGGGGAGGTTTAAAGATTAATGCCGACGCTGCCGTGTTATGATTAAAAATTGACACGGGCGCAAAAGAAACTATATCTCGAAGGAGGAACACCTTAAATTTTCCACGAGTCTGTTTTTGTTTCCGGCATTAATGCATATTTTTCGGAAGATGCTACTTTTGAAACAGGTAAAATCCAGTGCATCGTAATTGTAAAAATTGCTGATTGTATTAAATTTCTTTAATGATATGTCTATATCTCTCTCCATAACGATTAATCCCAATATGCAACGTAAGCTCATAAAAAATTATCCTATCGTATACGGAAATATATATGGCAACTAATTTTATGTGGAATTTATTCATTTGATAACGAGCTACTTATAATACGCGATATTTATGAAAAACTATCGTAATAGACAGAACAGCTCGTCAGAAAATATAATGACCTTGATCGAACATTTACTAAAAATTGTACACAACCACTACATAAACTACATCTCAGCGTATGATATAGATGTGCCATTTATGTATCAATTACGTGATATCTAAGGTATAATTGTCGTGAAAAATGTGTTATATATAACTAAACTACCGGCCATGAACATCCTGCCTGGTGCGGATCGGGAAGACCGATGGCGATACCTGTGACTTCGGCGAAGGCTCGGATACTGCGGTTGCCGATAGATTTGAAGCACGTCGTCACGCTCACGACGGGGACAGAATGGTGGCGAGTACTTTGGTAATTGGTTCTTAACGACACATTATTACATATATGCTATACATAAACAACTGTGATAAAATACATTAATTGCACGAGGTATTTAATAAATGCAGAAAATTAGGTCGAAAAATTTTACATGTAACGGAAAAACTGAACATGAAGAAAATCGTATCGACCCATTTATTAAATATAAGCAGCAGTTGCTCGGTGTTTGCGGTGGTCTTGCGAGATCAAAAATTGATATTTGTGCCGGAAAATCCTGAAAGATAATAACGGTTATCATTAACTGTTACATTGTGCCATTCCGCTAATTCCGCTGACTGGGAGACCCGCGTCCTGGTTTTAATTCATTTGCGAACGGAATCGAGTCTGCATAATACAGAAGCTTTTATTAGGAGTTCAAGATTTAATATCGTAAAATTAAAATCAGAAAATTTCCATTAAGGGTCTCTCTAGGACTTAACATTTTATACAAAGTTGTATTTATTGGATACGTTTACGACGTTAAAACTTTTAGGTGAAACTAGTTGGCAGGTCGATGTTTTAACCTCTTAACATATGCACTTACGGTGAGATTTCATAAAACCAGAAATTTTCCAGAGGATTTGTTTGGCAAACAGCTCTCGCCCTAACGTATTAAAACGGGCCGGAATATTCCTATCAGGTATTTCACTTACATGAATGATTAACGACGGACGTGATTCTTTAGAGCGCTATTCTCATAAATATTCGAATCTTATGCACGTACATCTCCTACTTGCAGGAATAAATGTACGTCGTTCCGAAGCGCATCCCATATTTGCTATTCATAAAGCAGTATGCAGATGCAGATAGTCGTCTCATTTCCATGTGCATTTCGGATTCATGCTTTACTCACGCGCTCCGGGTGCACCGTCGATTATGAGGCGCAATTTCAAATTAATTCCCAGTTGTTATTGCTTCATAATTCACGCCCGGAAAGGTCAGGCTAAAAAGTAATTGCACATCATACACACGGCAGCTGATTAATTTGGAATTTACTTGCTGTCGCGGATCGGATGCTGCTCAGTTTATTCGGGTGCTTATGGCTAGCTCCGGACTAATTAAGCAAAGATTAACATATTCCGGACTAATTGGCGCATGCGCGGCGCCTCCACCAATTTTTATAAGAGCTCGCACTAAAAGCAGGCACCAGCGGGTGGTTACTTAAAGCCCATGCATAATAACAAGTTACTTTATTCCAGATAAACACATTGTATAAATCGCCAATTTGTATGCGTGCGGCGCCTGAATATTTCACGGTACTAAAATAGATGCGTCCTTTATTTTGCGTCCATTGTCCATTAACGGCTCGCCTGTTACACTGTCGCGGCTCAAATTGCGCCCTAATGTGTATGAGCCTATTTTTGTAATTCGCACGTTGCATGTCTGGCAGTTATGTATTTGCTTTTGTGTTTCTGTCATAATAAATTCTACGTGTACTAATACATAGGTTAGTGTTGAGATATTAGTAACCTTTTCATTGAGTTAGTTACTTAATACTGTCGTATTCCGTACATTTCCAGAAAAAACCCTTAAATCTCGAACTTCATATAAAAACCAGTGTTGAGAGTCACTGTCACAATCAGAAGTGTTTTTTGGCAAAAAAGAGTTTGGTTTCTCGTCGCTCATAAAAAAGTTTAATTTCCATAATATGGTAGATTAGACATTGCAGAAAATACTTTTTTTTATTGTTATGTCCTCGTGGTTAAGGCTAATTAAAGATGTAGTAGTGGAAATATGTGTTTATTAAAATATACAACTTAGACAGATCTCATACAAATACAAGTTACTGTTAACAAGAGCACAACTCGAATGCATTAAAACTAACCCAAAACCTTCGTCCGGGTACCTGCCTGTGTCCCTTAGGATAATCCGCAGTTACACAGCGTTGCCAAACCTCTGCTACACCACATTTATTTTCCCATTTTAGTTGCAATCTGTACAAATGCATTTAGCAAATGGTCTGGTAATATAAGAGTAAATGACCTGTAGAAGAAAATACTATGCAGGTACAATCTTCAGCTTTGGTCTATATATTTTGCCTTACGTATTAATAGCCGAGGTATTGTAAAGAAAATCGTATGAAACTCATTAATGGCCAATAA
Organism: Agriotes lineatus; assembly: GCA_940337035.1. NCBI lineage: Eukaryota > Metazoa > Arthropoda > Insecta > Coleoptera > Elateridae > Agriotes > Agriotes lineatus. Next base: position 108,181,786 of record OW679197.1, on the reverse strand, counting down.
AAAAATTAGTTCACGTGTCCCGCTCGGACAAATTAATACGACGTTGTTGGAACGCACTCAAAAAATTTTCCAGAAAGAATTAATGCTCTTATGAGATTATATGTGACAATTTTATATTTCCTAAGAATAAAGATATAATAATGTAATCAGCAAATGGAATGTCATTAACTGAGACCGAACTAGAGAAGGAATTACTAATACTGGTGATAATGATAATGAATTTAACGATGACTTTGATACCTCGATTCCTCATCTGATAATATTAGCAGTACTTTGTCTTCGGGCGACGATGAAGACTTCTCTTCTAAATTAGATGAGGAAAGCCAATTCAATTAGGTTTCACTCGCCAATCAAGCTTGCAAACTCGTATTTAGCGTGAAACTTTCACAATTCGGCCAAATGATGTTTTAAAAATGATCATCAATAAAGATGTGGCATTAAAAATGCATATAAGGCTCCTATTCCACTAAAATTTTATGGTTCTAATTCTAGAGGGAACGGAAGCTTTTTCACGTTTAAGATATAGTCTACAAAAACATTCTCATGATTTTCATCTATTGATAAACATATTGAGTTTCTCTAAATTGAAAGTCAGTGACAATAAATTGTTATATTATCATCTACCCTTTCACTGTACTTTCATAAGCTTTAATATTAATAGGATTGTGTTGTTGCTAAAATAATGATGACCTTCGGATGTGGCTGCGTAGATGGTCGATTTTGCAAATAATGTAGCTGTTTACTGCGAAAGAAGAAAGGGAATCGATAAACAGCTTTTTGAAGCTAAATTAAAAATAAGCAACATTTCTTATTCCCAGCAGCAAGACGTCACAGTATTTAAAAAAAGGTTGGCTAGATGTTTCCATTTGTAGCTTTCACAACAATGAAATGAAAACAAACCGGAATTGGTCGAAAAAAAAACTAAAAATGAAACCTAAGTGGTCTTACAACAATATAAACGAAAACTGCGAGTAGATATCTATTTAAGTGACCTTTCAGTCATTACACATAAGTGAGCAGGGCACTAATATGGTTATATATTATCGAACTCATAGGCTATAACATCGTAATTTATAAAGGAGTTATACAAAAACGTACATTCCTTGGCGACAGGGATAAGTTTAGAAAATTACAATTACTCCTCATGGGCTAGAAGGAACAAGGACGAAAAGGGGCCTCATTCGTAGTAATCTGCATTTATAGACGGCTATCAGTTTTACAGAAACAGGCACCGATAATATTCTAAAGAGTATAGACACGGATTTCGCTAATCATGTTTGCCGAGGTGCTTTCACCGAAATCTTGCTGACCATTTTTCCGGCGCGAAGCTTTAAGAATGCGCCGTTGAAAAATTACAAGCGCCCATGTTTTAACTTGAGGTGGAAACACAAGTATGAGGAGTACATATATCTGTGCAACAACCCGGGGGGGGGGGGGGTACAGTAGGGTATGGTGGGGTAGGTTGTTACATTGCAAATGATGTTTGGAATCTATATTTATGACACTAACAAAATTATTTCATGTCATTGTATTAACGCGTTTGAAGTGAATTAGTTACTTTTGCAATAACAGAGTTTAATCTGCTAGACGGTGAGTAATCATTTAATCTCAACGATTCACAAAAAAAAAATACATAATCACACTTATCACCAACGGAGGTGGTTGTTACATGTAACAACTTACCCCCGTCAAGCAGAGCTAATTGAAACACGAGTTTTAAAGAGCTGTATTGCATTTCAGTCAAAATGGTGAGAAACTATAAAAAGAAGACTGATAGGGGAAACATACCTCTCGCGGTTTTTGAACAGGGTGCTCATGAAATTGCGGAAAAACGAATATATATTCGAGATGCGGCGAATAGATTTGAAATAAATTTATACCTCAAAAAGAAACGTGCATATCCTGATGGCAGTAATATATCTGTGGGCTACGTAGCACATCCAGAATTTTTTCTGATCAACAAGAGATCGAACTATCGAACTACGCTTAACAAGCGGCGAAGGTTTATTATGGACTCACCACAAACGACCTAAGAAAACTAGCATTCGATTTAGCTATTGCTAATAACATCAATGTTAAGAATGTATGGAAAAAAAGTAAAATGGCATTGAAAGATTGGCTATTGGGATTTCAAAAGGCATACAAATTTGTCGATCCGCATACCAGAAGCTACTACCCTTTCTAGAGCCACTGCGTTCAATCGCCATAACGTGGGTTTGTTTGAAACAATAAAGAAGCCGACCTGCGATTAATTAATAAAATTGATCGATGGTAGTAAAAATCGCAGATTAACCCCCCTACAGTTTATACACCACGGCAGCTCTGAAAACTCTTTACTCACCGCGATGGCCCTAGCTAACTCAAATTTCGGCGGCCTTGGATCGTAGGTTCAAATCATCAGCTGTGTACCCTGGAACGTCTTCAAAAAAGGAAAGGAAATGGAAATGGGCGCCAGAAATCAAAAGATTTCAAATAATAAGAAAATAAACTACAAGGGACTAGCGTTTAATTAATAAGTAATAAAAAAGTCTTGTAGTGTCAGTAATAATCAGAATAATTAAAATGCAAATAACGTCATAACAAAATTGTGTACGTAAACTGAAGGTTGCAACACGCATAAAATGAAAAACCCCTTTCGGGTTATTTTAATAACTTTAACAACAAATTATTCGTGGAATAAGCTTATCACAGTCATTTAATAAATCCTTCTGTTTAGGCTATTGAAAATAAAAAAGCGTGACTGTAGCTTTTACAGAGGGTCAATACACAGCAAAATAGCAACTTTAAATACTGAGCATAATTAACTATAAGCACAAAAAATCAAATGTAAAAAGCAAGAGCATGTATATAATTGAACATTACATGCTAATAATGGCAAAACGTATGAATTTAAGTTCCAAATATTTACGGGTTTAAAATGTATAAATGTAAAATCCAGGTATTGAAGATAAATTGAAATTTAATTCCGGGAGTAGCACTAACTAACCTCGAAACATAAGCTGGACGTGAACTCCGTGGATGCGCCGAAAATTGCTGCGGAAGCATCCTCAAAAAGGCAGCAAATACGCCAAACCCAGCAGGTGTCGAAAATGCGATAAGGCAAGCGCCTTGGCCTCCGAGATAAACTCGTGGTTGAAATTGGTAATTAAGAGCTAAGAAAAAATGTAATTACTATGCGAATAACAAAACAAAAAAGCGCCATCGTACCTGATCATAATCAGCCCTTAGGAAACACAATGCTCATAAAAATTGGTTGAGCGCACGTAATTTGACTTAATTAAAATCAAGCCTTAGCCGCGCCAATGACGGCGGGCTTAGCTTAAGACAGCAAGTGCCTCGAACGAAAATTTCGTGTCCAAAAGAAGACTCGCACTCTGATAGGAGATAGCATTTTACTGCATTCACTCGATGTTCTAACGACAAGCCTGTTTTACTTCTGCTGGACAACCATGTGTCGCATTTGTCTATCGAAGTACTGAATCGCTTCTGAGTTTCCCACCACATACTTCTCATGGGCTACAACCCCTGGATAGGACTGGATACGGTCCCCTCAAGAGATATTATAGTGCTTATGCTAATGGATGGCTGAAATCGCGTCCAGGAATCCCCATGACGATTTACGATATTCCAACAGTATTGAAAGAAGCACTACCTCATGCCACTACACCAGCGAATAATCAAAATGGATTTGTAGTTACAGAGATTTGGCCATTCAATAGGTAAATTTTTCAAGATGATAAATTTTTACCATCGGAAGTTACAAACAGAGAAGTGCATAATGTTGAAAATATTGGGAATGATGAAAATAAAAACAATCACTCATCAGTGCACCCATCAACTCTGAAGAAGATGGTGATGATCTTGATGATCTGTGCCTGATCTGTTTGATGCCTTACTCCGAATCAATAAATGAAGATTTGATTCAGTGTACCATATGCAAAAGATGGGCACACGCGTCCTGTGGTAATAAGGCAGTTTATTATGTTTTCTTAAACTGTATATCTGATAGTGACTAGTTGTAAGGTGGATATATTCCTTTTTCCCTTGTTTCATCATTATTAACGTTTTCATTGTTTTTTTGAGATATCCAATGAATAATTATTATTTCGTACCTACTTTAAATATGTTTTAGTTACAAATACAGTTTATTTTCTGTCTAACATACACTGTAACAACTAATCTCTCATGGTGTAACAACGTTCCCCACAGTGGGGCATATTGATACATTTTGCAATAGTGCCTTGGAATATAAATAACCTTTCTATGTTTGTAATAAAATGCGGATTAAAATTTGAAGTTCCAATAGTTCAAGTATTACTGATCACTTGAATTGGTTATTTTTTTAATTCGATGCTTGAGTTGGGTAAAAAAATGAAAGATGCTTGAGTTGTTTCAATAAATCTTATTTTTTCTTATTTTCATTTACTTGATATTTCATTATTCAAATCCAAGGAACTACACACCTATCAAGACTGGCAGAATTTAGAAAATAAAATAATCACTTTAATTTACCTACTTACAAACTATATTTTATTATATATACTTTTCTTTCGTACAAAACTTATTTTTATTGGAAATATTTTCTTTAAAAATTGAACCCTTGTGGCTGTCACAACGCAGTGTCTAAGATAGCCACGTTCGTTTCTATTACTTTCAATTCAAAGCTTTTTTGAAAATAAAAAATTCTGGCCAGCTCCTATTTTTAGCCGAACATCTCGAAGTGGAATTTAGAGCCGATAAATAATTCGCTTCCCAATTCTGTTTCAAAGTCACTCAGGGAACGCATTTCATAGATTATGCCCTGTCGAAGCCGTTCAGCCCTTCGTTTTGGTTTCGGAGGAAAACGATACGACTAAAGATCTCTTACTCCTAATGCAGCAGCAGCCTAGCAACTTCGCAACGTAACGTACCTGGAAACAAAAAGTATGTTAATAACTTCATTACCATGAAAAGTGATACAAGCCGTGCAAAGCGAACACTGTTCAAACATTAATCCCCCCGTGTACAAACTCGGGTGATGAATATATAAAGTTACATTTATGCGGAAATCGATGAAACCATTATCAGCAGAAAAACGGGTAAGCAATCTCGGTGCATCGCTTTTTGCATCATCAAATCGCAGCGGTGCAATGTAAAACTGGGACACTTCGTGTTATTGAGCTAGCGATTGATTAGCCAGCATTGTTTTCTAATTAAACCACACAAGATAAACGAGAGGATGTTCAACTGGTGATTACAACGATGGAGTAGGTTGGTTTATTTTTAACCAAGAAGCATGGAAGGAAGCAAGAGGACTTCCTGTGAGCAATAGTGTTTACGACAGATTTTGAAGCTTCTTGTCTAATAATTTCGCAGGAAATGTTAGTTACGAGGGTGTATTAATAAATAGTTGGCTTTTGTAGCTGGAAAACACAGCACAAATACACATCAATTTATAGTTGCTTGCAACATTTTTGAAACCAAAACGTGTTCATGTTGATTCACGTGCGTTGTGAAGGTTACTTCCCGTATATCATTTATAACCATCAGTTGTTTACTAAATTTCATTTACTTTGCGTGCTTGCCAAATTTATGTTGTATTTTATATTTGTCACGAATAATAAACAGGCGGTCGAGCGAAAAGCTTGTTTTTTTGTTGTTGATTCGATAAACAGGTTTTTGTAATTGTGTCTGTGCGGGGAGGCTTCGTCGTGCGGCGGAATATGCGAATCATTTTATCAAATAGTTCTTTTCGAGCACTAGGTAATGCCCGCTTTAATTATTATTTTATAAATTTCTTCCGACCTTATACCGAGGGCTCTTGTTTGGTCACATCCTTTTGTGCTTGCTGTGGCACGAATAAAAAGAGAAGTAAAATTATCAGAACATGCGCAAAAATGCAAGAGTTCTCAAAAAAATCCGGAATTTTACTTGAAATCGTCAACAAATCCACCTTATCCACCGATCAGAGTCGAATTTTAACGGTTTTACAAACATTGCTGATGCATTAGCTTGAGAAGATAATAGAACTGCGCTAAACCAAAAACTTCACCTCATTATTAAATCATCATATTTTATTCGCGATCTCTCGTGTAAACAACAACAGAACGTTTATGGCAGCTTGGAAGCAATAAAAGAATTCCAGGCAAGCCGCGTTCGACGATTCCTTTTATGTAATTACAAGCGAACGGGTCAATTGAAACCTTACGTGCTAAGAGTCCATGTTTTCCATGTATTAGCCGCAATTACCGAAACTGCGCCAAACACGCCAGGAATTAAGGAACGATCTTTTTTTACATCGCAAAAAGCGCTTTTGCAGCAACAGATGTGCTAGACTCACGTTCCTTACAATATTGACAGAAGCGATCGACCAGGGAAGCTCCCATTAAAATATGCAGAAGGTGCTTCTTTGGGCAGCACCTTTTAATCGCAGACATTTTGCGGAATCGCAATTTCCCTCCCAAAAGTTCAGTCTGGTTGGCTAATCGGGAATGATTTTTTAAATTTGTAGTCGCAAGACATTTAAAAGTTATTTTCTCAAGCGCCCAAAATGACTATTCAAATTCGAAATAAAAGATTTGAGAACATTTTTCGTCTTCTTGCACCAAATAACAATTTCGTTTATTTAGCCTGATACTCTTTTGTCCGTTTTCTAAGCAGATGCTGAACAGTAAAAAATTTGTCTTTAAAAGTTTGAAATGGCAACCTTCCAAGCGTAATATTTACTATTAAATTGCAAAATAAAAGTAAATTTGTAATTTTCGCAAAAACCCAACGCCACTCGGGTAACCCCCGGAGTGAGGAGAGACATAACGGCGGATGTATCGTTACGGCGTGGGCGATTTGAATATCTGAAAGAACCTCATTGTTCGATCACAAAGAGAAGCACATGCATATTCATATCAACAGGCATGCTGTCTGGCAGATGATAAAATATTAGAAAGCGAGCTCGGCTCTTACGTAAGACTCCTTTCGAATTCTGGGAGGCGTTGCACTTTGTTGCTTTGAACGTGAGCACTCTTTGTTGCTCACTGCTACCGAGAGGAGCTCTATTCTGCCCGGATTGTGATAGCAACCTTTTTGGCCAATACATCTTTCCGAAGGATACATTTGATAAACAAAATAATTATTTTGAACGGTAAAGCGACGAGCAACAATTTACGGCAGGAATAAAGCCTTCTTAATTGGAAATCAAAATGTTTAACCATGAGCAATACTAGGATTTTTGTTTGAAATGCTATGAATATAATAAAGCAAACAAGTATAATTAACTCTTTTTGTTTGCTTTTGCAAAATAACAAACCGAATTGTTCCAGTTTACAATATTAAATTTATGAATAACCATTTGCCACACAAAATTTAAACGCCCTAGTTTGTTTTTATAGTGTTGATTTTAATTTCCCTTGATAACAAAATGGCCATATTTCATCTCACTCGATAATTTTCTAATCGAATAAAGAAAAATATTAGATATCCAAAAGTAAAGAGGCGAGCAGATTGTAAACTTTACAGTAAAACTGTGAAAAACGTGAATAATTAAATTTATTCCAAACTTTTTTGTAGATCTTCTAAAACTTGGCAAACGAATGGGCAGAATGACTACATAAATTTAACCCAAACTTTCTAGCTTGAAGCTTAAATTTAGACACGACCATGACCCTAGCCCTCGAATAAATTTTGGAATGTTCTCGGCTCTTCATTTAGAGAATTTAAAATAAAAAATAATGCGTTTTGTTGCACTTGGATAGATAACGAGTCGTTTTCAGCACTGCACAGCGATTTTAAATAACGTTTACAAAGAGGCTTCAAACATAATTATTTCGAAAACTTCTTTGTGGATTCTATTATTCGGGTTTTTGGGTATTTCGTACAAAATACAGACACATACAATGATTCTTAAAGTTAGTGTTCAGAAAATGGGAAAAAGAACTTAGAACTAAATACATAAGCGACGAAAAGTGTTTAAAACACACTCAATAGTTTTGTAGAACGAACCTGATGCAATATGTTGATTATTAAAACTTTAAAAAAATATGAAAGCCTGCTGATAATGAAAGAGGAATATAAATAAGAGATATCATTGAGAACAGAAAGAAAAATGTAGAAGAGGTTTGACACAGATTAGTATTTTGAAAACACTTTTTACCAAAGATGTCAAGAAAAACGGGAAGGTCACACAACAGGTCAAAGCACAGATTGGAGACACAAAAAGAATACAAACAACAGGATGATGTACCATTCCATAGATGCTCAAGGTGTAATAAGAGTGCCTATACTTTCGAAAAGAAGCACCCCATTATGCTAGATGGTCGTAGTCATTTAATGAAACTCATAATGAAAAGACACCATAAACAACTGTGGCTCCTCTGTCCTCAACTTCTTTTCGCAAGCATTCGGGAAAAATTCTGGCCCATTTCGGGACGTAACGCAGCACGTCAGACTGTGCAGTATTGTGTACGATGTTTTAAGGCTTGTCCAAAAGGGTTTCAACTCCACTCATGGGAGATTTGCCTGGATTGCGTTATTAATACAACGTTCCCTTTTGCTACAGTAGAAATAGTTTATGCAGAATGAAGGCATAAACGGCTACTTCATTGCCGCTCGTTCTCCACACTCCGGCGGTTTGTGGGAAGCTGGAGTGGAAGTTGTCAAGCATCGTCTAAAGAGAGTAATAGGAAATCCACTTTTAACTTTTGAGCAATTGTATACCTTGCTGGTGCAAGTTGCACAAATTTTGAATTCCCACCATCTTTCACCTCTGAGACTTCCGGAAAACTGACTCGGCCATTTCCGAAGGTTACAGCAAATAATGCAGAACTTCTGAAAGCGTTGAGCAATGGAATATTTATCCGAAATGCAGCACCGCCAAATATGAACATTTCCAACTCGTAGCCTAACGACGGGAGTTCTTGCCAAGGAAATCAACCTGCCTCCGATGAAATAGTTACTAGAAAGAGTATGCGACTTGCATCCCGGAACTGACAGTGTAGTGAAGGTGGCTTACTTCTTTCAACGCGGGGAGTATGTTGAGTATCATGTTTATATTTGTTTCCTCTTTGTTTGTATTTTTAATTTGAATATGTGTTCATTTCCTTGTTAATGTACCCCCGCGCCTTAAAGTTTGAGGCAGTAAGACAAGGGATACGAAGGACATATCTACGCAAATAAAACAAAACTACTTGTCGTATTATTAATTCAAGAGCAGTGAAATCCAGCATAATAGTACAGTTGTATTACCAATTAAAATTCTTGCAGAATACAACCCCAGACAGAAAATATCATTTAATACACACTCTCAAAAAGTATCCAGTGTTCAACCAATGGATTTTAACCATCATGACGTATGCATCAGAGATAGTGGCCTTAAGGAGAGCAGAGTAAACCCAAACTTATGCAAAGAATGAAGGGCATACAATTACAGGATAGAAAACAGTACTATGTAACAGTAGCAAGATAAAAATAATAGAGGTTACTGAACGTACAGTGGGAAGAGAACGTGCTAGATCTAGAACTAAATGAAAAGGGCAATTTCAACATCAAAAAGATAGAGAATGGATGGGGGAAAAGCAAGATTGGACACGTCGCAAGGAGGCGTATGCCCAAAGATGCAATGTCTGATTGGAGATGATAGATACGTAAGGTCTTACGTGCATTAAAGATTCCCATATAATTTGCATCATCAAATATGTATGCTTATATGGCAATCCAATCCAGTATGTGTAGAAAATGAACTACGTCGACGATAGCGAGTTTAAAACATACCAAAGACTTACATACAACTTTAATTTAGAATCAGATAAACTATGGAGTCTGTTTAGAATGTATTAAAGGAAGCTTAGCACTTCCGTTTAGGATCCCTGTGACATATAGGTAGTGTTTAGGAAAGGAATTCGTTCTATTAAGATGAAGTAGTGCTGCTGCATCCATATCCAATGACACAATCGAGATAGCAGGAACAAGTGCGCACAGGAATGGCGGCAATAAAGGGCAACCTTCTACGCTTCGCTGGAAAGCACCTGCCCACGTAGGTACACAACCTCAACAATGGATATTTCAATCAAGTGCAGGAGTATGTGTGGATGAATACAAAGCGCAGGTAAGCACGTGCACAGGTCTTGTGCAGAGGCGCACAAAGACGGCACAAGGAAGCGGGCGGCGGCGGAATGCGCAACAAAGCCCGACTTAGAATCAAAACTATTGTTCCGGGAATATATGGAAAACGACATACACAAGCATGCATGCATGCATGCATATGAAGCCGCAATAAACTATTTCAATGTAGCTATTTGCCGTTGCAGGAATGCACATGAGAAACTGCTTTCAGGGATAAGTCTCATCAGATATGTAGATGGAAATGTCTGGCATTTCAGGAGAATTTTTAATATGGAAATGTGCCTGTGAGCTCTTTCCTCGGCCGAGTCGTAATGAACTGGTGCTTTGGACGATTCGTGCGCGCTGAACCTTTGCAACAATGCCAATACCGTCACTACCTCAGTTATGTATGTAAGCGGGGCGCTATAGTTAAATCAGCCCAAAATGTTAAAGCAAAATCATGCAATATGAGTTGCTGGAGTCTTCCATCGATCTTTTTACTTACAATCAAATATTCATTGCAAGTCGGTGCTTTCAGAGTTCACAATAGGAACGTACGATGAAAATACAACAACGCCTCTTGTATCAATAAAAGGTCTCTTTTGGGACAATAAATTGAGCAACTGAAGCCAAACTGACAAGTAAATAGTCATTTCTGTGGAATATTAATGAGCAGCGTAGTACGTGACGCCCGGTTAGAATTAGCCACGAATAACGAACACTGAAAAAATGTGACTGTAATTCACAAATAAATCCGTCAGTTTATTGTTATGGCTTTTTCCTACTGTGCAGCGAAACAGTAAAACATTGTTTCGAACGAAAAAATATTGCATCCAAGTCGAACAGCTGTAAGTTTGCAGTTTAAAGTGGACAATTTATAAGGTATTAATAAATATAAAATAAAGCAAAACTATTTTATTGATACGTTTTTTCCCTACCGTGGAATGCACACTATAATTAAATCCATATTCAACAGTTTCGGGTTTGATCTGTTTGTAACATTACAGAGTGATCAATATCAATTGGGAGCACCTCTACATCCTGTGCAATGAAACTTACCACACCGAACGACAAGAAATTACATAACAAACGTAAATCCATAAGACTAACAAATTAGAGTTAGCTTTGATCGAATCTGTTATTTCCCTTTAAAGAAAATCTATAAATCTACTAATTAGCACAAAACAAAGCCCACGTATTTTAAGAAAAATGACCTGCGTTGATCGCGAAGGCTGTTCCCGATTATCCCACGAATTCATGGCGCAATATTCAAAAAAATAATACTAAATTTGCCAAAATAGCCAACAAACCTGTGTACCTTGTTTGCTTTTAAACTAAGTAACAACAACAAAGGACAATTTTTCTACTATGTGCTGGAAACTTTTACATTGGTGTAATTTTCAGAGCGAAATTTTGACCAATTTTGCGTATTTTCTTTGCAGTTACAGTGTAGAGAATATATTTATTTTTGGTATAAAAATCAGTTGATTGACAGGACTTTTTCCCTTTGTAAAAACCTTTGACGCCGATGTAGTATATAGAACAACAGAAACTATAACCGTAACAGTTTTTTCTTTTGTTTCGTTTGCAGTTTAAATTTATTAGCAAATACAAAAATATGGCACAAATATTTTCCCAAAACAGCCATTATGGACTAACGCGGCTTTGTACCGAAAACTTTTACGCTAACGTAGTTTTTCAAACAAAAATACTGTACCTAAACATACACACAAATATATTTTTGGCAAGAGGGCCATTGCAGATTATCATGGCTTTTTCCTTGCGTAATTTTTGACTAAATTTATGTTTATCAAACGTCGCAATTCAACCAATATATATGAACCAAATCGCGTCACCTTACTGCAGAAGAGTATCAAATCAACTAGTATCACACCTTTTTTTAAATATCAGTCTCAAAATTGGATTGGTTTTTCACCACTGTGCAAATTCAATGAGATTTTCAACTATTTTCAGTTTTAGTACGTTCGAGAAGTTACAGAAGTGGCTAGTTTGACCAATAAACAACTGGCCATATTCTAGACAACTTTGGTACTTGCAAATTTAGTAGCTACTTTCAATAAATTCTTCAAGTTGCCACTTAAAAGTGTCTTAATTGTCTAATCTTCCATATTTACGACAGCTAAACCAATAAAATAAACAGTTCTGAGTATGATATTAGCGACATTACGGGCCATTTCACTCACAGACTGAACACGTTACAGGATCAGCATCCCGAAGAATAAAAAGTTTGTTTATGGCTCTGTTTGGATTCGCTTTAATTAAGGCTAACAAAACTTCCAACGTCACCAATAAAACGGTCATTGTTTAAGGACGACCGGTATCGAGATTTGCGTTATGATCACCAGAAGCGACGCGTGCAGAATAATCTGGTATTAGAAAACAATGAACTCCAGAGATCGTGTGCAGAATTCGTACAAGGGTTAAACGAACCCGCATAACCTGCAACGTGCGGCGTCGAATTTCCAGGTTTCCAAGGTGGAGGTGGAGGATAACGAAGCGATGCCTTGGCGTTGTAACGACAAGATTACAGCAGCGATTAGTGCGGATTAAAATGCGCGAAATGTTTACTGCGACGGCTTGGATATTTTCCAAAATTCGAGATTTACGGTCTGCCGGGCCGGGCTGATTTGTGGAAAACCTAAAAATAGGCACCGATAAATGGAATTTTCGGCTGGAAGCAATCAATTAAGATAAGCCGCATTTTTAAGTTTCGCGCATTTCGCCAGTCCGCAACGAGATCAATTACGAATTCGCCATTGTTGTAAACATTAACGCGACTTTATCGCCCGTGTCATTTTATGGGCAAGCAAATCATAAAATCGCGGTTGGCTAATTTGTGCGTGGGCCACTTGATATTTTATAGAATATCCGCGTCGAAGATAAATTTCGGAATAAGTTGTTGTCGCCGGGTCGTAGCCAGGACATCAACATGACAATTTCTAGTTTGGGCGTTAAGAGCTGTCTAAACAACATCGCACACGTCTGGACACTTCATCTGCGGACGTTGTGTACGTGTTGAGGCCGGTAAATGTTGTATAATCGACGCCGAATTGCTAGAATCCTTCTACGTGTCGTTATCTACCCTTTAAGGTACTGTTTCCTTGTTTGAAATTCTTTAAATAAAATCACAGACAATGTGGAAATTCATTTCTTTATTTTTTAGTTCTATACCGTGTGTCCACAGGGTTTCGCACCATGGAATCAGAGCAACGTTAATTTATCCCAAAGATCAGCTCTTGCTTTTACGAAACATCTTAATAACAAACCCTATTATATTTATTTTTCTATGGCAATAAACGATTAAGTCGTATTCAATTTGACATATTATGGTGTCAAATGCTACTTTAGCAGGTTAGGTTTTGCGTCAGTTTTGACACAGATTGACGCAAAACCTAATCTGATAAACTCGAATTTGACATCGACTTACAGTGCCACCCACATATCATTCATACGTTGTATAACCAAGACGTTCGATCATTTCAGAAGGCACAATTTTAATGGTCAATGCTTAGCAACCGTTTGACCATCAATTGTCACCGAAAGAGTAGATCTTTAAAATAAACTAGTATCACTCCAGCGCCATGGTGCGTAGTCTCGTGAACGCACGGTATAGTTAAAAAACTGGTTTTACAGTTTGCATCCTCACTCGATTGTTATGGAAAATATACACATCTGAAGTTGTATAAAGCCAATTCCATACCTGCCCTAATCACATACATTTATCTACAGGTTATACTAACAATACAGTTCTTTTTTGTCACTACTAGCTTTTAAGCCCACGACATATGTGGCCTTAGTCTAATTAAAATAGCTTTTTAAAATTGAATTATAAATATAAAAGTTACAGAAGAAAATATATAGTCCTTATCGTTAGTAACGAAAGTGTGTTCAAAATTATGGACTAAATAAGTAAACATTTCTTAATATTGCTAATAATACTGAAACAGTAAAAAATAAACACTAGGTAATGTGAACTGCATCGATTCGAAAAAAAACATCGACATCGTTGGGATTCGAACCTGCGGAATTCGATTGCTAGTCACGCGCTTTAACACTTCATTATAAAGGACGCGGTGGACACAACCGCCGATCGAGTACAATCTGCCCGATCGTTGCTAGTTAAAAAATCTGGTGTGATACACTCACACAACTTCCTTTTACAGTGTTCTTATAATTAGTCAAAAATTTCATTTTTAATTTTTAGCCATTTGTCAAAAATTTTCAAAAATTACAAATACTACAAAAACGGTACAAAATAGAGTGTTAGTTGAAGAGACAAATTTTCTCTAGAATTTTAAGGTGAATTCAAAAATGTAATAATATACCGGGTGTTTTATTTAAAATGGGAGTTAATAAAAAAAATAGCAAAAAAAAACAAAAGAAACCCACTTTAGAAGTATTCAACTGGAAAATCACCTATTTCACATCAATACACATTAAAAATGTAGTAAAAATGTAAAGTTAAAAAAAAATCGTTAGAGCCGTTTTTGAAAAAATCGAAAAAAACTGAAAAATCACAAGAGTAAACACCTACTTCCGGTTATGCGATTTTCTTCAAAAGCTTGCTGTCTCATCTACATAGTACACAAAACTTATATATGAAGTTTCAATGCCATACCTCTTTTCGTTTTTGAGATATTCTGTTCACAGACAGACAGACACACACACACACAGACACACACACACACAGACAGACCAATGAAAAAAAATATGTTTTTTGGGATCAGGGGACTCTAAAACGTGAAGATCCGTTGAAAACTCAATTTCGAATTTTTGGGGTGAATCCAATACTTCCTTTATAGTAAAAGGAAGTAAAAAGGTGACGCAGGCACAACATACGTTTATATATAAGAATAAACCAGATTGAGAAAAGACCCAGAAGATTTAACAAAATTAATTGAATATATTCATTTGACAAATCTAAAATCATTTTCTAAATCAGAGAGAGCTATAATGAAAATGAATGAATATAGCTCCAATGCGACAATATGAGCAATTTAAAAACGAAATAATTTGAGACACCTCCACTTTTCCTGGGCTTTCTTCCATTCTCCACACCTCCTTTCTCTCGCCCATTCTATAATTCCTGTTCTTGGTTGAAGCCCGCCCCCAGTTGGGCGAATTGAAATTACCTTGAACCTTTATTTACCCCTTTTTACCGAGGTTTTGTTATTAAAGAACGGGCTTTAAGTTATAATACATTTTTATTTAAGTATTTTAATTTGCACATATTATTATCCCTTCAAATCGTTTTGTGTCAGCCTCTTTAGTAATCCCACCGTTTTTTCTTAAGTTCGGAAACCGACTTTAAAGGAGTCTTCTTGAGAACTAGTTGTTAACAAGTAAAATAAGTAAAAGTCGCATGGATTAAAACTGCAGTATGTACAGAATACCCAAGCAATGTAATATTGTTTTGGCCAAAAGGTGCTTCTCAGAAAGCGCTAAATGGACTGGTGCGTTGAGTTTAACACCACCTGGGACAAACCTCTCTTGTGCAAAATTTGCCTGACCGTGTCTTTATCGAGATTTATCATGTATGTGATCATTCTAATACTCCACGTCTTTATCTGCTCTGACAATTTAAGAACGTCGTCCTTTGGTCTTTGTGTACCATTTTACCAGAATTTTCAAATTCATTGTTCATTATAAACACGATATAAAACTTTGCGAAATGCTCTTCGGGCGCGGCTTTTCTTTATCTGAAGTCAGTGAAGTCAGCGTAGGTACGAAAATTGTCAGCAAACACTAGACAGGTTCGCTTTAGCGCAGGGGTCAGGTCAGGTTGAGACTGCTTGGGGATTGAGCCTCCGCTGAGATGTCTCCCATGAAATCTTAAAATAGTCTTATTTTTTGACCTACTTCTTGCTGCACTGCCACCGCCCCAGTCGATAAACTGTCGAAAAAAAGTTGGGAACCCTTTCGATCTGACGTCAATGCGTCTGTGAAAGCAAGCAGCGGTACAGTTTATATTCATGAAATAAAAATTACTCGTGCTTTGTTTAAGCTTTAAAATGAGAATAATGATGAAAATAGTATTTCTCCTTTCGATCCTTAGTCGAGTTTCGTCTCTGGCGTGGTTCACACGTTGAGTTACCGTGCTCTTCTATCCCTATCCTTGCAAAAGAGTTTCGCCTCTGGCGTGGTTAACACGTTGGGTTACCGTGCTCTTTTGCTTTTTCCTCCTGATGAAGTCCCTTATGAAAGTCGGCGAAACGTTGAGTTCTTCGACCTCAATAAGGACACGGTCCAATCCCGAAAGTCGTTTTTTACTTAATGATGAAAACAGTTTCTTTTAGAATAAAACAATTCTTAAATGACCGATTTGTTATGGCAGAGCCATGGCTCTTTGACTCATTATAGCGAGCCACCACTGCTACTGCTGCCAGTGTAATATAATAGATAAAGCTCTCAGTTGAAACTTCACATGTTAAAACATGTACACGATCATAAACATCACTCGTCATTTTAATGTGTAACGCCCTGGGCGTTCTTTGAAAACCCGGTCTCTTAATTTAATAACCACACCTCGTATATTACTAGTTAATTTAGAAGAGTTAAAGTTACTTCATCAAAATTGTTTGGTTCTTTAAATGAAATACTTTTCTGCAAAAACTTCTATGATAGAAAGCAGTTGTTTTGTTATTTTTCGTTGCCTAATATTTTGAAATTAAAATTTATATACGTATATCTATATTATTATGATACACATAGGTCACTTATTAAATAGAAATTAAAAGAAATAAATTTGGAAGATTAATACAATCAAATTTAGAAAATTTTGAATAAGATCGTTGGTTAAGTTGAATTGAGTAATAGAAATTAAATTTGAGACAATTTATAATTAATTTTGTTAAGTTACAGCAATTGAGTATTCAATCAGGGTGGTGAAAGTTAATATGAAAGATAAGATAATGTTATCATGTGACAAATATGCTTCCTACAGAATATAGCATGTAGTAGGTAAAACTCAGAACATTTCATTTTAAAAAAGAGTACATTAATAATTGTAACTAGCATAGTTTTAAAATTTGTTTAAGATAGTTATAATACCAAACTCATAAAATTTAGACATATTTTTGGAAAAAATAATTTTGTATTAATAAAAACTGGAAATTTAGCCTTTATTTGTATAAATAATTTGGTTGAATACAAATAAAAAGGTTTTTAACAAATCTGCGAGGTGAAATTACGTGAAAATATAATTATGAAATGATACAAGTGTGCAGCCATTGAAAAGATAATGAAATATGGTTTAATTAGATGCAAGTAAGAAGAATAAAATAATATTTAATTATAATTGGATGATTTACTACATACAAGGAATAAGTAAGTTATACTAATTACTGGATTTGGTGATTATACGGAGGACGGATCAATCATTTGAAGGGAGTTGCCAGTGTAGTTTTGTTTGGGTTGGTTACTACAAGGTAGGCGCTGAGGACAATGGGAAATTAGTTTGGATACCATCTGTTAGTGGAAACTTACCAGGAGGCTGTTCGATTGACGGTAACGTGCAGGAGGCTGTTAATGAGCTTAGCTGTGAACGTCAGGAGCAGTGGTGTTAAATGTGAATAACAGTGAAATAAGAGGAAATCAGGTTGGGTTTTAATTAGTCCTATAGAAGCATATTGAATAAATGACGATTAAACACTTGAAATAAATATAGCACAGTACTTACTTTAGGGAATTGAGTCTTTGATTTGTGAGTAGAAAGAATATTTGTCAGTTTGATTTGATTATTGTTTGATGGTTGTTTAAAGTCAAACTGACATTTAGTAGCAGTCAATAGTTGAAAATTTATATAAAATTAGAATATCAAAGAACAGATAACTAGATTAAAAACCCACACCCTATTAAGAGTCTCAAATTGCATTAAGTAATATTAAAGTAAATAAATATAGGATTTAAATGTAGAGTGGTGGATTGTGGATTGTACGTTCTACAGCACTTAAGCCACTTTTCCGGGCCCATTGTGCATACTAGAACTAATACTACCTTAAACTATCCTTAACCTAACCTATGCTAGGGGGCTTCCTGGAGCTGACAACTGCCGAGGTCCGGATTCGAACCATCGGCCACAGACTCCCGAAAAACCCCTGTGACCTCGACTGCAAGCGATCGCCGCACTCGCCTATCGAGGCCCCCAATGTAGAGTGGTATAACCATTCCAATATAAATAAAAATCAATTGCAGCATGTATGGTACATCATCACTTGAGAACGGCTCGACCGATTTGGCTCGTTTTTTTTTTGTTGTGTTTGTAATTGTCACGACAAGGTTTGTATGAAAGAAAATTTTGGGAAAATCCACCGGAAAAGTCGGAAAATTCGGAAATTCAAAAAGATGATTTTGTATGGGATTTCGTATGTTTTCGTTTCTGAATGGCTTTTCGAAGAAAAAAATGGGAAAATCGGATTGGAAAACTTGGAAAATTCTGGAAATTAAGAAAAATCGGAAGTATATTTGTTGTAAATACATGTGTACTTTTATATAAAAAAACTAAATATGAATGCTTCATCTACATGAGATTTTCCAAAAATCGTGGTTTTCAAAACATAGACGCATAGGTTCACGTAATATTATGCCCGGTGAACGCCGCGCCGGGTAGGTCACAGCTAGTTTTAAACAAGGTTGGCAAAAACAGGTATCTTTTAAAATAAACAAAAACCAGGTTTTTTTTTTGTTTCAAACTGTTTTTTTTTGTTTAACACATGTTTTTTGTTAAAAACAAAGAAAACGTGTTTGTTTATGTTTAAAATGTGTTTTTTGTTTGTTTAAAACGTTTTTAATTCCGGACGTTGGGGATGCACCTACTTGTATTTAGTAGGAAAATTCCCTATGAAACTGAATCAAGATTATGAATATATGCGGCAAACATATTGGTTTCAATTCAACTTTCAGTAATTCTTTGCATTTGTGGCTAGACGCACGGTGTTTTTACATATAAAAATTTAATATTAAAATCCAAATTACGGACTGGAAAGAGACTAGATCCCGTCTGGAATTATTTTATGAAACTAAAATCAGACAACAATAAATGCGTTGGAGCAAAATGTAAAAAAATGTGGCAAAGAAATGACGAAATTTAGTGGCGCGCTTGAAAACGCATATAGAAAAATGTGGCAGTAATAACAGTGGTCAAAGGCAATCTAATATTGAAAGTGAAAGTGATGTCGATAGTGATGATGAAGACATTGTTTTAGCACGATTGATATTGATACTAATGTGGCATTAACGATATCAACTTAAAAATAAAAGCGCAAGAGTATATGTCTAAATTAAAAAAAAAGTCAGTTGTCTTGGACTTAGTTCAGAAAGATGCATGTACCATATCAAAGGCTACCGAAATTGGATAAATCTTTTAAAGGAGTTTAAATAAGACGCAGCATTGCAGATTTTGATGTCAATCAGTGTCAAAAGCGCATGGAAATGGCGATGACTCCTTGTCACTATTTAGACAATTTATTTGACCACCGTTTTAGAGGCAAAAAATTGAATCAAAATCAAGTAGAACTAGCCATGGAGTATGTACATATCTATCATCCTAAAGCATTACCAACTAATATCAATTGTCAGGCAAAGACTTCACCATTCCAGAAGTATTTATTTAGCATTCATATTATCGAAAATGTAAAACCTCTTTTATGGTGGATGTCAATTAAGAGCAATCTTATTGTAGTAACTTTTGATTTAGTGATGCAGTTACATACTGCACTTTCTTCGTCAACTGGAATCGAACGATTGTTTTCTTTATTTTATTTTATTTTTTGGTTATGTAGTGCTTTTTTTATATACATAATTATATTTCTATATGTAACTACGTTAAAATACATATCTATTATCTGCAGTATTGATTTATTTTTATTTTTCATTACATTTAAGACTAACAATTCAGAAAAACTTGTTTAAAACATAGGGCTTTGTTTTTTAAACATATTTTAAACATTTGTTTAAAACATTTGTTTTCAACGTGCCAACCCTGGTTTTAAATAATTGAATTGATTTATTATTATCATTAAGCAATTAAACTGACTTGGTCTATAAAAAAGACCGTGAGCAGCTAAGATTTCTAATCATTAAAAAAATCAACAAAGTACTATGGAATAAAACATTTCATAAATTCAAAAACCATTGGAATATCGCCCTGAAATGAAATCAAGAGTCGGAATTACAAATCCGTTTTAAAAACCTACAAAACAAAAAGTATTAAATTTCCAGACTACACAAATCCACATATTATAATCAACCATTAGATATTAAGCAACCTATGAAGTAAACTAACACTTCCTTCTCTTCTGGAAATGCCTATACTTTTTTAAAATATGTTTGTTGTGTCCATCAAAAAGTGCAAATAGAAATGCAATAAAATATGTAAAATTTGAATGAATAATTGATACTGTTGTGATTTCTACTAGAAAGAAGCTAACTGTTAATTCTAATTGGAAATGAAATTGTTTTTTAAATAATAATCACGGATTAATCTGAAACCAAGTTTTCAGTAATATTATTAAGTTCTACAAGGGCAATATTTCCTGCAGATTTCTCAAGAAAGTTATAATTCTCATTTCCCTGAAATTATATTTTCAGACAAATTTAGTTGCAAGTACTTGATAATCAAATTTATTTACTTTATAATAAACTTGAATTAGTTCTCGACAGTGTACAAAGTAATGAGTTTCTTGAAGCCATTATTCAAAGGGTAAATGCTGAGAAGAACAGTCGAGACAATCGTATCTCTCATGAAAATGCTATGTAACTTTTTCAGTGGAAGATATAGAAAACATTCAGAATATAGAACATCTATAAATAGTAATAATCTGCAATAAAACATAGATGCAAGTCTAAATTGAGTTACGATTAGTATTGGAGTACACCTGTCAACATTGGATCACAATATTTGGACTCCTCCCTTTTTCCATTGAATACGTTGCCGTTCAGAATAAAAAGCTTCTAAATTGGTATACAGGGTGAGTCATAATTTGGTGTAAAAAATGTAACCAAAGCTTCCTTAGGCCAAAACAAAGCAAACAACCTAATACAACTTAGTACGAAAATGCTCCCTTAAAAAGATACCCTGAAAAATTATATTTATATTTAGAAAGTAAACATTTGAATTCTTAAAATCAAGACAACAGATGTTCTTCCAACAACACGGTGCACCTCCTCACAATGGCAGAATCGTTACAGAATGGTTAAACGATTGTTTCAATGGTAGATGGATTGGCCGGTTAGGTCCTGTGACATGGCCGCCAAGGAGTCTAAACTTCAATCCGCTGGATTTCTTTCTATGGGTTTTTTTAAACAGCCGGTTTACCGTGAGATAATTAACACGAGGGAACAGCTGCAGAAAAAAATGTTCCAGGCTGCTAATGAAATTCGTGAAATTTATAGTGTGTGAATCGCTAGTACGACTTTGTAAATTTTGAGTTTATTATGAGTATTTTCAAATTAATCAGAGAATTACTTTCCGAGTTATAGTCACAAATAGAATTAAATGTTTTTTAATTAACGCTCTGTGTCCTTTTAAGGAAGCATTTTGGTACTACGGTGTATTAGTTTAATAGCTTTGTTTTGGTCTAAAGAAGCTTTGATAAATATTTTACACCTAATTATGAGTCACCCTGTATATTTACCATATGGGCTGAGAATATTGTTTTACATACTGATATTGACCAAAATATGCTAACTACACTACGTTTAACGAAACGATTCAGTAAAAGCCCCTCCCAAAAGTACGTGTAAATCGACCATTACTATTGGTAAGCCGGTTGTACGCAGCTCGACTGACTGAGAAAGGTCGATGTCACCCTTTATGTCTGCATTGGCGTTTGTGTTTATATCTCGGCTTATATTTCGTTTCCATTCGATTTGTTCTGTTTATCAGTATAAACGTTTTCATTTCATATTTCTAACGATTTTCTTCCCAATCCCTTTTTTAAATTTGTAAGCCTGCAAAAAGTGGTTTTTTGGCAAATGTAGCAAGAAATCAGACCTCTGCCTGAAACGTTGTTACAGAATCTGTTCGTTTTAAACATAATAAGATTCAGATTTTAAAACTGACCTTCCACGAGAATCTCTTACTTTAGAAAATCAATACAGGGTTAGTTTACTCTATATTTTAAATATTTACAAAATACTAGGTAACAATTAGATATTGCTTAGTAAAATGACAAATACAATAGGAAAATCATTTTAGTCATAGCTGCAATGACTTTTAACATTTCAGTGTGACTGATGTTTCAGATTCACTCTTAAAACACTATTTTAGCCATCCCTAAAGTACTAATATTCTGGGCAATTCTGTTTTAATAAAACCCATTTATTATTAATGTATCTATTTAATTTCGTATAGAAGGCAACACAACTGTTAATTTTTTTCGAACAATAATAAAGGTTACTCTATAACGGTATGTTGTAAATAAACCAAATTTAAAAAAATACATATCACTGTAAAACATACACTTCAGCTTTGTTAAAAAATATCTTCTAATTCAAATTTTATCTTTAGCAGTGATCAATTACGTTGCTGTTACACTCGTATTATATGAAATCTTAAATGTAAATTTCAGAATATTTTGGATGACTTCTCTCTGAAGCTTCTGTGTAATTGAAATCAGCTACTTTTTATTTAGAAAGGTTATCTTGTTTATCTCAGTTTCTGGTGGAGTCCTTTACTCAAAATTCCTTTTAGGACTACATTTTCCATATATTATTTTAATTTTCTTGGAGGCCAAAGAACAAGCATTTTCACCAGGAGAGTTCAAGTTTATTTTCTGATATTACAAAATATATTTACATTTATAAGCACCCGAACTAGTAGTTTTACGAAAACCAATTAATAATGAGTGAAAATCTGAGTCTTGACCATAATACAATTCGAAATTCCATAATGAAATTGTGTCTAACAGCTGACAGCTGTTTTTTTAGCCTTAGTAACGTTAGTATAGGTTAGAGGCACTACCATATTTACACTAAATACTTTCTCCCTTAAAATTAGACACTGTTTAAAGATTCAAAGCTACGAGAACATTTCTAACCATGTAAGTCTATTTACAGCTGTACATGATATTTACAAGAATTTCTTATTCCCAAGGTTTATATTTAGACGAGGACGTTAATCTACAGCAACTAGCCTATTTACACTAATGAGCCAAGAGCCAGCTCAACATCCATAGCATTAATTACAATTAGTTCTTTTGACATGCAACGGGACGTGTTTCAGCCTAAAACGGCCGTTTGTTAATCTGCGACCAGCCAGATCGGCGTTTGCACCCATCCAAACACAAGGGGAATTACATCGACTAAGGCAACAACGGCAAACACAAACAGCTTCGTTAGGCAATCCAAGCGCTAGCGGAAAATTTACCTTCGTTGTATTTCCATAAGCCGTCGGCGTGGACTATCCACACGGCCATCCTAAAATTAGAAATCTCTTTACTGGGGGATCTGGGCAAACAGGCACAAAGTGAGTGAAGGCAAATGAATGCGGTTAATTTTAGTTGCGTCTGCTGGAGCTCAAGGTCAGGCCAGCGGCAAAAGTGAAAAATTCGTCTTTTCACGTGCAAGGTTAAGAAACTCTTCCCACTCTGCTTCCTGCTAGCGCTCGCTGGGACGCGATTGTACCAATTCCCATGTCGAGCGAACCCGCAACCCACGCTCTGCTCAAACTCCAGCAGCTATTCTCGGCTGATTATTGGATTTATTAATTAAATTTTGTTTATTGCGCGGCTAGAAACCAATTAACATTTCGGCTGATTAGTCCACAGACAAATATTCGGCCATTTGTACCGTTCTTATTCACAGCGACGCCCCAGCCAGCGGTCTGGCGAAAAGCTTCGCAAAGTTGTATGGCTTTTCACCACTGTGAGTTAATTTTGTAGTTTTAGTTAATCAATTGAAATTTGCATTCTAACTTACTGATATGAAAAAGTTAATAGATAACAACAATACTAATTGATGACATCTACCAAATCCCCTGTTTAATAAAACCAGTTGCATGGCTTTTCACCAGTATGCAAAAATTCTGCCAAATTTTAAGAATTCAAGATAATTTGAAGCAAAAATGTGAGTAATTTGAGTCATCATTTCTAGCAGTCCAATTTGTCATTCAATAAATATAGAGATTGGCGAGACTTCAAGACCAGTTTGACCGACTCCTGCAGCGCAAGTTACTGTGAAATGTTAAATATGGCATTTTTCCACTGATATTCTCGTTTTAATTTCACCAAAACCACAAACAACACAAACACGAAGAATTGTTATATTCGTTTCTGCCCGATTCTTGATGATCAAGACAAAAATCAGAAAATTTGTTTAAGACAAACACCACCAGTCTCGCTCTCCAAGCTCTAAATAATATTACTACGGAACTATGTAATACATATACATATATAATATATATTCACAACGTTTCGATTCGTGCAAACAAAATACGCACATTAAAATTCACTTTGTTTTCCTTTTTCAAGTACAACTATCCGCGATGATCCCCGGCAGGATGTTTTTACGAGGATAAAGCTGAAGAGCTCAAATATGCGGTTAGGCGCGAATTAAAACGTAAGCGCCCCGGCGGAATTTAAACAAAGGATTAAAGAGGTCCAGTAATTCTTCAGGACGCGGGATTAACGACAAAACCTACCATTTGTGAACTTCATGCTTGCCCGGCTAAATTAATTAATGCTGCGGTTAATACACGTATGATTCGGGCGACACAAAAACGAAACACGCCGAAATTAACGTGGGCTTTGGGCCTGAAGGGTTTCCTACTCTCCGCGGAATTAAATGGAACTGAAAGGGTTTTTCGAGGAGGGTTGGTTATCGAGTTGATTTTGAAATTCCAGAACCCGCCCAAACCGTCAGATGTTAATTTTACGTTAAGAACTGAAATTTACCTCGCTGAAATCCTCGCGCAGTTTCAAAGCGCTTCTATTTTGGCCCGAGCATAACTTCAATAGTTTATTAATTTCGAAGGTAAATACACGTTGTAACTATAAAATCTACTTTCAAAACGCGTGGGTTTCAAGCGTTTGTTGATCTTTAAGTCTTGAAATAGCCGTGACTGAGCAAGTTCACCAGAGGCGAATTTCAACAGCTGATGGACAAATTGCTTTGCTCGATTGCATCATCAAACAGGCTAGAAAATACTTCAATTTCTCTTTTGTGTCTTAAACAGAAATCCTACAGGACGATTACAAACAGAAAAGTATAAGAAAGCCAATTCAAATTTATATGACAAATACCAACCATAAAATCTACAATTGGAGATCCTTAAAATCCAACTTGCAGCCAGGAATTCGCATCCATCACAAAATACTGCACAGAACTGCAATTCGCTTCAGCATTTTGCATATCTGAGAACCATTAATCTCATTCGCGAGCTTTATGTTCGAGGGCCCTCTGAGAACGAATCAGGCACGAAGTTATCGCGTTCTGAGCGTCTGAATATTATATGCAATTAGTGTCATCTCGAACGAGTAAGTGGCAGCACAAACGAAGCTGTTTCGTTCGGCAATTTGTTTACTCGCCTTCGAATTTCCAGCTGGGTTTCGTAAACAGTTTTCCGGCGACATCGCTCGGTCATTTACCCCGCGAAAATTCATTATCAGCGATTAATGACTGGGAACCTCGCTAAGCCCCTGTTTCGTACTGCTAATGTTTCCAGCAGAGTTCCCAAACTTCGCAGCAATAACGCATGCATAATTTTGTGCGAGAGCAGATCCAGTTTATTGATCGTTTATTGCGAAATCTGAGACCTACCACCTGATGAGCGGGTCCGGAATAGTGTTTCCAGGCTGTTTTATCGCTTTCAGTTTGCATTTTGATGGTTTCCATTATCGCACAAATTCATTTTAATAAATCCATTCGCATAAATTTCCTCGTTAACCTTTATATTCGAGACACTTTCAAAGCAAAGGTCTCCAATAACCCAGAATACGCAAGCAATACTAAAAGTTGATATTGGTTTTATGGGAAAATCTACAATGAATAATCTCTAATAAATTCGAAACAAAGGGAAAAATTCATTAGAACATGTCTCAGTATTCGCAAAAAAATTAATAAAAATTGGTTAACATTGTTAGTTCACTTTAGCACATTTCAACATTACGTATTATGTCCAGGCGAATGAATTCATTCGAATGAAATAAAATTAACATATATGTGAATATTAGTAGAAAAATCAAAGTCCTAATAAGCACAATAGACCGTATTAAACGTGAGAAAAATCGCAGAACGTATACTGTCACAACATTCGTTGTAATAAATTCATTCGACTAAATTCCTTCGCTAATAATATTGAATCAACTAACAAACCTATTTTGACTATAACGTTTTTAATAGAATGAACAGGACATTAATATGTAAAGACACTGATTTTAGCGATGGTTTTGGAATAAGATGTGTGAACCACTTCAAGAAACGCAACGAATGTTACGCAGAAGAAAAAGAAAGCCTGGAATGACATGGAGAAGATAGCCGAAAGAAAGTCTGCCGCTTGGCCACGGATGGAGAGAACTAAAATGCAGCGAACGTGGCAAACCGGTTCTGTTTATAAAGGAAAAAAAGGCAAAAACGACCTTTAAAAATTGCACTATTTTTTACGCCTTTAAAACTGCAATCTCAACAGCAGAGATAAACTTAATTAAATTCAGGGAAAGCCAAATACAACTTATCGCATTTATCATTCGGTATAGAATCCATATAACAGTAATTTAAACAAAACACGATTTCTGTCGATCAAAAATACTCCCGCCCGCAAGCCTGATAGATATCGAAGAGATACCACATAATATCGACGACAGTTTGAAATGGGCCAATTCGTCAGTGGCGTAGCCACGGGGGGGGATATGGGGATATATCCCCTCCCAAGAGTCAGAAACTTAAAAAAATGCCTGTAACTATAAAAATTCAGAAGCTGACAAAATTAGAAATCTTAAAATGATTAATGATCAAGCAACTTACATTATTTACTATTGCTTGTCAAAATCCAATTTTTTCAAATTTGGCCATATTATTTCCATTAAAAATCTTGCAATATAAACTCTGCATGTTTTGTAACAAAATATAAGAAACCATATCGACCTGCACACAAATACTAGTTGAAGTAGATGAAATATTTGACGAACTGGCCAAAAAACCGCGGCACTTAGATTTTGTTTTGTAATGTTTTTTGTTGAATAACGACTACTATTCTAAAAATATTTTTTAATATTTGCATTTTTTTTTATGCAATCTATAAAAAACGTAAGTAAACAGTTACTATATATTTTTATTATTGTATATCCCCCCCAAGGGCCAACTCTGGCTACGCCACTGCAATTCGTGCCACCTGTATTTACCTATATTTCATACCTTTCTATTATAGACTCAATTAGTAATAAAGCACGTGTTATTATGTTTATTTACGTAGCATCGCATCATAAGTAAGAAATGCTATGTGAGTGACCGCATACTATAAGTTTCCGAGTGTGAACGCACTAATGCCATGTGAGAGAATGTGCCAACAATGCAATGTAATTCGGGGAACAAGGATCAGGGGTTTGAAACGACGCTGTGTCCCGCAAGTGAACTCATTCGCGCCCTAGTGGGTGAATAGCGCGGATCGATTGATTCGCTCCCAAATTGGCCAAGTGAAGTCTTGCGTGTGCCCACCACGGGGGACGTGCAACTCTAGGTAAGTGCAATAAAAGTGAAATAACACATTGAAGGCACCAGCTGTGTCCAAGACGACAGTGCTGGTAGCAGCAATTTCATCCAGCAACCGGCGGTTACCTGGCATCCTTGTTTGACGGAGTAAAACCAGGTTAGTCCTGCTTGAAACCACGCTCAGAGATCCGACAACAATTACAACATTGTTAATAATTGTTGTAATGAACCATTGCGTAACTATGAACACGTGGTTTAATAAACCTTGCGCTACTATGAGCAAGTGGTTCACTGCACGATAACGGGGAAGTACCGGCAATCATTCCACTAGCATCACGTCATATGTTGACTCGGCGGATTGGGTTCCCAACCATCAAGGCACGCTAAGAAGCGACAACTTCGGGTCAAATTTATTGGTGTGCGGAACTATTTCGTACCTCGCGTTCGTGAACTTTATCGTCGCACGAATAAATGAACTCCAAACATTTAGTTCTTGCATTTTCCCATGCGCAGTGCGCAACTGTTTTATGTATTTGCTTGCATGTATTTGTGTGTTTATCATTTTCTTATAGATTATATGTATTCATGTAAACTGTTGGGTTTACCATTGGTGTTTGCACTTGTAAGTACATCATTTCAGGTGACAACGAGCTGACCTCAACGATATTAGTTTTTCTTAGCCTCACTGACGATGTGAATAGAGCCTCATAGCTCACCGACTGGATAAGCTAGCCAGCCAGGACATTGCAACGTAATAATTCAGTAGTGTGTAGGGCTGGGTAAAAGGCCGTGTTACAAGTTGATGAACAGTCAACGGTCAAACGAACATAAACCGCAATCGAACAGATTTCCTTTTCAAATGGTACACTATAGTCACGAAATAATCCTTAAAAGAACGGGTTGAATCCGAAAATGGACATGCGTTTCAGATTTATAAAAACGTAATTGCCCTTTCTAGGCTTTGTACAATTATTGAGGACAAGACAAATGGCGTGAATTGACATTTACATACTCGTACATACGTAGGAGTATAAACATATTATTGAATGCTTTACGTTTCGTACATTGTGATAGCGTGTTCCAGGCTACCATTAGGATATTTCGACACTTAATACATTATAAATCATTTATCAAAGTCAATATTATAAACGTAATCTCAAACACTACGTCAGAACGAAAGTTGACAAGACCAAAAGTGGTTGAAAAAGCAATTCAGTAAGAGCTGCCACCAGAAATTTCGTTTATTGTTATTCATTTAGCCTCTTCAATGTGTCATATTAGCCACTTAAAGCTATAGAATTTCCACGATTTTTTGGGAAAAAATCTTGCACAGCTACTTTGAACAAGCCGAGCATGTGCGTATGTGCAGTTAGAGAACCCAGCAAAAACCGAGTGATTAGCATGTCATCAATATGGATAGACGAAAATTAACATTAGTAAACATTCTTCTGCACGGCAGCGAATTCATGAATGAGTCGATAGAAAAACGGCAGCCTTTCCGGACAAAGACGCAATTCAGCCGTGACCGACACAAAGCCGACACGGATCGCGGAAACGATATTTTCATAGGAAGCGATTGCGATCATAAACAATCGACCGTGTGCAGTAACAATTAGCGCTAGTGCAATAACTCCGGGCCCGGAGCCAAAGTTCAAAGAGCGAATTCGGCTAATTAGCGAAGTTTCGCGGTGGGTCAATAACATTCTCGTCTATTTCGGGAGATGACCCGGGAGATCTCCCAATTGTTTCACGCGATAGTGAAGATCCGATTCAACCAAACTCCGTTTTGGAATCGGAGTGCCATTAACCTCCGCCGAGCCTCTTTTTCGAATTGTTGCCATTTCGCGGCCTTGTTGGCGAAATTAATGGTTTTCCTGGCAGGAAAATGGAGCGAATACTTTCGATAGGCAGAAAACCATAACAAAATGAACAATTGATGGAAGTTGGAGATATGTGACTACACGCTTTAACAGTAGTACTAGAAATGAACAACAATATGTGCTCATGACAAAAAATTTCTATCACACTTGTTACATAATATTCAGCGTCTAGTGTGCTCTATAGTAGTGGGTATTTTGTACACTTTGAACTTCAATAACTTTATTTAAACTGAGAAGAGTATTTCTAATATTACCTTTTCATTATTTTACTTAAGAACTAGAACATTTTCTCTAAGGGCACTTTCATCATTTAAAATCTTAATAAATTGCAAACTTTATTGTTCAATTCACTTTTTAAGTTTCTATACATTTCTGCAGAGTTAAATTTTCAAAATGACAATGAAACCCTGTTATGTCGCAAGTTCACTTTTTAATCGAATAAAGACTTGTCAGTTCAACTTGCATTCTATAAAGCATCGTTATTGCAACAGCAGTTAACCAGTAGCATTAATTACAATTATTATTAAATTTATCGCTTACCTAGAAAGCCTCATTGTGTTGTACGTCCATTTTTTAAAACAAACTCCTACTTAGATAATTTAAAGCTTTGTTATTGTAGCAGCAGTTAGAAACTAATGGCATTAATTAAAATTAAATTTATGGCTGACTGAGCTCCCTTTGGACCTGAAATTAGGTTGGTTGAATGCCCAAGGGAAGGATGTTATTTGAAGGTTAATTTGAGCTCCAGGCTGAACTTACCGATTACTGGTGTAATAAGCGGAAATGCTTCTTACCTAAAACAAATAAAAGTTATTAAAAATCTGCGGATCTGTAAATATCAATGGGTATTATGTATCACAGACATTTACGTTTTTTAAATAAGCTGGGATGCTAAAACATAATTGTCAGTTATATTGATCAATATAGAAAAAAGAACAGAGAACCTCAGTTAGACCCCTGACTCCCCTGAGGCAGCCCTGATTCCGTACTTCGTTTGGAAAAATATTTGAGTCATTCATGAACAGCGACTTTTTAGACATAGCTGTCATAATTTGATTGTTGATAAAAATACGAAAAGGACCTACGTTAAATCCTTGCGGCATGCCTGGTACATACAATGTAATTTTAGGTCATATAGAAACAGCGACAAGATTATTGGAATTGCAATACCATAAAACTTGTAAGGATAAATCATCTATACACGTAATTTTTCAAAACTTTCAGAATTAAATCAATACAGAGCACTTCAGTTAAATCCCTGGAGCATCCTTGGTGAAGCATTAGATTAATATAAACAACAGCGAACCTCGGTTAGATCCCTGGGGTAAATACCTGCGGGGGTCCAATATATAAAACCTCCACCTGACCCGCGACCCGCCGTTTCAAACTCGGACCCAACTTGCGACCCGCTATGATTGCATTTTTAAAACGGCACTTAACCCCAACTTCGAAATTAGACAATAACGAAAGTTATTTTCACGGTCAAAATATTAAGTATACTTTTTTAAACACAAACAAAATTTGAAGAAATGAATCTGTACCCACCACCTGAACCACGACAGTTTTAAATCCGTATCCGACCCGCTACCCATAATATTGATTTAAATCCTACCCGCAACCCGATCTGCAATGCGGGTAACCCGCGGATACCCGACCCGATGCAGGACTCTACCATGAGGTATCTCTGATACAGTATGTTTTAGACTAATTCAAATAACAGAGAACCTCAGATCGTTTCTGAGGCAGTGTTAAATTAATATAAATGCCAGAGAACCTCGGATAGATCTCTGGGGCAATCGCAATCTTGTTACAGTACTAGATTATTAAAAATAACAGAGAACCTCGAATAGATCTCTGGGGCATCTCTGATAAAGTATTTAATTAATACCGATAACAGAGAACCTCTGTTAGATCCCTGGTTAATTTCTGATACAGTATAACATTCATAGCAGAGAACCTAGGTTGGATTCTTTTGGTGTCTTTGATACACAAAGCTCGACAAACCCGGTCGACCTAGCAACTAAAAACTACACCATTTCAATGTTATAGACTGGAAAACTTATTACGCCTAGATTTTGACAATGTTCTCTGCTTCCTTCTGTGACAGTTTTGTCACTTTTTGTAGCATTGTAAAATGTGAAAAACTACTGAAATTCAGGCGTCCACACACCATTTTCATGATGTAATATAATATCTAAGGATTCCTTTGAAGCTAGAGGATATGTTGAAACAAACGGAATTCAACAACAAAAAAGATTTAACTTTTTTAGTAAGTTTATATCTTTGGTAAGCGTCCTTCCAACTTCAACAGCATCGTGCAAGCGTGGGTTTTGGCGCTATGAATTTAATTAAATCCAAAAATCGGACTTTCCTGTAGTTTGCATTACCTGGTAACCATATCTATCAACGAACCGACAATTAATATGTTCCAACCAGAAAGTACAACTGATAAGTGATATTTTTCAAGGAAATCACGTCATACCAAAAGCCATGCTAAATGTATCTCTACTATAGATACATACTGTTTTTTGGATTGTTTGGAGTTAATAAGCTATACCTATATCAAAAACTGTGGTTGCTTTTGCATGGAATTTATGTTACTTGGTGAAGGTCATCTCTGGACCAGGAAGCTTCGAGGGGTCAGAAGAATCATGGAGCCACTGGATAAGGTAGGGTATTTATGTTATTATTAAAAATTGTCTTGACGGGCGAATACCATTTACGTACGATTCGCCGGTGTTTGTCCAGCCCTGCTGATAGAGTTACAGCATTAGATTACTACAAATAACAGAGAAACTATGTTATATCCCTGGGGTATCTCTGACGCAATATTAGAAAAATAGAAATAACAGGGAATTTCGGTTAGATCCCTGGGGCGTCTCTGATATAGGATTAGATGAATACAAACGACATAGAACCTCGTTGAGACCCCGGGGACATCTCTAATACAATATTAGATGCAAATAACAGAGAACTTCAGTTAGACTCATGGAGCATCGCTGATATAAAACACTAGTATAAATAACAGCGAATATCGATGAAATCCCTGGGGTATCTCTGATACAGTATTAGATTAATAGAAATAATACAGAACATTAGATAGCTCCCCGAGGCGTCTCTGATACAGTATTCGAATAATACAAATATCAGAGAACCTCGGCCACGTCCCTGGGGCATCGCAGATACAGTTTTAGATTACGCAAATAACAAAGAACCTCGACCAGATCCCTAGAGTATTACCGATGTAGAATTAGATTACAAAGAATAACAAAGAACCTAGATTAGATCTCTGGGGCATGTCTAATACAGTATTAGAATAATGGCATTCCTGATATAGTATTAGGTTAATACAAATAACAGAAAACCTCGGTTAAACTCGTGGAGCATCGCTGATATGTATTACATTAGTGTAAGTAACAGATAACCTCGGTTAGATCCCTGGGGGACCTCTGATTATTAGACTAGTACAAATAACACAGAACACTGTATAGCTCCATGAGGCGTCTTTGATACATTATTAGAGTAATAGAAATATCAGAAAACCTTGACTAAGTCCCTGGGGCATACCTGATAAGAGTATTAGAATTATAAAAAACAAAAAAAACTTCCGACTGATCCCTAGAATATGCCTAATACAGTATTAGATTAACACAAATAATAAAGAATCTCGGTAAGACCCCTGGGGCATCCCTGATACACTATTAGGTTGGTACAAATAACAGAGAACCTGGGTTTAGAGTCCTGGGGCATCGTTGATATAGTATTACATTAGTATAAATAACAGATAACCTCTGAGGTATCTCTGATTCAGTATTAGATTAATACAAATAACAGAGAATCTCGGTTACATTCCTGGGGCAACCCTAATACAATATTGGACTAACACAAATAACAGAAAACCTGGGTTAGATTCCTGGGACATCCCTGATACAGTATTAGGTTAATACAAATAACAGAGACCCTCGGTTAGAATCCTGGGGCATCTCTAATACACTATTAGATTCATACAAATAACAGACAACCTGAGTTAAATCCGTGGGCTATATCTGATACACTTTTAGTTTAATACAAATAACAGAGAAACACGGTTATTAGATCCCTGAGGTATCGCTAATACAGTATTAGATTCATACAAATAACCGAAAACCTGAGTTAAATCCCTGGGCCGTATCTGATACACTATTAGTTTAATACAAATAACAGAGAATCTCAGTTACATTCCTGGTGCAACCCGGATACAATATGTGACTAAGACAAATAACAGAAAACCTGGGTTAGATTCCTGGGACATCCCTGATACAGTATTAGGTTAATACAAATAACAGAGACCCTCGGTTAGATCCCTGAGGTATCTCTAATATAGTATTAGATTCATACAAATAACAGGCAACCTGAGTTAAATTCCTGGTCCGTATCTGATACACTATTAGTTTAATACAAATAACAGAGAACCTCGGATAGATCCCTGAGGTATCTCTAATACAGTATTAGATTAATACAAATAACAGAGGACCTCGGTTAGACCCCTGAGATATCTCTAATACAGTATTAGATTTATACAAATAACAGACAACCTGAGTTAAATCCCTAGCCCGTATCTGATAGTTAGTTTAATACAAATAAGATAGAACCTCGGTTAGATCCCTGGGGCGTCTCTGACACAGTATTAGATTAATACAAATAACAGAAATAACAGAGAACCTCGGTTAGATCCCTGGGGGTATCTCTGATACAGTATTAGATTAATAGACATAATATAGAACCTTTGTATAGCTCCCTGAGGCATCTCTAATACAGTATTAGAATAATACAAATAACAGAGGACCTCGATTAGATACCTGGGATATCTCTAATACACAATTAGATTCATACAAATAACAGATAACCAGAGTTAAATCCCTGGACCGTACCTGATACACTATTAGTTTAATACAAATAACAGAGATAATACGAATAACAGAGAACCTCGGTTAGATGCCCGGGGCATTCATGATACAGGATGTACTAGTACATACCACAGAACCTCGGTTAGATGTCCGAAGCATCTGTGATATAGTATTTAATAAGTCATCTATAAATACAAACTTTTTAGACACAGTTGTCACAATTAAGGTTGTTGATAAAAAATACGAATAGAACTTGGGTTACATTCATGCTGTTACTATAAAATTGATTTCTTTTAATCACCTCAGCTCTGGTTTACAGCAGGAAATTTATTAAAAAAAAATGAAAGTATCTGAACTACTTCTGCCACGCTAAAAAAATGCAAAAGTTTCGACGTACCTACTGCACAAAACAACAAGTTGAAAATATAGAAAAAGAAAGAGCAAACAATACATAAATTGAATATTAATATTAATATCAAATAAATTACTACCAATATGTGCTTTTATAAAAATTATGTACTTATGAATATAAAAAAAAATAAAATTTATACAAATCAATATCAACCCCAGGCACTTTTGTGTTTGCTAAAAATAAAGCTCGTGTACAATCTGACGCTGTAGGAGACTATAAAATAAAAGCCAATAACATTTTTTTTTATAAAATCAATAGGTTCATAGTTTGTGGCATGTCACAGGTAATTGATAAAGGTAGTCGGGTTCAGTATCTTCAATATTACATGTGAAAGCTGTAGTTTAGATTTCACAACTGTTAGTTTTGCTAGAAGCTTGGACACAGTTAATTTTTTTCGTTCAAACTAGCTTTAGTCTAGTTATCGTTTGTTTCCTGAACCAATTTAATTCTGTACATGCAAAGAGACACGTATGAAGGTCTGCAATTTTGAAACCTACAATTTCAAACGATTAGAGTGGAATGCTTAGGAACTAGATTAAATTCGATTAGTAAGTAGTTGAGAAAAGAATGTACTAATTGTGATAATATCAATCACAACTAGTGAGCTAAACCAGTGCCCGCCCTAACAAAGAGCATTTGTAGTCCAAGGACTAGGCCTTTTTATACAATTACTAAGCCTAAGCAACGTATCACTTACTTAAACACGCATTATCCACTTAACGATTCCTAATATGTACAAGAACCAGGCACTGAAGCATCATCATTAAGCAGAGTTGCGGTCTTACGAGAGTTTAATGTCTCCCGAGCATGTATGTTTATAACGGACTAATTGCGTTTTAAAAGTCATGAGGTCAGCGCGTTCCTACTCGCAATTGTGTGCGGGAAATACACCCCCTTGTTCAGGTTTTATCATTCCGCACAAGTGGGTTGCCGCGCTTTAAAATCGCATCTCTGGCCTTTATTTAGCAATTTTTAATTTGGAAGGTCCATTGTGATTATGGGACCTGATTCCCTTTGGACCGGTCGTTTGAGTAAGATTGGAAATTGAACCGTTTGGGGGAAATGAAGGACGTTTGGTTTTAATTGCAGCATGAAAGCGGTTTAAAATGTCGAGCCTCCGAGGCACTTGCCGTTTCTAATATTTTAAGAGCAAATACACTCGAAAATATGTTTGTTTTCCGTATTACAATGTTTACAGAGCTTTCGGCGTTTCAAAATGGTTTAAGGATCTCCATTCACTATCACTTAGGACACCGGCTTATCAAAATTTGCTTTTGAATCGGAACTACAATGCAGTTTATTACCATTTATTGGCACCGTGGAATTTATAGACAAGAATGTAAGAATTAGAAATGTAACCAACAATAATAAAAATAAAAACAGTAGAAGACGATTTCTAGCCATCTATTTTAAGTATTCTCACAAACAACAGTGTGAATAGAATAAACATGCGACTATGAGATTAGATGTGTCCGATAAGGTAATAGAATGTTGTTTCATTTCTAGAATAAACGTACTAGAGGTCCAACAAAACGAATTTAAATGCAACAACCAAATTCAACATAGCTTGTTTAAGAATGTCCTTTGTACCAATTTGAGCAATCTTTCTAATAACAATAACAAGGAAATTAAATCCAAATTCAACATTTCAGCTTGCAAACACAAACCATGTACTGTATATATAATGACACAGAAGCTACAAATAACTGTAAAACGCAATTTTTGTTAATACACGATTCGAAAGTCAACAGATAAATCAGAGACAGAATTTCAAGTTCTCATAAATAAGAATTATTAGCATAACATTTACATAATATTGGGCATTTAAAGATATCTAGAAAGTATTCGTATCGTATTGTAACAGTTAGTCATTGATCAAAAACTACACATAATAGAGGACCTACGTTAGATCCATGTGCAACATTTATTTTTGAAAATATATTTATGTGAATTACGAGGTGTAACTTCCAGGCACAAATTTCACAGTTAATTATGAAAAAATGAAAATACGACGCGACTCAATCTAGATTAAATTCGTAAATACTTACAGTATTTATCTTTAGGTCATCTGCAGCTGGTAATTACACATCTGTCACAATAAGATTGTTGATTAAAAATATAAATAACCAATAACGTAGATGAGATGCCTGCGGCATGGTCTTGATTCGGTATCAAATCACCCAGTGTTTCAGATATATCTGCCTCTATTAGACTGTTGATAAGATAACAAATAACGAAGCACCTAGGTTCGATATGGTATTTATTTTGGTACATATAATATTTAGTTCGTCTTTAAATAGTCCACAAATAGCAACGTTTCAGACATATCTGCTGTAATTGATAGAAATGTAAATAGCAGAGGGCCTAGACTAGACCCCTGCGGGGTTCCCGAGAAAGCAGAAAAAGTGCATGAGCTACGACATACAATATTGGGATTATTAGTGACAAGTCAATTAATTTCCATTTGTAACATGTACCATGTATCTGACGTTGCTTAGGATGATTTCTGGAATATAAAGAACCAAACAACCAAACGCCGAGTACTTTAAATTCACAGCACGTAGTTGTGTGTTAGCAGAATTCCTGAGCGAACTCACACTTTCGCAATTTTTTAATTTGAGACACCATCTGCCAAAACAATTTATGCATTTTTTCTGACCAACCAGAACCACTGTCCGTTGGTTCCCCGGTCAGAACATCTGTTCTGCAACGCGAAGCCCCATGACATGGTAAACGGCAAACCTTTGCGGCAGCCTTCGCGCTGGCACAGTTTCCAGCAGCAAAATTGCTCAAAATGGGATTGGGCAAGATCACCTTCTGCAGCCTTAAGCCCAATTCACACTTTTAGTGCAAAGCACATGCCAGGCACGGGCACTGCACGGGCTCGGCAAGAGCAAGGATTTCTTCAAGCATTCACACTGCGGCGGGTTTCAGTCGTTCTTTAAGAGCTTTTACAATATGTTGTCAACTTTAACATTAATAAAAAATTCTTTAATTTTAGACGAAGAAGATAAAGAGAACTTTGTAAAGTGAAGCTATAAAAGAAAACGACGTTTTTGGGTACATAATATGATAAAAAGTCGTAACAAAGATGTAAAAAATCATACAATTCTTCATTTTTGCGTACATATTCTAGTAGCATTTTACTCATCTCCACTGCAAAAGTTTGTCTCTGCTGACAACTCATTATTTTGTTGATTTCGCCTATCGACTGCCCGGTTGAGTATTCACAGAAAACTTTTTTTGCGAAACGGGCTCGGCACGTGCTCGGCAAATATTGTTCGAAAGAAAACCTGCGTGCAAGCACCGTCCATTGCCGAGCAGGTGATCGCCTAGTGTGAATGCCCCCCGACAAAATGCATAAGCTTTCATGAGAAATAAATTTTGCCGAGCGCGTACCCTGCCCGTGCATGGCCCTTGCCTTGCACTATAATGTGAATCGAGCTTTAGCAGGAAGCCCATTTCGCAAGCGCGATCGCTGGACGATCTAGCTGGTACGGAGCGAAGAACAGTTTCCGGCACGGCTGCGTAGGATCGAGCACCTTTCCACCTTTGTCGAGAATCGCGGATAATGTACTCGCTCCAAGGTCACCCGTGTACACCAAATGGGTATAGCACAGTCACCTTCAACCAATGGTCGGGTTAATGCACTGGCAGCGGGGTTATGAGGGGTGGCTTGACTTTAACCTTGCACGGCGTAAACTCACGCAGATCTCGGGCTCAGCGAACCAGAAAGACGACATCATGAGAGATACATTCTCGACTATTTAAACAAAGAGTCGTTAATCCGCGGGCTTTCACAGAATTATCGCGCCGCGGTGGCGCTGCGGCGCGGGGGCAACGACACAGCTGGTGACCCATTATGGGTCCCGCATTTTTCGACTGGTTTTGCTGTGAAAATTCGGTTTGTAGCTTCTGACCCCTCATGTTTATGGTTCTGTAGTCGCGTATTTCAGTAAATTATGCGTACGATATGGGTGTTCCAAAGATGTCACACAGCAATAAAGTCGCCCTCAAGAATGTGGTCTTCAATATTTTATAATACTCTCCTCGTCTAAAAGACGAAGTATTGTAATCGCGAAGAAATCACCTTCAGAGATTTTCAGATCTTCACATTTCAGGGTATCTCAATTCCGTCTGTCTGCCTGTCCATCTGTTGGCAGTACCTATAGCTCAAAAACTATTTGTTGGACGAAGACGATATTTTCATATTTTGCATGCGGATTGTAATTATGTCTACCTGACTCGAAACCAAGAGAATTTCGGTTGAATATACATATACAGGTGGAGCACCTTAAAAAATTAAAAACTGTCTATTTTTCTCAAGAAGTATTAGTTAAATAAAAGTAATATTTGCACGTAGTTCACGTTTTTGCACTTGACAAAAAAGGGCTTTTTTGGACCCAACATTTACAGGGTGGGCACTCGGCTTGAGTCCTGTCATTTATACCACTGTCGTAAGCCCATAATGCACGTGAGATTTCCTTGTCCAGAGGCAGGAACGCCGGCCTAGCACCGTCGGAGCCTGAGTTCAAATCCCACCGGCCACAATGGTTTCTTTATTTGCAAATTCATGTAATTCACATTCTCCAGTGAGGGAAACGTGTAAACCCTTTACAGAATTTTCCTTAGTATGTATTTGCCCACTCCATGAGAGATGCAAATGCACAGTTTCGAAAACAGAGCAACTAGAGACTTGTAAGATGTAAGTGCAGACTCTATAAAACAAATCCAAAATGAAAGCAGATTGTAGAATATGCAATAGAAGATAATACTGCATTAGATGCAATTCCTTCCATAAACAGAAACATAAAGAAATGTTTGCATTAATATAAACAATACCCAAGGGAAGTATAGCGAGGATAGATTACGTCAGTGGCGGCTCGTGGAGAATTTTAATGGTAGAGCCAACAATTACGCGTAATAGCATATTACACTACAAGTTATATAAGTGCTGCATTGTTCAACGAGCTAGACACTTTAAATACGAGCGTTAGCGAGTTTTGAAAATGTGTTCGAGTTGAACAATGGCACTTTAATAACAAGTTGTATATAGTATTTCTTCAACTTTGCATTTCCTTTTAAATGACATTGTTATTAATGTGCGTTAAAAAATGGATTTTGACTTTCACTAGTAATAATAGTAATTACTTTCATTACTGAGTTGTGTAATTGCCTACTTTTTTTTCTAAATTGAGTGATGGAAATGTCATTTTCATAGGCAACGTTGAAAAAAATCATTTTCCACCCCTTAGAAAAAGTTGATATCAGTGGAAAAAATTACCGAACTTTACAGGTTAATAAAATATGATAAACTGAATCGAATATCATCATCCATTTTTGATTTAAATGTATATTCGGCCAAAAAATGCATTGCCCTGTTTGAGATACATAAATGAATGCTCGATTGTTTAAGTCATTTTGCGAAAAATTCTGACATCTCTGTCGGAATTGTACACGGTCATTACATGTGCAGGCATACACGAAGCGTTTCTTATCAGTCCCTTGCCAAAGATGAGTAAGCATCCATATCAGTAAAGCGACACATGCGCGATCAGTAGCGATCAAACTGCTCAAGTATCTAACCTTATGTGTATGTGGCTCCCACTGAAAGTTACAATATCCTTATCTTTGGACCTACTTCTAGCCGCTCTACCCTCGCTGTTGAAAAGCTGACAACCGCTTCGATCTGGCACAAATGCGTCGGTAATAGCAAACAACGCTTATCGTACAATCTATATCCATGAAATAAAAATTACTTGTTTTGTTTAAACTTTAAAACGAGAATGATGAGAAATGTGTACAAAAAATGTTGAATGCCTGGTTTATTATGGTTTCTTATAGCGAGCGAGCAGAGATTATATACTAAATATGCACACGTTACCATGGCCATGAGAACCTTCAGAAAAACAGACATCAATTACGACCACTCTTTAACAAAGACGAGCCTCGAGTAAAAAATACCAACATAATTTAAAAAAACGACAAGACAAAGAACTGCGATTATTTATCAATTACTTCATAAATATAAAGATAAAAGTAGAGGAAAATATAAAAGGCTTACGAGCTGAGTACAAGATAGAACCAATATGGCGCATGAGATCAAAGATAATAATCAGCAATGTAAGCCAGTTAGTAGAGAAGAGGATTCGGCATGGTGTAAATGAATTATTACAACGAATCCAAACGTAAGAATTGTAAAATATTGTAGAAGTAAAAAATATATAAATCCTAAAGTAAATAGATATAGAAGAAAAAATAAAGAGCTACGAAATGTCAAAGATACAAAAAGAAAAACAAGATACTACAACAAAACCACACTACATATAGCAGGCCAAAACAGCAAATTTAATAGGCAAAAATAAAGGATTCACAACAACAGTCGAGTAATCTTCACATTATCTTTCATTTCTAGTTCTGACGTGCCCGGCCCAACTCCACTTCAGTCTAGGTGTTCCACTTCAGTCTAGGTGTTATTTCTGCTACATTTGCCACAATTGTCAGTTTTCTTCTTTTTGTGCCAATACTATATCGGTATATGGTATACAAAGTAATAACAAACTGCAATGAGGAAAAGTTCGGTACATATTGGGAGAGGTAGCAGGTTATGAATACGGAGCAACATACACATATGAGATGATATATATGTACCTACATTTTTAAAAGCAGAATGCAATTCAAAGACTAAATGTAAGTATCAGTCCCATTATTTACACTTGTACGAATGACCCTTTCCAACACGAGAAGACCAGACTAGACGACAATACAACTAATTATTCTCAATTAATGCATACTTAATAAGTGGTTAGGGCATGTAACATAATTAATGATAAAATTGGCAATAATAAAACGTACAGAGGGAGCATGATAAAATTCTTTACAATTTAGTCATTTCAAACGTTCTTATGTAAACCTTTGATTGTAAATATGTACAGAAAGCTATGCGTGTTG
Organism: Agriotes lineatus; assembly: GCA_940337035.1. NCBI lineage: Eukaryota > Metazoa > Arthropoda > Insecta > Coleoptera > Elateridae > Agriotes > Agriotes lineatus. The sequence goes on along the minus strand of OW679197.1, from coordinate 108,139,922 downwards.
CCTATTCGGGAAGCTACGGGGTCACGCTATAAAAAGACACGCTATGTACTCCAGATTGAATTTGAAGACGTAAAATAGTTATTCCGTTAATGTTGGCCATCCTCTCGGCGCGGCCAGAAGTCCGTCCGTTTCCTGTCGAATGATGTCGTTTCGTCGGATCAAATTGAGCGTCAATTAACTTGGCTTCAGTACGAGTCAGAATGACAGTGAAAGTGGATTTTGATAAATTTCAGTTCAATCGTCTTTGGTCAATGTTATCGATTCCAAACACAGTTGCGTTCCAAGTCTTTTCTATTCTGCCTAAATACAAAAATGTACAGTGCAAATTCTTTGCTATAAAAATGTTCATTAAATTCTCCATGGGTTGTTTATAAATTAATTAATTGCTTATTATCGGCCATTACTTCGTGGTTTGTCAACAGTCAGCCCGCTGCTATTTGTTATGGTTTTTAAACCTTGAGTTTGATTTATGTGTACCTACAATTCGTTTGTTTTCCGAATAATTAATGATGGGCATTGTTCTTGTTCGCTTAGCAGCTTCTTTCGGCCTCGTACTTGCGCGCTCTTTCCTAGCACATTTGCGACCTTTGTTACATTCACGTTTGCTATTGTTTCGACCGTACATTGCTCGTATATTTAGCCTTGCAACACAATCGACATTTAGTGCCAAAGCTGTTAGAAACTGTAATGGCCAATATATTTCTAAACAAACTGGCAAGTTTGGGAAAAGCTTGAGTGTAGATACTCGGTAAATCTTGAAGCAGACTTATACGGGTGATTCATAAGTATGGCAATTACATTTAAGGGTAGTTATAGGACATCAAACTGACTAACTTTGCAAAAGAAACAATACGATAAAAATTAATAATAATCCGATCAAATATTAAAACATATAATTACTTAAACTGATTGATTGTCACTGGAATGATTTTCTAACTTTGCACAAGTGGTTGTATTAAGCTGAATTTTAGATAAAATGCAAAGCAAAAAAACAGTTGTTTAGCCAATGGTTCTCAAAAGTTTGCGCCAGACCAATAAGCGATTATTTTTTAGTGCAATGTCCTGAGGTCAATATACACCCATTTAATTTAATGGCCATACTTTGAATCACCCTATATATAGTTTCCACGAGGACACATGGTGTCATGTGCCAAAAGAGTTTCATATATTCACTCTTCTCCTGTACCCAACCAGAGCATAAAATTCAGTCAGTATTAAATATGCTGCCATGGCACTTATTTATGCGCGAGGTTGAAATAGGACAAGTCGCAATATCAGCAGCAAACTCCAATTAGGCAAGGTTAAGAATAGCAGAACATTGCGGCAGCCTTGCAGGCAACCTTTACAAATCAAGAGGCTTCACAATATTTTCCTCGATAACGAGAGTGACCTTATAAGAGGAATGCTATGAAACGGCAGCTATTTTCGCCGCTTCTTTGTGCGAGCCCCCACAATGCTTTTAATTTACTTTGAATCATGTCTCCAGTCTTTGTAAAATTGAAAGCCTACAAATGAACGCGAAAGGGGCAAATTCAATACAGCGAAGGCGGCCTGTAATCAACTCCCATTTCCACAATTTGTAACTCTAATGCGTGCTGCTGAAAATCCAGAACCTTGAAGCAGTCTTCTGGACAAGCCCAGCGTCCAGATTTCTAATTTCAATTAAGTGCAGACAGTCGGCGTAATTGCCGTTTAAAGGCGTCGCTGGAATTGAAGGTTTGTTGACGAGCAGCGGAAGTCTTCATCATTTATATTCATAAACACGTCCTTCCTATCTTACGTCGGATCAACTAGAAGTTTTCTGAAGGATTACATCATTGATTGTCTTGATGCGGCTAACGCCGAGCAACAGGCGCAGTTCGGGACATAAATAAGGAAAACCCTGTTACTACCCGCACTCTTGCGATGAACAGGAAAGCTTCAATATTTATAGCAGGGACTGTTTGTTCTCTTTCCTTGTTACCACAGACAATGTGTCCTCATTGCTTCTTCGGATATAATCGCTCGAATCAGCACAGCTTTTCACCTCCCTAACAGCATTTCCAGTTTCTTGAATAGAGATACTGTGCATGAGAACCTTTTCCGATTTTAAAGTTGTTGGAAAATCCAAATAACACAATAAATCCACATTCATGCAAAGTAAATCAGATTTGAATTTGGAAGAACAGTTCACACCACAAGAGAAATGGCGAGGCAACATTAGAATCATCACCAAATAAAAATTGCACAGATAGAGGACAATAAAAGAAAAAGGAGTTAAGGAGTAGTCATGCCAATCAGCAAGTAAAAGAAACTTTCAACCTTCTGTCGTTAACTAAGCTTAACTATAAGATTTGTTCCTAACAGAGACAACACCCTACTTGTTACTCCTTTAAATATAATTGCACCAAATGGGCATAACTTCTCACCACGAAAGCTATTTCCAGTTGTTTTAATTAGCATGTCCAGTTAAAGTAAATTGTGCATTGGAAGACCACAATCTGAAGAATATTGAATAATAAAAGATCAACTCTGTCCACAACCTTTCAGAATACAACAAAATCCGAAAATATTCCACAGATGCTCCTTCTTCCTAGCCGACCTGATACCACAGGACAAAAGTAAATTATCGTCATATACGTATACAATTATATAACCGTTTAAAATCTTCTCAGACGTCTTCAGATTACCAATATCAATCTTTCTCGAGCCTTCCATAGATCATCCTCTAGTTCTCTCTCGTATTTCCTCATCCTCTCCATATTTTCCTTGGTCCTGCCAGTTCAGGATATGTTTTGGTATTCGGCTATTCGCTGTACCTGCCCGTACCACACAAGTTGTTTGTTTCATATATCGTCAGTAATCGTAGTACAATATGTAATGCCCATAATTTCTCTTATTCTCTCATTTTCTATTATTTTACTCTTCGTCTCTAAAATGCATTTTTATTGCCTTGACTGTTTTCTCCGTTTTTTTCATCTTCTCTATGCTTTGTCCGTCTTTCAATACACTGAACTGCGTAGGTCGCGGTAACGCATCTGCTTAGCATTCGGGAGATCGTGGGTTCGATTCCCACGGTCGCAAGTTCTGATTCAGGTTTTTAGATGGTTTCCCCGAGTCAACAGAGTACCTTCTCCGAGACAAATGTTAGAGCAGTATTTCTCCAACTTCCCTTCTTCCGCCCCCCCCCCTTTCTCATACTATTCTCGAACCTCCTATTCTTGGCTGAAGAGGGACGCAATGCCTCTATAGCAGCCAGCCACCAGTTGGGGGAATTAAAACACTTTTCCCTTTTTCTTCGAATATTAGTTCTTGCTGTTGTCCTATGCACATGTATTCGTTTTCTCTATATTAACTTTAAACCCCCTTTTCCGGTATTCTTCATGCTGTCATGTCATATACAGTTTAAGTCGTCATAATCTTGGGCTATCACTACCTGATCGTCTGCGAAACACGAATGCATGTAATGTACTATCAGTCAAGGGTATCCTCATAGTTTTGCAGTTCGTTTTCCAGGCTTTCAAAACATCTTTGAGATATATTTTCAAGAGTCGATACTTCTCCTCTTTTTCTTCTTTTTCAGCCCCGTGTCGTCTACCCCTTTGTTAGCAGTTCTCTAGCAGATTGATATAAGCCTCCCCAATATGAATCTAAGTGTCTCTGTTCTGCGCCGCTTGGTACCAGTTTAAACCAGATGTTCTTTGAATGTTGTCGTACCAACCATTGTTGCGGTCTTCCAACGCTTCGTCTTTCACCCCACGGTCTTCACATTGTACAAGTGCCGCCACAGTTTTCAGAGTGTCCTAGCTACGTAACCTGCCCCATTCCATTTGATGGTAGCTATTCTTCTCCTCCACTCCTCGACATACGTATCTTCTAATATTTTTCATTGATCTGCTTCACGTCACCTACGCAGTGTCGCTATGGTCTTCCACAACTTCTTGTCTGTTCACGGGGTCGCCGTTGTTAACCTCTCACTGTTCATCTGCCACTTGTCTGTCTTGCCATGTGTTCCACCCACCGCCACTTCAATTTTGCTGCTCGTATCATTAGATCCGTTATTTTAGTCCTCGTTCTTTATCTTGTCTAGTGAAGAGATATTATTCGTAGGCCATAAGTAGCAAGAGACAGGTCACATGCATTGTACGCTTTTCGTTTAAAGTTGATTAATATGTTCTTTTTCTCATAGGATATGTTGTAGTCTTTCAAATGCAGACGTGAGTCCTATCCCTCTCGTTATTTCTGCCTTTTGGTTTTCTTTTCCTGGCCTGATGTTATGACCTACGTAGATGTATGCATTGCCTTTCTCTACAATGCCGTTTCCCATTGATATATTAACATTCTCGTTATTTAGTCATTTTAGTTTTACTGCAGTTCCTTTTTAGCATACCTTTTCCAACGCTTCACCTAGTTCCTGCAACATGCTGAATAGGCTGAATAGTTTAGGGAATATCGTGCCCCTCGACGTACTCCTTTCCTGTTATTTTCTCAATTGTCTTTGTCTATCTTGACATGTGTGGTGGCATTCTTATATATATTAGTTATAATACATGTATATCTCGAGTCGCTTCTGACGTTACTCAGTAATTTTAAGACAGCTCATATTTCTATAGAACCGAAAGCTTTGTCGAAGTCGATTAATGCACAATGGACAAGGATGGTGTGTTCTGTTGTTTTCTCTATTTCTGTACGCACAGTTTGAAGATTAACGATGGTACTAAATCCTCGTCGAAAACCTGCCTGCTTCACCGGCTGATAAAAGTCAAGTTTGTACGTTAAACGGTTTCTTCGTGAAAAGTTTATAAAGATGAGACAATAAACTGATGGGACGGTAGTTCGCGAGGGTTCCCTTTTGAAATGAAGTACAACTTCTGCATTACACTATGACTACGCTACTACGAATGCCGATGTTATTTGCTTTCCGATTTTAATCTCCTTTGATCAGGTTGTTATAAAGATTCTTGACAGTTTTAATTAACCTCAATATTGGTATTTTCTAACGTTTGCCAAAGTTTTCTTACAGGAACACTATCATATGCTTTTTGAAAATCTACTAGTATTTGAATTTCTTGTTTATGGGCCACCTTTTATTTTATTAGCCCTGTTAACACGAATATATGGTGTTTCGATTTACCTGCCCGTTCGTCTGCTTCCATATCTTGATATTCTTGTTCTATTCTGTTTGTTAAAACTTTTCCATACACTCCACCCATCGAGCTTGTAACAGTTACTCATCAATAATTCTCACACTTGGTCGTATCTCCCTTCTTCTGGGTGGATGATGGACATAACATGATATTTTCCATTCCTCAGGGATTTCTCTGAGGCTACACTATTGAAAGTGTCCTGAGTGTCATACAGTTCGTCAATCCATGTTTCAAAAGTTATCCAGCGATATTTCCGGGTCGCTGGGCCCTGCGGCTTTTTCAATGTTTTCCATATATTTCTTATCTTCTGTACCTTTAATCCTATTGGAGAGCTTACTACTATTTCCATGCTTTGAACATTTTGATATTCGGAATAATCTTGCCGAAGGAATTCTTCCAGAGTTTCCATCAGTAGCTTTTTAAAATATTCATCCTAGTTTTGTGGCTTCTTTACCCTGTTGTTCCTTTAATTTTTTATTGTTTTGCAACTCGCCGAGCTTACTTCCTCTTAAACAGGCATTTACTCTTTGGCAATCCCTTTCATATGTCTCGTTCTTCTTTCTTTTTCTTCTTCCTATGCATCAGAAATATGTTCTAAATCAATTTTGATTTTATCAAGTCGTTAACTGAATAAAAATATGGCAATAAATATACGAAGTGGTGTAGATAGATAAATCTGTCAGCATTATAATAGTTATTGAAACTAAACACCGTGCAACATGCAACTAGTATAATTCTCTTGGACACGCTGTATACACAGCTCATATTTCCATCCAATGATTTATGAGGATGTAGGTGAGCGTACGCATTCGTCTCAGCCTTAAGCACCCATGGTGCTACTTTCATTTTAATAACGAATAATTTATTTTTGTTTGGTAAACCTGGAGCTGTAATTAAAACCGACATTTAATTGGTTTCGATTGCTAGCAGTTTCGCGTCAACTAATAGAGGTCTTCTAGTTAAAGCGTTGCTTTGCTAATTGGAACATCATTAAGACGTTGGCATTTTACATCGAACAAATTTCTCAACGGTGAAAAACTATTTTAAAACTATCAAACGCATGCACTATTTGGATAAACTATACTGAAACACCATATTCGTACGGCCATGACCGTCTGCCCAGGCCATCCAGCTGCTCAATTGATAAAATTAGGTTTGACGATTAGCTAAACAAACAGTGATTTCTTCAATCTCAGTTGCTAGACCAATTTTGGCTACAAAGGCAGGATTAGTGCTTAGCCAACCCCGTTCTGACTGCAGGATTTTTAATTAAGCTGGGCTGTGCTATTAGCAGCATTAATGTGATTCCCAGATTTTCGGATTTTGCATGCACCAAGGCCCGCTGCGGAAGGCCAGGCGTGTTTTAATTAACAATGACCCCATGTCGATAAGGTCTTCGTTCGGTCGGGCCGTGTCTAAGCGCTGCCAATAATACGCCTTCATGCCTCGCCTGGATCCCCAAACAAAATAAGAGTGGGTTTTACGTCCGTTCTTAATCGAATTAGATAAACACGCTTTCTGGGGCACGATAAGCAAATAATTACTTGGTATAACAAATATTAACGCGGTATAATTCGATTGAAACACAAACGGTGCCATTAAACATAATTCGAATTAGCGAGTTGAAAAATATGCCCTCATTACTCTTCTGGTTTGGCTTGACCTTCCGAACGGATTAGCTTTGTTTTGTATAAACTATATAATACTTACACAATAAACTAATAAATGACGCTGATCAGGAAGCGCAATTAACCTATATATTCAGCATTACAATTTAATAATTCAACAATCGGTTAATTAGTGATTGTTTTAAAATTAAAGTTCGACCATGATAATTTTTTCAGTTTTCAAAGCACAATGAGCTGTAAACAATTTCCTAATTAAACAACAAATATCAAATGTGGGCTGAATGTAGGTTTTATGTCACTTTGCCAACAATATAGCAGTCTCAAATTTCTGCCACTAAATAAAGAAGCACACCATGATATTCCACAGACTTAGCCCCTAGTGATGTTCGTATCTGCATTACTATTTCCTGTAATACTGCCCTTCTTCTTTCCAGCTAGCTCACTTTTAACTTAGTATAAAGTCCTAGTTGCACAACTTGTCATTTGTGCCTGGCAAACTTCCACTAACAATACTTAATTATTGCAATAATCACCGAATGTGTATTTTACTCAATAATGTAGTCAATAGCTCATAAAGCGAATTCAAAGGTTTACACTTTTCATCTCGCCATATAAAGGAACCGTAAAGAATCGAATAATGCAATAAAACATTCGTATGCTTTTTATGAAGGCCAATTGATTCGACACAGATGCCAACAGAAGACGAATTGCTGTGCATTTACATTTTAGTTTGAGACTTAGTTGTAGAAATGTATTGATCGTTTAATCGTTTCTTCATTTTAAATTATACTTCGCATATCTTAACTGAATTATCATACGCTGTAAAAGATTAGTAGTCATAAAGTGGAAAGGGACCACAAAATTGTAACGGAAAATATAAAAATAAAATGATCGGGGAAAAAAGGAAGTGAGAAACCCCAGAAATTCGGAGAAATACTTGCGCCTATGGACTGGCTGATGGAAACCCCAATGCAAAACAGGGTATAGAAGAAAACAACTATAAAAGAATCAATGCACCACGGAAAGCTCAAAAATCTCATTGCCCAAAACATGAAATAGAAAACAAATTAAGTCAACATACAAAAATGATAATGGAACAAAGAAGAGAGATGAACAGAGCGAGCTTTGTGGACGCCCTCAACATAAGGCAGCTAAACAAAAACATGCATGTATCCAAAAGTATCGAGAAAACAAGAGCAACTTTGTGGATTTAAACAGGCGACTGGCTCATAATAAGAGGAAGAGCAGGAATATTCTGAGAAGAAAGCTCAAAAATGGGAAGAATGAAATTATGAAGCTTCAAAACATCCAGGGGGAAGGAACAAGCAACAGCGACGAGTTAAGCGAAGAGGATATAGGCAAAAAAGAAGTCTCTTTAATTTCTGCCTAATACAAAACGACACAAATATGGAATACAACCGCATCGAGACGAGCTCGACTTCTTAAGTCCACCGAACAAGCAGTTTCAATCAGGCTATTGGGACTGGTGTTTGATGACTTCCAAAAGGCCTTCATCAAAATAGACTCAACCTAAAACTGCTCTGATCCAATATCACATTGATTACATGTACACACAGTAGATACTACTTACAGAGAGTGATATATTTCTACTAGAAAGAGGTGTCAAGCAAGGAGACACAATATATCAAAACTATTTACGTCATTATTGTAATATACATTTAAGAAACCCAATTGGGTCAACAAAAACGTAACTAGAGACGCCGTAAAACTGAACATCTTCAAATTCGTCGATGACATCGTCATCATAGCGAATAATTTATAGCAAGCAGAAAAGATGACAAATGAATTGGCTCCAGCAACAAAATCTACGACTAAACATAAACAAGCACAAAACAACAGTAATGACAAACCTATTAATTGGAGTTAATATAAACATCGAGAATAACAATATATAAATAGATAAACCTGTTGTCATGTCAGACTTACTATTAGTACATTCGAGGCCAAGGCCAGAGCAAACACCGAAAGAACAAGACAATTGCTTTAAACTACTGAAATGACCACACTTACATCACTACGTGACAGAATACCCCCAACGAAATAAGAACAGATATCCAAGTTTATCAAGACAAGACGAAACGAGTCCACGTTGATAGAATATGAATACCACCAAAAACACTACATAAACTAGCGAAAACTTAAATAAATACCATTTAGAAAAAAGACGATCGAACAGACCACCTAAACACTGGGACATGGTGGGTTTGTCCTCTATCGAGACACCAGCCAGGTAACAATTAATGCCAAGACGAACAGGCAACCCTAAAGAAAGTGGAAGAAAAGAGACATGCTACACATCAAACTGTGGGACTGTATAACAAATACAGATATCCGCCGATACAATTCACCTGATCGCCAACTAGAAGTGGAAATGGGCAGGACACGTTGTTACACTAAGCGACGGAAGATGTACAAAGGTGGTAATTGAATGGAGACTCAGTCAATACAAAATAAGTAAAGAGAGACCTCTTACGCCATGGACCGATGACATAAGAGCCGCAGAATATCGCACATGATATCCACTATTTGAGGATCTTCGACCATGATTCCTTCTTATGTCCTGGACCTTATTTCCTACCAGTTTTCCTGTATTATTTGCTGGAGAATTTTTACTTTCATCGCATATTATATGAAAATGTTGAAGTTTTCTCCACCGAGTGTTAAGTATTTGTAATCCGGCTTGGTCAACGTGTCAACGAGTTTTTCGTACCAAGATCAGTCCACATTTCCTACGCATTTTCCTCCTGGATTTACTTGATATGCCCTTTGTAAGAGTACCTACTTCTAAAGTAATAGTAGCAAACGTAGCAATGAAGTCGTCTGCGTAGGCAGGTATTAAAATTTCTACACCAGAGTGTTTCCACCTGACCACCCCTCCTTCGTTATGGTCCTGAGTATTTATGTATTATCAGTAACCTCTTTTACCCACCGGTGTAGAGGCTGGGACTTTGCACGCTTTGGTGTCTGGCGGTACAGTGCTCAAGTTGCCCCGTATTACGAGTTACAAAGTTGGTGCGCGCCTTTTGTGCTTGCGTAGCAAGCATTGTGGCAGGTGTGTCTTGGTGAACTTGTTACTCTATCTCTTAGGTCTGTAGTTCTGAGTAGAGCACAGTTAATTCAGTGCCCAAGCGTGAATGGTCTCACCAAAGCAGTGGAAAAATTCTGCCTACCGTGGGATTCGAACCGAGGACTTGTTTAATGCACGCTTAATGCTCTAGCAACTGCGCTATCCGGCTTCTTTGCACTATACAGAGATAATTTCGATTGTGTGCGATAATACTGTATTTTTTCAACAACCATATATATTCTCGATCTCTTTGGTATTCATTTTCAACCCATATGTCTTGTAAACCTCTTCTATGGCTTAGGCTAAAACCAGGGTATCATCTGCGTATGACTTTACCATTGATGTTTCTACCTTCTCATATATTGTTTCGGATTATAAATTAAATGGAAGTGGGGTTAAAACACACACTTATGTCTTTAAGCTCTAATGACCTGTTCTATTACTAAGGCCGTATATTATCTCAATTTTCTGGATAGGTAAACTGCCAGCTGTCTTTCCACCTTTTAGGAGGTCTCCCTTCTAGTCATCAATTTGTTAGTTTTATCTTCGAGTGCATTACGTACGAGTCTGTTATTACTCATTCTCATAATGTGTTCATATCAATATCTCCGTCTCTGTCATGTTTGTCATAGACCTACTTTCATTTCTTATTCTGCTTCTGAGCATTTTCCCTACTATGGATTTTAGTGTTTTCACTTCTGTCACACGTGCCATGCTTTTGGCTTTAGATATTTGTATCTGCGCCCATGTTTCAATTCCATATGTGAGTAAGGAAGGGTATATTACATATCTTTATTTTGCTGTCTGTCTGTGTGTACTTGTTGCAGACAATATATCGCAGCAACCGGATATTGCTGCAGCTTTATTGATTTGTGGCTTTAAGTCTCTCACAGAATCGTGGCTGGTTGATACTATGCTGCCCCTAAGTACCCAAACTCCCTTACTTGCTCGATAGCTTTACGTTCTACCACGAATTGAGATTGAGGAGAAAATGATCGCCTTGGCCTTTTCTCACACACCATGATTACTGATCCCTTCCGGACATGTTGGCAGGGCCGTAACTACGCAAGTTTTTATTGTAGACAAGCCAACATTTTTGCGCCCCTCATTACAAAACGTTATACGTGACAAAAAATACTAATGATACTGTATGACTTTTACATTTATCTCCGGAAAATTCAACAGAAATAAAATGAGAACAGAAACCAAGATTAGAAAACGCAATTCTAATTTTAAAAAAGTACATATTATTATGTAGTCAGTAGAACATTTTACTAATCCTTATATATAAATATATGGTGTACCCAAAATCGGAACGCCACTGCGTCATTTATAGCACAAGGATAAGTATATGCATTTATCAGTGAACACGGGTTCAAATCCCACTGGTTGCAATGTTTCTTTTTAATTTCCAAACTCATGTAATTCGCTTTACTAAGTGTTTCTGTATTATTTATTAGAAGCATTAAGGTATTTTTACCTATTTTGTAGAGAATTTTGAAGACATCAACCATAATTCAATCGAGCAAAAGTAGTTTTTCTTGCAGCGCGCTTTCTGTATTAAAGACATTGACAAAGACGTTGAAAACATTTTCCTTGGTAACTTTTTTATTTTAAAAATACAAAAATTATTTTAATGAGAATAAGACCACCTATGTCGTGCGCTCAAAAGCTGGTAAGGACATATCAATATGTTAAAATAATACAATATAAACAAATAATTACATATTATTATGTAACGTTTCGCTCCTATTTTAAATGCCAATTAGTTCTAATAAAATATCATGGGCATTTAAAATTTCACGTTTTACGTTACTTGCGCTCCAGATGCCCACGGCCGGAGATTCATCGCGATGCGCGAACGACACGACAGATCGTCCCGCACGCATTTCCCCTACCGCCTTGATGCCCAAGAGGGAGAGCAACCACTTATAAAACCAAATTGTTCCGCCGAACTCGGAGAAAATTAATCCGAGAATTATTCCGAGAAATTATCCCGATTCCCCGACCTGGCCAGTGGGTCTCAACTGGCGAAAGCTCTCCAAATCCTCAGTTAGTTATTGGCAATTAAAGCAAACTATAATTATTCACGTTTGTTTAAAATACCACCAGCTGTCAATAATCGATTACTGTGTTACAGGTCTACAAACACTAGTAAAATTCTCTGTTGATTCCAGCGACCTCCATACCGTGAATCACGGACGAGCACGCAGACAATTGAGGTTGCCTACCTACACCATACCGAAGAAAGTTATGTTAAAATAAAATTTACTTTGTACATATTTATGAATTATCTAATTATTTTCCAACTGTACTTAGTCGACAATAAATGTTATTTACGTTGAAGTATGTACCTTCTTTAAATCAGTGTTGGTACAAATATAAAGCGAACCTGGCCCAGTCAAAAAGCTACCATTTATAAGGGCAAAATTAATGAATGCTAAACTACTATAAATAAACCAGGTAGCATTACAATTATGCGTAGTAACATGTGAACGTAGAATAAAGTTCTGTATTCGCAGCCACATTGTCATACTGTTTTGTAATAATCAATATATTTAAACCGTGAAACTTTTTCTGTCGGCACGTAGTATAAGCCTTGCATCAGTCCAATTTCGATTATTCTTTTTTTAAATAAAAGCTAACATCGTGTAAGGTCGCAGAAGTGTTTTAAATTGAACAAATTCTACCGTAAAAATGATTGTAGCGAAAAATATCATAGTAATGGAACAAGTAAGCTCTCAAAATCGGTATGTGGTGTTCTGCTGATTGTTGCAATGGACGACTGTATCAGCAATGAGCCTAAAGCAGTGAATGTATATGTAATATCAGTGGACCCGCTTCAACAGTTGTTAAAAATTCAAGTTAGTTCGTCGCCACTGCTGTACCTACATTGTTTTAAAAATGGAAACATTTTTATAATTAGAAAAAGGCCACCTATGCGGTGGGCTAACAAGCTAATAATTCTAATTTTTTTATTGATATAGGTGAGAACTATAAAATAAACGCTGTTACAATCTGGTAGACATATAACATTTGCTTTGCAAATTGCACAAGGCAATGTAATGTAGCGTCCAGATTGGGCGCAATTCGCATAATTATAATTAGCATTTTTTGGACTAAAATCGTTAATATTACAAAGCAATTTATTTGTAAAATTGGCAACTTGTTTATCTTTTTTATTAGTACGAAAGAAATTTCTTTTTTTCAGTGCCATTTTGGCGCCCCTTGCCGCTTGCGCCTGTAGGCAGGAGCCTACTCGGCCTATACCTAGTTACGGCCCTCATGTTGGCACCAGTAAATACAAGTTTCAATTTTTGAGACCAACAGTTTCAATTCTAACAATAAGAAATGTAAGCTGATTCACTTCCATTCTAAATGTGCAGCAGTTAATCTCAAGCTGTAGAGCGCCCTGGCTGAAAGAAGCCAGCGAGGGAAGTACATCAAGAAGAAGAACGTGACGACAAATTTCCAAACGCAGGATAATTAATGGTCGCAATTTGTCGCAAGACCATTACGGCCGCCGTTTATTAAATCCGCACAACAAATTAGTTTCCCTGCCCTAAACATATCGATAAGCAGCACGAGGATCGAAATACCCGAGATTCCGCCTGATAGAGTTATCGCAGCACAATGGGACTTCATTGCTGAAACATAAATTCAGGTTGTAAACGGCCACCTCGCTTTGTGCCGGAGTCGTAAAAATGCTAAACCAATTTCGGCAAATTCAATGACCGAAGGTCGAACGCCCGCTAATTGCAAGGCTGCACCACCGACGCAGAGAATCCTGGCCTTAATTTCGCGGGATTCCACCTACATTAAAGCGTCGCCCGTAAATGCCCATAAAGCTCCTCCGTCGAGAGACGTATAAAAATATAGAACAAAAGGTTTTATTCGCGTTATGAAGGCGAGATTGCTCTGCAAATCTACTTTCCAGGAAAATTTAATAAAAATCTCATTTCGCGCGCCGAACCTAATCCTGCGATCCTGTATCCTTGCAAGGAAACAACGTTAGATTAGTCGGTAATGTTGAGATCCATACGTTCCAAACGTTTCGTTTAATTTAGCAATATCCCGGACGCCGCTTAATACCAGGGCTGTCGATAAAAATGTGTTATAGTAATAAACAAAGGACCCGCTCAAAGCCGAACAGCAACAGTGTACAAGGTGAAGACGAATACTCACTATTCTGAGAAAAAGAAGTTAACACAAATAAACGGATAAAGGCGAGGACCTACTACCATTCCCTGTGGAGCACCAAATCATTTTCTTCATCTATAAGAACAAGTCTGTAATAAAAAAAAATCTTTCAACATTTCGTCAATAAACATCAATATTTGATAGTAAATATAAATGCATAACAGAGAACCTATCACCCTTCCCTGTGGCACACCAAATAATTTCTTGCATGAGAATTTTATGGTACTACCTAAAAACAAAAGTAAGCCTTAACCACAATTTCAATTGTTAAGCTTCTAACCTGTCCATGTGCGAGGAAGTTTGGATTTGCAATATCCTGAAGCCGCTCCTGGGTTGCGAACTTCCTGAACTGGGGCGATCGTTGCAACACGGCGCGATATTGCATCAGGGCGATTTTTATCCACTCTGTATCGGAGTTGCAGAATCTGGACCACTTTCACAAAAACCGAGGCGAGAATATTCCGTAACGAGATTATTGTAGAGTGGATTCGTGCTCCGCGCTAATGTTTCTAGTGGCAGTAATTGGGAATAAATGAATTAATACAAAAGGGTAACAGGCAGATTTAATAGAGCTGCGACCCAGCTATCGTATCGTGATTGACTGGAGTGGCTGGAATTAATATTCGGGTCGAATTTTCATGTGTCATCGTATGGACTGCTATTAATTAAAACCGCAAGCAATATGCAGCTATTGTGAGCATTTCTCCATTGTTAAAATATAATGTCATATGGAATATTTACGCGTGTAACAGAATGTTGCAATATGTGTAAAAATCTAAACGCAATCATACTGAACAGGATTACATAGTTTCAAGTATTTACATCAGTCTGATTTGAATAACTTACTTCGACCATAATCATTTTAAAATACAAAAAGAGATTTTTGGGTACAAAAGAAACAATAAATAACTCAAATCTGAAAAACTACATAGTTACTAATCACTTCCACTTAAAGCAACGTCCTCCACTTTAACTAAAAAAAAAACGTTCAACATTAAAAAAACAATTTTCAGCTTCGCAGAAATAACATAGCACAGCTTCCATTCTTATTGCACAGGGAGTTTTTATTTTCCTTCCAGACCTTCCGAGGAAATTTGCAATTTTCTCGCTTTACAAGGTCTTTTGTAACTTAAAACAGAATAGCAAATTGTGTTCTGTGACTTAAACTTATTGTCAATTTTATTAAATCAAAAACTCCTACAACTACGCTTTTCTGTCCAGATGACCGGTCTCGTTATAAATTATTTATCAATAGGCATTACAGCTCGAGCAGCTAACACGGACTTATCTCGGCGCTTGATAAAATATTCCTGTTATGCAGGAAATGTCATCAACTTCAAAGTGGATAATTTTAATCAACGACGTCCTAGCACAAACATCAAAGATATTAACATTCGAGAGATATAGCAAATATAAACAACTCGCACTGGAAAGCAAGCAAACGCTGAGAGTCGCTCCAAAAATGTTGTTTGATTTGGCTTACGCCTAGCAAAAGCTTGGCAGCGTAAAAATGTTCTGAAACGATGAAAATCAGACACGAACAACGCATTTACATAATTCCATGATATGTTTTGAACAATAAACTTCTGCAAAATATATTGAAACGAGGTTGACATTTTTAATGTCAGAATTAAATTGAATCACATTTTAACTACAAACTCTCCCTTCCCTCAATTATTATTGAAAAACTATGATACTATACGGGGTTACTGAGCTAAAATGAGCACATATCAATAATGTCGCTTCTAAAAATGTCTTCAATAAGGGAAACAGCTAAAACACCACCTTCATCAATGTATAAAATGGATTGAATTTTAACTACAAATTTTCCCTTCTATCAATTATTGACTAACTATGATGCTATGCTGTCACTGAGCAAATAAGAGCACATGTCGATAATGATCCTTCAAAAAATGCCTTCAGCAAGGGAAATAACTATAATATCACTTCCACCAATGTATAAAATGGATCAAATTTTAAGTACAAACTCTCCCTTCCCTCAATTATTATTGACGCACTATGATGCTACAGTGTCACTGAGCAAAAATAGCACCAATGTCCCATCTATAAAGGTCTTCAATAAGGAAAATAGCAACATCACTTTCACCAAGATATAAAATTTATTAAATTTTAGCTACAAACTCTCCCTTCCCTCAATTATAATTGACAAACTAGGATGCTACGGTGTCACTGAACAAGAAAAGAGCAGCACATCAGTTATGTCGCTTTTAGAAATGTCTTCAATAAGGGAAACAGCTAGAACATCACTTTCATCAATGTATAAAATGGATCAAATTTTAACTACAAACTCTCCCTTCCATGAATTATTGACTATGATACTACGGTGTCACTGAACAAATAAAAACACCTGTCAATAATGCTGCTTCTTCAGTAAAGGAAATAACTATAACATCACTTTCACCAATGTATAAAATGGATAAAATTTTAACTACAAACTCTCCCTTCCCTCAATTATTATTGACGCACTATGATGCTACAGTGTCACTGAGCAAAAATAGCACCAATGTCCCATCTATAAATGTCTTCAATAAGGAAAATAGCAACATCACTTTCACCAAGATATAAAATTTATTAAATTTTAGCTACAAACTTCTCCCTTCCCTCAATTATTATTGACAAACTATGATGCTATGGTGTTACTAAGCAAAAAAGAGCAACTATCAATAATGTTGCTCATAAAAATATCTTCAATGGAATAATTTGATTAAATTTTAACTACAAATTCTCCTTTTCCTCAATTATTATTGATAAGCAGACTGTGCTACATGCACTATTTTTGAAGACGATAGTAACGAGAGAACGTTAATCACGTCATTATCAAAAGCAGTATTGATGACAATGGCATGTATGACGACGATATTATTCAAGGTAACATTTTTGAAGATGGCACTATTAAATATGACATTTTGGACTAACGACGTTGTTAAAGACCAAACGCACTGTTTTTGGGGGCGACAATTTTGAATATGACGATATTCAAGATAACAATTTTGAAGATGACGTCAAAGACATGCAAATGTCAACGAACTGCAGATTAATTTAACGTATCAACTGTCCCAAACTGAATAGTAGCTGTACTAGTAGTAAAACAGGTAATGTAATTTTCCTACATCGTAGCGTTAACAACAAGCTACGGAGACATACAAGACGTTAAGAAAAGCCAATAAAGTAGCGGCAGTACCAAGAGCGTTTGGGAATATATTACGGAGAAACAAGAGCATAAACACAGAGGACAAAATAAAAAGACTTATAAAACCTGCGTTAGATGATATTAACATATAAAAAATGAAACAAATCACAAGAACAAATGAAAAGAAGGTTCTGAAAGGAATCACCGGAAGCAGACTGTTGCGATCACAGCAACGGAATTTTCCTTTCGTAGAATTCATATTTCGGTGACCACCCTGGACAAAGGGTTGCAGGTTGAGGCCGGCGGCAAAATTCCCAACTGTAATCTTTAACCATACTTGAGCCCTAACGGTATTTTCACGGTTCTATCACCTTGGGGTAATGGGACTGCGATTCTGGAAATGGACATTCGCCCATTTGACTATAGGTAACGGTGCTGTCAATAAGCTCAATCGGTTAGAGACCAATCTTCGGCAAGTACGATCAGCACTAACCATCTGGTATTACAATAAACTATTCTACCGTCTTACGCGCACCCACGCATATTTAAATACTAATATAAAGAGCAAACAAGCAACAAATAAGAGAAAAATGTTAAGTAGAGGATTTACGAGTAGTACGGTGGCGTACAAGAAGAAGGAGGAAATGAAAAAAAAACACATCCCAAGAATAGAGAGCTAATATGTAGAACAACACTCGCCATGGAACAAGAACAAGTGAATGACCACCAACAAGAAGCAGACTTAAAACTTTTAGTATAACAAGCTAAGTAAGAGCAACCCCACTTCCGTGGGCGATATTACGAAATGTGCTATTTTATATTAGAAACACTCCGTATGTTCAGAGAGCGAACATATTGAAAGAGTGGAGAAATACAATAATCTGGGGACATGAATGCAGTCAGTTGTTTCGAGTAGCTGTGTTCAAAATATAAACTGTTATGATGATGCCAAACTTCGCAGCGGATATGGCATGTAAAAAAGAAGATGACATTTCTGAAGGTACTGTTTACAAGGTGTCTTACCGAGATCGTCGGTCATAATTTTAAAACTTTTACTTATTGTTCTGTAAATTATGAAATACAAGCACCTTTACATACATTATCATTAAATATTACGAAGACTTTCTATACAATATTTTTTAAAATAGATCATAATGACCTCGGCTAGTAACCATCATTTCACACAAATTGTTAAGTAGTATACATTCTCTTAATTAAACTATGGGAACTTTACGTTCATTTCATTCCAAATAATTTCGTAATAAAAACAAATAGTAAACTTCTGAGCGATCTACAAGAACCTATGGTCAATTAAACCAAAAATAAAATAGAAAGTGAGAGATTGTATTCTACTTCCGAGATTCAAACTTTTTCATTTTTTCGAACTGTAACCTGCCATTAAATAAAACTGGTCTAAACCGAAAGTCCAAATTTTCAGTGGCCATAAAGTAAGACCACAACCTCCTACAGACTTTCTAAGCGGGTGCGCACATACAGTTTATTCGGTTATATGCCCACCTATTAATAACGTTTCTAGTTAAGGTGACATTAAATTACTCGTGCATGTGCGCCGTAATTATCCCGCCCATTTGCCACCGTAACAAATTGAGTTGATTTGTCAAAACCGTCGAAAAGTGATTTAAAAACGCCACAGCTCCAAATTAAGTCCCAAATACCTGCAAGTCCTTAGACGCTGAGGAGCTTTCTTTCCAGACATACCTGCAACAAAGAGAATGATCAGATTCGAAATACGAATCAAATTCGCAATTTTACATAGATGCGTTAAATGAGCTTCAATTTTTAATTCGGAGCCCAGGCCGGGCTTCGCCAACTTTAATGTTTATGGCAAGAAGCAGCAAAGGTCGTAGATAAAATTCCTCGGGCAGGCCATTAAAAAGCAACTCGAGATAAACCCAGAAACACAAACATTGTTTTATTTTCAAAACAAACATGGATTTATCTGTTTACGAGGGCATAGGCGTGCCTGTTTGGCAAAACTAAAGCGCGACGTGAACTTTGTTTTGAAATAATCCCCAACAGCACAAGATTACGACCAACTGCTGAAAGCTGGAATATCACCTGCAAATTCAATTTGGATTCAACCTATGTATATCAATAGTTTGCGCCATACGATGCTTTCACAGTTAATAGATTGGTTAAGTTAATTGCATGGCATTCAAATTTTGTCAATTAATAAAACCTGGAATTAGTGATTTGGCCATATAAACCTTATAAATAAAGCTGATAATTATATGCACTCAAATGTACGAAAATATGCGCATATATATGCATAAATTTTGTTGAGTATATGTACCCAAAGTTACAATATATGGACATAATATGCTCTAATTTTTTTGAAATTAATTAGAAGTTTTCTAAATAATGTAAAAAATTGTATTATTTTGTATGAGTATATGTATTTATTTTTCTAATTTTTATCAAAGACGTGATCCATTTTAACGTTTGAATATATAAACACGGACTGCCAACGCCAACTTCACGTTGTAAGTCAACATAAAAATGAGGTTTCCCCTAACCTCGCTAGACTATTATTCAACCAACACTCGAAATTCGCCTCTTGAAATGGATTCTACATATTTTGTCTGATTCCTTATACATTGCTTCTATTGGAAAAGTGGACGTTGCTGGCAGTCTATGTTTATATAGACAAAGATTTTAACAAGGACTTCCCCTTTCCTCTGCTTATTTCGATACGCGCACTGCACTCCAGCGGCAGAAAGTGAAAGTATACAGTGACCCCCAAAAAGTCGGGATAATATGGGAAACATTTTTATTTTTGATTTTTCAAAAAACTTTTTACGTTAATAATTTGTGCTTGTTAAAAACCTATTTAGCTCCTATCATATATACCGACTGATTTTTACTTATTTATAAAATGGAGTTTTTGGAAATTGTCAAAACCCAAAAAGTGCTATTTTTCGGAAATTCAGTAAGATTTCGTTGAGATTTTTTTAGAGTGGATTACTTTTACCTAACTCGACAATTTCAACGCCAGGAAACACCTAATTTTTTAAGTTCAGCAAAAATAAATTTTTCAGTTTTTTAAATATTTTTCAAAATTTCACATACCAGGACTTATATTAAAATGTATTTTTTATGTAAAAACTTGACAAATTTATAATTGGAAAAAAATATATAAAATGTTAATAACTTTTTTAGATTTTTTGTTATTTACCGAAAAGAACATGTTCGCATAATTTTTACGTTTTTGATGCAAGGTTCTTTTTAAGAGAAATATTTTTCAAAAACTGTAATCTTACCATGTTAATGAATTACTGTTACAAAAATTCTGCAAATGTTCGTTTACAGTTGTCTAAATAAGGAGCTTTTTAGAACATGTAAACTGGATAAAGAAAAATGTTAATTTCGACAACTGTAAAAGAGCATTTGCTGGATTTCTGTAACAGTAATTCATTAACAGGGCTAGATTAGAGTTTCAGAAGCCATTTAAATAGAAATTAATTAGAATTTAAAAATATTTCTCCTAAAAAGCGCCTTGCATAAAAAACGTAAAAATTATGCAAACACACTACCTTTCGGTAAATAATAAAAAATCTAAAGAAGTAATTAACATTTTATATTATTATTTCCAATTATAAATCTTTAAAGTCTTCACATAAAAACAGACTAATTTTAGTGTTAAGTCTTGGTATGTGAAATTTTGAAAAATATTTAAAAAACTGAAATATAAATTTTTAGCACTTTTTGGATACTGACAATTTCGAAAAACTCCATTTTCTAAATAAGTAAAAATCGCTCTGTATATATGATAGGGGCTAAATAGGTTTTTAGACCGACTTGTTGGCGGTCACTGTATATCTCAGTCCCACACAGTTGGTAAGATGCGAACCTACGCTTCCAGAACGTATCAGATTTCTAGTCAGTCGCTTTACCCACTCGCCCAGAAACGCTACGTAACGCACGTTGTATTATGAAGTGGAAGGGACGACGTAAGAAATAAACCCAATCGCGGCCGAAGCAGTACGATCGGTGATAATCCAGCTTGACGGATGCACGCAGCCACACACTTTTATATACCGGGTATAAATAAATTCTGGTAGAATCAAAATGTCTTGTCATCTACTTTTATGAAATTTGATATGGTGTTTGCTGAGAACTATGGAGTCATATATATAATTTAATTTATTGGTTGACTGGAAATCACATAACAGCTATTTATGCAACAAGTGCTAAAAGTCGACGATTATGCACGAGACATGAAAATTATTTAAACGAAGTCGAAGGCTGAGTTTCATAACATGTCTCGTGCATAAACGACTTTTAGCACGCGTTGCATACAATATTTTATCTACGACCTTAATTTTACTGTATTAATCCATAAATATCGATTTAACAAAGGTTTGCATCTACGACACTTATAATTTATGTCATAATAAACAGTAGGCCATGCCGCGCGGGCGAATGTTTACGAAGCCAGTACTGTCAAGGTCAGTTACGAAAGGTAATTATAAATACTACACATGTGACTGTATTCATTACGTAACGCTTCAATTATTTCAAAAACACTTTACCTGTAACTCAAGAAATAACTGGAATAACTTTACAACTTGCCTTCCAGTTCGAAATTGTAGTTTTATAACCTCACTTCACTTTTAGCACATGGGCTAAAAGTAAACAGCTGATTTCTTTAACCACGCTAAACTATAAAACGTCACTTTCAGTGAAACAAGCTAGCGCTAAAAGGCCTACTTTTAGTAGTGGTTGTAGATAAACTTGTTTATTTCATACAAAATATAAAAAATCTGGTGTGGTACATTCACATAACTGCCTTTTACAGTGATCTTATAATTAGGCAAAAATTTGATATTTAATTTTTAAGCATTTGTCAAAAATTTTCAAAAATTACAAGTTCTACAAAAACGGTACTACAAAATAGAGCGTTAGTTGAAGAGACAAATTTTCTCTAAAATTCTAAGCTGAATTAAAGAAATGTAATAATATACCAGGTGTTCTATTTAAAATAAGAGTTAATTAAAAAAATTGAAAAGAAAACAAAAGAAACCCATTTTAGAAGTATTCAACTGCAAAATCACCTATCTCACATCAATACACATTAAAAATATAATAAAAATCGACCGAGTCGTTTTTGAAAAAATCGAAAAAACTGAAAAATCGCAAAAGTAAACACCTACTTCCGGTTATGCGATTTTCTTCGAAAGCTTACGGTCGCCTCTGGATAGCACACAAAACTTATATATGAAGTTTCAACGCCATACCTCTTGTCGTTTTTAAGATATTCTGTTCACAGACAGACAGTCAGACAGACAGACAGGCAGGCAGGCAGCAGACAAAGACACACACACACAGACCAATGAAAAAAAAACATGTTTTTGGGTTCAGGGGACTCTAAAATGTAAAGATCTGTAGAAAACTCAATTTCGAATTTTTGGGGTGAATGCAATACTTCCTTTATCGTAAAAGGAAGTAATATATGGGTCTACCAGAACTCATTTACACCTGCGATACATATATAATTACTACAAAATTCAGCTTACAAACGATAGTAATTAGTGTGTGGACGTAAAATGCTCACTTCTTAAATAAGCTGTATATAAGACTTCCACACAAAACTACAAAACAACGTTTTCGCTATACCAACGAAAAATCACAAAGGCAAGAAGAATATAGAACGCTGGTTCCGAATGAATACCTGACAATTATATAGCAACTGAGAAAATTGTAATAATAATACTAACAGAATATATAAAGGAGATTTGTTGCAGGACATAATATGTGGATTATTGAACAGGAAGCGATTTATACCTAACTAGTGAGTCACCCGAACTACGCTTCAGTTCGCTAATTTAAGAGAGATTCATTAATATAAATTTTAAAAAAAGGATGCATCGGCCGGGAATCGAACACGGGCCGCCCGCGTGGCAGGTGAGCACTCTACCCAAGGACCAACCTGGGTTGTTTGAATACTGCGCCGATATAATGATATATGAACATAGGTATTCACCCGAGCTAATAGCACACGGCGACAGCAGCTGTCACACCGTAGCCCACGGCGAAAGGCGCTCCGCTCCGCTGCTTATAGAATTTAATTAAATTAAAACTTTTTCGTACTTTTTTGAAAATAAAAACCGGCCTGCGATCAAAGTCTAAAAATTAGCAAACTTTTAAGCCATCATACAACTTAATCGGTCCAGTATTTTTGGAGGAGATGGCGAGCAAACATAGCAAGAAAGAAAGAAAGAAAGAAAGAGAGCAACGATTTTATGTTATAGGAGGATACTGTCGCGAATTATGTACAAATTATTATTTATCAGAATAATCACAAATAAGTTAACCTCAAAATTAGACAATTACCAACCACTGGAACAGGCAAGGTTTCGAAAAGATTATTGTATCAACGAACACCTATTGGGCTTAAAACGCATGATAGAAAAATGTAATGAATACAATCTCCCGTTGATAATTTCCTTCATAGACTACGAAAAGACATTCAACACTATTGAACTATAGCATACCTAACTATTTAAAGCATTAGACTATAATAACACATAAAACTTCAATCTAAGATTAAAAGCTAACAGATTAACCAATAATCAAAATAGAAAGGGATGTATGACAGGGTGATACCTCAGAAACCGTACGCTTTTTCTATAGAAAATGTTTTCATGAAGTTAGACAGACGACTGGGTGGATGGAGGAATTAACCAAGACGGAATAAATAAACTTTACAAATTTAAGATATGCAGAAATGCAGACGACATATTGCCGAACACCATCGATGTAGATGAAATGAAGCTGATTGTAGAACATTGAATTATAAATCACAAAACAAATGGATTGAAGCAAACATTTAAAAAACTAAAATCATGTCTAGCACCCACATAAAAGAATATTGGGAATTTTACTTCACGATTGAATTACAAATGAAAGAAATAAATAATACGATCAGCTAGACTGAAGTAGAGTTGGGCCGGGCGTGTTGTAAGAACTGGAAATGAAAGATGACCCCGAGTAACAGACAAGAACTGAATATTAGCAAGTGATCGAAACTAGTGGAAGATTAGAGTAGATGTATTCAAGTTAAACAAAGAAGAATTATTTCAAGAGGGTCAAGAAAAATATTACAACACACTGAAGAAAATTATACGATGAATTATTAATTATTTTTAATCATTTGGTACATTATAAACAAGGTTTCCTTCAACGATTCAAAAATATACCTACTGCATCATCACATATATTATATAATCATCCATGTCAATTCTGTAGAACTTCTTATTGTATGTTTTTCTTGTTATAAATTCCATGGTATTTCTATACCATGCAGATATGCTTCTATACGCGAATTAACAAGAGCTGAACCCACCCTTAAAGGTCACGGCACCTACCTGTAGGGAGAACCCACAACTGGCATTGCGTTTTTACCCCTACTATTAATTACCTAGTTTAGTTTCACTTTGGTTTTGAACTTTGTTGTGGTGCATAGTACGGCATCTCGTACACATTTCAATTGCCGAAAGTTTTTTTTTAAATAGTTGCCTATGTTTACTGCCTCTTTTGTATTTTTATAGTGCCTGAATGCCTGCTTATTTAAAAAATCCGGCCTTTACTTATCAGTAACAAAAATTATCAGCGATTCATAAACGCCTTTAGCGTTGGGTTTCATTTCCCAAAAGAATAACGGAAGACGTAATTGATTCTCTTTCATCTGCGATTTCAATTTCATCGCAATCGGTCCGGCCCTGCCACAGCAAACGCTCGACTTGATCTCTGACTTCATCTGCACGACGGCGCTTTCAATGCGGGTGTAATTACAGTAATAATGGAAACGGTGGAATAAAAATGGAAACGTTTCCCTATACTTTCACTCTTGGCAGAAATTAAACCCGACTTTGCATAAGCGATCGATGGCGGAGATTTCGCCAGATTCGAGGCATAATGCGCTTGTCAGCGTCTAGGGTTTCAAATCGAATTAAGCGTTATCGGCCAATCAATAAGTATGCAAATGCTATATCAGGCCGGGGCGCGAGCAACCCGATGCCATCTCCAAATTGCTTGCCCCGTTCCGATGCGGCGTAAACTTGGATTTTAATTAGCTCTATCCTAATATTTGGTCGAGATAACATTCAGAGCCACTTTTGACAACGTGATTAGGCGATAAAGATCGTGTTAGATAAATTGAAAACGAACAGATGTATTGGTTGTCGGATTATAAATAGGAACTACATAGCTCCTACAGTATTTATAAGTGTGTCCTAATTTTTGGCAACTACAACATCCTTAACATAGAGTTGACTTAGTACGCCACTGGTAGTCTCAATAATGTATCCAATTAAAGCAAAAAGAGAAATTTGCAAAATTACATAACGTCCATTAGACTTTCTCCTTAAAAATCCGCCAGGTTGTAAGGATTTGATTTCGTTAATTAAAGAAGATTGATGGAATCGTAGCTAAATAAATGCTAATTTAATTGCACCCAGTAATGAATTCATGACGGTACCTACACTGTAATCAAATTGCTATCGATTTACATACCATTAACTACCTACAGTTCGAATCCGATGCTTGTAATCACACATAACAAGATTACTGTTAATTATAATTACGGCGAATCCGTTCAGCGTTCTGTGCCGATGCAACGTTTCGACAGGAAATTGCGCCTCCACCATTTTCTAGCACCACGAGCGATTATTACATTTAAGGTTTAAAAGGACAGGTGTCCAGATACGTCACACCAGTTCCATTGACCTTTGTTTCAAGAAAATCGACCCTATAAAAAGTCCAGGCTATTGACTATGATGGCACAGCGTCTCCATTATATCACGTTCACGGAGCTCGGTATTTCGGCGATAATAACTCCAGGTAAAAAACATGTGGGTCTCGCAGGAAACCTGAATGGTACAGGTAGAGAATCTGAAGACTTTTATTGTTGGTCAGTATCCTCCATCT
>OW679197.1:107966978-108113680 GCA_940337035.1 Agriotes lineatus | reverse complement strand
ACAGGTAAATTCGATGCACACATTAACACTTTTTATCTTCTGCAGACGCGCAAGGAATGAATGTAAAATCTCTGCAGTCTATCAAACAATACTCTACTAAAGTGAAAACACTTTTTGAATTTGATAAATTGGCATTTATTATTTTTTTACTTCAATTCGGTGGGAAGTCAAAACACACACCCAAACTTGCTTCCCAATTATTTTCTGTTGGTTCCTTGTTTGTTATTGTAAAGTTAAAGCTTGCTATGATTACAATTTCATATTCAAGTAAAGGCTAATGTTATTTTTATTAAAATTTCAACTTCAAATTATTTCAAGGTTAATGCTATTTGAGTACATTTTAAGATTTAAATTATCACATTTAGGGAACATTTTAATAGTAGATTATATTATAAGTGAGAGAAATGCATCATTATTTGCGAGTGAGAATTTTGAATCGCGAGTGCCCCAGCATGAGCGATACAATTTCTCACGAGCTTATAATGGCATTTCGCTCACGTGTCATATACGACATTTTATCTTACAGTAGCAATTCTTGTGCCTAAATAGTTTGCGCAGTCAGAATATGTCGCAAAATAATTTATAATTAGTCGCCTATGATTTGTGATATACGTTTGACAATACTGAAGCGTATTGTCAGTCTATGTCAAATTCGAGGTTCGTAGGTTAGGTTTTGTTTGTTATTTGACACAGACTGACGCAAAACGTAGCCTGAAAATTACGAATTTGACATAGCTTGACAGTGCTACCAACAATGCAGTAGTATAAATAATGAAAACTCACTTGTGAATAAAACTTCATTTTAGTCACTGAAAACAGTTCTATAATGTATGGTAATAGGGGCTACTGTAAGGTAATAGTTATTTACTATACAAGTGGGATAACAGCATCATTAATATATGTGTGTGCAAGTTACAAACGAGTGGCTAGCACGAGTTATGTAAGCACACAAGTATATTAATGATCACACATGTATTGCACAAAATTTTATCTACGACTGCCTAAAATTGAGAAAAGTGCATTAAGAGAAATGTCAGATCTGTCATTTTCAAAAATATTTTAGTAGGCAAATGTCATTATGTCATTCATTTGCGACACTATTTCAGTTACATAACTGACTGGTGTAATGAGCTTCATTACCTAACTGAAATAGTGTCAAATAAGTGACGTAATGCGTTACTTATCCCACTGGAGTAGATAAAATAATATTTGCAATCCTTGAATTATATTAATTCCTATCGTAATTTTATTGGCTTAAATTGTATTCGTTGCAATAATTTAGCAGGCTTTCAGTGTTTTGAATTGTTTCCAGCAAGTTTACATCAAATTCCCAAGAAGTGTAAAAGAAATTGTTATAAATTTGATGGAATTAATTTCTCTAAACTTTATAAAAACTAATTACAATCTTACTAAAAATCTACTGAAATATGTGCTGTAGCATTGTTTCTTAAAATTAGCTAATAGCCATTGCAAATTTTCTAAAGTATCTCTTTTCAACAGATTTTGTTTGAAGAGACTAAACTTACTAAACTTAAAAAATAGTAATCATCATTAACCAGTCGGGCAGCTTGTTTCAACTTCATAGAAATTGATCTTTCCAGCAAAATATTTTATGAACTACCTTCGAATTTATAACTGGTGTTTAAGCCTTTACACAACTTTGCACTTTGGACTGGTTAGTCGTCTATAAAATATTCAGCCCCAGACCTGTCCAACATTTTACATGTTCAGGTTATTTAATTTCTTATAATAACAAAATATATAAGATAAATGAGATTAAAATATGAGAACAGCAAGTAAAAAAAAGTGGACGTGACTACCTCCCTGGACTTTCCCATACTGGAAACTGTTCATATCGTCTTTATTCAACAGTCTTTACAACATATCAAAATTTCAACTCGATGACTCACGTCTTCACCGTGATAAGCGTTTACACTTTCACGTAAATTGCGGGTAAATATAAAAGTATGTGTAGTTCAAAACGTGACCACCGAGCTTCTGTAGATGGCGCCAAGTGGACAAGCCGCCACTGTTTATGTATAGTACATTTTTTTTCTATAATAATTTTCAAGGTCAAATTTCTAGGGGATAAGTTGCATTCCTGCAGGGTCCCTAGTTTTAATAATGTTGGTACATAGATTTTTAGTTCTTTTCTTCCACTAAAAAAAATATTGTCATTTTGACAGATATGTCATAATTTAATATCGCTTGCTTCATTTTTGCATTTAAAATATTTCTTGGTTTTCTTTTTTTATCCGATTTTATTGATGATGATGATGATTTCATGTTAAAAAAAGATATTTATCAAGAGTTCAAATTAAGAAACTTTGACATTCAAAATTGACACATAACCATAATTTTGAAGTTCTACCAACACGAGGTATAAAAATTTCCTAGCGTTTTAATCACATGTCTACCAACATTGTAACACTTTGACAGTTATTATAGAAAAAAAACGTACTTTATTATTTTCCTCAAAACGGCTGTAGCACCGAGGTGAAATTTTCTAAGTACCTGGAAATTATATTTTCTAGGGCATACAAAATCGATTTTTTTATTTTCGCGGAAAAAGATTCTTTAACGCAAAAATATAACAACCGTTAGTGTTTAATCTTGTCTTTAACAGATTAACCAGATATAAATTTATAATTATTCATTTAAATTGTACGAAACATTCTAAAAGTTAAAAGCCACCAAAAACGCAATATTGCATTATGCAAGCGCGGCGACCTACTCACAGTCAAGTTTAAACACCTCGCAGTCGCCGCTCAGCATTTTTACACGGCTTCGCGTACACAATTACGCAAGGCCGTGACAAGGTTTAAATGCTACAATCGCAGCTCAGCATAAAAGACGCTCGAGTTCATGGAGTCCATATCATATCACGGAAGCAAAACCGCTGAGTATTGTTTTGCAATACTAGTAAATTAACCTACTGAATATAATACATTGCACCTGTTATTAGAAATGAACTTTGTATATTACTATGATCTAAGCAAATTTGTTTGTATATATAGAACAATTATTTTTGTAATAAACCAGTCTGCATTTACTTGTTAGATTCACTTACTGCGTTGCTGTGGGTCCAAGCCTATAAATAATTAAGGGATGTGAGGCTGCATCTCACACAGTGACGAATTATCATCCCGTTAAGTGGCATGACTAAGCTGTCTTAAAGCGGAAACTGCTGTCTCAGTTCTGCGCTTAACATAAGGGATGGAACCAGCAAAATAACGTAACGGACGCCTGATTTCCACAGCCTCCAGGCGATTCTGTTCATGGTCCTTCGAGCCGGATCTGTCTACAACTAAGAAGAGGTACATCCCGAGAAGAAAACAACATCTACCAACCCACCCGGTTCCCCGAAAATGGCAAACAATATGGAGGAATTCAATCAGCTAGCTGTCGCCCAAGAAGAACTCGGCCAGAAGATCACGCAGGTATTTTCCAACAGCAAAAAGGACCCTGCCAGCCGAAAAACAGAAGCTTACATCGCCAGCCGAAACAAGACGCTGGACGAAACTTGGAACGCCGTGACCAAAAATCACGCCAAAATGGTGCAGCTAAGTATTCCTACACATAATTATTTTACCACAGGGTATTACGAACAAATTAAAGCCATCTACTGCGAAGCAAAAAGTTATTTGCAGAGCTGTTTAAAGGCAACTGAAAATCCCGACCCCTCTGAAACTAGGAGGCGAGAGGAAACAGTTGTAAATCCCGAGCAAAAGGTTCGTATCCGAAAACTGCAGATTCGGATGCAGAATTTTAAGCAATCTTTGGACGACGCCGAACTGGAACAAGCACTCGGAAGGCCCGCCATCACAAAGAGGGAATTAAAGGAAGAATGGGACCGGGTGATCGAGATGGACGAAGAAGTCATGTCTAACGAGATGGATTCAAACCAGACGCACTTCAGTCCTGAATTTACTACGTTGAAAGACAGGTACCGAAATTTAATTAATTTGTTACAAGCACCAACAAGGAACGAGCAAGCATCAGCCATCTCGCTTCCTCAAGTTAAAATCCCCATATACGAGGGAAATTATGAGGAATGGGCCACTTTTAAGGACCTATTCACCAAATTAGTAGATGACAACCAAAACATGGATGATGTCATCAAAATGCAGTATTTAAAAACGCATGTCAAGGGAGAGCCCAGCCGACTAATCCAGCATCTCGCAGTGACTCAAGCCAACTACAACACCGCTTGGAATTTGCTGCAACAAAGGTATCAAAATAATCGCCTTATTCTAACCAAATTGCTAGACACCATCTTCGATCAGCCGGTCCTCTCCAAGGAATCAGCCCAAGGGTTGAAAAGATTGCATGACTCCACTAAGGAATGTGTGGAAGCAATCAAAAATTTGGGCATTTCCACCGACAGCTGGGGTCCTTGGATTAACCGAGTTATTACTCGAAAATGGGATCCTGAAACTAACAAATTATATGAGCAATCGCTTCAGTGCCCAAATGAAGTTCAGGATCACCAAACTCTAATGGCCTTCTTACAAATGCGGTTCCAATCCTTGGAATCCATTGATGGAGCTCGAAAACCAACTCAGGACAAGCCACAGAAAAATTACGCTGCCGGATATCTCAACTGCAAGATGTGCAATAGGGACCATTACATCGATAACTGTGGTCAATTCCAGAGGCTCTCCACCCACGAAAAGCAAGAAGTGGTAAGAACCTACCGATTGTGCTTTCGATGTTTGCGACACGATTCTAATATACAATGTCGTTCGTATTATAACTGCAAAATCTGCCGCTTTCCACACCATACTCTGCTTCACAAGGCACAGCCGCCATCAAAGCCGATACCTGCTCCGAAGATGAAGACGTTTTCCTCACGCAGCAGCCATGCAGACCTCCAACGCTCCAGAGAAGAAGGCCAAAACCCACAATCATTGCCGCCAACCTAGGCGCAAAGAAGAGCAAGTGCTACTGGCCACAGCAACGGTTCAAGTTAAGGCAGCATCCGGGATGACTCATCTCTTGAGGGTCTTGATAGATCCAGGGTCTCAAGGTTCCTTCATCACCGAAGCCGCAGCCGAATTATTAGCGTTACCCAGGACCAAGGTTCGAGCAGAAATCTCCGGAATTGGGAACAGCGAAACAAAAGTCGCAAAATGGAAAATCACCGGTTTGATTACGCCAAGATTTCCAAGTAAATTTTCCTTACCTGTTACTTTACTGGTACTTCCCAAACTTACAAAAACCATGCCTTCATCACCCATTCCGAACATAAAAATGGATGCCTGGAAACATGTCTTCATCGCCGATCCAACCTTCAACCGACCTGGCCCCATAGATATACTTCTAGGCGCTGAAGAATATTCCCAAATAATTCTCGAAGAAATCAAGAAATCCAAAGATGGCATCCTAGGACAGAATACCGAATTGGGATGGATCTTATCAGGAACCATGGGAAGACGACCTCCCACCAGCCTTAAGGTCAACACCATGGTTGCCAAAATTGAAGAGGATGAGCAGTTGCAGAAATTCTGGAACATTGAAGAGGCTTCTCCTCAAAGGAAACCTTCCCCAGATGATCAGGTATGTGAAAATAAATTCACAGACACAGTCCAGCGAGACGTAGATGGAAGATACGTAGTAAGGATTCCATTCAAACAAACTCCAGTACACATGGGAAGGTCCAAACCCTCAGCATTGGCACGATTCATACATCTGGAGAAAAAATTAGGACAAGATCAAGATCTAGCAGTCCAATACAAGAAATTCATGCAAGAATACTTGGATTTAGGACATATGGAAAAGGTGGCAAAGGAAGATGAGAATAACGGCAAGTATTACATTCCCCACCATGGCGTCATCCGAGAAGCAAGTTCATCAACCAGGCTTCGTGTCGTTTTCGATGCCTCTAGCAAGGCCTCTCACGGAAAATCCTTAAATGAGATGATGTACGCTGGACCTAAACTTCAGCAAGAACTGGTCGACATTCTACTTCGATGGAGAACGCACAGGATTGTTTTTTCTGCAGACATTGAAAAAATGTACCGACAAATCAGAATGAACAACCAAGACCAGGAGTACCAAAGAGTCCTATGGAGATTCGACAAATCACAGCCAATCAGGGAATATAAGCTGTGCACCGTCACTTATGGAACCGCATCAGCTCCCTATCTTGCCATTCGAACCTTGCATCAACTCGCAGAGGACGAAAAGGTCTCATTTCCATTAGCTTCAGAAGCAGTGAAGAAAGATTTCTACGTGGACGACGTGCTTTCTGGGGCCGACACTGTGGAAGAAGCGATCCAACAACAAGGTCAGCTCATTTCCTTACTAAAGCGTGGAGGCTTTACTCTACATAAATGGTGCAGTAACGAGTCAGCCATCATTCAAGAACTCCCAGAAGAGTTAAAGGAACAAACATACCTCGAAATAAGTGAAGACGGCGTAAAAAAGTCCTTGGGCATTCACTGGTCTCCATATGAAGATGTTTTCTGTTTTAAGGTAGACGTTAAGCAACAGGAATCCACCAAACGCACCATACTATCCGAAGTTGCCAAAATTTTCGACCCATTGGGATGGTTAGCACCCGTCATCATCACTGCCAAGCTACTCATCCAAGAACTATGGCTCGAAAATATCAAATGGGATGACCCAGTGTCTGAAAATATCCAAGGCAAATGGGAGACGCTCAGGTCTCAACTCAAGGCAGTGGAAGAAATTACCTTACCAAGGTGGTTGTTTATCAAAAGGGAATCTCTAGTAGAGCTGCATGGATTCTGTGACGCCTCCGAAAGAGCTTTCGGGGCCACGATTTATACCAGAGTCACCACATCATCCGGCCAAGTCAAGGTATCCTTATTAATAGCCAAATCCAAGGTGGCACCAGCCCGAGCCAAGACGACATTACCAAGACTGGAACTCTGCGCAGCAGTACTCCTTTCCAATCTACTTCAAAGGGTAATTGCATCATTAGACCTTCCTAAGGTGTCTATCTTCGCCTGGACCGACTCCATGGTTACATTAGGATGGATAAAAGGAGACCCGGCACGATGGAAGACGTTCGTCGCGAATCGAGTAGCCGAAATCAACAATCTAATTCCGGCTCAACATTGGAACCACGTCAAATCCGAAGAGAATCCTGCAGACGTCATCTCCCGAGGCACTAGTCCAGAAAAACTAAAGAATCATCTCCTATGGTGGGACGGACCGAGCTGGCTAGTTAACAAGAGTTCATGGCCGTGTCAACCAGACACCGCAACCACCGAGGAAGAAGCAAGAAGTTACACTGTGCATCAAACTACCATTCATCAAGACGAGAACGAAGTCGTTCATCGTTTTTCTTCTCTAACAAGAATGGTACGAGTCATGTCACATTGCCGAAGATTCATCAACAAGTGTAAGCGACTTCCCACCCAATCAGGATGCCTATCAGTGAAGGAAATGGACGACACCATCCTCCTACTCGTTAAGGTCATCCAAGGAAGTGATCCTATTTTGAGGGCAACAGGATCTCAACTCCGGCAGAACAAATATGTGAGTTCCAGTAACAACCTTGCCAACCTCAATCCCTTCATCGATCAGCATGGAATAATCCGTGTTGGAGGAAGATTAGAAAATTCCACCTTGTCCTTCAATGAAAAACACCCAATCATACTCCCGTACTCCAGTCATATTTCCAAACTAATAATCCAAGAGGCGCATCTACGCACGCTGCACGGTGGCACCCAACTCACTCTCTCATATATCCGAAGAAAATATTGGATCATCAACGCGAAGAAAGCAGTCAGCTCCAGCATCCAGAAGTGTTTCCGATGTCTACGATACAAAGCAGAGGCAGCACAGCAACTGATGGGAAATCTTCCATCAACCAGAGTGAATTCAACTCCTCCATTCTTCCATTCCGGAGTGGACTACGCCGGCCCAATACAGATCCGAACATCCAAGGGAAGAGGGCATTCTTCGCACAAAGGGTACATTGCTGTTTTTGTCTGTCTATCAACCAAGGCAATCCACCTAGAGGCCGTCAGCAACATGACAACCAACAGCTTCCTAGCAGTCTTCAGGAGGTTTACTGCCCGAAGAGGACGCTGTGCACACCTATACAGCGACAACGGAACAAACTTCGTTGGCGCAAGAAAAGTGTTGGACAAGGAGACCCGCCAAACAATTGAAGGCCCAGCTGTCCAAGAAACCTTAGCAACCGGTGGTACCCAATGGCACTTCATCCCTCCAATAGCCCCTCACTTCGGAGGGATATGGGAAGCAGGGGTAAAATCAATGAAGCATCATCTGAAGAGAACTATTGGCCACGCTACTCTTACCTTTGAAGAGTTAACAACTCTTCTCTGCCAAATTGAGGCCTGCCTAAACTCACGTCCTCTATGTCCACAAGGCAACGATATTGAGGACACAACTGCTCTGACGCCAGGCCATTTCCTAATAGGGAGGGAAATCATATCGCCACCAGACCCAATCAACACTCCAATATCTTCAAATCTATCGAATCGTTGGAGGATAATCCAAAAGATCAAGCAAGATTTTTGGAAATCATGGAGCTCGGACTACCTTCATGGACTACAGCAACGAAACAAATGGAAGAAACCATTGGAGAACACTAAAGTTGGAGATTTAGTGTTAATCAAAGAAGATAGTATCAATCCTAGTAAGTGGCCTTTAGCAAGAGTCACTGCAACTCATCCAGCAGCCGATGGATCAGTACGAGTAGTGACGCTCCAGAAATCAGGAGGACATCAGCTAAAACGATCCATAGGCAGCATCATTCCATTACCAGCAACTACCGAGGAATCGCAGGAACCAGAGGCAGAAGATAAAATTTCAACTAACATTATCCAGACACGATCATCCCCAGCACCAAGGAAATCTGTCGCGTCCAAATGGAAACTGCTGTTACTCATCTTTACCCTTCTTACCACCAATACATTAAGCAAAGCAGAATTTAATATCCAAAAACCAGACAGCGGGTACTATGTAGAACACATTGGACACGGGAAGATTGAGAGAGGAACATTCCGGATCGAAATCCAGTTCGAGAGGGGGAAGATCGAAGAAGACTTCGAAACAGTCACAGACATGGTAGACAAATTCGACAATCTCTGCGACTCTGCAAAAGAACTGTCCGAAGACACATTATGCAAGACACTGGTGCATCATCTTCTGGAACAGAAAAAGCATATGGAATGGATTAGAGATGGTATGGAAGAAATAATAACAAGACGAGAAAAAAGAGGAGTCCTTGGCACAGTATTAACATCAATTTTTGGAGTCAACGATGAAGTCTATCAAGATATAGACAGGCTAGACAAGAATCAACAGGAACTAATAAAAATGGACAGTCAACAATCCAAATTCTTGCTATCAGCACTTTCCAGGTTTAATGAAACCGAAGAACGAATCGATAAGAAGCTGGAACATTTCCAAGAAAAATTAAACCAAGGAATCCGGGCCATTAACAACATGGACAAATGGTATAAAGCAACCGACTCCAACCGACTAAATATTCACATCATCAGTGTGTACCAAGTCGCCACAAATGTAATTAGTGAACTGTGCAACTACCATATTCACATCTTAAACGTTCACTTCCAGCAAGGTAATCTGTACGAGCTAATAACACCTGCTCAAATTAAACAGATCCTCGCTAATGCAACCAGTAAACTTTCACCAAATTTGGAGATATTACCAACGCCAATTCTAAAGGTTGACATTGGGCATGACGACATCTACATCAACGTCCAAGGGTATTTCATCATAGTGGAAAAAACGGAATACTCCTTAATTAAAGTGACACCAATTCCTCTCCAAATCAGCAATGGATCCTACTGGATGATCGATGTGCCGAAAGGAATCTTCGCTGTGGATTACAACCTACAAATGTACTTCCACGAAACAGATGAAGAATTCAAAGAAGAGCTACAAATTTCTCCCACTACCTATGTTTGCAGTCCAACGGTAGTTAAAGGAATTGAAAACAACCCAAACTGCATCATTGACGATATATATCACCGAGTAGAAACCAGTCAATGTCTCCTACGAAGACATCGCATCCAGTCCATTATTTGGAAACAATTGTACATGGAAAACACCTGGCTATTTGTAGTCAGTAAGCCAACCCGCATAGCAATCACTTGTAGTGGAAACAGGGAAGAAGTCACCGTCAACACTACAGGTGTCATTCAAATTTCATCGGATTGCATCATCCAAACTGCGAGGAATACATTAACCCCAAGGCACAACAGAAAATACAAGATCCTGGCTGGATACTCCAAGGCTATCAGTATCAATATTACCAACCCAATCACAACAAACTCATTTTCAGAAATCGCAGAGGAACCTGTACTAACTCAGTCAGACCACTTCGAAGACCTACAAGCATCGCAGTTAGATTTCCAGGAGCATATAAAAAACTTCACCTGGAAAGCCATCCGACATCATTCTCACCTGTCTATTGGGGTCACAGGCAGCCTTTTGGGAACCGCTGCCCTACTAGGAGCTATCTACTACATTCGGCAACGAATAACACGAAGGAAGCCACCACCCGCACAACCCCAGGCAGAAGAATATCCTCTCAAAACGCTCAATCTCGAAGAAACAATATAATTTATCGGTTTGCTTTTTTGTGGCTTAAAATTGGCAATATGTTTAATCTTGTCTTTAACAGATTAACCAGATATAAATTTATAATTATTCATTTAAATTTTACGAAACATTCTAAAAGTTAAAAGCCACCAAAAACGCAATATTGCATTATGCAAGCGCGGCGACCTACTCACAGTCAAGTTTAAACACCTCGCAGTCGCCGCTCAGCATTTTTACACGGCTTCGCGTACACAATTACGCAAGGCCGTGACAAGGTTTAAATGCCTACAATCGCAGCTCAGCATAAAAGACGCTCGAGTTCATGGAGTCCATATCATATCACGGAAGCAAAACCGCTGAGTATTGTTTTGCAAGACTAGTAAATTAACCTACTGAATATAATACATTGCACCTGTTATTAGAAATGAACTTTGTATATTACTATGATCTAAGCAAATTTGTTTGTATATATAGAACAATTATTTTTGTAATAAACGAGTCTGCATTTACTTGTTAGATTCACTTACTGCGTCGCTGTGGGTCCAAGCCTATAAATAATTAAGGGATGTGAGGCTGCATCTCACACAGTGACGAATTATCATCCCGTTAAGTGGCATGACTAAGCTGTCTTAAAGCGGAAACTGCTGTCTCAGTTCTGCGCTTAACATAAGGGATGGAACCAGCAAAATAACGTAACGGACGCCTGATTTCCACAGCCTCCAGGCGAATCTGTTCAGCATGCGATGGAAGAACTCCTGAGAGTTCAACCCTTTATCATAATGATTGAAATGCTGTTATCTAATTATCTACATTAAAGTATGTGACTTAGGAACTTCTATATGGTAAGTCTAATGGCGTTGTCATTTTTAGTCTTCTAGTTTGTTGAGACTGAAAGAACGTATTCTCAAGTTACCTTTGAAAATAATGTAACGTTCACAGAATTATTAATGTATACATTCTAACACATCAATAACAGTGCCAGATATAGATCTTCTGGTTATTGCAACACCTGGACACATTTGGTAATAATTTGGTCTTACTTTCGATATATATAACGGTAATAAATTAAAGTACTTTAGCATCAATAACAAACATTAAAACCTTCACTTCGCTTTAGTAATAGACTGTTAACTTCAGTTCAGATTTAATAAAGCGAGTGTTGAACAATTTCCTCAAGCAATAGCCTGAACTATAAGGAATTAATAGAAAAAGCAAAATTGCTAAGCAACTTCAACGAGTGGTCAATTATGAAGTTCCATCGCTAAGACCATATACGGTCCTTCGCTGATGGACTTGAGTGAGAACGTCACAGGCTGTTAAAGAGGAAATTCCTCGGCGCCGATCAAATATGTCGCCGGGTTTGAAAAATTACCTCGCTAAATGCAGATCTGCATTTAGCAAAGTCCAAACAAGGCGCGAGATCAACGGGGATTGAAAAATTGCGCAATGCAGTAGGCGTTAATGGTATGGATTGAGTACAACATCCGCAATTCATCATCGTACGCAAAGAGCGAACGCTTAGCGTTGTGTAATGCGTTCGGCATTATTCAGAATCCTGATTCCTCAGATTTTACTGCTTGATGATGTTCGCCTTCATGGCCGCCTATTCCGCAATATTAAATCGAATAACGTTTACGACATTCGGTTTCATACGGTGCTGCGCTGTGAACGCAAAGCGTACACTTTGCGTTCCTGATCAACGTTTTGCAAGCGACTAGTGCGAACACAAATTTAATCTATGTAACGTCACTGAAATACGTTGTAGTGCTATTAAAATTGTTACTGATGATTAATGCTTGGCAAAACTGTATGAGGAAACGTTTTTCAGGGATTTTTGGCACATCTTATACAAAGTTGTCATCGGATTTATGGTTTGATAAAATTAGACGTAAAAGAAGGCAAAGAGAAGAAAAGGGGTAAAGCATTTGTCTACTTAACAATCTTAAATTCTAAAACGTGATCATTATGATTCTTCACCACATATGCAATTTAAACTGAAAGAGACTTGTATACTTGCTCCCAATAAGTCAGTTTTTGATTACCTCTCGCTGTGCAATGAGTTTTAATGTCGCGGATTAAGTTTTTATAATAAGATAAGCGAATGCAAACAAGCAATCTACGCTGATAAGTCTATTGAATTGGTCATCAAACGAGGAACAATCTTCTATACCTTGATGTTAATTAGTTTGATTGGCGGTTTACAAGGCGGAATAATCGACCTAAATTGTTGTTAGGTTTTAATTGATAGGATAAGTGACAGGAGGCGATCACTTATGCACAAGGCGAAGTAGTTACGACGAGAATTAAATTTTCAATCGCCTCTAACGTCGGAATTCGTGCATTATGACTGCACTTCAGGAAGCCGATAAAACTGACATATTAATTAAAATGTAAGATACGTTCGAGTAGCGAAACCGCAGACAATCAGGAAATATGCTACTACCAATGTGCATTTCAAAGGGCAAAAAACGTGGATACCTTGGCGGGCAAACCAAAATTCTTTGACACTTCATGCCTTAGAGTTGCTGATAATCTACACAATGTAGCCCATCCATTGAGAAGATGCTTGTTCAGTTCTGGAATGATGAAGACTCCTTCCTTTTTCAACAGTAGTTAGTGGATAGAAAAAGAAGAAGTTAGTAGGTAGTCATGTTGGCATGTTAAAACCAACATAATGAAGGATTTTCTGGATTTAACTTAGCCCCTAATTTTATTGACGGAAACCGGAAGTAAGATAGGGCGAAGATGTCTCAAACTCAATTCCTTGACAACATGATATTCATGATAAAAATTAAAAAAGGGAAATATCAAGATATCGAGAGTGATTCAATCTGTTGGCTTGCCTCGCTCGGTTAATGTGCCTTGATATTACTTGGATATCCCCAACACTACCCTTGGAGAAGCATGCTAAGATTTGATGTCAACAGTAATCCAAATAGGGTGGGTAGCGATAGTGGCGTGTTAATATTAATTTATCAAAGACTTCCAGTTTTGTGCTGTTCCAAATTATTATGCACTAAAGCTAGACCTATAGATACCTAAATTTTATTCTATAGATACCTAAATTTTATTAAGAAATATAGATTGCAAACATGTAATGGCGTAAGGGGTAGTTGGAAACTCCACAATTTGAAAGAAAGTATTATTTACAATAGCCAACATGCAATACAGATATAATGTGTTGTGTAAGAAGCCTTTAGGAGATGAGTAAAAGGGAAACATAACAGATGGCTGCGAGTAATTACGTTCATTAGAACAAGCAAATCGTGGATTGCGGATCCGGAATACGTGCCCGTTGATTATCTCATTTGCAAACCAAGAAACACCTAGGGAATGACACTTAGAAAGACGTTAATGACTAATTCCAGTCAAATGGCCTTGATTATTGGCTCTTCCAGACTGCGACCACAACTCTTACAAGCTTTATTGGCGACGGGACTAGCATAATCAACTGTGAAATCACAATGGAAGAACGTTTTGCAAAGAACTGAAGCGTTGCTTCACCAGACTGCTGGCTTAGGTAAATAACGAAAAACTTCCGAGCCGTTCTTAGAGGCTAATTGACTTAGGTGAGTTTGCTAGAGAAATGGAAGCGTTGCACCGTAAAAAGTTGCTTCATAAATTGAAGTATTGAAAGTGTTTCAATAGCTCTCACAAATTAGTGGTTTTCCATATTTATGAGTTCACACGTGAACATATTGTTTAGTGTTGCTAATGTTTGCATCATTAAAATATAAAGTGAAATACCTACGTTACAATAAAAGGTACTTTGTCGTTTTGTTTTCGTATTTAGTCTATTCATCTAAACGAAGAATGATCTACATTTTTTCTGTTACTCTATAATGTTTCAATTCTATCGATAGGTATTTGTTTTTACTCTAGTTTAGTTTTCTGTCCAACACGCACCTTCCTATGGCTCCTTTAGTGCCAACCTAACGGGTTTTCAACTGTGTAAAAACAAGCATTATTTTTTCCCAACGACAATCATTCACTTTAGCTTGGTCCTCTGAATTGCAGCTACTTGATCGTGTTTCTCCATTCTCAAATTTTACTAACTATAGTAAGGGAGTAAATTGCCAACAGTCCTTAGCTGTGTCTTACTTAAATTTATATTTAGACCAACCTTTCTTGAAGCATCATCTACATTGGTGTATGCGGACTACCACTGATGTGGATTACCACCGACTTGAATTACCACCAACGTGGATTTACATCCTGCTGGAACTACTAACCGACTTGGTTTACTACTGTAAGAATTGTGTGAAATATATGAACTACCACGAGCTGAGATATTACCGGCTTGGATTACCACCGATTTGGATTACATCCGACCGGAACCACCATCCCTGTGTTTGACGCCGATTGGAAACACCTCCGACCCTATTCTACAGCCGTTGCTGCAATAAACAATTCGGTAACACTATAGCATCTTTATGAAGTAATTTGTGTTACTAACCTTTGAAAGAACTTATGTTTCGTCACGAAATAGTCTATAATGTAATAAACTGCCTGTATTGTTTTAACTCGAATTCTTTCAAAATAGTAACTTATGTGTTCTTGTTTGTGCAGAGCATACCGTATTTTAGCCCCGTATTTTTACAGGTGCTATGGCTTAGGCAACTTGTTATGTTGCAAAGAAAGTGGATCGGTGGCATGAACGGAAATGGTTATTTTGAATCGGAAGCCAACTTGGTAATAATCCACAATTTTAAAAACTTAAAATAAGAAACAGTTGAAAGTTAAACCACTAGATGGTGCTTAACAGTTGTCATGAAGTTGGGGGTGGTCCACATCGGTGGTACTGTAAACACCCCATCTACATCCTTCATCATGAGTAGAAAATCTCTGTAATTATATGCTATATAACACCGTCGTCAGCATATCAAAGGTGATTTAACCATCATCCATTGATATTTACTCCATTTTCTCTCAATTTGGATACTTAAATATATCCTCAAATACAGTGTGCGTTTTAATTCTCTGCTCACTATCCAAAAACCATTCACCAGCAAATTATTTTCCCCCATGTATATGAAATATTCTTCAATGCGCCAAGGAGCATAGTAATATGAAAAATTTAAATTTCCCCTTGAAAAAAGTTGTTTATAAGCTCGCTTCAGAGACCCAAAGAACTGTTAAAAGAAATTGCATTATGTACTTCAAACTATGCAGTTACCCAAACAAAAAACTTTTTAGTTTGAGAGGTACTGCGTTCACCATAACATCAAAGATCTGTATCACCCTATCTTTATATGTGTTTATGTATGACCGGGCGGAATTGGTCACTTTATACCCTATTTTTGGGGGCGTATTGTGTCACTTTACAGCTCAAGGGACTTAAAGTACTTTACGGCACGCTTACTATCTTGTTTGTCAGTTTAACAAGCAGTGACAAATAGTGACATCGTAGGTTGTCGAAATGTATAATAAATATAAATCTGGTTTTAATTGTGAATATTCTGGTCTCGACCTAAAATGTATGCACCTCGTGCATAATTAGCGTTTATGGCCTGCGGTTGCACCTTCGGCTCTAATCTTCACGCCGTGAGTCATAAACGCCTTCTTACGCCCTTGGTACATAAATATTAGAGATATTTTATTGAAATTTGCTATATTTACAAATGTTTAGCCTCATCTTGCCTTCATTAACTCAAATACTACATTGGCTTCTCCTATTGTCCTAATACTCTTCATATTATTCGTTGCTTGTTTAAAATTGTCTACAATGATGGTAGGTATATATTCCCAACATACATTTGACATTTTTGGCCTTTCTGGTGTATTGTTTCTTCCGACGTTTTACAGTCGTAGAGGTCCGTGCAAGAGATTATATTATATTCTATATCTATTCTTTGTTGGCGGCCAGAGTTTCACAACTATTTATTTCGCTTGTGTGTTTGTTTTGTTCCTTGTATACATCGCTCTGACTTATTTATATTGTTTTCCTTTCATAACCAATAGGCTGTAAGGTTTGATGAGTGGAGACTACCACTGATACGGATTAACAAGAATACGGGTTTATATCCGGCTAAATTACCACCGACTTGGGTTACCACCGATGTGCATGTATCTCAATGGAGCTACCATTGCTCGTTTACCACCAACTGGGAACACCTCGTCGATACTAAATCCATGTGGTGGTAATTTGTATCCGTGCCAGAAGTAAAACCACCCACATATTTGTACGAGAATCGATATCCAAATCGGTGGTAATTCTCATTGTTAGTAGTACTGTATAAAACCCTAAGGTTATTTCTCTTTCTACTTATGTAGATTGGTTTAACTGTTCCCTTGCTTGTTTGGTATCATATTAAAGAGTTTTATCCATTATCAAGTCAATGTTATCGTATCAGACTAATTTACATAATTTGTGTATAATTTATATATTTCCTTTTGGGGTTGCTTTGGTATGGCGTTTTAACTTTTACATCGCCCCAACTCTTGCAGTTTGGTCTTCCATCTTTATTTAATTATCAACATTCACACCAACTCAACGAGTTTCGCCATTTCTCCGTTCGCTAACCGCGAGTTCATAACACAAGGCTCTGCAAACACAGCGTACGTAGAAAGCGTCGACTACAATGCAGGTAACACTAAAGTTACGCGATTATTTCCGCGTGTTTTGTTGCACACAACGCCGTCGTAAATCCGAAATGTCGTTCGAATGCGCGCGCTTAATATAGTCATGAGCTTAGAATTAGCGTCGTAATTTCATGCTTCGGACGTTAATTGCGGATGCTAAGCAATTTTCAGCCTCCCTAAGTGTTGCCCGCGTCGAGCAACTCGCAACACTCACCTTGCTCCGAACTTTCAGGCCTTCGGCAGTTTTTGAGAATAAAGCCTTCCCGGGCCCAGATTAGAACGGATCCGAAGATCCTCAGCGGACTTTTTACGCAACGTTGGGCCCGTGGTTGCAGGCGGATCGGTAATTTCTGTTAGAACTCGAATTTCGCCAAGCTGCCGCCGGGAACATTAATAAATTTTAATAGAGGTGTACTCCCATGTATATTTAATATATCTGGCGGTTAGTGCCGACTCAGAATTACTACGGAATAGGGGAGGTTTAAAGATTAATGCCGACGCTGCCGTGTTATGATTAAAAATTGACACCGGCGCAAAAGAAACTATATCTCGAAGGAGGAACACCTTAAATTTTCCACGAGTCTGTTTTTGTTTCCGGCATTAATGCATATTTTTCGGAAGATGCTACTTTTGAAACAGGTAAAATCCAGTGCATCGTAATTGTAAAAATTGCTGATTGTATTAAATTTCTTTAATGATATGTCTATATCTCTCTCCATAACGATTAATCCCAATATGCAACGTAAGCTCATAAAAAATTATCCTATCGTATACGGAAATATATATGGCAACTAATTTTATGTGGAATTTATTCATTTGATAACGAGCTACTTATAATACGCGATATTTATGAAAAACTATCGTAATAGACAGAGCAGCTCGTCAGAAAATATAATGACCTTGATCGAACATTTACTAAAAATTGTACACAACCACTACACAAACTACATCTCAGCGTATGATATAGATGTGCCATTTATTTATTAATTGCGTGACATCTAAGGAATAATTGTCGTGAAAAATGTGTTATATATAACTAAACTACCGGCCATGAACATCCTGCCTGGTGCGGATCGGGAAGACCGATGGCGATACCTGTGACTTCGGCGAAGGCTCGGATACTGCGGCACATGTGTTAACTGAGGTTGTCGATAGATTTGAAGCACGTCGTCACGCTCACGACGGGGACAGAATGATGGCGAGTACTACTTTGGAAAAATTAATTGGTTCTTAACGACATATATGCTATACATAAATAACTGTGATAAAATACATTAATTGCACGAGGTATTTAATAAATGCAGAAAATTAGGTCGAAAAAATTTACATGTAACAGAAAAACTGATCATGAAGAAAATCGTATCGACCCATTTATTAAATATAGGCAGCAGTTGCTCGGTGATTGCGGTGCTCTTGCGAGATCAAAAATTGATATTTGTGCCGGAAAATCCTGAAAGATAATCACGGTTATCATTAACTGTTACATTGTGCCATTCCGCTAA
The DNA here is from genome assembly GCA_940337035.1 of Agriotes lineatus. Classification (NCBI taxonomy): domain Eukaryota; kingdom Metazoa; phylum Arthropoda; class Insecta; order Coleoptera; family Elateridae; genus Agriotes; species Agriotes lineatus. The sequence continues at coordinate 108,095,024 of OW679197.1, read as the reverse complement.
TTCCGCTGACTGGGAGACCCGCGTCCTGGTTTTAATTCATTTGCGAACGGAATCGAGTCTGCATAATACGGGAGCTTTTATTAGGAGTTCAAGATTTAATATCGTAAAATTAAAATCAGAAAATTTCCATTAAGGATCTCTCTAGGACTTAACATTTTATACAAAGTTGTATTTATTGGATACGTTTACAAAGTTAAAACTTTTAGGTGAAACTAGTTGGCAGGTCGATGTTTTAACCTTTGAACATATATGCACTTACGGCGAGATTTCATAAAACCAGAAATTTTCCAGAGGATTTGTTTGGCAAACAGCTCTCGCCATAACGTATTAAAACGGGCCGGAATATTCCTATCAGGTATTTCACTTACATGAATGATTAACGACGGACGTGATTCTTTAGAGCGCTATTCTCATAAATATTCGAATCTTATGCACGTACATCTCCTACTTGCAGGAATAAATGTACGTCGTTCCGAAGCGCATCCCATATTTGCTATTCATAAAGCAGTATGCAGATGCAGATAGTCGTCTCATTTCCATGTGCATTTCGGATTCATGCTTTACTCACGCGCCCCGGGTGCACCGTCGATTTTGAGGCGCAATTTCAAATTAATTCCCAGTTGTTATTGCTTCATAATTCACGCCCGGAAAGGTCAGGCTAAAAAGTAATTGCACGTCATACACACGGCAGCTGATTAATTTGGAATTTACTTGCTGTCGCGGATCGGATGCTGCTCAGTTTATTCGGGTGCTTATGGCTAGCTCCGGACTAATTAGGCAAAGATTAACATATTCCGGACTAATTGGCGCATGCGCGGCGCCTCCACCAATTTTTATGAGAGCTCGCACTAAAAGCAGGCACCAGCGGGTGGTTACTTAAAGCCCATGCATAATGACAAGTTACTTTATTCCAGATAAACACATTGTATAAATCGCCAATTTGTATGCGTGCGGCGCCTGAATATTTCACGGTACTAAAATAGATGCGTCCTTTATTTTGCGTCCATTGTCCATTAACGGCTCGCCCGTTACACTGTCGCGGCTCAAATTGCGCCCTAATGTGTATGAGCCTATTTTTGTAATTCGCACGTTGCATGTCTGGCAGTTATGTATTAGCTTTTGTGTTTCTGTCATAATAAATTCTACGTGTACTAATACATAGGTTAGTGTTGAGATGTTAGTAACCTTTTCATTGAGTTAGTTACTTAATACTGTCGTGTTCCGTACATTTCCAGAAAAACCCTTAAATCTCGAACTTCATATAAAAACCAGTGTTGAGAGTCAGTGTCACAATCAGAAGTGTTTTTTGGCAAAAAAGAGTTTGGTTTCTCGTCGCTCATAAAAAAGCTCAATTTCCATAATATGGTAGATTAGACATTGCAGAAAATACTTTTTTTATTGTTATGTCCTCGTGGTTAAGGCTAATTAAAGATGTAGTAGTGGAAATATGTGTTTATTAAATATATACAACTTAGATCTCATACAAATACAAGTTACTGTTAACAAGAGCACAACTCGAATGCATTAAAACTAACCCAAAACCTTCGTCCGGGTACCTGCCTTTGTCCCTTAGGATAATCCGCAGTTACACAGCGTTGCCAAACCTCTGCTACACCACATTTATTTTCCCATTTTATTTGCAATCTGTACAAATACATTTAGCAAATGGTGTGGTAATCTACGAGTAAATGACCTGTAGAAGAAAATACTATGTAGGTACAATCTTCAGCTTTGGTCTATATATTCCGGAAAGAATTAATGCTCTTATGAGATTATATGTGACAATTTTATATTTCGTAAGAATAAAGATATAATAATGTAATCAGCAAATGGAATGCCACTAACTGAGGCTGAACTAGAGAAGGAATTACTAATACTGGTGATAATGATAATGAATTTGACGATGACTTTGATACCTCCATTGCTCATCTGATAATATTAGCAGTACTTCGTCTTCGGGCGACGATGAAGACTTCTCTTCTAAATTAGATGAGGAAAGCCAATTCAATTAGGTTTCACTCGCCAATCAAGCTTGCAAACTCGTATTTAGCGTGAAACTTTCACAATTCGACCAAATGATGTTTTAAAAATGATCATCAATAAAGATGTGGCATTAAAAATGCATATGAGGCTCCTATTCAACTAAAATTTTATGGTTCTAATTCTAGAGGGAACGGAAGCTTTTTCACGTTTAAGTTATAGTCTACAAAAACATTCTCCTGATTTTCATCTATTGATAAACATACTGAGTTTCTCTAAATTGAAAGTCAGTGACAATAAATTGTTATATTATCATCCACCCTTTCACTGTACTTTCATAAGCTTTAATATTAATAGGATTGTGTTGTTGCTAAAATAATAATGACCTTCAGATGTGGCTGTGTAGATGGTCGATTTTGCAAATAATGTAGCTGTTTACTGTGAAAGAAGAAGAAAGGGATTCGATAAACAGCTTTTTGAAGCTAAATTAAAAAGAAGCAACATTTCTTATTCCCAGCAGCAAGACGTCACAGTATTTAAAAAAAGGTTGGCTAGATGTTTCCATTTGTAGCTTTCACAACATTGAAATGAAAACAAACCGGAATTGGTCGAAAAAAAAACTAAAAATGAAACCTAAGTGGTCTTACAACAATATAAACGAAAACTGCGAGTAGATATCTATTTAAGTGACCTTTCAGTCATTACACATAAGTGAGCAGGGCACTAATATGGTTATATATTATCGAACTCATAGGCTATAACATCGTAATTTATAAAGGAGTTATACAAAAACGTACATTCCTTGGCGACAGGGATAAGTTTAGAAAATTACAATTACTCCTCATGGGCTAGAAGGAACAAGGACGAAAAGGGGCCTCATTCGTAGTAATCTGCATTTATAGACGGCTATCAGTTTTAAAGAAACAGGCACCGATAATATTCTAAAGAGTATAGACACGGATTTCGCTAATCATGTTTGCCGAAGTGCTTTCACCGAAATCTTGCTGACCATTTTTCCGGCGCGAAGCTTTAAGAATGCGCCGTTGAAAAATTACAAGCGCCAATGTCTTAACTTGAGGTGAAAACACAAGTATGAGGAGTACATATATCTGTGCAACAACCCGAAGGGGGGGGGGGGGGGTACAGTAGGGTATGGTGGGGTAGGTTGTTACATTGCAAATGATGTTTGGAATCTATATTTATGACACTAACAAAATTATTTCATGTCATTGTATTAACGCGTTTGAAGTGAATTAGTTACTTTTGCAATAACAGAGTTTAATCTGCTAGACGGTGAGTAATCATTTAATCTCAACGATTCACAAAAAAAATACATAATCACACTTATCACCAACGGAGCTGGTTGTTACATGTAACAACTTTCCCCCGTCAAGCAGAGCTAATTGAAACACGAGTTTTAAAGAGCTGTATTGCATTTCAGTCAAAATGGTGAGAAACTATAAAAAGAAGACTGATAGGGGAAACATACCTCTCGCGGTTTTTGAACAGGGTGCTCATGAAATTGCGGAAAAACGAATATATATTCGAGATGCGGCGAATAGATTTGAAATAAATTTATACCTCAAAAAGAAACGTGCATACCCTGATGGCAGTAATATATCTGTGGGCTACGTAGCACATCCAGAACTTTTTCTGATCAACAAGAGATCGAACTACGCTTAACAAGCGGCGAAGGTTTATTATGGACTCACCACAAACGACCTAAGAAAACTAGCATTCGATTTAGCTATTGCTAATAACATCAATGTTAAGAATGTATGGAAAAAAAGTAAAATGGCATTGAAAGATTGGCTATTGGGATTTCAAAAGGCACACAAATTTGTCGATCCGCATACCAGAAGCTACTACCCTTTCTAGAGCCACTGCGTTCAATCGCCATAACGTGGGTTTGTTTGAAACAATAAAGAAGCCGACCTGCGATTAATTAATAAAATTACTCGATGGTAGTAAAAATCGCAGATCAACCCCCCTACAGTTTATACACCACGGCAGCTCTGAAAACTCTTTACTCACCGCGATGGCCCTAGCTAACTCAAATTTCGGCGGCCTTGGATCGTAGGTTCAAATCATCAGCTGTGTACCCTGGAATGTCTTCAAAAAAGGAAAGGAAATGGAAATGGGCGCCAGAAATCAAAAGATTTCAAATAATAAGAAAATAAACTACAAGGGACTAGCGTTTAATTAATAAGTAATAAAAAAGTCTGTAGTGTCAGTAATAAATAATCAGAATAATTAAAATGCAAATAATGTCATAACAAAATTGTGTACGTAAACTGAAGGTTGCGACACGCATAAAATGAAAAACCCCTTTCGGGTTATTTTAATAACTTTAACAACAAATTATTCGTGGGATAAGCTTATCACAGTCATTTAATAAATCCTTCTGTTTAGGCTATTGAAAATAAAAAAGCGTGACTCTACCTTTTACAGAGGGTCAATACACATCAAAATAGCAACTTTAAATACTGAGCATAATTAACTATAAGCACAAAAAATCAAATGTAAAAAGCAAGAGCCTGTATAAAATTGAACATTAAATGCTAATAATGGCAAAACGTATGAATTTAAGTTCCAAATATTTACGGGTTTAAAATGTATAAATGTAAAATCCAGGTATTGAAGATAACTTGAAATTTAATTCCGGGAGTAGCACTAACTAACCTCGAAACATAAGCTGGACGTGAACTCCGTGGATGCGCCGAAAATTGCTGCGGAAGCATCCTCAAAAAGGCAGCAAATACGCCGAACCCAGCAGGTGTCGAAAATGCGATAAGGCAAGCGCCTTGGCCTCCGAGATAAACTCGTGGTTGTAATTGGTAATTAAGCGCTAAGAAAAAATGTAATTACTATGCGAATAACAAAACAAAAAAGCGCCATCGTACCTGATCATAATCAGCCCTTAGGAAACACAATGCTCATAAAAATTGGTTGAGCGCACGTAATTTGACTTAATTAAAATCAAGCCTTAGCCGCGCCGATGACGGCGGGCTTAGGTTAAGACAGCAAGTGCCTCGGACGAAAATTTCGTGTCCAAAAGAAGACTCGCACTCTGATAGGAGATAGCATTTTACTGCATTCACTCGATGTTCTAACGACAAGCCTGTTTTACTTCTGCTGGACAACCATGTGTCGCATTTGTCTATCGAAGTACTCAATCGCTTCTGAGTTTCCCACCACATACTTCTCATGGGCTACAACCCCTGGATAGGACTGGATACGGTCCCCTCAAGAGATATTATAGTGCTTATGCTAATGGATGGCTGAAATCGCGTCCAGGAATCCCCATGACGATTTACGATATTCCAACAGTATTGAATGAAGCACTACCTCATGCCACTACACCAGCGAATAATCAAAATGGATTTGTAGTTACAGAGATTTGGCCATTCAATAGGTAAATTTTTCAAGATGATAAATTTTTACTATCGGAAGTTACAAACAGAGAAGTGCATAATGTTGAAAATATTGGGAATGATGAAAATAAAAACAATCACTCATCAGTGCACCCATCAACTCTGAAGAAGATGGTGATGATCTTGATGATCTGTGCCTGGTCTGTTTGATGCCTTACTCCGAATAAATAAATGAAGATTGGATTCAGTGTACCATGTGCAAAATATGGGCACACGCGTCCTGTGGTAATAAGGCAGTTTATTATGTTTTCTTAAACTGTATATCTGATAGTGACTAGTTGTAAGGTGGATATATTCCTTTTTCCCTTGTTTCATCATTATTAATGTTTTCATTGTTTTTTTTGAGATATCTAATGAATAATTATTATTTCGTACCTACTTTAAATATGTTTTAGTTACAAATACAGTTTATTTTCTGTCTAACATACACTGTAACAACTAATCTCTCATGGTGTAACAACTTTCCCCACAGTGGGGCATATTGATACATTTTGCAATAGTGCCTTGGAATATAAATAACTTTTCTACGTTTGTAATAAAATGCGGATTAAAATTTGTAGTTCCAATAGTTCAAGTATTACTGATTACTTGAATTGATTAATTTTTTAATTCGATGCTTGAGTTGTGTAAAAAAATTTAAAGATGCTTCAATTGGGTAAAAAAATTAAATCGTTGAAATTGTAACAATCTTATCTTTTCTTATTAATATTTTCATTTACTTGAAATGTCATTCAGTATTTTGTTTGTACAACTATTTTTTATGCTAACCAAGGTCATTATTCAAATCCAATGAACCAAACACCTATCAAGACTGGCATAATTTATAAAATAAAATAATCACTTTAATTTACCTACTTAAAACTATATTTTATTATAATGGAATCTTAAAACTGAACTTTTCTTTCGTACAAAACTTATTATTATTGGAAATATTGTCTTTAAAAATTGTACCCTTGCGGCTGTCACAACGCAGTGTCTAAGACAGCCACGTTCGTTTCTATTACTTTCAATTTAAAGCTTTTTTGAAAATAAAAAATTCTGGCCAGCTCCTATTTTTAGCCGAACATCTCGAAGTGGAATTTAGAGCCGATAAATAATTCGCTTCCCAATTCTGTTTCAAAGTCACTCAGGGAACGCATTTCATAGATTATGCCCTGTCGAAGCCGTTCAGCCCTTCGTTTTGGTTTCGGAGGAAAACGATACGACTAAATATCTCTTACTCCTAATGCAGCAGCAGCCTAGCAACTTCGCAACGTAACGTACCTGGAAACAAAAAGTATGTTAATAACTTCATTACCATGAAAAGTGATACAAGCCGTGCAAAGCGAACACTGTTCAAACATTAATCCCCCCGTGTACAAACTCGGGTGATGAATATATAAAGTTACATTTATGCGGAAATCGATGAAACCATTATCAGCAGAAAAACGGGTAAGCAATCTCGGTGCATCGCTTTTTGCATCATCAAATCGCAGCGGTGCAATGTAAAACTGGGACACTTCGTGTTATTGAGCTAGCGATTGATTAGCCAGCATTGTTTTCTAATTAAACCACACAAGATAAACGAGAGGATGTTCAACTGGTGATTACAACGATGGAGTAGGTTGGTTTATTTTTAACCAAGAAGCATGGAAGGAAGCAAGAGGACTTCCTGTGAGCAATAGTGTTTACGACAGTTTTTGAAGCTTCTTGTCTAATAATTTCGCAGGAAATGTTAGTTACGAGGGTGTATTAATAAATAGTTGGCTTTTGTAGCTGGAAAACACAGCACAAATACACATCAATTTATAGTTGCTTGCAACATTTTTGAAACCAAAACGTGTTCATGTTGATTCACGTGCGTTGTGAAGGTTACTTCCTGTACATCATTTATAACCATCAGTTGTTTACTAAATTTCATTTACTTTGCGTGCTTGCCAAATTTATGTTGTATTTTATATTTGTCACGAATAATAAACAGGCGGTCGAGCGAAAAGCTTGTTTTTTTGTTGTTGATTCGATAAACAGGTTTTTGTAATTGTGTCTGTGCGGGGAGGCTTCGTCGTGCGGCGGAATATGCGAATCATTTTATCAAATAGTTCTTTTCGAGCACTAGGTAATGCCCGCTTTAATTATTATTTTATAAATTTCTTCCGACCTTATACCGAGGGCTCTTGTTTGGTCACATCCTTTTGTGCTTGCTGCGGCACGAATAAAAAGAGAAGTAAAATTATCAGAACATGCGCAACAATGCAAGAGTTCTCAAAAAAAGTCAGAATTCTACTTGAAATCGTCGGCATATCCACCTTATCCACCGATCATAGTCGAATTTTAACGGTTTTACAAACATTGCTGGTGCATTAGCTTGAAAAGATAATAGAACTGCGCTAAACCGAAAACTTTTCAATACGCTCTCGTAGTTCACCTCATTATTAAATCATCATATTTTATTCGCGATCTCTCGTGTAAACAACAACAGAACGTTTATGGCAGCTTGGAAGCAATAAAAGAATTCCAGGCAAGCCGCGTTCGACGATTCCTTTTATGTAATTACAAGCGAACGGGTCAATTGAAACCTTACGTGCTAAGAGTCCATGTTTTCCATGTATTAGCCGCAATTACCGAAACTGCGCCAAACACGCCAGGAATTAAGGAACGATCTTTTTTTACAGCGCGAAAAGCGCTTTTGCAGCAACAGATGTGCTAGACTCACGTTCCTTACAATATTGACAGAAGCGGCCGACCAGGGATCTCCCATTAAAATATGCAGAAGGTGCTTCTTTGGGCAGCACCTTTTAATCGCCGACATTTTGCGGAAACACAATTTCCCTCCCAAAAGTTCAGTCTGGTTGGCTAATCGGGAATGATTTTTTAAATTTGTAGTCGCAAGACATTTAAAAGTTATTTTATCAAGCGCCCAAAATGACTATTCAAATTCGAAATAAAAGATTTGAGAACATTTTTCGTCTTCTTGCTCCAAATAACAATTTCGTTTATTTAGCCTGATACTCTTTAAAGGTGTTTGTGTGTCCATTTTGTCCGTTTTCTAAGCAGATGCTGAACAGTAAAAAATTTGTCTTTAAAAGTTTTAAATGGCAACCTTCCAAGCGTAATATTTACTATTAAATTGCAAAATAAAAATTTTAAGTAAATTTGTAATTTTCGCAAAAACCCAACGCCACTCGGGTAACCCCCGGAGTGAGGAGAGACATAACGGCGGATGTATCGTTACGGCGTGGGCGATTTGAATATCTGAAAGAACCTCATTGTTCGATCACAAAGAGAAGCACATGCATATTCATATCAACAGGCATGCTGTCTGGCAGATGATAAAATATTAGAAAGCGAGCTCGGCTCTTACATAAGACTCCTTTCGAATTCTGGGAGACGTTGCACTTTGTTGCTTTGAACGTGAGCACTCTTTGTTGCTCACTGCTACCGAGAGGAGCTGTATTCTGCCCGGATTGTGATTTCTAGCAACCTTTTTGGCCAATACATCGATCTTCAAAAGCTAGGCAAAATTATAGCAATGAAAGGCACATTGCAACTATAGTATTAACGTAAAATCCCAATTAGGAATCAAATTATTAATATTATTCTAAACAGTGCAGTGATAACAAAGTGTCACAGATCAAGCTACAAACGAATGTCAACTTATCAACAAACATTAATTTTTAGCAACATATTTTTCATGTCCAATTCCGCACTTACACTATGAAATCCGATTCATAGCAGAGGGATAATGTCTCTGTTGTTCATTATAGACCCATTCAATTATTCGCGATCATTAAGTCAGGTATTTACCAGGAGCTTCCTTTTGTGCCGTTTTACTACATATAATGTATACATACGAAAAGTCTACAGGCTATCTTTCCGAAGGATACATTTGATAAACAAAATAATTATTTTGAACGGTAAAGCGACGAGCAACAATTTACGGCAGGAATAAAGCCTTCTTAATTGGAAATCAAAATGTTTAACCATGAGCAATACTAGGATTTTTGTTTGAAATGCTATGAATATAATAAAGCAAACAAGTATAAGTAACTCTTTTTGTTTGCTTTTGCAAAATAACAAACCGAATTGTTCCAGTTAACAATATTAAATTTATGAATAACCATTTGCCACACAAAATTTAAACGCCCTAGTTTGTTTTTATAGTGTTGATTTAACTTCCCTCGATAACAAAATGGTCATATTTAATCTCACTCGATAATTTGCTAATCGAATAAAGAAAAATATTAGATATCCAAAAGTAAAGAGGCGTGTAGATTGTAAACTTTACGGTAGAACTGTGAAAAACGTGAATAATTAAATTTATTCCAAACTTTTTTGTAGATCTTCTAAAACTTGGCAAACGAATGGGCAGAATGACTACATAAATTTAAGCCAAACTTTCTAGCTTGAAGCTTAAATTTAGACACGACCATGACCCTAGCCCTCGAATAAATTTTGGAATGTTCTCGGCTCTTCATTTAGAGAATTTAAAATAAAAAATAATGCGTTTTGTTGCACTCGGATAGATAACGAGTCGTTTTCAGCACTGCACAGCGATTTTAAATAACGTTTACAAAGAGGCTTCAAACATAATTATTTCGAAAACTTCTTTGTGGTATTCTATTATTCGGGTTTTTGGGTATTTAGTACAAAATACAGACACATACAATGATTCTTAAAGTTAGTGTTCAGAAAATGGGAAAAAGAACTTAGAACTACATACATAAGCGACGAAAAGTGTTTAAAACACACTCAATAGTTTTGTAGAACGAACCTGATGTAATATGTTGATTATTAAAACTTTAAACGAGGAAAAATATGAAAGCCTGCTGATAAAAGAGATATCATTAAGAACAGAAAGAAAAATGTAGAAGAGGTTTGACACAGATTAGTATTTTGAAAACACTTTTTACTAAAGATGTCAAGAAAAAAGGGAAGTCACACAACAGGTTAAAGCACAGATTGGATACACAAAAGAATATAAACAATTGCTCAATTTTCCAACACGGTGAGATACACTAGGCTACGTGAAAAACAGTAACTATAAACGAAGGAGAGAGTTTAAAACACAATAAATCACACTTGGAACTTTAGTATAGAATGTGCACAATATGTGTATTGTTTTTAAATCCATATCCATAGGACAACTCGCCGCGGCCAAGTCGCCGCCGCCAACGCGCCACGGCCATCTCGCCGCCAACCTACTCGCCGCTATACCAACTAGCCGCGGCGAATAATTAGACTTTTAAAAACGTACGTTAGACAGTTATTGAATAGTTTGTATAATTATTCAATAAGTGTAAATTCACGTAAGTTTATCGTTTATCCATTTTGTGCAAATGCTTATAATATTAACTTTATTAAATAGTTTCTATGTATTGCAAAATAAATATCTATGATTATCGTAATTATTCAATAAATTTCTAAATTCATCTAAGTTTTTCGTTTATCCAAATAACTTCTTTTTGTGCAAGTATAATTATTCGCCGTGGCGAGTTGGTACAGCGGCGAGTATCCTGGCGGCGAGTTGGTGGCGGCGACTTGGCTGCAGGGTGACTTGTCCCATTTCGATCTAGTCATATTAACTCAAATTATGAAACATCTAAGGAAATTGATGTAAAAGAAGCAACCGTATCCATAAGACTAAAGCTATACATTCCCAAAACGAAAATAATGTCCAGAATGGAGATGTGGTGGCAATGCTAGTGAAATTGTTGAGGAATCCAACCCCTGACAGAAAATATCATTTACTAGACTCTCAAAACGCAGAGATTCAGTTGAAGACGAAATATTCAACCGACAGTAACCTTGGAGGCAACGACGGTGCGGAAACCCGATCCAACGCAAAGGAAGAAGGGCATACGATTGCAGGATAGAATCAAAATTGTTGAAGAATATAATGCCAGGCATAAAATATAATTTACAAAAAACTCTCAAAACGACGAGATTAAGAAAAGAATCCAATTAAAGATGAAGTATTCAACCAACGGATTTTAGCCATCATAACTTACGCACCGGAGACAGTAATCTTGAAGGCTACGGCAGTGCGAAAACCCAAACTTACGCAAAGGAAGAAAGGCATACGATTACGGGGTAGAAAACAGTACGATGTAACAGGGGCAAGGCTAAAGTAATAAAGTGAAGTGGCAATGATAGGTGGACTATAAGGTTATTAAATCTACAGTGGGAAGACAGGAGGCTGTGGTGGCACTACCAATCAAAAGTATTGAATACAAACCCAGACAAAAAATATCATTTACTATAGAAAATGGATATAATTCCAGTTCTCGGCTAAGCGCTTTATATTAGCGAACACAACCATTGCACCTTCTATCTTTGTTTACATTGTGGTCGTACAACGACAAGAACAGAAACGTAAGCTCACCGGCGGTAGAACCGCAACCGCAATGCGGTGAAAAGAGACGACATTGTTTCGTGTTGTCCAGCAAATGTACGTCACTAATTTTCTAATTCTTATTCCAGACAGTGGTTCCGAGAACCGCACTAAGCCGAGAACTGGAATCCTAGTTGTCATTTTCTATACACTCTCAAAATGACGAGATTAGGAAAAGAATCCAGTTGAAGATGCAGTATTAAAACAATGGATTTTAGCCATATCATCGTATGCATTAGAGTTAGTAGTCTTGAAGTTTACAACGACGAGGAAACCCAAACCCACACTTAAACAAAAGAAGAAGGGCGTACGATTACAGTGTAAACAACAGGATGATGTACCATTCCATAGATGCTCAAGGTGTAATAAGAGTGCCTATACTTTCGAAAAGAAGCACCCCATTATGCTAGATGGTCGTAGTCATTTAATGAAACTCATAATGAAAAGAGACCATAAACAACTGTGGCTCCTCTGTCCTCAACTTCTTTTCGCAAGCATTCAGGAAAAATTCTGGCCCATTTTGGGACGTAACGCAGCACGTCAGACTGTGCAGTATTGTGTACGATGTTTTAAGGCTTGTCCAAAAGGATTTCAATTCCACTCATGGGAGATTTGCCTGGATTGCATTATTACTGCAACGTTCCCTTTTCCTACAGTAGGAATAGTTTATGCAGGATGAATGCATAAACGGCTACTTCATCGCCGCTCGTTCTCCACACTCCGGCGGTTTGTGGGAAGCTGGGGTGGAAGTTATCAAGCATCGTCTAAAGAGAGTAATAGGAAATCCACTTTTAACTTTTGAGCAATTATATACCTTGCTGGTGCAAATTGAACAAATTTTGAATTCGCACCATCTTTCACCGCTGAGACTTCTGGAAAACCGACTCGGCCATTTTCGAAGGTTACAGCAAATAAAGCAGAACTTCTGGAAGCGTTGAGCAATGGAATATTTATCCGAAATGCAGCAACGCCAAATATGAACATTTCCAACTCGTAGCCTAACGAAGGGAGTTCTTGCCAAGGAAATCAACCTGCCTCCGATGAAATAGTTACTAGAAAGAGTATGCGACTTGCAGCCCGGAACTGATAGTGTAGTGAAGGTGGCTACTGAACAATTTGTTAGAAAGCTTACTTCTTTCAACGCGGGGAGTATGTTGCGTATCATGTTTATATTTGTTTCCTTTTTGTTTGTATTTTTAATTTGAATATGTGTTCATTTCCTTGTTAATGTACCCCTGCGCCTGAAAATTTCAGGCAGTAAGACAAGGGATACGAGGGCCACATCTACGCAAATAAAACACAACTATTTGTCGTATTATTAATTCAAGAGCAATGAAATTCAGCATAATAGTACAGTTGTATTACCAATCAAAATTCTTGCAGAATACAACCCCAGACAGAAAATATCATTTAATACACACTCTCAAAAAGTATCAAGTGTTCAACCAATGGATTTTAACCATCATGACGTATGCATCAGAGATAGTGGCCTTGAGAAGAGCAGAGTAAACCCAAACTTATGCAAAGAAAGAAGGGCATGCAATTACAGGATAGAAAACAGTACTATGTAACAGAAGCAAGATAAAAATAATAGTATTGATGTGGGTGGACTGGAAGGTTACTGAACCTACAGTGGGAAGAGAACGTGGTAGATCTAGAACTAAATGAAAAGGAATTTCAACATCAAAAAGATATAGAATGGATGGGGGAAAAGCAAGATTAAACACGTCGCAAGGAGGCGTATGCCCAAAGATGCAATGTCTGATTGGAGATGATAGATACGTAAGGTCTTACGTGCATTAAAGATTCCCATATAATTTGCATTATCAAATATCTATGCTTATATGGCAATCCAATCCAGTATGTGTAGAAAATGAACTACGTCTACGATAGCGAGTTTAAAACATACCAAAGACTTACATACAACTTTAATTTAGAATCAGATAAACTATGGAGTCTGTTTAGAATGTATTAAAGGAAGCTTAGCACTTCCGTTTAGGATCCCCGTGACATATAGGTAGTGTTTAGGAAAGGAATTCGTTCTATTAAGATGAAGTAGTGGTTGCATCCATATCCAATGACACAATCGAGATAGCAGGAACAAGTGCGCACAGGAATGGCGGCAATAAAGGGCAACCTTCTACGCTTCGCTGGAAAGCACCTGCCCACGTAGGTACACAACCTCAACAATGGATATTTCAATCAAGTGCAGGAGTATGTGTGGATGAATACAAAGCGCAGGTAAGCACGTGCACAGGTCTTGTGCAGAGGCGCACAAAGACGGCACAAGGAAGCGGGCGGCGGCGGAATGCGCAACAAAGCCCGACTTAGAATCAAAACTATTGTTCCGGGAATATATGGAAAACGACATACACAAGCATGCATGCATGCATGCATATGAAGCCGCAATAAACTATTTCAATGTAGCTATTTGCCGTTGCAGGAATGCACATGAGAAACTGCTTTCAGGGATAAGTCTCATCAGATATGTAGATGGAAATGTCTGGCATTTCAGGAGAATTTTTAATATGGAAATGTGCCTGTGAGCTCTTTGCTCGGCCGAGTCGTAATGAACTGATGCTTTGGACGATTCGTGCGCGCTGAACCTTTGCAACAATGCCAATACCGTCACTACTTCAGTTATGTATGTAAGCGGGGCGCTATAGTTAAATCAGCCCAAAATGTTAAAGCAAAATCATGCAATATGAGTTGCTGGAGTCTTCCATCGATCTTTTTACTTACAATCAAATATTCATTGCAAGTCGGTGCTTTCAAAGTTCACAATAGGAACATACGATGAAAATACAACAACACCTCTTGTATCAATAAAACGTCTCTTTTGGGACAATAAATTGAGCAACTGAAGCCGAACTGACAAGTAAATAGTCATTTCTTTGGAATATTAATGAGCAGTCTAGTACGTGACGCCCGGTTAGAATTAGCCACGAATAACGAACACTGAAAAAATGTGACTGTAATTCACAAATAAATCCGTCAGTTTATTGTTATGGCTTTTTCCTACTGTGCAGTAAAACAGTAAAACATTGTTTCGAACGAAAAAATACTGCATCCAAGTCGAACAGCTGTAAGTTTGCAGTTTAAAGTGGACAATTTATAAGGTATCTATTAATAAATATAAAATCAAGCAAAACTATTTTATTGATAGGTTTTTTCCCTACGTGAAATGCACACTATAATTAAATCCATATTCAACAGTTTCGGGTTTGACTTGTTTGTATCATTACAGAGTGGTCAATATCAATTGGCAGGACCTCTACATCCTGTGCAATGAAACCTACCACACCGAACGACAAGAAATTACATAACAAACGTAAATCCACAGGACTAACAAATTAGAGTTAGCTTTGATCGAATCTGTTATTTCCATTTAAAGCAAATCTATAAATCTACTAATTAGCACAAAACAAAGCCCACGTATTTTAAGAACTTAAGACCTGCGTTGATCGCGAAGGCTGTTTCCGATTGTCCCATGAATTCATGGCGCGATATTCAGGAAAATAATACTAAATTTGCAAATAACCAACAAGCCTGTGTACCTTGTTTGTTTTTAAACTAAGTAACAACAACAAAGGACAATCTTTCTACTATGTGCTGGAAACTTTTACGTTGGTGACATTTTCAGAGCCAAATTTTGCCCAATTTTGCGTATTTTGTTTGCAGTTACAGTGTACAGAATATATTTATTTTTGATATAAAAATGTGTTGACTGACAGGACTTTTTCCCTTTGTAAAAACCTTTGACGCCGATGTAGTATATAGAACAACAGAAACTATAACCGTAACAGTTTTTTCTTTTGTTTCGTTTGCAGTTTAAATTTATTAGCAAATACAAAAATATGGCACGAATATTTTCCCAAAACAGCCATTATGGACTAACGCGGCTTTGTACCGAAAACTTTTACGCTAACGTAGTTTTTTAAACAAAAATACTGTACCTAAATTCATTAATTTATTAATAAACACATACACACAAATATATTTTTGGCAAGAGGGCCATTGCAGATTATCATGGCTTTTTCCTTAGCGTAATTTTTGACTAAATTTATGTTTATCAAACGGCGTAATTCAACCAATATATATGAACCAAATCGCGTCACCTTACTGCAGAAGAGTATCAAATCAACTAGTATCACACCTTTTTTTAAATATCAGCCTCAAAATTGGATTGGTTTTTCACCACTGTGCAAATTCAATGAGATTTTCAACCATTTTCAGTTTTAGTACGTATGAGAAGTTACAGAAGTGGCTAGTTTGACCAATAAACAACCGGCCATATTCTAGACAACTTTGATACTTGCAAATTTAGTAGCTACTTTCAATAAATTCTTCCAGTTGCCACTTAAAAGTGTCTTAATTGTCTAATCTTCCACATTTACGACGGCTAAACCAATAAAATAAACAGTTCTGAGTATGATATTAGCGACATTACGGGCCATTTCACTCACAGACTGAACACGTTACAGGATCAGCATCCCGAAGAATAAAAAGTTTGTTTATGGCTCTGTTTGGATTCGCTTTAATTAAGGCTAACAAAACTTCCAACGTCACCAATAAAACGGTCATTGTTTAAGGACGACCGGTATCGAGATTTGCGTTATGATCACCAGAAGCGACGCGTGCAGAATAATCTGGTATTAGAAAACAATGAACTCCAGAGATCGTGTGCAGAATTCGTACAAGGGTTAAACGAACCCGCATAACCTGCAACGTGCGGCGTCGAATTTCCAGGTTTCCAAGGTGGAGGTGGAGGATAACGAAGCGATTCCTTGGCGTTGTAACGACAAGATTACAGCAGCGATTAGTGCGGATTAAAATGCGCGAAATGTTTACTGCGACGGCTTGGATATTTTCCAAAATTCGAGATTTACGGTCTGCCGGGCCGGGCTGATTTGTGGAAAACCTAAAAATAGGCACCGATAAATGGAATTTTCGGCTTGAAGCAATCAATTAAGATAAGCCGCATTTTTAAGTTTCGCGCATTTCGCCAGTCCGCAACGAGATCAATTACGAATTCGCCATTGTTGTAAACATTAACGCGGCTTTATCGTCCGTGTCATTTTATGGGCAAGCAAATCATAAAATCGCGGTTGGCTAATTTGTGCGTGGGCCACTTGATATTTTATAGAATATCCGCGTCGAAGATAAATTTCGGAATAAATTGTTGTCGCAGGGCCGTAGCCAGGACATCAACATGACAATTTCTAGTTTGGGCGTTAAGAGCTGTCTAAACAACATCGCACACGTCTGGACACTTCATCTGCGGACGTTGTGTACGTGTTGAGGCCGGTAAATGTTGTATAATCGACGCCGAATTGCTAGAATCCTTCTACGTGTCGTTACCTACCCTTTAAGGTACTGTTTCCTTGTTTGAAATTCTTTAAATAAAATCACAGCCAATGTGGAAATTCATTTCTTTATTTTTTAGTTCTATATAGTTAAAAACTGGTTTTACAGTTTGCATCCTCACTCGATTGTTATGGAAAATATACACATCTGAAGTTACCCAATCCCTTTAATTTGTATATAGCCAATTCCATAGCTGCCCTAATCACATACATTTATCTACAGGTTGTACTAACAATACAGTTCTTTTTTGTCACTACTAGCTTTTAAGCCCACCACATATGTGGCCTTAGTCTAATTAAATAGATTTTTAAAATTGAATTATAAATACAAAAGTTACAGAAGAAAATATTTTGAAGTCCTTATCGTTAGTATCGAAAGAGTGTTCAAAATTATGGACTAAATAAGTACACATTTATTAATATTGCTAATATTGAAACAGTAAAAAATAAACACTAGGTAATGTGAACTGCATCGATTCGAAAAAAAAGTCGTCATCGTTGGGATTCGAACCTGCGGAATCCGATTGCTAGTCAGGCGCTTTAACGCTTCATTATAAAGGACGCGGTGGACACAACCGCCGATCGAGTACAATGTCTGCCCGATCGTTGCTAGTTAAAAAGGTGGCGCAGGCACAACATACGTTTATATATAAGGATAAACCAGGTTGAGAAGACCCAAAAGATTTAACAAAATTAATTGAATATATTTCCTATAGAAGCATATTGAATAAATGATAATTAAACACTTGAAATAAATATAACACAGTACTTACTTTAGTGAATTGAGTCTTTGATTTGTGAGTAGAAAGAATATTTGTCATTTTGATTTGATTATTGTTTGATGGTTGTTGAAAGTCAAACTGACATTTAGTAGCAGTCAATAGTTGAAAATTCATATAAAATTAGAATATCAAAGAACAGATAACTAGATTAACGACCCACACCCTATTAAGAGTCTCAAATTGCATTAAGTAATATTAAAGTAAATAAATATAGGATTTAAATGTAGAGTGGTTTCTTTTAAAATAAACAAAAAACAAGTTTTTTTTTGTTTAAAACTGTTTTTTTGTTTAACACATGTTTTTTGTTAAAAACAAAGAAGACGTGTTTGTTTATGTTTAAAACGTGTTTTTTGTTTGTTTAAAACGTTTTTAATTCCGGACGTTGAGGATGTACCTACTTGTATTTAGCAGGGAAATTCCCTATGAAACTGAATCAAGATTATGAATATATGCGGCAAGCATATATTCAATTCAACTTTCAGTAACTCTTTGCATTTGTGGCTGGACGCACGGTGTTTTTACATATAAAAATTTAATATCAAAATCCAAATTACGGACTGGAAAGAGACTAGATCCCGTCTGGAATTATTTTATAAAACTAAAATCAGACAACAATAAATGCGTTGGAGCAAAATGTAAAAAAATGTGGCAAAGAAATGACGAAATTTAGTGGCGCGCTTGAAAACGCATATAGAAAAATGTGGCAGTAATAACAGTGGTCAAAAGCAATCTAATATTGAAAGTGAAAGTGATGCCGATAGTGATGATGAAGACATTGTTTTAGCACGATTGATATTGATACTAATGTGGCATCAAAAATTAACGATATCAACTTAAAAATAAAAGCGCAAGAGTATTATATGTCTAAATTTAAAAAAAAGTCAGTTGTCTTGGACTTCGTTCAGAAAGATGCATGTACCATATCAAAGACTACCGAAATTGGATAAATCTTTTAAAGGAGTTTAAAGAAGACGCAGCATTTGCAGGTTTTGATATCAATCAGTGTCAAAAGCGCATGGAAATGGCGATGACTCCTTGTCACTATTTAGCCAATTTATTTGACCACCGTTTTCGAGGCAAAAAATTGAATCAAAATCAATTAGAACTAGCCATGGCGTATGTACATATCTATCATCCTGAAGCATTACCAACTAATATCAATTATCAGGCAAAGACTTCACCATTCAAGAAGTATTTATTTAGCATTCATACTATCGAAAATGGAAATTCTTTTATGGTGGATGTCAATTAAGAGCAATCTTATTGTAGTAACTTTTGATTTAGTGATGCAGTTACATCCTGCACTTCCTTCGTCAACTGGAATCGAACGATTGTTTTCTTCGTTTGGGATAGTTCACTCGAAGCTAAGAAATCGACTAGGAACCAAAAAAGTGTAGAAACTAATGAGCATTTTTAAAACGCTTAACAAAAACATCCCTTCGCTTGAATAAGTGTTTTTCTTTATTTTATTTTTTGGTTATGTAGTGCTTTTTCTTATATACATAATTACATTTCTATGTAACTACGTTAAAATACATATCTATTATGTACAGTATTGATTTATTTTTATTTTTCATTACATTTAAGACTAACAATTCAGAAAAACATGTTTAAAACATGGCAGTTTGAAACATGTTTTAAACTCTTGTTTAAAACATACTTGTTTAAAACATAGGGCTTTGTTTTAAACATGTTTTAAACATTTGTTTAAAACAATTTGTTTTCAACGTGCCAACCCTGGTTTTAAATAATTGAATTGATTTATTATTATCATTAAGCGATTAAACTGACTTGGTCTATAAAAAAGAGCGTGGGCAGCTAAGATTTCTAATCATTAAAAAAATCAACAAAATACTATGGAATAAAACATTTCATAAATTCAAAAACCATTGGAATATCGTCCTGAAATGAAATCAAGAGTCGGAATTACAAATCCGTTTTAAAAATCTACAAAAACAAAAAGTATTAAATTTCCAGACTATACAAACCCACATATTATAATCAACCATTAGATATTAAGCAACCTATGAAGTAAACTAAAACTTCCTTCTCTTCTGGAAATGCCTATACTTTTTAAAAATATGTTTGTTGTGCCCATCAAAAAGTGCAAATAGAGGTGCAATAAAATATGTAAAATTTGAATGAATAATTGATACTGTTGGCATTTCTACTCAAAAGGACCTAACTGTTAATTCTAATTGGAAATGAAATTGTTTTTAAATAATAATCACGGATTAATCTGAAACCAAGTTTTCAGTAATATTATTAAGTTCTACAAGGGCAATATTTCTTGCAGATTTCTCAAGAAAGTTATAATTCTCATTTCCCTGAAATTATATTTTCAGACAAATTTAGTTGCAAATACTTGATAATCAAATTTATTTACTTTATAATAAACTTTAATTAGTTCTCGACAGTGTACAAAGTAATGAGTTTCTTGAAGCCGTTATTCAAAGGGTAAATACTGAGAAGAACAGTCGAGACAATCGTATCTCTCATGAAAAAACTATATTACTTTTTCAGTGGAAGATATAGAAAACATTCAGAATATTTAACGTCTATAAATAGTAATAATCTGCAATAAAACATAGTGGTAGTCTAAATTGAGTTACGATTAGTTTTAGAGTACACCTGTCAACATTGGATCACAATATTTGGACTCCTCCCTTTTTCCATTGAATACGTTGCCGTTCAGATTTAAAAGCTTCTAAATTCGTATACAGGGTGAGTCATAATTTGGTGTAAAAAATGTAACCAAAGCTTCCTTAGGCCATAACAAAGCAAACAACGTAATACACTTTAGTATGAAAATGCTCCCTTAAAGAGATACCCTGAAAAATTATATTTATATTTAGAAAGTAAACATTTGAATTCTTAAAATCAAGACAACAGATGTTCTTCCAACAACACGGTGAACCTCCTCACAATGGCAGAATCGTTACAGAATGGTTAAACGATTGTTTCAATGGTGGATTGGCCGGTTTGGTCCTGTGACATGGCCGCCAAGGAGTCTAAACTTCAATCCGCGGGATTGCTGTCTATGGGTTTTTTTAAACAGCTGGTTTACCGTGAGATAATTAACACGAGGGAACAGCTGCAGAAAAAAATGTTCCAGGCTGCTAATGAAATTCGTGAAATTTATAGTGTGTGAATCGCTAGTACGACTTTGAAAATTTGCTATAGATTTCTATTTTTTAGCTATTGTTTTGTTAATTTTGAGTTTATTATGAGTATTTTCAAATTAATCAGATAATTACTTTCCGAGTTATAGTCACAAATAGAAATAAATGTTTTTTAATCAAGGCTCTGTGTCCTTTTAAGGAAGCATTTTGGTACTACGGTGTATTAGTTTAATAGCTTTGTTTTGGTCTAAAGAAGCTTTGGATAAATATTTTACACCTAATTATGAGTCACCGTATGGGCCGAAAATATTGTTTTACATACTGATATTGACCAAAATATGCTAACTACACTACGTTTAACGAAGCGATTCAGTAAAAGTCCCTCCCAAAAGTACGTGTAAATCGACCATTGCTATTGGTAAGCCGGTTGTACGCAGCTCGACTGACTGAGAAAGGTCGATGTCACCCATTATGTCTGCATTGGCGTTTGTGTTTATATCTCGGCTTATATTTCGTTTCCATTCGATTTGTTTTGTTTATCAGTATAAACGTTTTCATTTCATATTTTTTAAATATTTCTAACGATTTTCTTCCCAATCGCCTTTTTAAATTTATAAGCCTGAAAAAAGTTGTTTTTTTTGCAAATGTAGCGAAAAATCAGACCTCTGCCTGAAACGTTGTTACAGAATCTGTTCGTTTTAAACATAGTGTAAGATTCAAATTTTAAAAATGACCTTCCACGAGAATCACTTACTTTAGAAAATCAATACAGGGTTAGTTTACTCTATATTTTAAATATTTACAAAATACTAAGTAACAATTAGATATTGCTTAGTAAAATGACAAATACAATAGGAAAATCATTTTAGTCATAGCTGCAATGTTTCAGATTCACTCTTAAAACAGTATTTTAGCCATCCCTAAAGTACTAATATTCTGAGCAATTCTGTTTTAATAAAACCCATTTATTATTAATGTATGTATTTAATTTCGTATAGAAGGTAACACAACTGTTAAATTTTTTCGAACAATAATAAAGGTTACTATTATATACTATAACGGTATGTTGTAAATAAACCAAATTTAAAAAAATACATATCACTGTAAAATATATACTTCAGCTTTGTTAAAAATATCTTGTAATTCAAAATTTTATCTTTAGCACTGATCAATTACGTTGCTGTTATACTCGTATTATATGAAATCTTAAATGTAAATTTCAGAATATTTTGGATGAGAGAGAATCTGAAGCTTCTGTGTAATTGAAATCAGCTACTTTTTATTTAAAAAGGTTATCTTGTTTATCTCCGTTTCTGGTCGAGTCCTTTACTCAAAATGCCTTTTAGGACTACATTTTCCATATATTATTTTAATTTTCTTGGAGGCCAAAGAACAAGCATTTTCACCAGGAGAGTTCGAAGTTTATTTTCTGGTATTACAAAATATATTTACATTTATAAGCACCCGAACTAGTAGTTTTACAAAAACCAATTAATAATGAGTGAAAATCTGAGTCTTGACCATAATACAATTCGAAATTCCATAATGAAATTGTGTCTAACAGCTGACAGCTGTTTTTTCTTAGCCTTAGTAACGTTAATATAGGTTAGAGGCACTACCATATTTACACTAAATACTTTCTCCCTTAAAATTAGACACTGTTTAAAGATTCAAAGCTACGAGAACATTTGTAACCATGTAAGTCTATTTACAGCTGTACATGATATTTACAAGAATTTCTTATTCCCAAGGTTTATATTTAGACGAGGACGTTAATCTACAGCAACTAGCCTATTGACACTAATGAGCCAAGAGCCAGCTCAACATCCATAGCATTAATTACAATTAGTTCTTTTGACATGCAACGGGACGTGTTTCAGCCTAAAACGGCCGTTTGTTAATCTGCGACCAGCCAGATCGGCGTTTGCACCCATCCAAACACAAGGGGAATTACATCGACTAAGGCAACAACGGCAAACACAAACAGCTTCGTTAGGCAATCCAAGCGCTAGCGGAAAATTTACCTTCGTTGTATTTCCATAAGCCGTCGGCGTGGACTATCCACACGGCCATCCTAAAATTAGAAATCTCTTTACTGGGGGATCTGGGCAAACAGGCACAAAGTGAGTGAAGGCAAATGAATGCGGTTAATTTTAGTTGCGTCTGCTGGAGCTCAAGGTCAGGCCAGCGGCAAAAGTGAAAAATTCGTCTTTTCACGTGCAAGGTTAAGAAACTCTTCCCCACTCTGCTTCCTGCTAGCGCTCGCTGGGACGCGATTGTACCAATTCCCATGTCGAGCGAACCCGCAACCCACGCTCTGCTCAAACTCCAGCAGCTATTCTCGGCCGATTATTGGATTTATTAATTAAATTTTGTTTATTGCGCGGCTAGAAACCAATTAACATTTCGGCTGATTAGTCCACAGACAAATATTTGGCCATTTGTAACCGTTCTTATTCACAGCGACGCCCCAGCCAGCGGTCTGGCGAAAAGCTTCGCAAAGTTGTATGGCTTTTCACCACTGTGAGTTAATTTTGTAGTTTTAGTTAATCAATTGAAATTTGCATTCTAACTTACTGATATGAAAAAGTTAATAGATAACAACAATACTAATTGATGACATCTACCAAATCCCCTGTTTAATAAAACCAGTTGCATGGCTTTTCACCAGTATGCAAAAATTCTGCCAAATTTTAAGAATTCAAGATAATTTGAAGCAAAAATGTGAGTAATTTGAGTCATCATTTCTAGCAGTCCAATTTGTCATTCAATAAATATAGAGATTGGCGAGACTTCAAGACCAGTTTGACCGACTCCTGCAGCGCAAGTTACTGTGAAATGTTAAATATGGCATTTTTCCACTGATACTCTCGTTTTAATTTCACCAAAACCACAAACAACACAAACACGAAGAATTGTTATATTCGTTTCTGCCCGATTCTTGATGATCAAGACAAAAATCAGAAAATTTGTTTAAGACAAACACCACCAGTCTCGCTCTCCAAGCTCTAAATAATATTACTACGGAACTATGTAATACATATACATATATAATATATATTCACAACGTTTCGATTCGTGCAAACAAAATATGCACATTAAAATTCACTTTGTTTTCCTTTTTCAAGTACAACTATCCGCGATGATCCCCGGCAGGATGTTTTTACGAGGATAAAGCTGAAGAGCTCAAATATGCGGTTAGGCGCGAATTAAAACGTAAGCGCCCCGGCGGAATTTAAACAAAGGATTAAAGAGGTCCAGTAATTCTTCAGGACGCGGGATTAACGACAAAACCTACCATTTGTGAACTTCATGCTTGCCCGGCTAAATTAATTAATGCTGCGGTTAATACACGTATGATTCGGGCGACACAAAAACGAAACACGCCGAAATTAACGTGGGCTTTGGGCCTGAAGGGTTTCCTACTCTCCGCGGAATTAAATGGAACTGAAAGGGTTTTTCGAGGAGGGTTGGTTATCGAGTTGATTTTGAAATTCCAGAACCCGCCCAAACCGTCAGATGTTAATTTTACGTTAAGAACTGAAATTTACCTCGCTGAAATCCTCGCGCAGTTTCAAAGCGCTTCTATTTTGGCCCGAGCATAACTTCAATAGTTTATTAATTTCGAAGGTAAATACACGTTGTAACTATAAAATCTACTTTCAAAACGCGTGGGTTTCGAGCGTTTGTTGATCTTTAAGTCTTGAAATAGCCGTGACTGAGCAAGTTCACCAGAGGCGAATTTCAACAGCTGATGGACAAATTGCTTTGCTCCATTGCATCATCAAACAGGCTAGAAAAAACTTCAATTTCTCTTTTGTCTTAAACAGAAATCCTACAGGACGATTACAAACAGAAAAGTATAAGAAAGCCGATTCAAATTTATATGACAAATACCAACCATAAAATCTACAATTGGAGATCCTTAAAATCCAACTTGCAGCCAGGAATTCGCATCCATCACAAAATACTGCACAGAACTGCAATTCGCTTCAGCATTTTGCATATCTGAGAACCATTAATCTCATTCGCGAGCTTTATGTTCGAGGGCCCTCTGAGAACGAATCAGGCACGAAGTTATCGCGTTCTGAGCGTCTGAATATTATATGCAATTAGTGTCATCTCGAACGAGTAAGTGGCAGCACAAACGAAGCTGTTTCGTTCGGCAATTTGTTTACTCGCCTTCGAATTTCCAGCTGGGTTTCGTAAACAGTTTTCCGGCGACATCGCTCGGTCATTTACCCCGCGAAAATTCATTATCAGCGATTAATGACTGGGAACCTCGCTAAGCCCCTGTTTCGTACTGCTAATGTTTCCAGCAGAGTTCCCAAACTTCGCAGCAATAACGCATGCATAATTTTGTGCGAGAGCAGATCCAGTTTATTGATCGTTTATTGCGAAATCTGAGACCTACCACCTGATGAGCGGGTCCGGAATAGTGTTTCCAGGCTGTTTTATCGCTTTCAGTTTGAATTTTGATGGTTTCCATTATCGCACAAATTCATTTTATTAAATCAATTCGCATAAATTTCCTCGTTAACCTTTATATTCGAGACACTTTCAAAGCAAAGGTCTCCAATAACCCAGAATACGCAAGCAATACTAAAAGTTGATATTGGTTTTATGGGAAAATCTACAATGAATAATCTCTAATAAATTCGAAGCGAAGGGAAAAATTCATTAGAACATGTCTCAGTATTCACAAAAAAATTAATTAAAATTGGTTAACATTGTTAGTTCACTTTAGCACATTTCAACATTACGTATTATGTCCAGGCGAATGAATTCATTCGAATGAAATAAAATTAACATATGTGAATATTAGTAGAAAAAGTCCTAATAAGCATAATAGACCGTATTAAACGTGAGAAAAATCGCAGAACGCATACTGTCACAACATTCGTTGTAATAAATTCATTCGACTAAATTCCTTCGCTAATAATATTGAATCAACTAACAAACCTATTTTAACTATAACGTTTTTAATAGAATGAACAGGACATTAATAGGTAAAGACACTGATTTTAGCGATGGTTTTGGAATAAGATGTGTGAACCACTTCAAGAAACGCAACGAATGTTACGCAGAACGAAAAGGAAGCCTGGGATGACATGGAGAAGATAGCCGAAAGAAAGTCTGCCGCTTGGCCACGGATGGAGAGAACTAAAATGCAGCGAACGTGGCAAACCGGTTCTGTTTATAAAGGAAAAAAAGGCAAAAACAACCTTTAAAAATTGCACTATTTTTTACGCCTTTAAAACTGCAATCTCAACAGCAGAGATAGACTTAATTAAATTCAGGGAAAGCCAAATACAACTTATCGCATTTATCATTCGGTATAGAATCCATATAACAGTAATTTAAACAAAACACGATTTCTGTCGATCAAAAATACTCCCGCCAGCAAGCCTGATAGATATCGAAGAGATACCACATAATATCGACGACAGTTTGAAATGGGCAATTCGTGCCACCTGTATTTACCTATATTTCATACCTTTCTATTATAGACTCAATTAGTAATAAAGCACGTGTTATTATGTTTATTTACGTAGCATCGCATCATAAGTAAGAAATGCTACGTGAGTGGCCGCATGCTATAAGTTGCAGAGTGTGAACGCGCTAATGCCATGTGAGAGAATGTACCAACAATGCCATGTAATTCGCGGGACAAGGATCAGGGGGTTTGAAACAACGCTGTGTCCCCCGCAAGTGAACTCATTCGCGCCCTAGTAGGTGAATAGCGCGGATCGATTGATTCGCTCCCAAATTGGCCAAGTGAAGTCTTGCGTGTGCCCACCACGGGGGACGTGCAACTCTAGGTAAGGTGCAATAAAAGTGAAATAACACATTGAAGGCACCAACGGTGTCCAAGACGACAGTGCTGGTAGCAGCAATTTCATCCAGAAACCGGCGGTTGCCTGGCATCCTTGTTTGACGGAGTAAAACCAGGTTAGTCCTGCTTGAAACTACGCTCAGAGATCCGACAACAATTACAACATTGTTAATAATTGTTGTAATGAACCATTGCGCAACTATGAACAAGTGGTTTAATAAACCTTGCGCAACTATGAGCAAGTGGTTCACTGCACGATAACGGGGAAGTACCGGCAATCATTCCACTAGCATCACGTCATATGTTGACTCGGCGGATTGGGTTCCCAACCATCAAGGCACGCTAAGAAGCGACAACTTCGGGTCAAATTTATTGGTGTGCGGAACTATTTCGTACCTCGCGTTCGTGAACTTTATCGTCGCACGAATAAATGAACTCCAAACATTTAGTTCTTGCATTTTCCCATGCGCAGTGCGCAACTGTTTTATGTATTTGTGTGTTTATCATTTTCTAATAGATTGTATGTATTCATGTAAACTGTTTGGTTTTTATTACCATTGGTGCTTGTACTTGTAAGTACATCATTTCAGGTGACAACGAGCTGACCTCAACGATATTAGTTTTTCCTTAGCCTCACTGACGATGTGAATAGAGCCTCATAGCTCACCGACTGGATAAGCTAGCCAGCCAGGACATTGCAACGTAATAATTCAGTAGTGTGTAGGGCTGGGTAAAAGGCCGTGTTACAAGTTGATGAACAGTCAACGGTCAAACGAACATAAACCGCAATCGAACAGATTTCCTTTTCAAATGGTACACTATAGTCACGAAATAATCCTTAAAAGAACGGGTTGAATCCGAAAATGGACATGCGTTTCAGATTTATAAAAACGTAATTGCCCTTTCTAGGCTTTGTACAATTATTGAGGACAAGACAAATGGCGTGAATTGACATTTACATACTCGTACATACGTAGGAGTATAAACATATTATTGAATGCTTTACGTTTCGTACACTGTGATAGCGTGTTCCAGGCTACCATTAGGATATTTCGACACTTATTACATTATAAATCATTTATCAAAGTCAATATTATAAACGTAATCTCAAACACTACGTCAAAACGAAAGTTGACAAGGCCAAAATTGGTTGAAAAAGCAATTCAGTAAGAGCTGCCACTAGAAATTTCGATTACTGTTATTCATTTAGCCTCTTCAATGTGCCATATTAGCCACTTAAAGCTATAGAATTTCCACGATTTTTTGGGAAAAAATCTTGCACAGCTACTTTGAACAAGCCGAACATGTGCGTATGTGCAGTTAGAGAACCCAGCAAAAACCGAGTGATTAGCATGTCATCAATATGGATAGACGAAAATTAACATTAGTAAACATTCTTCTGCACGGCAGCGAATTCATGAATGAGTCGATAGAAAAACGGCAGCCTTTCCGGACAAAGACGCAATTCAGCCGTGACCGACACAAAGCCGACACGGATCGCGGAAACGATATTTTCATAGGAAGCGATTGCGATCATAAACAATCGACCGTGTGCAGTAACAATTAGCGCTAGTGCAATAACTCCGGGCCCGGAGCCAAAGTTCAAAGAGCGAATTCGGCTAATTAGCGAAGTTTCGCGGTGGGTCAATAACATTCTCGTCTATTTCGGGAGATGACCCGGGAGATCTCCCAATTGTTTCACGCGATAGCGAAGATCCGATTCAACCAAACTCCGTTTTGGAATCGGAGTGCCATTAACCTCCGCCGAGCCTCTTTTTCGAATTGTTGCCATTTCCGGCCTTGTTGGCGAAATTAATGGTTTTCCTGGCAGGAAAATGGAGCGAATACTTTCGATAGGCAGAAAACCATAACAAAATGAACAATTGATGGAAGTTGGAGATATGTGACTACACGTTTTAACAGTAGTACTAGAAATGAACAACAATATGTGGTCATCACACAAAGTTTCCATCACACTTGTTAGATAATATTCAGCTTCTAGTGAAGCTTTGATATTATCCATAATGTGCTCTCTAGTAGTGGGTATTTTGTACACTTTGAACTTCAATAACTTTATTTAAACTGAGAAGAGTCTTTCTAATATTACCTTTTCATTATTTTACTTAAGATCTAGAACATTTTCTGTAAGGGTACTTTCATCATTTAAAATCTTAATAAATTGCAAACTTTATTGTTCAATTCACTTTTTAATTTTCTATACATTTCTGCAGAGTTAAATTTTCAAAATGACAATGAAACCCTGTTATGTCGCAAGTTCACTTTTTAATCGAATAAAAACTTGTCAGTTCAACTTGCATTCTATAAAGCATCGTTATTGCAACAGCAGTTAACCAGTAGCATTAATTACAATTATTATTAAATTTATCGCTTATCTAGAAAGCCTCATTGTGTTGTACGTCCATTTTTTAAAACAAACTCCTACTTAGATAATTTAAAGCTTTGTTATTGTAGCAGCAGTTAGAAACTAATGGCATTAATTAAAATTAAATTTATGGCTGACTGAGCTCCCTTTGGACCTGAAATTAGGTTGGTTGAATGCCCAAGGGAAGGATGTTATTTGAAGGTTAATTTGAGCTCCAGGCTGAACTTACCAATTACTGGTGTAATAAGCGGAAATGATTCTTACCTAAAACAAATAAAAGTTATTAAAAATCTGCGGATCTGTAAATATCAATGGGTATTATGTATCACAGACATTTACGATTTTTAAATAAGCTGGGCTGCTAAAACATAATTGTCAGTTATATTGTTCAATATAGAAAAAAGAACAGAGAACCTCAGTTAGACCCCTGAGGCAGCCCTGATTCCGTACTTCGTTTGGAAAAATATTTGAGTCATTCATGAACAGCGACCTTTTAGACATAGCTGTCATAATTTGATTGTTGATAAAAATACGAATAGGACCTACGTTAAATCCTTGCGGCATGCCTGGTACATACAATGTAATTTTAGGTCATATAGAAACAGCGACAAGATTATTGGAATTGAAATACCATAAAACTTGTAAGGATAAACCATCTATACACGTAATTTTTCAAAAATTTCAGAATTAAATCAATAAAGAGCACTTCAGTTAAATCCCTGGAGCATCCTTGGTGAAGCATTAGATTAATATAAACAACAGCGAACCTCGGTTAGATCCCTGGGGTAGATACCTGCGCGGGTCCAATATATAAAACCTCCACCTGACCCGCGACCCGCCGTTTCAAACTCGGACCCAACTTGCGACCCGCTATGATTGCATTTTTAAAACAGCACTTAACCCCAACTTCGAAAATTAGACAATAACGAAAGTTATTTTCACGGTCAAAATATTATAATTTTTTCTACACAAACAAAATTTGAAGAAATGAATCTGTACCCACCACCTGAACCACGACCCGCAGTTTTAAATCCGTATCTGACCCGCTACCCATAATATTGATTTAAATCCTACCCGCAACCCGATCTGCAATGCGGGTAACCCGCGGATACCCGACCCGATGCAGGACTCTACCATGGGGTATCTCTGATACAGTATGTTTTAGACCAGGGGTCGGCAACCTGCGGCCCGCGGGCCGCATGCGGCCCTTTGCAACTTTTTGCGCGGCCCGCCAAAGCACCAATATAACTTTAGGAAAAATCAACAAACTTAGAGCGTAAGCGTGCCGAAATGTGGCCTGTGACAAAAATGCGTGACAAACAGGAGCATAGTGGGAAACCTATTTTACTGCGCAAGTTTAATCCCCACTCCCCAGCGAATACGACGTCTCGCTTAGCAAGTTTTGCATTCTTTCTAGTGATGGGCATAATCGGATGATTTCAATAATCGGAATGTTCCATTTCGGAATGTTTATAAAATCGGAATATCATCCGATTATTTTACGGAAGGAAGATGAAGTGCGTGCAAATTTACGATGAGAGCACTCGCCGTCGCGCCGTAAGCCCTTATCTGCGTTGGCATCTATTGTTTGGGTTTGTAGAACGGTCAGTAATAGCTATTTACGTTATTAGACCGGTAGCAACATTTTTATGGCCGCGCCAATACTTTACAGGTCGAACCGTAGGGCGAGACCTGTATGTTTGGCAAGGCCATAAGAATTCTACCGGTCGTGTATCGTATAAGATTTTTTAGGATACTGCATTGGTAACTAGCGTTTACATTGACACAAACGAGTCCGGTAGATAAAATTTACCGGCCTAGACCAGTAGTAGTTCTATTACTACTGGTCTAGGCCGGTAAATTTTATCTACCGGACTCGTTTGATAAAATTTACCGGCCTAGACCAGTAGTAGTTCTATTACTACTGGTCTAGGCCGGTAAATTTTATCTACCGGACTCGTTTGTAACTATGTAGACGCTAGTTAGCAATGCAGTATCCTAAAAAACAGTTTATGAGTTTGAGTGGCACAGTGGGATATGAGGAAATAGAATGTTTTTTCAAATTATTACAGTAGTTACGTTAATAGACCTTCGGAAAATGGTAGTGATGTTTTAAAGTTTAATAGCACATAAAGTACATAATAGATAGTATAAAACAATACTTGAATTTGAAGTCTGTAGGTGTACTATCTAATAATTAATCTACGAAATACCACTGCCATTAGTGCCATTCACGTATCATACACGTGCGCACACGGCGCGACCCGTCGACATTCGCCAACCAGCATATAACAGTCAAGTGAGTCAATACAACATTCCGTATTCCGTTCAGTTCAAATTGGCATTTGGTTTTCTCATTTTGTGTACCTAATAGTAAATTAATCGAATTCCGAAAGTTCCGAATTTTGTGCACCGAACAGTAAAATAATCGAATTCCGAAAAGTAATAGGAACCTTCCGATTTTTTGAACAATCGGAAACTTTCCGATTATTCATTCCGGATAGGCCCATCACTAATTCTTTCATTTCGCCAGTTTGCTACTGTATGTTCATATGTGCGTTCATGTTGACAGCCGGATGACGTTTCACTACAATATATGATATAAAAGCACTATTTAAGTTGCATTTGAATGTGCGGCCCGCATAAAAAAAATTATTTTGAAAATGGCCCGCCGTCCGAAAAAGGTTGCCGACCCCTGTTTTAGACTAATACAAATAACAGAGAACCTTAGATCACTGGAGCGTTTCTGAGGCAGTGTTAAATTAATATAAATGCCAGAGAACCTCGGATAGATCTCTGGGACAATCGCAATCTTGATACAGTACTAGATTATTAAAAATAACAGAGAACCTCGAATAGATCTCTGGGGAATCTCTGATAAAGTATTTAATTAATACCAATAACAGAGAACCTCTGTTAGATCCCTGGATACTTCCAGATACAGTATTACATTCATGCTCATAGCAAAGAACCTGGGTTGGATCCTTTTGGTGTCTGTGATACACAAAGCTCGACAAACCCGGTCGCCCGGTCACCAGAGGACTAAATTTTATCACCTAGCAACTAAAAACTACAGCATTTCAATGTTATAGACTTGAAAACTTATTACGCCTAGATTTTGACAATGTTCTATGCTTCCTTCTGTGACAGCTTTGACACTTTTTGTAGCATTGTAAAATGTGAAAAACTACTGAATACAATAAATGTACAAAATGTATTTTTTTAGAAAATTGCGGTGATACTGAAATTCAGGCGTCCACACACCATTTTCATGATGTAATATAATATCTAAGGATTCCTTTGAAGCTACAGGATATGTTGAAACAAACGGAATTCGACAACAAAAAAAAGATTTAACTTTTTTAGTAAGATGATATCTTTGGTAAGCGTCCGTCCAACTTCAACAGCATCGTGCAAGCGTGGGTTTTGGCGCTATGAATTTAATTAAATCCAAAAATCGGACTTTCCTGTAGTTTGCATTACCTGCTAATCATATCTATCAACGAACCGACAATTAATATGTTCCAACCAGAAAGTACAACTGATAAGTGATATTTTTCAAGGAAACCACGTCATACCAAAAGCCATGCTAAATGTATCTCTACTATAGATACATACTGTTTTTTGGATTGTTTGGAGTTAATAAGCTATACCTATATCAAAAACTGTGGTTACTTTTGCATGGAATTTATGTTACTTGGTGAAGGTCATCTCTGGACCAGGAAGCTTCGAGGGGTCAGAAGAATCATGGAGCCACTGGATAAGGTAGGGTATTTATGTTATTATTAAAAATTGTCTCGACGGGCGAATATCATTTACGTACGATTCGCCGGTGTTTGTCCAGCCCTGCTGATAGAGTATGTATTAGATTAGTACCAAGAACAGAGAACCACGTTTCGATCTCTGAGGCATTGCGGATACAGTATTAAATTGATATAAAGGGTTTCCCAATAGGAACGATATGTTTTTAAAACGTCATAGCAACCATATCTAAAATTTTAGAAATCTCACTAGCTGTCATTTGTTTTTAGTATAGTTTGACAATTGAACATATCAAAATACACGCTTCAACAACGTTTGGTTATTATCTAAATTTTTTTTAGATGCAAATAACAGAGAACTTCGGTTAGACTCCTGGAGCATCGCTGATATAAAACACTAGTATAAATAACAGCGAACCTCGATGAAATCCCTGGGGTATCTCTGATACAGTATTAGATTAATAAAAATAATACAGAACATTAGATAGCTCCCCGAGGCATCTCTGATACAGTATTCGAGTAATACAAATATCAGAGAACCTCGGCCACGTCCCTGGGGCATCGCAGATGCAGTTTTAGATTAAGCAAATACCAAAGAACCTCGACTAGATCCCTAGAGTATTACCGATGTAGAATTAGATTACAAAGAATAACAAAGAACCTCGATTAGATCTCTGGGGCATGTCTAATACAGTATTAGAATAATGGCATTCCTGATATAGTATTAGGTTAATACAAATAACAGAAAACCTCTGTTAAACTCGTGGAGCATCGCTGATATGTATTACATTAGTGTAAGTAACAGATAACCTCGGTGAGATCCCTGGGGGACCTCTGATTATTAGACTAGTACAAATAACACAGAACACTGTATAGCTCCATGAGGCGTCTTTGATACATTATTAGAGTAATAGAAACATCAGAAAACCTTGACTAAGTCCCTGGGGCATACCTGATAAGAGTATTAGAATTATAAAAAACAAAAAAAACTTCCGACTAATCCCTAGAATATGCCTAATACAGTATTAGATTAACACAAATAACAAAGAATCTCGGTAAGACCCCTGGGGCATCCCTGATACACTATTAGGTTGGTACAAATAACAGAGAACCTGGGTTTTAGAGTCCTGGGGCATCGTTGATATAGTATTACATTAGTATAAATAACAGATAACCTCGATGAGATCTCTGAGGTATCTCTGATTCAGTATTAGATTAATACAAATAACAGAGAATCTCGGTTACATTCCTGGGGAAACCCTGATACAATATTGGACTAACACAAATAACAGAAAACCTGGGACATCCCTGATACAGTATTAGGTTAATACAAATAACAGAAACCCTCTGTTAGAATCCTGGGGCATCTCTAATACACTATTAGTTTAATACAAATAACAGAGAACCTCGGTTAGATCCCTGAGGTATCTCTAATACAGTATTAGATTCATACAAATAACCGAAAACCTGAGTTAAATCCCTGGGCCGTATCTGATACACTATTAGTTTAATACAAATAACAGAGAATCTCAGTTACATTCCTGGGGCAACCCCGATACAATATGTGACTAAGACAAATAACAGAAAACCTGGGTTAGATTCCTGGGACATCCCTGATACAGTATTAGGTTAATACAAATAACAGAGACCCTCGGTTAGATCCCTGAGGTATCTCTAATATAGTATTAGATTCATACAAATAACAGACAACCTGAGTTAAATCCCTGAGCCCTATCTGATACACTATTAGTTTAATAGAAATAACAGGGAACTTCGGTTAGATCCCTGAGGTATCTCTAATATAGTATTAGATTCATACAAATAAGAGGAAACCTGAGTTAAATTCCTGATCCGTATCTGATACACTATTAGTTTAATACAAATAACAGAGAACGTCGGGTAGATCCCTGAGGTATCTCTAATACAGTATTAGATTAATACAAATAACAGAGGACCTCGGTTAGATCCCTGAAGTATCTCTAATACAGTATTAGATTTATACAAATAACAGACAACCTGAGTTAAACCCTGGCCCGTATCTGATACACTATTAGTTTAATACAAATAACAGAGAACCTCGGTTAGATCCCTGGGGGTATCTCTGATACAGTATTAGATTAATCGACATAATATAGAACCTTTGTATAGCTCCCTGAGGCATCTCTAATACAGTATTAGAATAATACAAATAACAGAGGACCTCGACTAGATCCCTGGGGTATCTCTAATACACTATTAGATTCATACAAATAACAGATAACCAGAGTTAAATCCCTGGACCGTACCTGATACACTATTAGTTTAATACAAATAACAGAGATAATGCGAATAACAGATAACCTCGGTTAGATGCCCGGGGCATTCATGATACAGGATGTATTAGTAAATACCACAGAACCTCGGTTAGATCTATGAAGCATCTGTGATATAGTATTTTTCTTGAAAAATTTCTTTAATAAGTCATCTATAAATACACACTTTTTAGAGACAGTTGTCACAATTAAGATTGTTGATAAAAAATACGAATAGAACTTGGGTTACATTCATGCCGTTACTATAAAATTGATTTCTTTTAATCACCTCAGCTTTGGTTTACAGCAGGAAATTTGTAAAAAAATGAACGGATCTGAACTACTTCTGCCACACTAAAAAAATGCAAAAGTTTCGACCTACTGCACAAAACAACAAGTTGAAAATATAGAAAAGGAAAGAGCAAACAATACATAAATTGAATATTAATATCAAATAAATTACTACCAATATGTGCTTTTATAAAAATAATGTATTTATGAATATCAAAAAAAGCAAAATTTATACAAATCAATATCAACCCCAGGCACTTTTGTGTTTGCTAAAAATAAAGCTCGTGTACAATCTGACGCTGTAGGAGTCTATAAAATAAAAGCCAATAACATTTTTTTTATAAAATCAATAGGTTCATAGTTTGTGGCATGTCACAGGTAGTTGATAAAGGTAGTCGTGTTCAGTATCTTCAATATTACATGTGAAAGCTGTAGTTTAGATTTCACAACTGTCAGTTTTGCTAGAAGCTTGGACACAGTTAATTTTTTTCGTTCAAACTAGCTGTAGTCTAGTTATCGCTTGTTTCCTGAACCAATTTAATTCTGTACATGCAAACAGACATGTATGAAGGTCTGCAATTTTGAAACCTACAATTTCAAACGATTAGAGTGGAATGCTTAGGAACTAGATTAAATTCGATTAGTAAGTAGTTGAGAAAAGAATGTACTAATTGTGATAATATCAATCACAACTAGTGAGCTAAACCAGTGCCCGCCCTAACAAAGAGCATTTGTAGTCCAAGGACTAGGCCTTTTTATACAATTACTAAGCCTAAGCAACATATCACTTACTTAAACACGCATTATCCACTTAACGATTCCTAATATGTACAAGAACCAGGCACTGAAGCATCATCATTAAGCAGAGTTGCGGTCTTACGAGAGTTTAATGTCTCCCGAGCATGTATGTTTATAACGGACTAATTGCGTTTTAAAAGTCATGAGGTCAGCGCGTTCCTACTCGCAATTGTGTGCGGGAAATACACCCCCTTGTTCAGGTTTTATCATTCCGCACAAGTGGGTTGCCGTGCTTTAAAATCGCATCTCTGGCCTTTATTTAGCAATTTTTAATTTGGAAGGTCCATTGTGGCTATGGGACCTGATTCCCTTTGGACCGGTCGTTTGAGTAAGATTGGAAATTGAACCGTTTGGGGGAAATGAAGGACGTTTGGTTTTAATTGCAGCATGAAAGCGGTTTAAAATGTCGAGCCTCCGAGGCACTTGCCGTTTCTAATATTTTAAGAGCAAATACACTCGAAAATGTGTTTGTTTTCCGTATTACAATGTTTACAGAGCTTTCGGCGTTTCAAAATGGTTTAAGGATCTCCATTCACTATCACTTAGGACACAGGCTTATCAAAATTTGCTTTTGAATCGGAACTGCAATGCAGTTTATTACCATTTATTGGAACCGTAGAATTTATAGAAAAGAATTAGAAATGTAACCAATAATCATAAAAATAAAAACAGTAGAAAACGATTTCTAGCCATCTATTTTAAGTATTCTCACAAACAACAGTGTGAATAGAATAAACATGCGACTATGAGATTAGATGTGTCCGATAAGGTAATAGAATGTTGTTTCACTTCTAGAATAAACATACTAGAGGTCCAACAAAACGAATTTAAATGCAACAACCAAATTCAACATACTACTACTGAACCAGAGCTCGTTTAAGAATGTCCCTTGTATCAATTTGAAAAATCTTTCTAATAACGATAACAAGGAAAATAAATCCAAATTCAACATTTCAGCTTCCAAACACAAACCATGTACTGTATATATAATGACACAGAAGCTACAAATAACTGTAAAACTCAATTTTTGTTAATACACGATTCGAAAGTCAACAGATAAATCAGAGACAGAATTTCAAGTTCTCATAAATAAGAATTATTAGCATAACATTTACATAATATTGGGCATTTAAAGATATCTAGAAAGTATTCGTATCGTATTGTAACAGTTAGTCATTGATCAAAAACTACACATAATAGAGGACCTACGTTAGATCCCTGTGCAACATTTATTTTTGAAAATATATTTATATGAATTACAAGGTGTAACTTCCAGGCACAAATTTCACAGTTAATTATGAAAAAATGAAAATACGACGCGACGCAATCTAGATTAAATTCGTAAATACTTACAGTATTTATCTTTAGGTCATCTGCAGCTGGTAATTACACATCTGTCACAATAAGATTGTTGATTAAAAATATAAATAACCAATAACGTAGATGAGATGCCTGTGGCATGGTCTTGATTCGGTATCAAATCACCCAGTGTTTCAGATATATCTGCCTCTATTAGACTGTTGATAAGATAACAAATAACGAAGCACCTAGGTTCGATATGGTATTTATTTTGGTACATATAATATTTAGTTCGTCTTTAAATAGTCCACAAAGAGCAACGTTTCAGACATATCTGCTGTAATTGATAGAAATGTAAATAGCAGAGGGCCTAGACTAGACCCCTGCGGGGTTCCCGAGAAAGCAGAAAAAGTGCATGAGCTACGACATACAATATTGGGATTATTAGTGACAAGTCAATTAATTTCTATTTGTAACATGTACCTGACGTTGCTTAGGATGATTTCTAGAATATAAAGAACCAAACAACCAAACGCCGAGTACTTTAAATTCACAGCACGTAGTTGTGTGTTAGCAGAATTCCTGAGCGAACTCACACTTTCGCAATTTTTTAATTTGAGACACCATCTGCCAAAACAATTTATGCATTTTTTCTGACCAACCAGAACCACTGTCCGTTGGTTCCCCGGTCAGAACATCTGTTCTGCAACGCGAAGCCCCATGACATGGTAAACGGCAAACCTTTGCGGCAGCCTTCGCGCTGGCACAGTTTCCAGCAGCAAAATTGCTCAAAATGGGATTGGGCAAGATCACCTTCTGCAGCCTTAGCAGGAAGCCCATTTCGCAAGCGCGATCGCTGGACGATCTAGCTGGTACGGAGCGAAGAACAGTTTCCGGCACGGCTGCGTAGGATCGAGCACCTTTCCACCTTTGTCGAGAATCGCGGATAATGTACTCGCTCCAAGGTCACCCGTGTACACCAAATGGGTATAGCACAGTCACCTTCAACCAATGGTCGGGTTAATGCACTGGCAGCGGGGTTATGAGGGGTGGCTTGACTTTAACCTTGCACGGCGTAAACTCACGCAGATCTCGGGCTCAGCGAACCAGAAAGACGACATCATGAGAGATACATTCTCGACTATTTAAACAAAGAGTCGTTAATCCGCGGGCTTTCACAGAATTATCGCGCCGCGGTGGCGCTGCGGCGCGGGGGCAACGACACAGCTGGTGACCCATTATGGGTCCCGCATTTTTCGACTGGTTTTGCTGTGAAAATTCGGTTTGTAGCTTCTGACCCCTCAGGTTTATGGTTCTGTAGTCGCGTATTTCAGTAAATTATGCGTACGATATGGGTGTTCCAAAGATGTCACACAGCAATAAAGTCGCCCTCAAGAATGTGGTCTTCAATATTTTATAATACTCTCCTCGGCTAAAAGACGAAGTATTGTAATCGCGAAGAAATCACCTTCAGAGATTTTCAGATCTTCACATTTCAGGGTATCTCGATGACGAAAAACATGTATTCTCAATTCCGTCTGTCTGTCTGTCCATCTGTTGGCAGTATATAGCTCAAAAACTATTTGTTGGACGAAGACGCTATTTTCATATTTTGCATGCGGATTGTAATTATGTCTACCTGACTCGAAACCAAGAGAATTTCGGTTGAATATACATATACAGGTTGAGCACCTTAAAAAATTAAAAACTGTCTATTTTTCTCAAGAAGTATTAGTTAAATAAAAGTAATATTTGCACGTAGTTCACGTTTTTGCACTTGACAAAAAAGGGCTTTTTTGGACCCAACATTTACAGAGTGGACACTCTGCTTGAGTCCTGTCGTTTATACCGCTGTCGTAAGCCCATAATGCACGTGAGATTTCGTGGTCCAGAAGCAGGAACGCCGGCCTAGCACCGTCGGGGCCTGAGTTCAAATCCCACCGGCCACAATGGTTTTTTTATTTGCAAATTCATGTAATTCACATTCTCCAGTGAGGGAAAACGTGTAAACCCTTTACAGAGTTTTTCTTAGTATGTATTTGCCTACTCCATGAGACATGCAAATACACAGTTTCGAAAACAGAGCAACTAGAGACTTGTAAGATGTAAGTGCAGACTCTATAAAACAAATCCAAAATGAAAGCAGATTGTAGAATATGCAATAAAAGATAATACTGCATTAGATGCAATTCCTTCCATAAACAGAAACATAAAGAAATGTTTGCATTAATATAAACAATACCCAAGAGAAGTACAGCGAGGATAGATTACGTTAGTGGCGGCTCGTGGAGAATTTTAAAGGAAGAGCCAACAATTACGCATAATAGCATATTACACTACCAGTTATATAAGTGCTGCAATGTTCAACGAGCTCGACACTTTAAATACGAGCGTTAGCGAGTTTTAAAATGTGTTCGAGTTGAACAATGGCACTTTAATAACAAGTTGTATATAGTATTTTTTTCAACTTTGCATTTCCTTTTAAATAACATTGTTATTAACGTGCGTTAAAAAATGGATTTTGACTTTCATCACTAGTACTTTCATTACTGAGTTGTGTAATTGCCTACTTTTTTTTCTAAATTGAGTGATGGAAATGTCATTTTCATAGGCAACGTTGAAAAAATTCATTTTCCACCCCTTATAAAAAGTTGATATCAGTGGAAAAAATTACCGAACTTTACAGGTTAATAAAATATGATAAACTGATGAATCGAATATCATCATCCATTTTTGATTTAAATGGATATTCGGCCAAAAAATGCATTGCCCTGTTTGAGATACATAAATGAATGCTCGATTGTTTAAGTCATTTTGCGAAAAATTCTGACATCTCTGTCGGAATTGTACACGGTCATTACATGTGCAGGCATACACGAAGCGTTTCTTATCAGTCCCGTACTTGCCAAAGATGAGTAAGCATCCATATCAGTAAAGCGACACATGCGCGATCAGTAGCGGTCAAACTGCTCAAGTATATAACCTTATGTGGCTCCCACTGAAAGTTACAATATCCTTATCTTTGGACTTACTTCTAGCTGCTCTACCCTCGCTGTTGAAAAGCTGACAACCGCTTCGATCTGGCACAAATGCGTCGGTAATAGCAAACAACGCTTACCTATCGTACAATTTATATCCATGAAATAAAAATTACTTGTTTTGTTTAAACTTTAAAACGAGAATGATGAGAAATGTGTACAAAAAATTTTGAATGCCTGGTTTATTATGGTTTCCTATAGCGAGCGAGCAGAGATTATATACTAAATATGCACACGTTACCATGGCCATGAGAACCTTCATAAAAACAGACATCAATTACGACCACTCTTTAACAAAGATGAGCCTCGAGTAAAAAATACCAACATAATAAAAAAAGACAAGACAAAGAAATGCAATTATTTATCAATTATACATGCATAAAAAGAAATACTTCATGAATATAAAGATAAAAGTAGAAGAAAATATAAAAGGCTTACGAGCTGAGTACAAGATAGAACCAATATGGCGCATGAGATCAAAGATAATAATCAGCAATGTAAGCCAGTTAGTAGAGAAGAGGATTCGGCATGGTGTAAATGAATTATTACAACGAATCCAAACGTAAGAATTGTAAAATATTGTAGAAGTAAAAAATATATAAATCCTAAAGTAAATAGATATAGAAGAAAAAATAAAGAGCTACGAAATGTCAAAGATACAAAAAGAAAAACAAGATACTACAACAAAACCACACTACATATAGCAGGCCAAAACAGCAAATTTAATAGGCAAAAATAAAGGATTCACAACAACAGTCGAGTAATCTTCACATTATTTTTCATTTCCAGTTCTGACGTGCCCGGCCCAACTCCACTTCAGTCTAGCTGTTATTTCTGCTACATTTGCCACGATTGTCAGTTTTCTTCTTTTTGTGCCAATACTATATGGGTATATGGTATACAAAGTAATAGCAAACTGTAATGAGGAAGAGTTCGGTACATATTGGGAGAGGTAGCAGGTTATGAATACGGAGCAACATACACATATGAGATTATATATATGTACCTACATTTTTAAAAGCAGAATGCAATTCAAAGACTAAATGTAAGTATCAGTCCCATTATTTACACTTGTACGAATGACCCTTTCCAACACGAGAAGACCAGACTAGACGACAATACAACTAATTATTCTCAATTAATGCATACTTAATAAGTGGTTAGGGCATGTAACATAATTAATGATAAAATTGGCAATAATAAAACGTACAGAGGGAGCATGATAAAATTCTTTACAATTTAGTCATTTCAAACGTTCTTATGTAAACCTTTGATTGTAAATATGTACAGAAAGCTATGAGTGTTGCCTATTCGGGAAGCTACGGGGTCACGCTATAAAAAGACACGCTATGTACTCCAGATTGAATTTGAAGACGTAAAATAGTTATTCCGTTAATGTTGGCCATCCTCTCGGCGCGGCCAGAAGTCCGTCCGTTTCCTGTCGAATGATGTCGTTTCGTCGGATCAAATTGAGCGTCAATTAACTTGGCTTCAGTACGGGTCAGAATGACAGTGAAAGTGGATTTTGATAAATTTCAGTTCAATCGTCTTTGGTCAATGTTATCGATTCCAAACACAGTTGCGTTCCAAGTCTTTTCTATTCTGCCCAAATACAAAAATGTACAGTGCAAATTCTTTGCTA
Organism: Agriotes lineatus; assembly: GCA_940337035.1. Classification (NCBI taxonomy): domain Eukaryota; kingdom Metazoa; phylum Arthropoda; class Insecta; order Coleoptera; family Elateridae; genus Agriotes; species Agriotes lineatus. The sequence goes on along the minus strand of OW679197.1, from coordinate 108,052,631 downwards.
TAAAAATGTTCATTAAATTCTCCATGGGTTGTTTATAAATTAATTAATTGCTTATTATCGGCCATTACTTCGTGGTTTGTCAACAGTCAGCCCGCTGCTATTTGTTATGGTTTTTAAACCTTGAGTTTGATTTATGTGTACCTACAATTCGTTTGTTTTCCGAATAATTAATGATGGGCATTGTTCTTGTTCGCTTAGCAGCTTCTTTCGGCCTCGTACTTGCGCGCTCTTTCCTAGCACATTTGCGACCTTTGTTACATTCACGTTTGCTATTGTTTCGACCGTACATTGCTCGTATATTTAGCCTTGCAACAACAATCGACATTTAGTGCCAAAGCTGTTAGAAACTGTAATGGCCAATCTATTTCTAAACAAACTGGCAAGTTTGGGAAAAGCTTGAGTGTAGATACTCAGTAAATAAGACGTAAAACTGGTTGCAGAATTATATGGGGCAAATCTTGAAGCAGACCTATACGGGTGATTCATAAGTATGGCAATTACATTTAAGGATAGTTATAGGACATCAAACTGAGTAACTTTGCAAAAGAAACAATACGATAAAAATTAATAATAATCCCATCAAATATTAAAACATATAATTACTTAAACTGATTGATTGTCACTGGAATGATTTTCTAACTTTGCACAAGTGGTTGTATTAAGGCTGAATTTGAGATAAAATGCAAAGCAAAAAACAGTTGTTTAGCCAATGGTTCTCAAAAGTTAGCACCAGACCAGTAAGCGATTATTTTTTAGTGCAATGTTCTGAAGTCAATGTACACCCATTTAATTTAATGGCCATAGTTTGAATCACCCTATATATAGTTTCCACGAGGAAACATGGCGTCATGTGCCAAAAGAGTTTCATATATTCACTCTTCTCCTGTACCCAACCAGAGCATAAAATTCAGTCAGTATTAAATATTCTGCCATGGCACTTATTTATGCGCGAGGTTGAAATAGGACAAGTCGCAATATCAGCAGCAAACTCCAATTAGGCAAGGTTAAGAATAGCAGAACATTGCGGCAGCCTTGCAGGCAACCTTTACAAATCAAGAGGCTTCACAATATTTTCCTCGATAACGAGAGTGACCTTATAAGAGGAATGCTATGAAACGGCAGCTATTTTCGCCGCTTCTTTGTGCGAGCCCCCACAATGCTTTTAATTTACTTTGAATCATGTCTCCAGTCTTTGTAAAATTGAAAGCCTACAAATGAACGCGAAAGGGGCAAATTCAATACAGCGAAGGCGGCCTGTAATCAACTCCCATTTCCACAATTTGTAGCTCTAATGCGTGCTGCTGAAAATCCAGAACCTTGAAGCAGTCTTCTGGACAAGCCCAGCGTCCAGATTTCTAATTTCAATTAAGTGCAGACAGTCGGCGTAATTGCCGTTTAAAGGCGTCGCTGGAATTGAAGGTTTGTTGACGAGCAGCGGAAGTCTTCATCATTTATATTCATAAACACGTCCTTCCTATCTTACGTCGGATCAACTAGAAGTTTTCTGAAGGATTACATCATTGATTGTCTCGATGCGGCTAACGCCGAGCAACAGGCGCAGTTCGGGACATAAATAAGGAAAACCCTGTTACTACCCGCACTCTTGCGATGAACAGGAAAGCTTCAATATTTATAGCAGGGACTGTTTGTTCTCTTTCCTTGTTACCACAGACAATGTGTCCTCATTGCTTCTTCGGATATAATCGCTAGAATCAGCACAGCTTTTCATCTCCCTAACAGCATTTCCAGTTTCTTGAATAGAGATACTGTGCATGAGAACCTTTTCCGATTTTAAAGTTGTTGGAAAATCCAAATAACACAATAAATCCACATTCATGCAAAGTAAATCAGATTTGAATTTGGAAGAACAGTTCACACCACAAGAGAAATGGCGAGGCAACATTAGAATCATCACCAAATAAAAATTGCACAGATAGAGGACAATAAAAGAAAAAGGAGTTAAGGAGTAGTCATGCCAATCAGCAAGTACAAGAAACTTTCAACCTTCTGTCGTTAACTAAGCTTAACTATAAGATTTGTTCCTAACAGAGACAACACCCTACTTGTTACTCCTTTAAATATAATTGCACCAAATGGGCATAACTTCTAATTGCACCAAATGGGCATAACTTCTCACCACGAAAGCTATTTAGTTTGTTTTAATTAGCATGTTCAGTTAAAGTAAATTGTGCATTGGAAGACCACAATCTGAAGAATATTGAATAATAAAAGATCAACTCTGTCCACAACCTTTCAGAATACAACAAAATCCGAAAGTATTCCACAGATGCTCCTTCTTCCTAGCCGACCTGATACCACAGGACAAAAGTAAATTATCGTCATATACGTATACAATTATATAACCGTTTAAAATCTTCTCAGACGTCTTCAGATTACCAACATCAATCTTTCTCGAACCTTCCATAGATCATCCTCTAGTTCTCTCTCTTATTTCCTCATCCTCTCCAGATTTTCCTTGGTCCTGCCAGTTCAGGATATGTTTTGGTATTCGGCTATTCGCTGTACCTGCCCGTACCACACAAGTTGTTTGTTTCATATATCGTCAGTAATCGTAGTACAATATGTAATGCCCATAATTTCTCTTATTCTCTCATTTTCTATTATTTTACTCTTCGTCTCTAAAAATGCATTTTAATTGCCTTGACTGTTTTCTCCGCTTTTTCATCTTCTCTATGCTTTGTCCGTCTTTCAATACACCGAGCTGCGTAGGTCGCGGTAACGCATCTGCTTAGCATTCGGGAGATCGTGAGTTCGATTCCCACGGTCGCCTGTTCTGAATCAGGTTTTTAGATGATTTCCCCGAGTCAACAGAGTAACTTCTCCGAGACAAATGTCGCAGTATTTCTCCAACTTCCCTCCTTCCGCCCCCCCCCCCCCCCTTTCTCATACTATTCTCGAACCTCCTATTCTTGGCTGCAGAGAGACGCAAGACCCCTATAGCAGCCAGCCACCAGTTGGGGGAATTGAAACACCTTTCTCTTTTTCTTCGAATATTAGTTCTTGCTGCTGTCCTATGCACATGTATTCGTTTTCTCTATATTAACTTTAAACCCCTTTTTCCGGTCAGTCAAGGGTATCCTCATAGTTTTGCAGTTCGTTTTCCAGGCTTTCAAAACATCTTTGCGATATATTTTCAAGAGTCGGTGAAATACAGCAGCCTGTTTTAAACCTTTCGATGCTTCTCCTCTTTTTCTTCTTTTTCAGTCCCGTGTCGTCTACCCCTTTGTTAGCAGATTGATATAAGCCTCCCCAATCTGAATCTAAGTGTCTCTGTTCTGCGCCGCTTGGTACCAGTTTAAACCAGATGTTCTTTGAATGTTGTCGTACCAACCATTATTGCGGTCTTCCAACGCTTCGTTTTTCACCCCACGGTCTTCACATTGTACAAGTGCCGCTACATTTTTTAGAGTATCTTAGCTACGTAACCTGCCCAATTCCGTTTGATGATAGCTATTCTTCTCCTCCACTCTTCGACATACGTATCTTCTAATATTTTCCATTGATCTGCTTCACGTCATCTACGCATTGTCGCTATGGTCTTCCACGACTTCTTGTCGTTTCACGTGGTCGCCGTTGTTAACCTCTCTCTCACTGTTCACCTGCCACTTGCCTGTCTTACCATGTGTCCCACCCACCGCCACTTCAATTTTGCTGCTCGTTTCATTAGATCCGTTATTTTAGTCCTCGTTCTTTATCTTGTCTAGTGAAGAGATATTATTCGTAGGCCATAAGTAGCAAGAGGCAGGACACATGCATTGTACACTTTTCGTTTAAAGTTGATTGATATGTTCTTTTTCTCATAGGATATGTTGTAGTCTTTCAAATGCGGACAATGTGAGTCCTATCCCTCTCGTTATTTCTGCCTTTTGGTTTTCTTTTCCTGGCCTGATGTTATGACCTACGTAGATGTATGCATTGCCTTTCTCTACAATGCCGTTCCCCATTGATATATTAACATTCTCGTTATTTAGTCATTTTAGTTTCACTGCAGTTCCTTTTTAGCATACCTTTTCCAACGCTTCACCTAGTTCCTGCAACATGCTGAATAGGCTGAATAGTTTAGGGAATATCGTGCCCCCCGACGTACTCCTTTCCTGTTATTTTCTCAATTGTCTTAGTCTATCTTGACATGTGTGGTGGCATTCTTATATATATTAGTTATAATACATGTATATCTCGAGTCGATTCTGACGTTACTCAGTAATTTTAAGACAGTTCATATTTCTATAGAACCGAAAGCTTTGTCGAAGTCGATTAATGCACAATGGACAAGGATGGTGTGTTCTGTTGTTTTCTCTATTACTGTACGCACAGTTTGAAGATTAACGATGGTACTAAATCCTCGTCGAAAACCTGCCTGCTTCACCGGCTGATAAAAGTCAAGTTTGTACGTTAAACGGTTTGCTATGATTTTCGTGAAAAGTTTATAAAGATGAGACAATAAACTGAAGAGACGGTAGTTCGCGAGGGTTCCCTTTTGAAATGAAATACAACTTCTGCATTACAGTATGACTACGCTACTACGAATGCCGATGTTATTTGCTTTCCGATTTTAATCTCCTTTGATCAGGTTGGTTATAAAGGTTCTTGACAGTTTTAATTAACGTCAATATTGGAATTTTCTAATGTTTGCCAAAGTTTTCTTACAGGAACACTATCATATGCTTTTTGAAAATCTACTAGTATTTGAATTTCTTGTTTATGGGCCACCTTTTATTTTTTTAGCCCTGTTAACACGAATATATGGTGTGTGGATTTACCTGCCCGTTCGTCTGCTTCCATATCTTGATATTCTTGTTCTATTCTGTTTGTTAAAACTTTTCCATACACTCCACCCATCGAGCTTGTAACAGTTACCTACTCATCAATAATTCTCACACTTGGTCGTATCTCCCTTCTTCTGGGTGGATGATGGATATAACATGATATTTTCCATTCCTCAGGGATTTCTCTTAGGCTACACTATTGAAAGTGTCCTGAGTGTCATACAGTTCGCCAATCCATGTTTCAAAAGTTATCCAGCGATATTTCCGGGTCGCTGGGCCCTGCGGCTTTTTCAAGGTTTTGCATATATTTCTTATCTTCTGTGCCTTTAATCCTATTGGAGAGCTTACTACTATTTCTATGCTTTGAACGTTTTGATATTCGGAATAATCTTGCCGAAGGAATTCTTCCAGAGTTTCCATCAGTAGCTTTTTAAAATATTCCTCCTAGTTTTGTGGCTTCTTTACCCTGTTGTTCCTTTAATTTTTTATTGTTTTGCAACTCGCCGAGCTTACTTCCTCTTAAACAGGCATTTACTCTTTGGCCATCTCTTTCATATGTCTCGTTCTTCTTTCTTTTTCTTCTTCCTATGCATCAGAAATATGTTCTAAATCAATTCTGATTTTATCAAGTCGTTAACTGAATAAAAATATGGCAATAAATATCCTGGTGTAGATAGATAAATCTGTCAGCATTATAATAGTTATTGAAACTAAACACCGTGCAACATGCAACTAGTATAATTCTCTTGGACACGCTGTATACACAGCTCATATTTCCATCCAATGATTTATGAGGATATAGGTGAGCGTACGCATTCGTCTCAGCCTTAAGCACCCATGGTGCTACTTTCATTTTAATAACGAATAATTTATTTTTGTTTGGTAAACCTGGAGCTGTAATTAAAACCGACATTTAATTGGTTTCGATTGCTAGCAGTTTCGCGTCAACTAATAGAGGTCTTCTAGTTAAAGCGCTGCTTTGCTAATTGGAACATCATTAAGACGTTGGCATTTTACATCGAACAAATTTCTCAACGGTGAAAAACTATTTTAAAACTATCAAACGCATACACTATTTGGATAAACTATACTGAAACACCATATTCGTACGGCCATGACCGTCTGCCCAGGCCATCCAGCTGCTCAATTGATAAAATTAGTTTCGACGATTAGCTAAACAAACAGTGATTCCTTCAATCTCAGTTGCTAGACCAATTTTGGCTACAAAGGCAGGATTAGTGCTTAGCCAACCTCGTTCTGACTGCAGGATTTTTAATTAAGCTGGGCTGTGCTATTAGCAGCATTAATGTGATTCCCAGATTTTCGGATTTTGCATGCACCAAGGCCCGCTGCGGAAGGCCAGGCGTGTTTTAATTAACAATGACCCCATGTCGATAAGGTCTTCGTTCGGCCGGGCCGTGTCTAAGCGCTGCCAATAATACGCCTTCATGCCTCGCCTGGATCCCCAAACAAAATAAGAGTGGGTTTTACGTCCGTTCTTAATCGAATTAGATAAACACGCTTTCTGGGACACGATAAGCAAATAATTACTTGGTATAACAAATATTAACGCGGTATAATTCGATTGAAACACAAACGGTGCCATTAAACATAATTCGAATTAGGGAGTTGAAAAATATGCCCTCATTACTCTTCTGGTTTGGCTTGACCTTCCGAACGGATTAGCTTTGTTTTGTATAAACTATATAATACTTACACAATAAACTAATAAATGACGCTGATCAGGAAGCGCAATTAACCTATATATTCAGCATTACAATTTAATAATTCAACAATCGGTTAATTAGCGATTGTTTTAAAATTAAAGTTCGACCATGATAATTTTTTCAGTTTTCAAAGCACAATGAGCTGTAAACAATTTCCTAATTAAACAACAAATATCAAATGTGGGCTGAATGTAGGTTTTATGTCACTTTGCCAACAATATAGCAGTCTCAAATTTCTGCCACTAAATAAAGAAGCACACCACGATATTCCACAGACTTAGCCCCTAGTGATGTTCGTATCTGCATTACTATTTCCTGTAATACTGCCCTTCTTCTTTCCAGCTAGCTCACTTTTAACTTAGTATAAAGTCCTAGTTGCACAACTTGTCATTTGTGCCTGGCAAACTTCCACTAACAATACTTAATTATTGCAATAATCACCGAATGTGTATTTTACTCAATAATGTAGTCAATATCTCATAAAGCGAATTCAAAGGTTTACACTTTTCATCTCGCCATATAAAGGAACCGTAAATAATCGAATAATGCAATAAAACATTCGTATGCTTTTTATGAAGGCCAATTGATTCGACACAGATGCCAACAGAAGACGAATTGCTGTGCATTTACATTTTAGTTTGAGACTTAGTTGTAGAAATGTACTGATCGTTTAATCGTTTCTAACTCCAATTTCTTCATTCTAAATTATACTTCGCATATCCTAACTGAATTATCATACGCTGTACAACATTAGTAGTCATAAAGTGGAAAGGGACCACAGAATCGTAACGGAAACTATTAAAATAAAATGATCGGGAAAAAAAGGAAGTGAGAAACCCCAGAAATTCAGAGAAATACTTGCTGATGGAAACCCCAATGCAAAACAGGGTATAGAAGAAAACAACTATAGAAGAATCAATGCACCACGGAAAGCTCAAGAATCTCATTGCCCAAAACATGAATTAGAAAACAAATTAAGTCAACATACAAAAATGATAATGGAACAAAGAAGAGAGATGAACAGAGCGAGCGTTGTGGACGCCCTCAACATAAGTCAGCTAAACAAAAACATGCACGTATCCAAAAGTATCAAGAAAACAAGAGCAACTTTTTGGATTTAAACAGGCGACTGGCTCATAATAAGAGGAAGAGCAGGAATGTCCTGAGAAGAAAGCTCAAAAATGGGAAGAATGAAATTATGAAGCTTCAAAACAGCCAGGGGGAAGGAACAAGCACCAGCGACGAGTTAAGCGCAGACGATATAGGCAAAAAAGAAAAGTCCCTTTAATTTCTGCCTAATACAAAACGACACAAATATGGAATACAACCGCATCGAGACGAGCTCGACTTCTTTAAGTCCACCGAACAAGCAGTTTCAATCAGGCTATTGGTACTGGTGTTTGATGACTTCCAAAAGGCCTTCATCAAAATCGACTCAACCTAAAACTGCTCTGAACCAATATCGCATTGATTACATGTACACACAGTAGATACATAGAGAGAGTGATATATTTCTACTAGAAAGAGGTGTCAAGCAAGGAGACACAATATATCAAAACTATTTACGTCATTATTGTAATATACATTTTTTGTATTCGCTCCCCAAACTGGTTACTTTGGAAACTGTCTAGGATCCTCAAAATGGCAATTTAGAGGCCTTGTACTTAAAGTCGTCATGGCAACATTTTAGCGGACTCAAACATTAGTTGCCATGACGACTTTAAGTACAAGGCCTCTAAATGGCCATTTTGAGGATCCTAGACAGTTTCCAAAGTAACCAGTTTGTGGAGCGAAAAATAGATTTTCGCGCGGCCTCCTAATATAATGCCGCGTTAATGGTAATTGAAACGTCATATTATAATGTTTGGAGAGCTAATACAAAAAAACGTTGTATGCAACACGTCCTCAAATGGCTTTAGAGGACTCATCTTCATATTACGGACTCGGCTGCGCTTCGCTCCGCCTCGTCCGGAAACATTACGACTCGTCCCCTAAAGCCTTGCTTTGAGGACTAGTTACATAAAGTACTATTAAGAAACCGAATTGGGTCAACAACGTAACTAGAGACGCCGTAAAACTGAACATCCTCAAATTCGTCGATGACATCGTCATCATAGCAAATAATTTATAGCAAGCAGAAAAGATGACAAATGAATTGGCTCCAGCAACAAAATCTAGGAGTAAACATAAACAAGCACAAAACAACAGTAATGATTAACCTATTAATTGGAGTTAATATAAACATCGAGAATAACAATATATAAATAGATAAACCTGTTGTCATGCAGACTTACTATTAGTACATTCGAGGCCAAGGCCAGAGCAAACACCAAAAGAACGAGACAACTGCTTTAAACTACTGAAATGACCACACTTACATCACTACGCGATAGAATACCTCCAACGAAATAAGAACAGATATCCAAGTTTATCAAGACAAGACGAAATGAGTGGAGTGTCCACGTTGATAGAATATGAATACCACCAAAAACACTACATAAACTAGCGAAAACTTAAATAAACACCATTTAGAAAAAAGACGATCGAACAGACCACCTAAACACTGGGACATGGTTGGTTTGTCCTCTATCGAGACAACAGCCAGGCAACAATTAATGCCAAGACGAACAGGCAACCCTAAAGAAAGTGGAAGAAGAAAATAAAATACAAGAAGAAATAAAAGAGTACAAACATTTGGGAAGCACTGGAGACAACCAAACACATAAACTACAACTAATAAGCTTGGGATGGGTGGCATATGGCTAACTGAGAAACGTGTTCAGGAGTGACATACCGGTAACGACCGGTAAGTCTCTATTCCTTCAGCCTGAGGTATGGGGCTAACGAAAAAGGCGACAAACCAACTAAGAATTTCCCAAAGAAAAATTAAAAGAGACATGCTACACATCAAACTGTGGGACTGTATAACAAATACAGATATCCGCCGATACAATTCACCTGATCGCCAACTAGAAGTGGAAATGGGCAGGACACGTTGTTACACTAAGCGACGGAAGATGTACAAAGGTGGTAATTGAATGGAGACTCAGTCAATACAAAATAAGTAAAGAGAGACCTCTTACGCAGAATATCGCGAGTGTTTCCACCTGACCTCCCCTCCTTCGTTATGGTCCCGAGTATGTATGTATTATCAGTAACCTCTTTTACCCACCGGTGTAGAGGCTGGGACTTTGCAAGCTTTAGTGTCTGGCGGTCCAGTGCTCAAGTTGCCCCGTATTTCGAGTTACAAAATTGGTGCGCGCCTTTTGTGCTTGCGTAGCAACCATTGTGGCAGGTGTGTCTTGGTGAACTTGTTACTCTATCTCTTAGGTCTCTAGTTCTGAGTAGAGCACAGTTAATTCAGTGCCCAAGCGTGAATGGTCTCACCAAAGCAGTGGAAAAATTCTGCCTACCGTGGGTTCGAACCGAGGACTTGTTTAATGCACGCTTAATGCTCTAGCAACTGCGCTATCCGGCTTCTTTGCACTATAGAGAGATAATTTCGATTGTGTGCGATAATACTGTATTTTTTCAACAACCATATATATTCTCGATCTCTTTGGTATTCATTTTCAACCCATATGTCTTCTAAACCTCTTTTATGGTTTAGGCTAAAACCAGGGTATCATCTGCGTATGACTTTACCATTGATGTTTCTACCTTCTCATATATTGTTTCGGATTATAAATTAAATAGAAGTGGGGTTAAAATACACACTTATGTCTTTAAGCTCTAATGACCTGTTCTATTACTGAGGCCGTATATTATCTCAATTTTCTGGATAGCTAAACTGCCAGCTGTGTTTCCACCTTTTAGGAGGTCTCCCTTATGGTCATCAGTTTGTTAGTTTTATCTTCGAGTGCATTACGTACGAGTCTGTTATTACTCATTCTCATAATGTGTTCATATCAGTATCTCCATCTCTGTCATGTTTGTCATATACCTACTCTCATTTCTTATCCTGCTTCTGTGCATTTTCCCTACTATGGATTTTAGTGTTTTCACTTCTGTCACACGTGCCATGCTTTTGGTTTTAGATATTTGTATCTGCGCCCATGTTTCAATTCCATATGTGAGTAAGGAAGGGTACATTACATATCTTTATTTTGCTGTCTGTCTGTGTGTACTTGTTGCAGACAATATATCGCGGCAACCGGATATTGCTGCAGCTTTATTGATTTGTGGCTTTAAGTCTCTCACAGAATTGTGGCTGGTTGATACTATGCTGCCCCTAAGTACCCAAACTCCCTTACTTGCTCGATAGCTTTACGTTCTACCACGAATTGAGATTGAGGAGAAAATGATCGCCTTGGCCTTTTCTCACACACCATGATTATTGATCCCTTCCGTACATGTTGCATGTTGGCACCAGTAAATACAAGTTTCAATTTTTCAGACCAACAGTTTCAATTCTAACAATAAGAAATGTAAGCTGATTCACTTCCATTCTAAATGTGCAGCAGTTAATCTCAAGCTGTAGAGCGCCCTGGCTGAAAGAAGCCAGCGAGGGAAGTACATCAAGAAGAAGAACGTGACGACAAATTTCCAAACGCAGGATAATTAATGGTCGCAATTTGTCGCAAGACCATTACGGCCGCCGTTTATTAAATCCGCACAACAAATTAGTTTTCCTGCCCTAAACATATCGATAAGCAGCACGAGGATCGAAATACCCGAGATTCCGCCTGATAGAGTTATCGCAGCACAATGGGACTTCATTGCCGAAACATAAATTTAGGTTGTAAACGGCCACCTCGCTATGTGCCGGAGTCGTAAAAATGCTAAACCAATTTCGGCAAATTCAATAACCGAAGGTCGAACGCCCGCTAATTGCAAGGCTGCACCACCGACGCAGAGAATCCTGGCCTTAATTTCGCGGGATTCCACCTACATTAAAGCGTCGCCCGTAAATGCCCATAAAGCTCCTCCGTCGAGAGACGTATAAAAATATAGAACAAAAGGTTTTATTCGCGTTATGAAGGCGAGATTGCTCTGCAAATCTACTTTCCAGGAAAATTTAATAAAAATCTCATTTCGCGCGAGGAACCTAATCCTGCGATCCTGTATCCTTGCAAGGAAACAACGTTAGATTAGTCTGTAATGTTGAGATCCATACGTTCCAAACGTTTCGTTTAATTTAGCAATATCCCGGACGCCGCTTAGTACCAGGGCTGTCGATAAAAATGCGTTATCAGCTGCAAGCTCTAGTAATAAACACAGGACCCGCTCAAAGCCGAACAGCAAAAGTGTACAAGGTGAAGACGAATACTCACTATCCTGAGAAAAATAAGTTAACATAAATAAACGGATAAAGGCGAGGACCTACTACCATTCCCTGTGGAGCACCAAATCATTTTGTTCATCTATAAGCACAACTCTGTAATAAAAAAAATCTTTCAACATTTCGTCAATAAACATCAATATTTGATAGTAAATATAAATGCATAACAGAGAACCTATCGCCGTTCCCTGTGGCACTACCCAAAAACAAAAGTAAGCCTTAGCCACAATTTCAATTGTTAAGCTTCTAACCTGTCCATGTGCGAGGAAGTTTGGATTTGCAATATCCTGAAGCCGCTCCTGGGTTGCGAACTTCCTGAACTGGGGCGATCGTTGCAACACGGCGCGATATTGCATCAGGGCGATTTTTATCCACTCTGTATCGGAGTTGCAGAATCTGGACCACTTTCACAAAAACCGAGGCGAGAATATTCCGTAACGAGATTATTCTAGAGTGGATTCGTGCTCCGCGCTAATGTTTCTAGTGGCAGTAATTGGGAATAAATGAATTAATACAAAAGGGTAACAGGCAGATTTAATAGAGCTGCGACCCAGCTATCGTATCGTGATTGACTGGAGTGGCTGGAATTAATATTCGGGTCGAAATTTGATGTGTCATCGTATGGACTGCTATTAATTAAAACCGCAAGCAATATGCAGCTATTGTGAGCATTTCTCCATTGTTGAAATATAATGTCATATAAAATATTTACGCATGTAACAGAATCTTGCAATATGTGTAAAAATCTAAACGCAATCACACTGAACAGGATTACATAGTTTCAGGTATTTACATCAGTCTGGTTTGAATAACTTACTTCGACCATAACCATTTTAAAATACAAAAAGAGATTTTTGGGTACAAAAGAAACAATAACTAACTCAAATCTGAAAAACTACATAGTTACTAATCACTTCCACTTAAAGCAACGCCCTCCACTTTAACTAAAAAAAACGTTTAACATTAAAAAAACAATTTTCAGCTTCGCAGAAATAACATTAGCACAGCTTCCATTCTTATTGCACATGTCGGGAGTTTTTATTTTCCTTCCAGACCTTCCGAGGGAATTTGCAATTTTCTCGCTTTACAAGGTCTTTTGTAACTTAAAACAGAATAGCAAATTGTGTTCTGTAACTTGAACTTATTGTCAATTTTATTAAATCAAAAACTCCTACAACTACGCCTTTCTGTCCAGATGACCGGTCTCGTTATAAATTATTTATCAATAGGCATTACAGCTCGAGCAGCTAACACGGACTTATCTCGGCGCTTGATAAAATATTCCTGTTATGCAGGAAATGTCATCAACTTCAAAGTGGATAATTTTAATCAACGACGTCCTAGCACAAACATCAAAGATATTAACATTCGAGAGATATAGCAAATATAAACAACTCGCACTGGAAAGCAAGCAAACGCTGAGAGTCGCTCCAAAAATGTTGTTTGATTTGGCTTACGCCTAGCAAAAGCTTGGCAGCGTAAAAATGTTCTGAAACGATGAAAATCAGACACGAACAACGCATTTACATAATTCCATGATATATTTTGAACAATAAACTTCTGTAAAATATATTGAAACGAGGTTGACATTTTTAATGTCAGAATTAAATTGAATCACATTTTAACTACAAACTCTCCCTTCCCGCAATTATTATTGAAAAACTATGATGCTACGGCGTCACTGAACAAAAAAGAGCACATATCAATAATGTCGCTTCTAAAAATGTCTTCAATAAGAGAAACAGCTAGAACACCACCTTCATCAATGTATAAAATGGATTGAATTTGAACTACAAACTTTCCCTTCTATCAATTATTGACTAACTACGATGCTACGCTGTCACTGAGCAAATAATAGAACATGTCAATAATGATGCGTCAAAAAATGCCTTCAGCAAGGGAAATAACTATAACATCACTTCCACCAGTGTATAATAGATCAAATTTTAACTATAAACTCTCCCTTCCCTCAATTATTATTGACGCACTATGATGCTACAGTGTCACAGAGCAAAAATAGCACCAATTAATAATGCCCCATCTATAAATGTCTTCAATAAGGAAAACAGCAGCATCACTTTCACCAAAATATAAAATTTATTAAATTTTAGCTACAAACTCTCCTTTCCGTCAATTATAATTGACAAACTATGATGCTACAGTGTTACTGAACAAAAAAAATCAAGCACATCAATTATGTCGCTTTTAAAAATGTCTTCAATAAGGGAAACAGCTAGAAAATCACTTTCATCAATGTATAAAATGGATCAAATTTTAACTACAAACTCTCCCTTCCATGAATTATTGACTATGAGTGTCACTGAGCAAATAAAAACACCTGTCAATAATGCTGCTTCTACAAATGTCTTCAGTAGGGGAAATAACTATAACATCACTTTCACAAATGTATAAAATGGATCAAATTTTAACTACAAGCTCTCCCTTCCCTCAATTATTATTGACGCACTATGATGCTACAGTGTCACTGAGCAAAAATAGCACCAATGTCCCATCTATAAATGTCTTCAATAAGGAAAATAGCAACATCACTTTCACCAAGATATAAAATTTATTAAATTTTAGCTACAAACTCTCCCTTCCCTCAATTATAATTGACAAACTAGGATGCTACTGTGTCAATGAACAAGAAAAGAGCAGCACATCAATAATGTCGCTTTTAAAAATGTCTTCAATAAGGGAAACTGCTAGAACATCACTTTCATCAATGTATAAAATGGATCAAATTTTAACTACAAACTCTCCCTTCCATGAATTATTGACTATGATACTACGGTGTCACTGAGCAAATAAAAACACCTGTCAATAATGCTGCTTCTACAAATGTCTTCAGTAGGGGAAATAACCATAACATCACTTTCACAAATGTATAAAATGGATCAAATTTTAACTACAAGCTCTCCCTTCCCTCAATTATTATTGACGCACTATAATGCTACAGTGTCACTGAGCAAAAATAGCACCAATGTCCCATCTATAAATGTCTTCAATAAGGAAAATAGCAACATCACTTTCACCAAGATATAAAATTTATTAAATTTTAGCTACAAACTCTCCCTTGCCTCAATTATAATCGACAAACTAGGATGCTACGGTGTCACTGAACAAGAAAAGAGCAGCACATCAATAATGTCGCTTTTAAAAATGTATTCAATAAGGGAAACAGCTAGAACATCACTTCCACCAATGTATAAAATGGATCAAATTTTAACTACAAACTCTCCCTTCCATGAATTATTGACTATGATGCTACGGTGTCACTGAGCAAATAAAAACACATGCCAATAACGCTGCTTCTAAAAATGTCTTCAGTAAGGGAAATAACTATAACATCACTTTCACCAATATATAAAATGGATCAAATTTTAACTAAAAACTCTTCCTTCCCTCAATTATTATTGACACACTATGATGATACAGTGTCACTGAGCAAAAATAGCACCAATTAATAATGTCGCATCGATAAATGTCTTCAATAAGGAAAATAGCAACATCACTTTCACCAAGATATAAAATTTATCAAATTTTAACTACAAACTCTCCCTTCCCTCAATTATTATTGACAAACTATGATGCTATGGTATTACTAAGCAAAAAAGAGCAAATATCAATAATGTTGCTCAAAAAATATCTTCAATGGAATAATATTACCTCCATCAATGAATAAATTGATTAAATTTTAACTACAAATTCTCCTTTTCCTCAATTATTATTGATAAAACTATTTGGACTTTCCAGGAGTTTTTCGAACAGACTGTGCTACATGCACTAGTTTTGAAGACGATAGTATCGAGAGAACGTTAATCACGTCATTATCAAAAGCAGCATTGATGACAATGGCATGTTTGACAACGATATTATTCAAGGTAACATTTTTGAAGATGGCACTATTAAAAATGACATTTTGGACTAACGACGTTGTTCAAGACCAAACGCAGTGTATTTGGGGGCGACAATTTTGAATACGACGATATTCAACAAAACAATGTACAAATGTCAACGAACTGCAGATGAATATAACGTACTAACTGTCCCAAACTGAATAGAAGGTGTACTAGTAGTAAAACAGGTAATGCAATTTTCCTACATCGTAGCATTAACAACAAGCTACGGAGACATACAAGAAGACGTTAAGAAAAGCCAATAGAGGACAAAATAAAAAGACTTATAAAACCTGCGTTAGATGATATTAACATATAAAAAATGAAACAAATCACAACAACAAATGAAAAGAAGGTTCTGAAAGGTATCACCGGAAGCAGACTGTTGCGATCACAGCAAAGGAATTTTACTTTCGTAGAATTCGCAGTTCGGTGACCCCCCTGGACAAAGGGTTGCGGGTTGAGGCCGGCGGCAAAATTCCCAACTGTAATGTTTAACTATACTTGAGCCCTAACGGTATTTTGACGGTTCTATCACCTTGGGGTAATGGGACTGCGATTCTGAAAATGGAAATTCGCCCATTTGACTATAAGTAACGGTGCTGTCAATAATCTCAATCGGTTAGAGACCAATCTTCGGTAAGTACGATCAGCACTAACCATCTGGTATTACAATAAACTATTCTACCGTCTTACAAGCGTTTTCATCCCGGACTTGAACCTTTAGCGCACCCACGCATATTTAAATACTAATATAAAGAGCAAACAAGCAACAAATAAGAGAAAAATGTTAAGTAGAGGATTTACGAGTAGTACGGTGGCGTACAAGAAGAAGGAGAAAATGGAAAGAACACATCCCAAGAATAGAGAGCTAGAGAATTGCTAATATGTAGAACAACACTCCCCATGGAACAAGAACAAGTGAATGACCACCAACAAGGAGCGGACTTAAAACTTTTAGTATAACAAGTAGGGATGTCGGCGGGTACCCGGGTAATAGTCGACCCGGGTGTAGTTTCAGGACCCGGGTACCCGACTAGTAACTTATGTAATTTCCAAGAAGTCAGCCTTTTTCGGAGAAGATGATAAAAATAATAGCAATAAGCGCTAGAAAAACATAAACATGCAGTAATAACAAGAATGGGATGGGGTGATCCCATACCACATAATGTTTTTTGTTTCATATAAGGAAGGAAATAAATCCGCTTCACCGAAATATTCAACCCGTCAATAGTACCATTAAATTGCGTCAGTATGGGATGAAGTAATATAAACATCCTGTGTGTGATGTTGATTGATGCTGCTACCAATTTCGGACAAAAAGTCACGTACTTGAATTTGATTACACTTGAAAGTGCGAAAATACTTAGGAATAACAGACGACTTGCAGTTTGAATTGGCGAGTAGGTACTATTTCAATTTAGTTCAATTTAAAACTCGCGGCGTAAAAGAAAGCAATTTGTAGTTACTTCAGATGTTCAGATGTACACTAACATTTTTGTTATATATTTCGGGTACCCGGGGGTACCCGGGTACTGATTTCGGGTACCCGGGTTTGATTTTAGTCCGGGTACGACATCCCTAATAACAAGCTAAGTAAAAGCAACCCAACTTCCGTGGGTGATATTACGAAATGTGCTATTTTATATTAGAAACACTCCGTATGTTCAGAGAGCGAACATATTGAAAGAGTGGAGAAATACAATAATCTGGGGATATGAATGCAGTCAGTTGTTTCGAGTAGCCGTGTTCAAAATAAAAACTGTTATGATGATGCCAAACTTCGCAGCGGATATGGCATGTAAAAAAGAAGATGACATTTCTGAAGGTACCTACTGTTTACAAGGTGTCTGTCTTACTGAGATGGTCGGTCATAATTTAAAACTTTTACTTATTGTTCTGTAAATTATGAAATACAAGCAGCTTTACATACATTTTCAATAAATATTATGAAGACTTTCTATACAATATTTTTTAAAATAGATCCTAATGACCTCGGTTAGTAACCATCATTTCACATAAATTGTTAAGTAGTATACATTCTCTTAATTAAACTATGGGAACTTTACGTTCATTTCATTCCAAATAATTTCGTAATAAAAACAAATAGTAAACTTCTGAGCCATCTACAAGAACCTATGGTCAATTAAACCAAAAATAAAATAGAAAGTGAGAGATTGTATTCTACTTCCGAGATTCAAACTTTTTCATTTTTTCGAACTGTAACCTGCCATTAAATAAAACTGGTCTAAACCGAAAGTCCAAATTTTCAGTGGCCATAAAGTAAGACCACAACCTCCTACAGACTTTCTAAGCGGGTGCGCACATACAGTTTATTCGGTTATATGCCCACCTATTAATAACGTTTCTAGTTAAGGTGACATTAAATTACTCGTGCATGTGCGCCGTAATTATCCCGCCCATTTGCCACCGTAACAAATTGAGTTGATTTGTCAAAACCGTCGAAAAGTGATTTAAAAACGCCACAGCTCCAAATTAAGTCCCAAATACCTGCAAGTCCTTAGACGCTGAGGAGCTTTCTTTCCAGACATACCTGCAACAAAGAGAATGATCAGATTCAAAACACGAATCAAATTCGCAATTTTACATAGATGCGTTAAATGAGCTTCAATTTTTAATCCGGGGCCCAGGCCGGGCTTCGCCAACTTTAAGGTTTATGGCAAGAAGCAGCAAAGGTCGTAGATAAAATTCCTCGGGCAGGCCATTAAAAAGCAACTCGAGATAAACCCAGAAACACAAACATTGTTTTATTTTCAAAACAAACATGGATTTATCTGTTTACGAGGGCATAGGCGTGCCTGTTTGGCAAAACTAAAGCGCGACGTGAACTTTGTTTTGAAATAATCCCCAACAGTACAAGATTACGACCAACTGCTGAAAGCTGGAATATCACCTGCAAATTCAATTTGGATTCAACCTATGTATTTCAATAGTTTGCGCCATAAGATGCTTTCACAGTTAATAGATTGGTTAAGTTAATTGCATGGCATTCAAATTTTGTCAATTAATAGGACCTGGAATTAGTGATTTGGCCATATAAACCTTATAAATAAAGCTGATAATTATATGCACTCAAATGTACGAAAATATGCGCATATATATGCATAAATTTTGTTGAGTATATGCACTCAAAGTTACAATATATGCACATAATATGCTCTAATTATTTTGAAATTAATTAGAAGTTTTCTAAATAATGTAAAAAATTGTATTATTTTGTATGAGTATATTTATTTCTCTAATTTTTATTCAAAGACGTGATCCATTTTAACGTTTGAATATATAAACACGGACTGCCAACGCCAACTTCACGTTGTAAGTCAACATAAAAATGAGGTTTCCCCTAACCCCGCTAGACTATTATTCAACCAACACTCGAAATTCGCCTCTTGAAATGGATTCTACATATTTTGTCTGATTCCTTATACATTGCTTCTATTGGAAAAGTGGACGTTGCTGGCAGCCTATGTTTATATAGACAAAGATTTTAACAAGGACTTCCCCTTTCCTCTGCTTATTTCGATACGCGCACTGCACTCCAGCGGCAGAAAGTGAAAGTATACAGTGACCCCCAAAAAGTCGGGATAATATGGGAAACATTTTTATTTTTGATTTTTCAAAAAACTTTTTACGTCAATAATTTGTGCTTGTCTAAAAACCTATTTAGCTCCTATCATATATACCGAGTGATTTTTACTTATTTATAAAATGGAGTTTTTGGAAATTGTCAAAACCCAAAAAGTGCTATTTTTCGGAAATTCAGTAAGATTTTGTTGAGATTTTTTTAGAGTGGATTACTTTTACCTAACTCGACAATTTCAAGGCCAGAAAACACCTAATATTTTAAGTTTAGCTAAAAATAAATTTTTCAGTTTTTTAAATTTTTTCAAAATTTCACATACCAGGACTTATATTAAAATGTATTTTTTATGTGAAAACTTGACAAATTTATAATTGGAAAAAAATATATAAAATGTTAATAACTTTTTTAGATTTTTTATTATTTACCGAAAAGAACATGTTCCCATAATTTTTACGTTTTTGATGCAAGGTGCTTTTTAAGAGAAATATTTTTCAAAAACTCTAATCTCACCATGTTAATGAATCTGTTACAAAAATTCTGCAAATGTTCGTTTACAGTTGTCTAAATAAGGAGCTTTTTAGAACATGTAAACTGGATAAAGAAAAATGTTCATTTCGACAACTGTAAAAGAGCATTTGCTGGATTTTTGTAACAGTAATTCATTAACAGGGCTAGATTAGAGTTTCAGAAGCCATTTAAATAGAAATTAATTAGAATTTAAAAATATTTCTCTACACACTACCTTTCGGTAAATAATAAAGAATCTCAAGAAGTAATTAACATTTTATATTATTATTTCCAATTATAAATCTTTAAAGTCTTCACATAAAAACAGATTAATTTTAGTGTTAAGTCTTGGTATGTGCAATTTTGAAAAATATTTAAAAAAACTGAAATAGAAATTTTTAGCACTTTTTGGATATTGACAATTTCGAAAAACTCCATTTTCTAAATAAGTAAAAATCACTCTGTATATATGATAGGGGCTAAATAGGTTTTTAGACCGACTTGTTGGCGGTCACTGTATATCTCAGTCCCACACAGTTGGTAAGATGCGAACCTACGCTTCCAGAACGTATCAGATTTCTAGTCAGTCGCCTTACCCACTCGGCCAGAAACGCTACGTAACGCACGTTGTATTATGAAGTGGAAGGGACGACGTAAGAAATAAACCCAATCGCGGCCGAAGCAGTACGATCGGTGATAATCCAGCTTGACGGATGCACGCAGCCACACACTTTTATATACTGGGTATAAAATTCTGGTAGAATCAAAATATCTTGTCATCTACTTTTATGAAATTTGGTATGGTGTTTGCTGAGAACTATGGAGTCATATATATAATTTAATTTATTGGTTGACTGGAAATCACATAATAGCTATTTATGCAACAAGTGCTAAAAGTCGACGTTTATGCACGAGACATGAAAATTATGAAACGAAGCCGAATGCTGAGTTTCATAACATGTCTCGTGCATAAACGACTTTTAGCACGCGTTGCATACAATATTTTATCTACGACCTTAATTTTACTGTATTAATCCATAAATATCGATTTAACAAAGGTTTGCATCTACGACACTTATAATTTATGTCATAATAAACAGTAGGCCATGCCGCGCGGGGGAATGTTTACGAAGCCAGTACTGTCAAGGTCAGTTACGAAAGGTAATTATAAATACTACACATGTGACTGTATTCATTACATAACGCTTTAATTATTTCAAAAACACTTTATCTGTAACGCAAGAAGTAACTGGAATAACTTTACAACTTCACTTCCAGTTCGAAATTGTAGTTTTATAACCTCACTTCATTTTTAGCACATGAGCTAAAAGTAAACAGCTGATTTCTTTAACCACGGTAGACTATAAAACGTCACTTTTAGTGAAACAAGCTAGCGCTAAAAGGCCTACTTTTAGTAGTAGTCGTAGATAAACTGGTGTTATACACTCGCCTTTTACAGTGATCTTATAATTAGCCAAATATTTGATTTTGAATTTTTAAGCATTTGTCAAAAATTTTCAAAAATTACAAGTTCTTCAAAAACGGTACTACAAAATAAAGCGTTAGTTGGAGAGACAAATTTTCTCTAAAATTCTAAGCTAGATTAAAAATGTAATAATATACCGGGTGTTCTATTTAAAATAGGAGTTAATAAAAAAAATAGAAAAGAAAACAAAAGAAACCCGTTTTAGAAGTATTCAACTGCAAAATCACCTATCTCACATCAATACACATTAAAAATATAATAAAAATGTAAAGTTCGAAAAAAATCGTCAGAGCCGTTTTTGAAAAAATCGAAAAAAACTGAAAAATCGCAAGAGTAAAGACGTACTTCCGGTTATGCGATTTTCTTCGAAAGCTTACGGTCGCACCTACATAGCACACAAAACTTATATATGAAGTTTCAACGCCATACCTCTTGTCGTTTTTGAGATATTCTATTCACAGACAGACATATAGACAGACAGACAAAGACACACACACACACAGACAATGAACAAAAACATGTTTTTTGGGTTCAGGGGACTCTAAAACGTGAGGATCTGTTGAAAACTCAATTTAGAATTTTTGGGGTGAATCCAATACTTCCTTTATCGTAAAAGGAAGTAATAAATGGGTCTACCAGAATTCATTTACACCCAGAATACATATATAATTGCTACAAAATTCAACTTACAAACGATAGTAATTAGTGTGTGGACGTAAAATGCTCACTTCTTAAATAAGCTGTATACAGGGTGAGTTTTTTTTCATTATCACTATAGGGATCTCGGAAACCGTGAAAGATAGAAGGTTGGTTAAATGGAGAAAGAATTGCAGTTTTATGAGCTTATTCGAGATGTGCTTTTGTTTCTTTGAAAAAATCCAAGGCCTACTAAATACAAGCAAAATATTAAAATTACCTAATTTCTTAAAGACGGTTTAGCGCCGTTATTATTGAAAATAGAAAAAAATAATAGGAATAAAAGTTTTAGCTATTTTTACGGTGTTTATCTTACACTTATTAGTTTTCTTCTAGCTTTCATAGTTTTTGAGTTATAACATTAGGTTGCATTTTTTTAAATAGCAATCATAGTTGGCTTAGACATTTCTAAAAAGAGCTCACTTTTCCGCTTAAAATGACATAGGGTTTGTTATACCTATTTTGACAAATAATTCTTTTATAATAATTTTCGTAATAAGAAAATGACGAAAACAAAAACTATGAAAGTTAGAAGGAAATTAATAAGTGTAAGATAAACACCCTAAAAATAGCTAAAACTTTTATTCTTATTATTTTTTTCTATTTTCAATATTAAGAGAGCTAGACAGGCTTTAAAAGATTAAGTTATTTTTCTATATTTTGCTAATATTTAGTAGGCTTTGGATTTTTTAAAAGAAACAAAGGCACACTTTGAATAAGCTCATAAAACTGCAATTCTTTCTCCATTTAGCAAACGAGATATGCTCTTTTTAGAAATGTCTAAGCCAACTATGATTGCTATTTAAAAAAATGTAACTTAATGTTATAACTCAAAAACTATGAAAGCTAGACGAAAACTAATAAGTGTAAGATAAACACCGTAAAAATAGCTAAAACTTTTCTTCTTATTATTTTTTTTCTATTTTCAATAATAACGGCGCTAGACCGACTTTAAGAAATTAAGTAATTTTAATATTTTGCTTGTATCTAGTAGGCCTTGGATTTTTTCAAAGAAACAAAAGCACATCTCGAATAAGCTCATAAAACTGCAATTCTTTCTCCATTTAACCAACCTTCTATCTTTCACGGTTTCCGAGATCCCTATAGTGATAATGAAAAAAAACTCACCCTGTATAAGACTTCCACATAAAACTACAAAACCACGTTTTCGCAATACCAACGAAAAAGCACAAAGGCAAGAAGAATATAGAACGCTAGTTCCGAATGAATTGTAATAATAGTACTAACAGAATATATAAAGGAGACTTGTTGCAGGACATAATATGTGGATTATTGAACAGGAAGCGATTTATACCTAACTAGTGAGTCACCCGAACTACGCTTCGGTTCGCTAATATAAGAGAGATTCATTAATATAAATTTAAAAAAAGGATGCATCGGCCGGGAATCGAACCCGGGACGCCCGCGTGGCAGGTGAGCACTCTACCCAAGGACCAACCTGGGTTGTTTGAATACTGCGCCGATATAATGATATATGAACATAGGTATTCACCCGAACTAATAGCACACGGCGACAGCAGCTGTCACACCGTAACCCACGGCGAAAGACGCTTCGCTCCGCTGCTTATAGAATTTAATTAAATTAAAACTTTTTCGTACTTTTTTGAAAAAAAAACCGGCCTGCGATCTAAGTCGAAAAATTAGCAAACTTTTAAGCCATCATACAACTTAGTCGGTCCAGTATCTTCGGAGGAGATAGCGAACAAACATAGAAAGAAAGAAAGAAAGAAAGAAAGAGAGCAACGATTTTATGTTATAGGAGGATACTATCGCGAATTATGTACAAATTATTATTTATCAGAATAATCACAAATAAGTTAACCTCAAAATTAGACAATTACCAACCACTGGAACAGGCAAGGCTTAGAAAAGATTATTGTATCAACGAACACCTATTGGGCTTAAAACGCATGATAGAAAAATGTAATGAATACAATCTCCCGTCGATAATTTCCTTCATAGACTACGAAAAGACATTCAACACTATTGAACTATAGCATACCTAACTATTTAAAGCATTAGACTATAATAACACATAAAAAATCAATCTAAGATTAAAAGCTAACAGATTAACCAATAATCAAAATAGAAAGGGATGTATGACAGGGTGATACCTCAGAAACCGTAGTACGCTTTTTCTATAGAAAATGTTTTCATGAAGTTAGACAGACGACTGGGTGGATGGAGGAATTAACCAAGACGGAATGAATAAACCTTACAAATTTAAGATATGCAGACGACATATTGCCGAACACCAACGATGTAGATGAAATTAAGCTGATTGTAGAACATTGAATTATAAATCACAAAACAAATGGATTGAAGCAAACATTTAAAAAACTAAAATCATGTCTAGCACCCACATAAAAGAATATTGGGATTTTTACTTCACGATAGAATTACAAATGAAAGAAATAAATAATACGATCAGCTAGACTGAAGTTGAGTTGGGCCGGGCGTGTTGTAAGAACTGGAAATGAAAGATGACCCCGAGGAACAGGCAAGAACTGAAGATTAGCAAGTGGTCGACACTAGTGGAAGATTAGAGTAGATGTATTCAAGTTAAACAAAGAAGAATTATTTCAAGAGGGCCAAGAAAAATATTACAACACACTGAAGAAAATTATACGATGAATTATTAATTATTTTTAAATAATTTGGTACATTATAAACAAGGTTTCCTTCAACGATTCAAAAATATACTGCATCATCACATATATTATATAATCATCCATGTCAATTCTGCAGAACTTCTTACTGTGTTTTTCTTGTCAAAAATTCCATGGTATTTCTACACCATGCAGATATGCTTCTATACACGAATTAACAAGAGCTGAACCCACCCTTAAAGGTCACGGCACCTACCTGTAGGGAGAACCCACAACTGGCATTGCGCTTTTACCCCTACTATTAATTAGTTTAGTTTCACTTTGGTTTTGAACTTTGTTGTGGTTTATAGTACGGCATCTGGTACACATTTCAATTGCCGAAAGTTTTTTTTTAAATAGTTGCCTATGTTTACTGCCTCTTTTGTATTTTTATAGTACCTGAATGCCTGATTATTTAAAAAATCCGGCCTTTACTTATCAGTAACAAAAATTATCAGCGATTCATAAACGCCTTTAGCGTTGGGTTTCATTTCCCAAAAGAATAACGGAAGACGTAATTGATTCTCTTTCATCTGCGATTTCAATTTCATTACAATCGGTCCGGCCCTGCCACAGCAAACGCTCGACTTGATCTCTGACTTCATCTGCACGACGGCGCTTTCAATGCGGGTGTAATTACAGTAATAATGGAAACGGTGGAATAAAAATGGAAACGTTTCCCTATACTTTCACTCTTGGCAGAAATTAAACCCGACTTTGCATAAGCGATCGATGGCGGAGATTTCGCCAGATTCGAGGCATAATGCGCTTGTCAGCGTCTAGGGTTTCAAATCGAATTAAGCGTTATCGGCCAATCAATAAGTATGCAAATGCTATATCAGGCCGGGGCGCGAGCAACCCGATGCCATCTCCAAATTGCATGCCCCGTTCCGATGCGGCGTAAACTTGGATTTTAATTAGCTCTATCCTAATATTTGGTCGAGATAACATTCAGAGCCACTTTTGACAACGTGATTAGGCGATAAAGATCGTGTTAGATAAATTGAAAACGAACAGATGTATTGATTGTCCGATTATAAATAGGAAATGTTAGAGGACTACATAGCTTCTACAGTATTTAAATGTGTGTCCTAATTTTTGACAACTACAACATCTTTAACATAGAGTTGACTTAGTACGCCACTAGGAGTCTCAATAATGTATCCAATTAAAGCAAAAGGAGAAATTCGCAAAATTACATAACGTCCATTAGACTTTCTCCTTAAAAATGCGCCAGGTTGTAAGGATTTGATTTCGTTAATTAAAGAAGATTGATGGAATCGTAGCTAAATAAATGCTAATTTAATTGCACCCAGTAATGAATTCATGACGGTACCTACACTGTAATCAAATTGCTATCGATTTACATACCATTAACTACCTACAGTTCGAATCCGATGCTTGTAATCACACATAACAAGATTACTGTTAATTATAATTACGGCGAATCGGTTCAGCGTTCTGTGCCGATGCAACGTTTCGACAGGAAATTGCGCCTCCACCATTTTCTAGCACCACGAGCGATTATTACATTTAAGGTTTAAAAGGACAGGTGTCCAGATACGTCACACCAGTTCCATTGACCTTTGTTTCAAGAAAATCGACCCTATAAAAAGTCCAGGCTATTGACTATGATGGCACAGCGTCTCCATTATATCACGTTCACGGAGCTCGGTATTTCGGCGATAATAACTCCAGGTAAAAAACATGTGGGTCTCGCAGGAAACCTGAATGGTACAGGTAGAGAATCTGAAGACTTTTATTGTTGGTCAGTATCCTCCATCTAGGAGTCAAGGTTAGGGCGGGCAAGACTAACCATTGTTGGAATTCTTTAAATATATTATTATATAAGATGCGTACGACATTGATTAAAGAGGTTGCTTGAGAATGTCTGAGTGTTAGTAACTCTTCCACTTATCTACATTTATTGTTTCGAAATGCCTTAATTTCAGCTGAAAGTTTCTACAAGTCTTTATCTAAGTACAACTAAATGATGGCAATTACAAGCTACCCTTTACGTTTTATAAGAATATAGTTAGACACAAGCAAGATTTTCAGTTTAGCTGCTCGCCATGGAAAACTTATCGGTCTGCTACATCACACAGCAGAACATAGACATCCTGAAGCGTCATCAAGCTGAAAATACTTTGAAATACCAGTGGGCAGCGTTAATCATTAATTATAAACCCCTTCTCTAAAACATTACCAACCGTCTTTCTAGAAACAAAGACGAACATGTGACCCAGGCTCTGTATGCTCACCACTTAAGTAATTGTTAGTTTGCGTCCCTCTCGCATCTATCCCTTTAGTAGGTTAACTACCTGCCTACAACCTACTTATATATTCTTTTGTTTGTAAATAAGGATCCCGAGAGACGATTTCCTGGCAGCTCAGCTCTTGCTCGGTTGAGTTGGTTTTTCTTGTTAAAAATATTCCATCCGTAAATTGCTGAGGGTAGTCTACCTGCTCTCGATGATTGGTAAGAATCAAGCATGAATTACCATTTTTTCCTTATGGAAAACATTTGTTTCTCCGTGGCTGATCGGAGAGACCCATAAAAAACTAACCATAACCGACTTAGTTCTTTGTTATGACAAATATTGTATAATCAATTTCCGTTCTGGTGGAAGTCATCCTGACGTCTTTCTGTATTGGTAAATTAATTATGGGTTATTGATAAGGTTCATCACCCGCGCGGTATGAATGGTCATCGATATCGAAAGGTAAATGAACACATTAATGAATTAATTGATAAAGTTCATCAGAAGAAGACGGCTTAGTTTATTTTAGCAAAATATATGCGATTCCTGATTTTGATTTCAGATGCAAGTCAGCTTGACAGCATTGCTTTTTGGTGACTTAATCGCTCGATTAGAAGGAGACGAGAATAACTCCCTAGTTTCTTGTGGAAAACATTCAGTTTCTTGACTTTACTTCCAATAAAGCTTAACATGACGCTTTCGTTTTTTCCACAGCCAAATGCTTGATCATGGGTGAATTTTATCAGAATAAGACGATCACAATGGACCAGGTTGAAGATGAACATAATTCACTTGTTTTTGTGGTAAACATTCCATATTAATTTTTATTTCTTAGTAACCTAAGATAGTTAGATGGTGGCTAAGATCTTCCACAAAACAACGAGCATTATCGACCATTTATTTTCCATAAAAAGACAACAGAAGATTACATCGGCTTAATTTTTACTTGTAAATTGTAATCATAGAAAACTCACCTTCAGAGATTTGTCCAGATATTCACGTTTTAAGGTTCTTAAATGACAAAAAAAGTTTTCTCAATTCCGTCAGTCTGTTCATATACATGTAGGCGGTATAACTTAAAAACTAGTTTTTGAAGAAGATGATATTTTGCATGTGGATTATATGTTTACCAGGCTCGAATCATAATATAGGTACCCTAAGTTGAATATATACTGGATGAGCACCTTAAAAAATTAAATGTCTATTTTTTCTTTAACTCACAACCAGATAAAGGTAGCACTTTGCATATAGCAGAGGTCTTTACCCCTGACGAGAATAGGACCCAACAGATACAGGGTGAACATTGTAGACGGGCTGGAAAGGGGTAGCGATCACTGTGCACCACAGTTAAGCGCCCACAGGAAGATGCGGCGACAAGTGGACCGCACTTACGGCGAATAGAATGTGCACTGATTGTTGGGGGTCGCCGGTCGCACTTGCAAGGGAAGTTTCGTGTAAAGCCCTTTACAGTTGTTTCTTCTTCTTCTTCTTACTACAGGCTAAGAGCCTGTTATTACCACACTGAGTGCGGTTTTATAAACCATCTTCGCTCCGGGGCTGGGCGACAGCAAAAAGCCCTTTCAAATGGGTCACGATGACCAAAGGTGTTGGTATGATGACCGGAGAGCGTTCCCATTCCTCAATTTCGTTCCTGCTGGAAGTCAACCACGAGTCTGTTTCTTCGTGACCCACGTCTTCGACGACCGGCGAGATTGATCAGAAGACGAGCCTAATGGACGATATTGCTCAAGGATCGAGGTAGGCATCTGCGTAAAAAGCTGGCGGCTTAGAATTTAATGCGGATCATTGTGCCAGGCCGGGTAAACGGACTCGGGATGAGTGCTCTGTCGCGGATCAAGGGCCGGCCTTGCAGAAACCTGCTCTCTGGACAAAGAACAGCCATACAGAAATTGCTGAACTGTAATACAATGGCTATCTTTAATTTCGTCGAGCCGCTCGCAGTTTGTGATACGCACGACGCACACGGTCCATGGCCGAAGGCTGCACTTTTACTTTCCAAGACGAGCCGAATTTACACTGAGTAACTAGTTCGGCTGGAGCTTAGGAATTCCAAATCCGCACAATAATTTTTGGGTCAGTTTTTTGTGTTCCGCTCATTGAGCAGACATTCCTTCAATCGCGGTCTTAATTGGTCACTCAGCTATACACACTTTGAGTCACGGGGCAATCCGCTCAACACCGCCTGGGTTTTCTTAGAATTGTCTTATTTCTATTAATAGTTACATGTGTAAGTACGAGAAGCACGGATGCTTTAAAGGAACAATGTAAACATTACCCCCATCACCTAAGAAGTCCTTTAGGACTTTTCAAAAACGTTATACTGGTAAATCTATTTTAAATTGTTCAGAAAGACATCCAGAACCCAAACAGATTATCTCTAAAATGATCTAAAACAAGATTTGTCAAGAATTGCATACTAAAACAGCTTCAATAATCACTACATCGCCTAAGAAGTCGTTTATATGTAGATGATATTTTAATGTGGGCTAAAACAAGATGAGCAAATTATTTACAAAATTTTCAGAATAATCTGAATTATATGATTACAATTGCATTCCAAATAACAACATTCTCTATACTCTTTGGTTTAACATAATAAATTCTTTCAAGAAATGTACATATAATCGCCAAGTTAGTATTTT
The DNA here is from genome assembly GCA_940337035.1 of Agriotes lineatus. Taxonomy (NCBI): domain Eukaryota; kingdom Metazoa; phylum Arthropoda; class Insecta; order Coleoptera; family Elateridae; genus Agriotes; species Agriotes lineatus. The sequence continues at coordinate 108,023,051 of OW679197.1, read as the reverse complement.
TAAAATTCCGCGAAAGAACACTAAACCATTGCAAGGCAGTCCTACTCTACTCGGTAATTGGTAACATCTGCCGTCTTAATTGTGGTCATTTTTCGTCCTGTTACGCTTACACATACACTGACAATTACGAATTGCAACATCAGTAAAAATTGGCACCCTGGGGGCAAGTGGTTTTATAACATTAAGGTTTGTCGCCCACAACAACGGAGGTATTTGGGATTGTTTGGGTTGCCAAAGGAAACATATTTACAGTGGGAGCAAGATCGCTGCTCCAATAAGTGAAACGGCTAAATCGCTTCGTAATTTCAAATTTCGCAAACAAAGTTTAAGTCTATATTAGAAGACGTGAGCGTGCGAACATCGAAGGTGGAATGGAATGCACCTTACTAATTCAATTATGGCTTGAAATATTCCGAGCAGTAAAATGTTAAAATTTAATGTACTTTCCGAACGAGCTTCGATATTGCAATAAAACCGTCGTTGAAATGTTCTACTGTTGCATTGCCTTTGATTTGCATTAAAAACTGATACAGTTTGAACTAATAAAATAGATCTAGCTGGGGCTACTAGAAATTACTATATCATAATCCATCACGCACTTTCAAATAATTACATGATATTATCTAGGGCGTCGTTGCTTCGCATAGCAGTTCAGCTATATTGCATAAACGCGGAAAATTACTTCAAAATCTATTTTTATAAATTTATAAACATTCCAGCATCTGCAAAATGGATTCTGGCAGAAAAATAAATAATAAAACCGAAGTAACTTATACTTCAGCTACGTTCACCGCAATAATAAATTCCCGTTTTCTAATTTCCAGCTCGGCGGAAGTTATAAACAAGGCCGTTTACTTCCTATCGGAATGACTTGATTGCGTAACCAATTATGCTAAACAAGAATCGTGCAAGATTGATAAGTTTCTACTAAAATCACGAAATGGTCGGAGACACCTGTGCCGACTTGCGCTTTTGTGTCAATTGTTTGCCCAACGGATACTTAGCACATTAATAGGTGGGAACTGTTTAGGTTGTTATTGATTTAGTGTCAATTGTTTTTGGTTTTATTATTTAATAATAGCTCGTTGTGGGTTTATGAAAACGCGAAATACTTCCGTTTTCTTAGAAGCGATTTAGGCTACAGCCTAAACCCAGTCTTCAATCGAATTTCAATTTCTTTATAAAATCTCTACGAAACATATGCGAATATGTTTATCAATTTTTAACATGTGGTAAATAAAGAAAAAAAAAATTCTTAATTTATTCCAGCAAGATGGTGCACTGGTCCAAATAGCAAATTAAGCTAGGGGCCATGCCATGACTCTCCCATAACAAACTAGTCATTCAAGATTTGCTTTAATCACGGATGCATTTGTGCGAAGTGGTTCTCAGCTTTTCGACAGTTTATAGACTGCAGCGGGAGTTGAGCGGCAAGGTATAGGTCCTAAGAAGAGAAGATTTTAAAATTGAATGGGAACCATTTCAGTGTAGGCTCAAGCCTCAAGCAACCTCAGTCTGGCGTGACCCTTGCGATAACGCGTGTGTGTCGTATTTCTGAACGCAATGTGAATAGGGTCGCGAGTATCTGACAATCTCCGCTGATGCAGCGTCCGTATGAGGGATTATTACGCAATTACGACAAATTAACGCGTCTTTCAGCATGTTTACACCGTTAGTGCGTCGAAAATGGCTGCATGCATTCCTAAGGCTTAGACCATAAAACCCTCAAAAACACGAAGCAGAAGAATAAAGCAAGACCAGAACGCCCTGGTGGGACGGCCATAAATTCCTTCGCTAACGCAATACCCTCAGAGACTCAATGACAGTTAGCATGTTAGATGACAGGAAACTTTCAACCTAGCCAAATAGAGGAGTCAGGAAACCCACAAATCATCCACTGACGCAATCAGACAGAGTAAATATAAACACGATCGGGGACAAGAAATCGGCATGCTCTATTAGGTCTTCTTTACAAGGTCGTTCGCCGAGATCTGTCTTGACTATCAGCACGCTAGGTATTAATCGGGCACTATATTTTCGAAGTAATTTGTGCACTGATTTGTATATGTGGAAATTATGTTAAATTTTATTAACGAGTTGCTGTTATCCACAACATATTTCTTGTTTCTATTTATGATATTAGGAGCCATGGCTCTGCCATAACAAACAGGTCATTTATTATTTGTGCCAGATCGAAGGGGTTCCCAGCTTTTCGAAAGTTTATAAACTACAGCCAGGTTTAGCGGCAAGAAGTAGCCCCAAAGATAAGGATATTTTAACATTCAATCGGAATAATTTCAGTGTAGTCTCAAGCCTCAAGCAGCTTCCGTCTGGCGTGACCCCTGCGACAACGCGTGCGTGTAAGTTTCTGAATATAATTTTTGCACATAGACTAACTCAATCGAGTTAGATGAAGCAAGGCTGCCTCCAACGAGCATATGCGGAAGGCCCTGTGTCTAATTTTTTGGGGAGATATTGGGGTTTTCGCAAATATTTAAATAATTATGCTATTTATGATCTATTTTATCATACGCAATTTACTGGTAAATTGTTGCACATCTTGAAATAATATACGTCAATCACGCATGCATCTATGTATCTGAAACTGTAGAGATGCAAGTTTTTTGTTGCCGAATTATACATGCAAACGAATAATGAAAGGGAAATATTCGATTTAGTTCATTATATTTTATTAGCCTGTTCTGCATCATAAACTGCCTGTGTCTGGGATGGGATGCAAAATGCATTTTACGTTCGGTGGTTGCCTCTACCACCAAAATTCTCCACAAGCTGCACTGCTATGAAGTGCATATCAATGTGAATACATTAACTTTCCATGATAGTTTTTTGTAGGTTGTATATTGTAGCCTTCCATCAATATACAGTCCCTTACTTTTATTTCAGTATAAGCTACAGTTGGTCCAATCAGGCGCGGTCAGTGAAATATCGGCAGGTCTCAGTGACGGAACAGCGGCCATAGGAAGCAGTCATAATTGCTTTACCGACCATACCAATACTTTATAGTAACTTAATAAATTTTAACTAGATTTCGACCCAGTTGAACATACAAAGCGGAGCACTTAGTGTAATCGCATTAGCACACTCCGCTTTGTTTATCGAAAGCCGATTGGATCGCAGTGGGCGGCTGCTGCCTCGTGTCTGGCCAGCCTCGTGTTCCGAATTGCAGGAAATAAACTTAATATCGCCGTCAATATTGACAGTTGCTAAAATTATCTTCAACAGGCTAGCTCGCATTTACACTGCCCCTTAGCAGACTGTTTTTTACCGTTGGGGGGTGTCTAGCGTGAAGGACCAAAATGAGCATTAAGAAGTGAATGCAACCAGAATAGAATACGACTTGGGTGCAATCGGGAAAGGAAACGGAACATCCAGTTATATCAGTGCCAAACCACCACTGATAGTGACAGTCGTACGAGTATCTACGTATCTAATATTAGAGGTCTTATATGTATATGACAAAAATCGTCTGCTATACAGATTGTACGCAGGTACTAGATATAGACAGTAACTAGATACAGAGACGGTTTAAAATTTTAATACAAACAAACATTTTCTGTATCTAGTTACCGTGTGTTCCTAGTACCTGCAAACAATCTGTATACAGTTGCTAAGGCAATATTGTGGTAATATTTCTTCCCGTGAGTTTCCAATAGACTGTTCTATCCGACCTTTTACCATATAACGACTTTTACGCTGCTGTTGTAATATGTATTTACTTTTGTGTTCTTTGGGTTGTTTGAAAATATTCTATTATTTTATTTGTATTCGTATAATTTTGGCCTTTCGACTAAACCAGCCACTGAAATATGATACGTTCTAAATTTAGCACAGAATCGAAACGAGTCCAAAGCTAATCGCCAGACCGAGGGCTGTTTTTAAGAATCGGACGGCACGGCGTTTCTTGCAGGTAGCTTTAAAATATCGATGGGCCTTTGGGGCAGTTAGCCGAGAATTCCCATATTGGAATTTTGTGAGGCCCGAGGCGACTGGGGTTAAATTTTTACAATGCGAGGGTTCTAATGTGCTTTGGCAGTCTGTGGACGAGGTAGCGCGCGTGTGAACGCAAAAGCCGATGTATTTGTTCTTGAAGTGATTGAATTGTGTAAGTTATATGGAGTATAACTTATAACATAGCGGATGAAACGATGAGGTCTGTAAAAAAAGAATGCTAGTGCTTGCGTAGCAAATGTAGTAATTGAATAGCGGAGTCGAACATTAGTTATTGTTCGCACTGAGGCTGATTGTAGACAGCTTTATTAATTGGGTTGTTGTTCATTGTTATCGTTAGCCAGGAGTGAACTAGCCGCAGAGAGCGCTCTCGTGCCTGGATCAGTAGACATTCGGCGAGATGGCCCACGATCCTTGACCTGATAAGCACCTTGCTCATCAGTGATCCCAGTTAGCGCGACTGGGTGGCTTGGGAAGCCCGTCTCCCAAAGATGCCTTGTACCTGTGCCTTTTACGGTCCATGCATTGACATTGATGCAGTTAACGTTTGGTTAATGGGTATTATATGCGGTAAGCATCCGTGTTTTCAGGATTATTATATATACCGAAGAATATACCTGACGATGTCTTCTTAGAGATGCGACGTGTGGAACGACGCGAGGGGCCATAAAACCCCCTGTAAGTATTATGTAATGAGCACATTACTGCTAAAAGCTGAATGTTTGTTGTTTGCTTGCATGACTGATTGTGGAATTGGCTGAGTTTATGTTCGCGGACGGGCGTGTGTGACCACCTGCTATACGAAAGGAATCGCCGTCCGCCTTGCACCCCCAGTATCATGTTTCTGATTTACAACCCCAGAACGCAGAGGCGTTATGGAATTTGTGGTAAGTCGTCAGTTCTTGTAAATTTAGGCATGTGAACCGATCTTAATCCAGGAAAAAATAAATTAGCCCGGGGCACCCTAAATATGTGTCTACACTGCTTTACATGAAGATTTGAAGGTAATACTACAACTAAAGCCGAATTTATCGGGTTTCAAAATTGTTACTTGTCATATGCTCGCTATGTCTGAGGCACTAATTAACTGACATTGTCAATACGATCTTATGGTCATTTGGTAAGCTCTCCTCTAAGATCGAAGTGTACCTTCCACCCCATGTTTCGCTTGGATATTTTCAGCTCTCATCTTGAAGAATTATTTGTATTCCAGTTCCTGCTCGCTTTTTACGGTGTGAATAGTGATTTTCAGGTTTAACCTTAATAAGTGTATGATTCCATGATTTTATATTGGTACAATCCGCCACCTAGGGAAGCACTTGATGGGGGCCTGACAACCCCAATAGGGTATGTATTACACACACCCTTTTAGACGATTATGGAATTTACATAAGACCACACTCGTTAATTACTGAAATGAAGCACAGATTCGCGCACAGTATTGTTCTGAAGCGATTAGAATTAATGAAAGCCTGTGAAGGCAACACGCTCCCATACGCAATTAACATTTATAAATAGGAAGTAAAACGGAATATGTAAGATCGCCGTTTAACCTTCTAGCATGCACATAAGCAAATCATGAGTCACAGCCGAAGGCAACAAAACGAACAAGGCGACACCAAGCGGACACTATGAGAACCGAATGCAAATGCAGTTCTAATGAATTCGCAGGCTGCATATCTGAGCAGACTTTTCGGGGGAAATTTTCGCAACATGCAAGCCCTCTTATTCTGGAGAGCCAATACGTAGAATTCACTAGCAGCGTGCTGAAAGCACTGCACACCCACGGGCTTAATAAATTGCACTTGTGAGAGCAAAGGTCAGCCGCTGCATAGGCGTGGGGTGTGGTCTGGTTCTCACTTCAATGTCAAAATCCTTTCGAAGTTGTTTGCTGAGGACTTGATGGTGATTTTCCAGGAACAGCAGGCTTGTTGCTGCTCATTTATTTCGCAAAGTTTATGCAGTTACACTGTGTCTTCGACAATTCACAGACATACAGTTCAAAACAATTGGAAGAACTTACATTATATTGGTGGTCGGTTTGGTGATCAATCGTTCTCGTAAGTGGACGTAGACTTACTATTAAGATTACAATATTACGAATGACATTCCAATGGTTGATGGACAACCATATCTAGAATTTCTATATCCATGCGCTTACCCTCCTTCAACTGTTTTCCAAAATGTGATCTAACAGCTAAGTTTTCCACATACTCAGCAAAACTAATTAACTAGGTAATTAGGTAATTTCTGATGAAGTCAGCTGTGTCTATAGTTTTCCAGGAGGCTAAGTATTTCGCTGATCCTTAGAATCTCATTCTTCCTACATGTATCAACTATTAGATTTTCCAAAACCTCCAAAGGGTCCGTCTTTGAGTGTAATAATATAGAATCAGTTCCCCGCCAGCAGGCATAACCTGCAGCAAGCTGCATGCTAAACAGTTTACAGCTCGGGCTTTTATTACCGCGGATCTGAACTACACAAACACAATCTATCGTCAGACGATACCGCAGAACAAATATAACACGGGTTTCCTACGGCGTCACATGTGGATAAGCGGACTTCCTTTCCGTAACAGCCTGAAATAATTTCGCGTCGCTGGAAAAACACCGCGGAATCGAAACTACTTTTGTTTACGCAGTGGACGATGGCAGGTTAACAACCCAGCAAATTACACTACAGGTTTGTAGTCCCCAAGGTTGATGTGATTAGCGGCTGTTTTTCTGCAGTGAAAAGCTGTTTTGTCACTGGCAAAAGCGGGATGCCCTGCGTAGATAGATGGTTCTGTGTCAGGAAATCCCTCTAGAACCTTCCACCTCCCCATCGCCTATTTATGGCAATATTTACAAGTAACAAGAGTAAGTTATTGATTCGATTGCATGAGCGCAGTTTACAAAATAACAAACATCTGCCTAGTGATAAAAAGTTGTATGAGTTTGATAAGCACTAAAACATTTCTAGAACATTCTAAAACGAATTACTATCTATATTTTGAGCTCACATAGAATATTCTCATAACGATCATAACGGGCCATCGATCAGAACTGATCACCGAATGTGACACAAACGTCCAGTACAAATGTCAGAATCTGTGATTAAATGAGACACTCGTGAGGTTTGAAATTAGACACGATGTAACTCTTAACATATACAATTTTCTGGGTTATGGGAGGGATTGAAGAACCGTACGGCATTCGAGTCTTTATCACCAATAGCAGCTATGAAAACGTTGTAAACTGTGATCATGGAGGCTGTCACAATAACTAACTTTAGAAACCACAATAAATTCAACTTCAAATTATTATTATGTCAGACGTTTCGATTAATGGAAACAGAAATTGCAGACGCAAAAGTAAGTTGGCTGTTGCAAAAAAACTAAAATTGTAACCCCTTGCTTGAAGTTCAACTAAGGATTTATTTAGATGACCTAATCGGCTACCGCGATAACACCTGTGGTAGTCGTTAACCCCAAGGGAACTCTTCCTCACTTTCAGCGGGCAAGGCTAGCCACCTACCCGGCCTAAGGGCAAAGAGGGCTCACAGAACCACTTTGTGGTAAAAACAGGCCACTGGCCTATAATAAGAGGAAGAAGAAGAAGAATCATGAAGATGCTCTACGCTAGGAGATAACAAATGCAGAAATTCGCCCATATTGTGACAGAGAAAGAAGAAATAATACCTAGGTAGAAAACAAAAGTGCTGTAGCTGTGATCAGTTTTAGAAATTAGCAACAGGGATGACAAAATTGAAAATACATGTATTAATATTAATTTAAGGAAGTACGTACAATGAATAAACTGCATGAAGAGATTTTATTATTTATTTATTTATTTCTTACTCATCCAACAGCCATTAGGGCAATTATAGGCGTCGCTGTATATATTATGAGGACTTCCAACCCCACTAACGACTTTCATGATGTTATTATGACATCCGGACCAACTATTTCCGTGGAAGCCGTACCACGAGGCACCGAGAGAAGCAGCCGTGAACTCCCATCCAAGTTCTAATCAGAGAGAGCGTTGCTTAACTCTACTGATCGTACGTGGACACTTGTTCAAGCTACACCACCGGACCCCGCTGACATTTTAGAACTTTTGGGAATTGTGATCACTGAAATGTTACGAAAGCTACAGGGTGTCTAGCAGATATGGCATTCAAAATTCCCGTATAATTCCCGTATTTTCCGGTCATTTTATTAGGATTCCGGATACTTTCAGGTCTTCCGGTCTGACTTTTTCGGGTATTCATTAAAAAAAAAAAAAAAAAAAAACAACGACCTGTCTTCGCGCGTCCCGTACATTTTTGCAATTATTCAGGATAATCCGAAAATTTTTACGCAAATTTCGCTTATTATTTCCGTAAAAATGGCAAAAATTACTGCAAATTCCCTTTGATAAAAAAATCCCGGTTGCCTAAGAAATTCCCGCATATTTCCCGCATTTTCAAGGGCACTTTCAAAATTCCCGTATAATTCCCGGTTTTCCAGAATTCCCGGTCGCTAAGACACCCCTGAGCTACTATTGTAAATATTTACAACTGATGCGTCTTACGTACATTTTCAAGTCATAAATAAACCGAAAATTTTATTTAAGCCCTCGGGCGACCTAGAAAAAGCGGTACAACGTAACGCAAACAGGGCGAGGATACCCGGGGATCACTGAGAACGAAATAGAATCAAACTACAAAAATTAGGAATTTGGAAAGTCAAAACACTTTTGTAGCGGGCGCATACAGCATGGACTGCGATAATAAATAACCCTCGCGAAAAAAGCTGAAGGCTGCCAGCGCATAAATCCTGAAGAAGACACTTTCGGTGAATTTGCTGATCGTCTCATGCCAGCAGGTCTGCTTGAAAATCGGCAAGATGCGCAAGTGATTGACAACCTCTGTAAACACAAAGTGAAGAGGGTCTTGAGCAATTTCCGCTGTATGCACGATTAACGCAAGTACGACAAAACTAACGCGCTGCAGAGATTCCATCTCGCTGACGGATGTTTACCTACAAGGGCCAAGATCATAAAATCCCCAAAAATTCAAATACTCCGTTGGCGCAATCAAAAGAGTGAAACAAGGCCCATAACGCCGGGTGGGACGAGTGGGAGGGCAATAAATTCCTTCGCTGACGCAAAACCCTCGGAGGACACATTGGCAGTTAGCACTTTCGATGACAGGTAATTTCCAAGCCAGCCAAATGGACGTGTCAGGGAGTCCATAAATCTTCTACTGACGCAATCGGGTAGGGTAAATATAAACACGATCGGGGGTAAAAAACAGGTGTGTTGGCGCACTTTATTTATCTTTGTACTAATCTGTGTACTGATTTGTATATGTGAAAATTATATTAAATAATTGTTGTTATGCACAACGTATTTCTTCTTTCTATTTACGTGAGTATAAACCAGCACTAAACTTTTAAAGTGTAGAAAATTGGCAAACAAACGAGGAATGAAATCGAAGATAACGTTCTTGGACGTTACGAATCAAGGTAGCCACATAAGGAACCTTTTTTTAATAGAAACGCTAGAATAGGAACAATAGTATTCTAGTTAAAACTATCAACAAAAACCAAAGACACAATAGTATTATATGTGTAGATGCCAACAACAGATTCCGCAAAACGATGAGATAGAAAGGATATGCGAGGAAATGGAAAACATGATCATGAATGTTAAGGAGAGGAAAATCTGATGGTAACTGGCGAGTGCATGCCATAGTGGAAGGGAAACCCAGAAGGAAACACGGTAAGAAGATATGAGCTGAGTAGAAAAATGCAAGAGGATACCGATGAGTTGAGTTTTTCACAAACACAACCTAGTAACAGCAAACACTATACGCAAATTTAACTAACATGTACGATGGAGATAGACATGGTAATTACCATAATAGACATAGCAAGACATCCAATAAAAGACTACATACATACTAGTTATACATGATGTCAGGAACGAAATGAGAAACTATAAAAGTTATACAGGTACTGTTGCTGACAGCGATCATAATCTAATTCTAATAGCATGTAACCTAATACCAAAGGAGTTAAAGATAAACAACACGAAAATGACGTGGAGTCTAGAGAAATGAGGAAAACCAAATGCAACTCGAGGAGAATATAGCAGAAAGACTAACCCAGACCAATACCAGAGGAGGAGATCTGGAGAACCACGCAGCTGATTGAATAGGAAAGCCAATAACAGAAGAAATAATTGAGCTGATTAAAGAAAGACAGAAAGAAGAACAAAAATGTAATCGACTGAGGAATAGGCTAAATCGAGAATGTGGAAAATTAGAGAAAGATATAGAGAAGACAAACGCGAAGAGGTAAAAATAGAATGTACGAATCTAAAAACCTAAATAGAGAGCTTTAATATTAACGAACGAAGGACAGACTTTTCTAGAGCACTCTGAAAAACACATATTAAAGATACATAGACTATATTATGAGATCACTAAGAACGAATAAAACTCCATGAAGAAGTGACTACATATCATCAACAACAGTTCAAGATTTAAAAACAAGGAAGCCCCGAATTAGGATCCATTTTCAGGATTGCAACCGCGTCATTGTTGAGAAAGAAGAACGTTTCGCCAACTTTCATAAGGAATCTTCCTGTTATGTAACATCTGTATTACAAAAGTTCATATGTTGTAGCACGTTAACTGTCGACTAAGATGAACGTTACCATCAAACTTATATTTGCATGGTAACCTCTGCCCTTGAACTATCATACAACTTTCAGTGCATCATAAAACGTGTAGAAGATTGTTAATTTGTTGGTTTATAACGATGTTAGATACGAAGTGCAATGTTGACCAAATCGTTATGATCAACTACGCAATAAAAACCACTTACCAAACTGAAGTGTATCCGCGCTATAGCCTATATTTAGTTGGGCTTACCTGAAAAAAAAAGAATATGGTTAGTTACTTATCACACGATTTTTAAATTTATAATAAACATTTGACAATTGCAGTTTTCCCAAGAAGTGCTACTAGTTGTTTATATTAAATCCAGCAATTTGTTATTAGAGAGAAATTCCGCACGCACAGCAGAGATAAAGCCAATTATGGATAACCTTTATGATTTTGCGCGTGTTAGGTTTCGTGTGCTAGTTACACTTCCGTGTTGCCATGGAGTTGGATCGTCGAAGTCTCATAAGCACAACAGCATAAACAGGAGCTTCTTAAGAAATTGGGATGATAGACAGAAGGAGAAATAGTTAGGGCTTGAATTTAACCATCAAATAAAAGCCAAAGTGTTCAAACAGATCTTGGCTATTCTATAACGGCTTACTGCAGTTCAGCATTTAAGAGTACAATGCGTGTTGTGGGAGTCTTGAAAGCAGGAGTCAAGTTTTATTTACAAACCGCTGACCTTGATATCTCATCTCAGCGGAAGGCCCCGTATCAGAAGTTAAAGAAAATAAAAGTGTTCTTCCGCACTAAAAAATGTGGGATAACAGTCAGTGTGCTATGATAACAAAGGAAATTTGAGGAAAAGGTCGTCAGAGTTAAAATAACACCGATAAGACGGCCTCTATTATCAGTGATAACACAGAAAATGTTGAACAGACGTGCTTGGTCGGGCTAGTTGTGATTGTGCCTAGCTTTTAACATAGTGTGGAAGAAATGAGATTCATCAAGAATGGAGGATTATATATTTTTACTTACATGGCCATTTGGAGCGATGGGTGAGTCATGATGGATACGAAACTACAAACCAATCTCGTTCCGGCCAACAATAATGCCAATCGCATTTTATGTATTTCAAAACATCATTTTATTGCCCGGCAATGCCTACATTTCATACTTTCAGCATTGACGCTTTAATAGCTCTATGGGCGGCTCAGCGATTGGAATACTTCCTGTACAAGAGGACGCAAATCGAACGGTTGGAAACCGATCCAAATTTTGAGATAAGGAAAAATAGGTTAGATCAACAAGCACAGATCAATACAGCTTTACCAACAATTGTTGTAAATGGCATACCATTTGTAGCCATGCCCACACGATTTGTTGTGCTGCGCATTTGGAGCTTAAGAGATGCCGGACACACCCACCCAGTTCTGAGATTCTGAGTTTAGATCTCCTTAGCAACTCAGCTGGGAGTGTTGTTTCTGCAGCCGGAGTTTAGTGGCCTGCGATAATTGATTGAACTCCAAACTTAAGACACCGATATCTCGATGGTTGGCGTGTAGCAAAACAGCTTTATTTGGAGTTTTTTAAAAGAACTGTTACATAGACAGGCCCCACGCCGCCCAGAATAGTTGTGATAAAGAGATTTGCTAATTGGGGAAAGTTGCAATAGGATAGGATGCAGTGGTATTGTTCTTGGCGCGATACCCAACCTTTCGATTTCACTAAGGTGAACTTCAACTGCATATATTAGATTTGTATTCTGAGAATGTTTATTAAGAGTGCGATATTATTCACATTTAATTTCATTCTAAAGGTTAGATCCAACTAATACTGAATATTCATTCTTTGATCGATTAGGGATAAACGACGAATTCACGTTTTCAATGTTATTTAAAACCCAAGTGCATTCCATTGCGAAATCGTGATATTAATAAATAATCAATCTGCTCCTACGTTCTAAAACAACAATAAATTGTTTCCTAATACAGCATTGGAATACAGTGATTGTTTAGAAATATGCATGGAATGATTGATTTCAAAACGAAATTCCTACGAATTGTTGATAGTTATACGCTATACGTATATTCAAAGGTGGTCGACGGCAGAACCAATAAACATAATGTCCTTTCATGAGAGTTCAGAGAAACAACTTTCTTTTATTGGATATCCTAGAAAAATTTCATTTTAGGACGAAATGATAGTCAACTTCCACTGAAACAATTACTTCAACAAATCGATATGGAACTTTAGTATTCATGAGGCATGTTTTCTGGATTTTTCACGGATTTAGAGACACGTTAGGAAAGAGATTTGGAAAAACATGTATTCCAAAAATAAGCTATGTTCAAAACCATGTAGTATTAAAAACGTCGATAACACGCTAGTCTTTTCTGGAAACTGTCTAATTCAATGTTAATAATTTGCAGCTGTGAATGTTACCAGCATTTTCCTGCAAAGAAACCCAATTGCTCGTTTTGGTACGAGTGTGTGAAACTGGAAGCTCTTAGTTCCCTTAATGTTCCATTCAACTTAGCAGAACAACGAACTGATTCATACTTCAGTAATTGAAATGAATCAGCGAGCAATCGCGATTCGAAGCATAAGCCGCGACAGAGGAGTCGTTAGCAAGCGCGGTCCTTCAGCTTCAGCATTTATTAAACGTCGGATAGGAATAATTTAGCGTCTATGACCGTGACAGTGTCAACCGGAGTCAGCGGCCAGGCCATAAATATAGAAAAGGAACGGAGCTGCGTTATAATCGCAGTAACAAGCAAACATTCGCTTAACGACCTGGAAGATTTATTCCTCCTAGCTCTCGTTTTGACCAGCTTCTTCGCGACTGCCACCGTTCTGGTGCAAACAGACCACGCGCTCCTTTTACTCCTCGAAAGGTCGTTTGCATACGGCTGCCATAATCAAATGTCACTAGAAGAATTACGGTCAGGCGGAGTGGAACAAGGCGAATCGCGTAGGAAAATCGGACTCGTCTGTGGCATAGTGAGACTGAAAGCTGCACAGACCGAAAGTGAAATTCGCTGCATCGGAACTGGCTAGGTGATAGTTTTGTTCCGTGGTCGTAAAATCTGCGGCTGCTAATTATAACGATCATCGGGAGAATGGATGCACCATTTCGGCGAAAAAAGTATATTACAAGCGAAAATGAAAGTGGTAGCATATGTAGCGTGTGGGAAGAAATAATTGAATGAGCTGGCCAGAGTAGAGTATAACTTTTAATAACATAATACATATTAATAATCACGAAAGGGGCATGTAACCCAAAACGTTTAGATTGGATTGCATACAAAAGTACAACCAAAGTCCGCATGTTGGGCACATCGCTGCCATTTGGAATATTCCACACATTTCTCTCTAATTTTATTGAAGATCCAGATCGGCAAGATCAGAGAGTTCATGAGAAACTGACGAACAAGGGTATCAATAATCTACTTTCTAAACAAATACGTGCCAATTGAAATTTTACTTTTACCTAACCTTTTGGGAGGATTGCTCATTTCATTTATTCTGTCTACAAGTCCATGAAAAAGAATTCCACTAGTCTATTTAAATCACTCTTCCCTAATCTTCTAGTGTTAACTTTTCAATTGGTCAATATTTCGGGAATTTGACCTGGCTCATCTTAGTGTGTTTAGTCACTTTAGCCACTATGTTGTGCAGATTTTGCTTCAAAATTCAGGTGATTATCGCGAAGAGGGGCCAAGCGGCGGCATAGGTTTTGGCAGAATTAGGTAGAAGCCAGTTGAAATCGAAGTTCCTAGGTGTGCCAAGAAATTCGAGAGTACAGAAGCGTTGTAATAGTGGTATGTGAGTCGTACAAAGGTACCGAAATCCTGCACACCGTGCACTTCGCTAAACTGGAGCGAGGATGCTAACGAAGGAAGCGGTAGCGTCGTCGAATGATGCCATAACGAAGGCATCGCCGTAGAAAACTGCGGGAGCCCACAGTTTAAGTATTGCGCAATATGCATTCGGCAATCATCACTCATGGCTGGCAAATCAGACCAATTTAGGTAATTTGCCAGCGGCCATTAATGCCGGGGCAGGCTGCAGAGATCGTCTAGTAACGTCTGAGTTAGTCCAGGGGGCTCCCCGATAATAAAACTCAGAAGTGTTTGGGACGCTGAGGGAGTTCTTCCGTGACGCCGGGAATAAAGGCATTCAGCGTCTCAAGTTAGTACAGAGGGAGTTATAAAGGCCCTGGAGTTGCGTGATTTCTTGCCGCTAAAGTGCCCTCCATTTTCTAGAAACCTACCGTGGGGTACCGTTCAGTAAAGTGATGCTGGAGTTCAATCAGTTTTGAAGAAATTTATGGGTATTGCCAATGTGTGATCCTTAATACTTCTTAACGTGTTGGCTTTTGGTGAAATATTCTGTCATTCGAATTCCCATTGAGATCTTAATAACCTCTTGTAACAGTTGATTAGGTCTGTATGGATAACCCGGTCCGTTGATGTGCGTTGCATGTTTATAGCTGCTTTGGCTGCATGGTCGGCTGTTTCATTACCTACTACTCCAGTGTGTGATGGCACGTAGAGTAAGTCTATTTTTTTTTTCGTGAATTTCTTGTTTTTGAAGTACGTATGCATTATCAGTTTTCTTTTGTCCTATGGAAATTTCAAGTGATATAAGTAACGATTGTGAAATGCGTTGTTCGTCAATACGAATTTAGAGCAAAACTTCGGAACCCGATTAAAATAATGCCTTTCAAGTTAATTTCTTGGGGAAAACCTAATCTCGCTAGGGCAAAATAGAGAATCTTGCAAGAATGTACAACCTTTGGGGGGGGGGGGGCAACGCATGCTTACTCCGTTCGTGAGATCATACCCTTTGTTTTCACACGAGCTGTGCAGAAATCTGCCGATGCCTGCAGTTATTCTGTATTTTCCCCATGTTGCCTTAGAGCTTAGAGCCAGTCCGCTTTTAAGCAGGTAATTGTATGCCTTTTTAAGTTTAAAAAATTAATTGTGTAATTTACATATACTACATATTAAGTATCATATTGTGTTTGCGTACAACACATTTTGGAGTGCTGGTGATCCAAGTTAATTGCTGAGCACAAACTTCGTTTTTGGACTTCCTTTCCTTAATTATTTTATTTGTTAGGATTTACGCTCAAGTAACGAAGCAGGGGAGCCTTTATGAACAACTATTTTATTCTGGGTCGGACTGAGAGATTAAGTTTGTAGTCTCATCCTGGCCTGGAAAAGAGATCATAATATGAGGAAAGTGTAACCATCCAGTGTAACACAAATCAGCTTCAAGGAGTTTGTTTGCTAAAGCGGATCATTACCCAAGTCAAGTAAGTATTCTCATATTAGAGCCGTCTTTCAACGCCTGTGGATGTGACCGATTTCAACTTTTGGCGCCCACATTAAGAACGAAACGACGAATTTAGACCAAACTTTAGTGGAACCGTACTGTCGACGTCAGAAGGTGAACGTAGCGGACCTCTCAATGCCTAAAGCCTGACATAAGTACAACTTTAAACGAAATTTCATTGCCATTGAGCTTGCTGGCAATAACGCCTTGTTACACTCTTCAAATCGTGGAATTCTTCAAAGCATTGATGGAGAAGCGGATAATTAAGAATCTATCTTCCATCGTCTGGAAAACATTTGCCGGCTGAGTAAGATCGTGATGGCTTCAGGAAAAAAGACGAACATATTTTCCACTCTCTAACAAAATATTTTCAAATTGAATGATGATTCTGTTGTGAGCTTTCAATCTCTCATTATTTTTCTCTAATTTTAGAGTATTTTCAATTTCAGCTTTCAAAGTCATCGAAGTATTCATCGAATTTGTTAGTCCATTTCTATTACTCTTCTTTAATGTTACGGTCATAGTATTATCAGCATGCAGGTCGTGAAAGTCTTGAATGATCTATGCCCATGTTGTACAAGAATCAGAATAAATACATCTCCTACTTTCTAAAAATTTCTGCTCGTCAAAATGGGTCGACCAAATCTATGGAGAAGTAGAAAATGAGCTAGAAGAGCAAGGACACATTTTCATCTTTCTATGAGAAGAAACATTTGAATTTTATGTTTTTCTCTCATTTTATAGTCATTGCTGCGATGTTATAGTGGCGGTGGCGCTGTCATATGATACTTTAGAAGTATTTTAATGGATAAGCGACGGCGGATTCAAAAGGTTTGTCATCATATGAATCAGAGATATAATCACAAAATAGTAACGCTAACGCGCATAATATGCAACACTAAAAACATCGGATAACCATTTGGAGACGAATAATGGCACTGCTTTGATAAATTTCGGCCCTGAGTAAGATGTGACTGAATGCTTAAACATTTTTGAAGGTAACCACAAAAAGCTAACTGCTAAAAGAGTGTACCGGAAAGGTCCGCTTAATTAACGGTCCATATTTTCAAGACCGACTGACATCATTTGCTGGCTAATTTTTAATTTAAAAATCCAATTTGTACGTTTCGCAACGGTGTGTTCACAGCCGCAAAATTCAAATGCTGCACTTAATTAAACGACACAGGGTGTTTTCAAAACACGAATGGGTGTATCGCAACCTGCATCCCCATTTTATTAACTTCCATTTTCCTCAAATCCCACTTCTCCCATAGCATATTTTCTACAGTTAATGCATGTGAATGATTTAATCGCCAGCTGAGATAGCTTGTTATGTCGAGAAATTTTAAGTGGGTTCTTACCCAGCATCCTGAGTAATCCGATGCCATATCGTGACCATCGCAGTGGTCGATGCTCGGAAGTAACGCCAATAGGCGGTCACCTCGAGTTGGCCCAGAACATGGCTGCACTACCAGAGGCTCCACAAGAAATAAACGGGCTATTTTCGTCTCACCTGCATGTTCTCACACGCCACCTACTCTGAGATATCGACAAACACGCTCGCACGGTGCGAATGCGACGCGTTTGCGAAAAGCTGGGGATTTCTTGCGTGAACGTTTAATTGCAGATACCGGCGCTGATATTTCTAGAAACGTGGAAGCCAACGTGAAATAAGCAAAAGCCTCGTTAACCTACATACGACACAGATGGCGATTTGATACGAAATGGCGGCGTATATATGCTCAGAAGCAAGTGGTCAAATCAAAATTGCAATGCTAAACGCTTATCTCGTGCAGTAACATGGAAAAGGTTTTACTTTCCTCCTACGTTGCTGAAGCATGTCTGCTTTCCCGACGACAAGTTGGTGATATAAAATTTGCTATTCATTAAAAGTCATTACGGTTACTAAGATACCAGTCCCCTAAAGTGGAAAACGGAAAATTGGATTACGTTTATTGCAACACGGGAACAGCTTTCACGTTCTTCAATTCGTAGCCTTACGTTTCTGAAGTGGGCGTTAAATTTCATACCCGCATTCCTGCATATCTATCAAAGCTTGCAAAGAATCACACATACTGGTAAGTACATTTTACATTTTAAAACAATGACCTTCAAGCTAATGCGAAATGCAAATATGCACGAATAAGATCTTCCATCGAAGGGTGGTGCGAAGAGACGCCGTGTGAATAACTAACTCCCTTGGTCACTTAACAAAAATTATTACTTGTACCCCTGTTAAGTACAATTTTATATACAAGATCAGTTTTCGCCAAAAAGCACCCTTTTACACATTTAAAATATCTTCTTCTTGTCCTTCCTCCCCCTTCACTTAAGCTATAGCAGGTTTGTTGCAGTACACTTCATGCGTTACAGATTTACTCCATTTATTTAATATTTCATAATCCAAAGCAAAAGAGATTCTGCATCCGCAATATTTAGAATTCTAACAACATCACAAAGCCGATTTACAACCTTCTAAAGATAATTTCTTAGATTCGTATAATTATGAGTCCTTGCCACGCAGCTAATTGTCACAGTGCTCAAATAATTAGCTATTGGAATCGTAATTATGTACGATTTGATGTTGTAACGGCCCTTTTTAAATTTCGACGTTTAAAGGCTATTTCTCATTGTGAGGCGAACAAACCTGCTCCCTTTCATCGACTAACTTTATTAGCTCTACCTAACTTGGGTGTGAGTAGAGCTAACTTCACGTTGAATTTTAAGCGAACGTTGCGTTTGAGTTTGACCGATACTTGGTAGTGAGTTCTGTGTGGCCTTTTAGGGTCAAACGCCCACGATAATTTTACGAACATCCAGCTTTTTAAAAGACAATGGAACGGTTTTCTACGCCCTCCGGCTAACGTGTCAGCTATAAAATTCAAGCTACACGTGTTCTTTTGGCCGTTATCTAACGTGAGATACGCATATGTTCTTAGGGTTTTGGTGTTAATTGTTAAATTACCACCGTTGTCCACGTAGTGCTATACGAATGCTCTCTAGATAATGTTACGATCGCTCTCCACGTATTGTTACGAACACTCGAAAGCCCTTTTCATCCCCGGTATCAGCGGGCGGCAACTATGCTCAGTGCTCGTCCCCTCTCATGTTGGAAGTAAGTTTTCTCCGCCGAACGTAAGCCAAAACGCTCGGTCTTGAACGGCTTGCATGCCCGCAAGTTGTCACATTTCCAATTCAACAGACCCATGGCAGGGATCTGAAATTCGTCGGCGATGGCTCTAAGAGCGTCCCATTTACCCAGCATGATGTACTGGATTTAGACCAGTTAATTACATAAGCTGTGGTACTAGCGCATGCTTCCTTCTAGATTACATATTTTGCCTGTTTTATAATCCGACGTTTAAGTACAAAAGGCTTTTAGGATTTATCGCGTTTGGTATAAGGTACAAGTTTAGTTTTTTTCCGCTGGTAGTTTTTTTTTTTGGAACTGTGGAATTGTTCTCGAATGAATTGTTTTTATATGTGACTATAATTAAAGCCTCTACTATCCATTTCTACTGGTTTATTATGCTTTATTCACCCCAACGAACCTGCTTGTTTTTTTTCATTTAGAATTGTTAAGTGAAAACCACAAAAGGTGTGTGCGTTTTCCGACTGTTAACTAGATCTGTTTTTTTTGTCATGATGAACGATTGGCGCCCGTTTGTGCTTCCAAATTGTTATATGCATTTTTTATCCTCCAGCACTGCCGCCTATTCCTTATCCACACCATTCACTGCTGAGGGTTTGAGCTATCTAGGACATTGGTCACCTTTCGTTTAAGGGTGCCACAATGTACATAAACTGTGAAATTATGTATACAAGTGAGCATTTAAAGCTATTGCTCCCAACGATCAGTCTCATACTGTTCTGTAAATAGGTATTTGAATGATATAACCGTGCACTATACCGGGTGGAGGCTTGAACAACTCGGGTTTTATATACCTAGTAATACATATGACCGCAGTATTTTTTTCTCTACAAAAAATGAATTACGTTTTAGTACATTCAAAATTAACGGTTGAAATCTCTATATTGCGTCACGCAATTCACTGTTCGGTATGTTTTTTATTCAGCTACGATGGCAAATAGAAGTAAACGTGAGTATGTTGAGTAACATTGAATATTACAACGACCTTCCCAGTAAATATAGGTATATCTGGTAGATAATATAATTATAACTGATCTTCCATTTCACACCGTAAAATTCACACCATTTTATATGATATATTATGAAATAAAGAGATTGTAAGTAAACGTTACTACATCAAATAATTGCTAAAAGCACACGCACTTGGAATTGCAGAAATCCTTTCAAATTAGTCTTCCTGTATTCTATAAACTGACACTGGCATGATATAATGGTTTGTAATAGATCTATTTCTTATGGGTTCAAAGTAGTGACCATTAATTACGAGTTAGTATTGTTGAAAATATTCTATAACACTATGCGATTCAACGATTTTGGCTTCCAGACTTGCAAGGTGTAAACCCAAGCAAGAGTTCGGGCTAACATTTATGAATGTTGGTGTGAAGATGGCATGAAAGGTCTAAAAGAACTAAAGGTTTATCTACAAAGACGATGCGGTCTAAGCCAAAATTCACCTATGTGTCTCGTATATACTGAGATGACACGCTCATACAAGGTGAAAGCTAGGAGAAGATGAGACAACTGTAGATGGCATTCTTCAGTTTAGGCCGGTGCTAAACAATTTGCATTACAGTTCATCATGGCACAACATTATTTCCAAGAGTTTAATCTCAAAATTCGGCTGAAATGTGTAGTAAATAATTCACTTAAAGAATCTAGGATGGGCTGATTAGGCATGCAGCGTCGGCGCCGCTGCATGTTAAAACAGCCCGTGCATGTGAGATAAGCGAAATTAATTAAATTCCCAGAATTCCGAATTCACTTTCGAGGCATCTGCACCTCGAAATGACTTACGCTCTCGCAAGGCTCCAATTCCAACATGGCAGTCAGACCTGAACGAGCATCACAGCACCGCGGCTTGCACATGCAGCTGCAATGCGCTATGAAAATGCACAATAATCTCATAATTACGATTTCCAATTTGTCGTAAACATAGCGTTCTCGGATCTCGCGGATTTTATACGAGGTTGCGCAAACGTGTCGGGCACGTTTGCCAAATATTGTCCGGGGGATTGCGACAAAAAGTCGCTTTTATGAAGTGTACGCTGGTGCTTATTGATTATCCCATCTGGCGCCATTTATGCAGAGTTTTATGCTCTTCAACAAAGGGAAAAAGTAATAAAAACTAGGCATTCAGTGATCTCCCTTTTGTGCCTCCTACATTTTATATTTCCGACGCCGTTATGAAAAGGGCAATGAAACTCGAAGAGGCTCACCTACTGTGGCGTCCCTAACGCCCTTTCAAGGATTACAACAGAAGAATCTGCGACTGCTTCAACTGCTATCGGTTGAAAACTACTGTCACATAGCGACTTTTACGATTTTCGAGGCTAAAATCGATCTTGGCACCGGAACAACGAATATTGTTAATCATTCCAAAGTGTGAAATGGAGGAGTTTATTTTTACTCCGAATTTCGCGCGCATGTGTGGGAAGTCTAAATATATGAATGGATCGAGGATTTAAAGAAAATTAAAAATAAGATGTCAACAAGCTTGTGCGCATTCGGAAATTCGTTCCCATTTTTATAACTGCTACCATGGATTAAGCAAACATGAAGTATTATTGATTTAATTGTAAATATGCATGGAAAGTATACAAATACAAAACAAAAGAATAAATAACCATGAGTTAAATCAAGTTTTCATATAGATACAATACTATCTTCTACAAAAATCATCTTGATCACAATCAGAATATTAAAAAATAATTACATTATTTGGGATCGGGAACGTCCACAACAACATTCATTGTTATAACTACAATGCGACCTTCATTCAGCTTGAAATTTAAAAATTATCACGTTTTCCGGACTAAACTAATTTATTGCAGATTCACACACAATCTCTTCTACAGATGATTTCAATTTCATCTAAATGATAGGAAGTACCCTCTAGATTATGTGAATCGCCTCTACACTTTGGTCTATCAGAATAAACACAGAAAACCAACAATAAAACAATTTTGACAGAAAGAAGGTAAGTGTTATTTAGTTCGTTTAACGAAGACATAATGTTGCGCAAGGACAAAATGTTTAAAACTGCAAACAATCTCCGCATATTCTATAGGCAGTAAATAATGAGTGAAAGTCCAATACAGTTCGTATGATGTAAGGGACTCGATTTCGTCAACAAGATTTTGAAGAAAATACGTAAAATTTCTTTGACTAGTAAAATTTTTCTATCATATTATTTCAAAAAAATTAGAATTGAAAAACTGAAAAGCTCTTTGAAAGCAATTGATGATTTTCCTAGAAATCGTTTAATCACAATAATGAGAGTTATTCGTACAAAATCCAATTTCTTCATCGTGTTACGTAAATATGTTACTTAAACAACGATCCGTCAAGTAGCAACTGATGCTAATTAACAATGGATAGGTTCAACAGGGTTCAACCTTCAGAAATAGGCATTGAGAAGAAAAGATCAAGTAGTTTTTCCAAACATTAAACATGGTACTATTAGTGAAGGGAAAAGGTTGCACCATGAAAACAATCTATATTATATTCGTACAAAACCAAATGTCTTTGCCGTGATTTGGAGAAGAACAATATGTAGTCAATTGATAGGAATATTTCTTCTAGAGGAGCCAAATACGCAGAACATTGTACGGTTTAAATTCGTAAATGTCAGAATGTGGTACTTAAACATGGATCCGTGAAATACTAACTGTTGCAAATTAACAATGGGTAGGTTCAACGGGGTTCAACCTTCAACAAGAAATAGGCATTGAGAAAAAAAGATCAAGTAGTATTTCGCAACATAAAGATGGTACTATTGGAGAAGGGGAAAGGTAGAACCATGAAAACAATCTATTATACTCGTACACAATGAAATTTCTCTTTTGTGCTTTGAGGAAGAAAAATATGTAGCAAATAGAAAGAAATCTTCCTTCTATAGAAGCCAAAACCACAAAACCTTGTAAGGTTTCAATTCATAACTATAGAAATGTGGTACTTACAGATGGATCCGGGAAATGCTATCTGTTGCTAATTAATAATGGATAGATTCAACTAGGTTCAACCTTCAACAAGAAATAGGCATTGAGGAAAAAGATCAAGTGGGTAAAATATTTCCGAACATCAAACATGGTGCTATTAGAGAAGGTGAAAAGATGAACCGTGACAACAATCTATTATACTCATACAAAATCAAATTTCTCTATTGTGCTTTGGAGAAGGAGAATATTTGGCCAACTGACAGAAATCGTTCTGATATAGAAGCCAAATAGACAAAACCTTGTAAGGTGTAAATTCGTAAATGTAAGAATGCGTTACTTAAACATGGATCTCTGAAGTAATAACTGATGCTAATTAACAATGGATAAGTTCAACTGGGTTCAACCTTCAACAAGAAATAGGCATTGAGAAAAAAATATCAAGTAGGTAAAATATTTCCAAACATTAAACACGGTACTATTAGAGACGGGGAAAAGTTGAACCGTGAAAACAGTCTATTATACTCATACAAAATCAAAATTCTGTTTTGTGCTTTGAGGAAGAAGAATATGTAGCCATATAGAAGCCAAATCCACAAAACTTTGTAAGGTTTCAATTCGTAACTGTCAAGATGTAGTACTTAAAGATGGATCCGTGAAGTACTTTTGCTAATTAACAATGAATATGTACACTAGGGTTAAACCTTCAACAAGAAATAGGCATTGAGAAAAAAGATCAAGTTGGTAAAATATTTCCAAACGCTAAAGATGATACTATTGGAGAAGGGGAAACGTCGAAGCGTGAAAACAATTTATTATACTAGTACACAATCACATTTCGCTTTTGTGCTTTGAGGAAGAAGAATATGTAGCCATATAGAAGCCAAATCCACAAAACCTTATAAGTAAGGGCCGGATTTTTAGGCATTTGCCTACTTGGCTGTGGTACAGGCAGCTAAACAATTTTTATACTAAAATCCGTTTCGTAAGCTACTGATGATTTTAAGCCATATTTTATTTTGCCTAAACTGCCTATTTTGTATATTTAGTGCCTATTTTTAGTTTCAGTGCCTAATTGGCGTATTTCGCGTTTTTTACACCTATAATTTGGTTTTAACATTAATTTTCGTTTTTTGTTTAAAATATGTTTAGAGATATGTTTGTTTAACTTCAAATTTAAATGCAGAATTTATGTACAGTTATTTATTCTTGGAATTTACATCACCAGGTAAACCATTGCTATCCTTATCCTTTTAAGGGTTTATCTTTTTAATCCCTGCATTGTCGAGCGCTTACCTTATCTTTAAATGTGGGTTGTTACTGTAGGCCAGTTATCCTTAGAAAAATTCTTAAGAAAAAGAACCTTTAAGTACTAACATGAGCAGAATAGAAAAATGCAAAG
The DNA here is from genome assembly GCA_940337035.1 of Agriotes lineatus. Taxonomy (NCBI): domain Eukaryota; kingdom Metazoa; phylum Arthropoda; class Insecta; order Coleoptera; family Elateridae; genus Agriotes; species Agriotes lineatus. Next base: position 107,998,617 of record OW679197.1, on the reverse strand, counting down.
ATAGTTTCTTCGCGACTTAGAATCTCTTTTGAAAACAAATCTAGAGTATTAAGAATTACTACAAATTAGCAAAATTTGGTCGAGCGATTCAACAATATTACCAAATAAAGTTAGAAATTTGGGATCTTCAAATTTACAAGTATGTACCAATTACTTCCTGTGACGTGGAGCGGTCATTTTCGGCATATAAACAAATTTTGTCAGACAGAAGAAGTTTTACACTTGAATATCTAGAAAGAGTGCTGTTTGTTATGTTTAATTTGTAGGCGTTTGTCGGCGGTATATGTTTTACATTATTTTATATTTTTAGTATAAGAAGTAATAAATATAAGATGTCTATGTTACTATTTGGAGAAGAATATGTAGCCAATTGAAAGAAATCTTTCTTCCATAGAAGCCAAATACACAAAACTAGTAAGGTTTAAATTCGTCAATGTAAGAATGCGTTACTTAAACATGGATCCCTGAAGTAATAACTAATGCTAATTACAAATGGATACCTAGGTTCAACATTCAACTAGAATTGGGCATTCAGAAAGAAAATCAAATAGGTAAAGCCGGGTAAAGCATTCAAAAACGTTGTATTATTAGAGAAGATGACAAGGCTGAACTGTGAAGACAATCGATTGTACTTGTACAAAATCCAATTTTTCTATCGTGATTTGGAGATGAAGAATATTTAGCGAATTGAAAAAAATCTTTCTTCTAGAAGCCAAATACACCAAACCTTGTACAGTTTAAATTTGTGAATGTAAGAATGTGTAACTTAAGCATGGATTTGCGAAGTAGTAACTGTTGCTAATTAACAATGGGTAGGTTCAACCTTCAACTAGAATTAGGCATTCTGAAAAATATTATGTTTATGTATGTTTAGCCTTTAACATGAATTAAGTACATAGTCAACAATGAAAAAGAAAGGTCCACTTTCTGGGAAACCGCCTAGACAATCTGGAATTAAATAAGGTAAGTCAGTGCAGACTTGCGTTTTTTTAACAAGCTAGCTGATAATTGACGGTACGTGTGAAAACTGTGGAAAGAATTGCACTAAGAAATTATATAAAGACCTACTTATTGCTGTCAATCAGCGGAATTTCGTAACGCATTGCGCAAGGAAAGCCGCAATCGAGCCGAAGCAACATTCGCTGCTTTTCACGTTAGTTTGCAACTAATCTTCCCACACGTGGAAACGAAATCACGCGGCAAGCGAAGTGCATAAAACTATCCTACACTCGTTTTCCCAACGGCCGCATTGTGCAACTCGTGCTGACGGATGTCTGTTTGCTGCTTGCACTGCTGCACGTAGAGGTACCGGAATCGCAGTACAACGTGCATGGCTCCATTTCACCAGCATCTGCCGCCCCCAATTTCTGCCGCCCGAAATGGAAAACAGGCCGCAGTCCAAGAACTCACTTTTTGCAGAAACCACTTTCACTTTCGGACGGCCGCGGCTATCCAGCCGGTTGCCGTAATGAAGATGACATCATTATGCCTTGATTGGATAATTATGGATGCTGCTCGTACATAAAGACGCCGTGATCTTGATCTCGATTACGTTCAAGTGCTGTTAAATAGATTTCACAGGACGTTTCGCTGACGAGAATTGGGCCTTCAGGAAAATTTTTTTATTGTGCGAGGACTGAATAGGAATCGCCATTATTACTGCAGCTAGAAGTTTGCACATTTTAGGCCAACTTTTCGAGGACAATACTATTGGGAAAACAAAAATCCAACAGTAGGGATTCTTTTCCAGTCAGTATAAAACAGTCTACTCGGAAGTGAGCTACGACAAAAAAAAATTATTTGCAAAACGTATTTGGGTTTGATAGTTTTCACTAGGTACTAGTAGAATGCGGTGGATCAGTGGTAAAGCCTCTACCCAGCTACTAAAATCTAACTCCAACTGAACTACAATTCCCCTATCGGTTTGTAGTAACCGTGGGGGTCTTAACATCTAAACCTCAGCAAGGAGAAGAACTCATGCCTATCAATGGAGATACTTCCGTAAACGCTGCAATTATTCTTTTTGGCCGAATTATACACTTAAACCCGGGTGGCGTAGCTTGAACAAGCGTCTACGTTCGATCAGTAGAGTTAAGCAACGCTCTTTCTGGTCAGAACTTGGATGGGAGTTCCACGGCTGCATATCTCGGCGCCTCGTGATACGGCTGTCACGGAAATAGTTGGTCCCGGCTCTCATAACAACATCATGATAGTCGTTAGTGGGGTTGGAAGTCCCCATAAATGCACAGCGATGCCTATAATTGGCCTAACGGCTGTTGGCTGAGTGCGAAATAAATAATTAAATAAATAAATAAATAAACGAAAAATAAAAACAGTCGATTCAGTTTATCATATTTTATTAGCCTGTCAAATTTGGCAATTTTTTCACTATCTCAGTCCATATGCGGAATATGTAATTCTAAGTCTGTGAGGGGGTGAAAAATGTATTTTACATGTGGTGGTTGAAAAGACTTTAAAGTTTATTTGTTTTATATATTAATCAATGGGAATAAATAAAAATAATGTTGACGTTGTAAACCATCTAATTGCTGATAAAAGTATCGTCCATAATTTTCCAATAATGAAAGAGCCGAGTGTAATTATTTTCCTTTAAAGAATATACAGGGTGTTCCGAAAAGAGTGGAAGTCAAATACTGGCCTATTTCCATATAAGAAAAATTAAATGATCCGTACGTCCGTTAGCATGAAAAACTCAAAGAGTGGAAAATATACGCGGAACATGGGAGCGTCTACAGTTTTGCAATTGTCAAAATTCACTTCAAATGGAAAAGTCAAATTCATAAATAGATGCAATTTGGATGAGCTGATTTTTCTCTGGAAATAAAATGGAGAAAAAACGGGATTAGAACCTTCAGATCCTAACTTGGAATTGGACATTTTAATAACATTTGACAATCTAAAAAATATGCCGAGAAAACTGATATTTGTAAATTTCATGATTAAACAACCTCTGAATACAGAAAACTTCCAAATTATACAATTTCAACTGCAGCTACTATATTTTAGATTTAGAGCACTACGAGACGTGTCCATTGGTAATGTCTTCTGGGTAGAATTAATTTTACATGTCAAATTTCTCTTTAAAAATAAGCACCGTCACCCGTCAATGAACCGACGAATTAGTGTGAAAGTGCTGCTATGCTAAAGTATTTAAGTAGAAAACGTATACTGGGTGCTTAGTAAGTTTCTAATCAATTTAATTATATTTAATCCATATTTTCCGTGACTTATGTAAACGTACAATTTTCAGATTAACTGAATATACGTAGCACTAGAACTTCTAGCAAGATAGAATATTTCGGATATAACACAAGGTTACTGCGAGGCACATCTTAATGAATACATGGCGTTGTAAAAGAACAAAAACTAACTTATTTAGCTAGTATTCGACTACAGTTTCTTGAGAAAACGTACAAATCCACTGCTGCTCCGAGAAAAATTTCGGCCCCGGCCAGATTTGAACCCACGCCCACCTGGTTGCTAAGCAGTCTGCCTATCAGCACAAAAAGCCAGGCGACCATCTTCTGTACTATTAAAAAGCTAAAAATTCCAACATTGCACCTACTCTTACGGATGCCTTGGCACCAAAAAAAATGAACCACTTGCATATTACACAAGGACGTAACTGCACCTAGATTTTAAAATTCCATTTATACAACTAAACCTGGGCGTATTATTACCCTTACAACTGAAAAACTATAATTTGTGATTTAGTCAAGCAAGTCGAAATTTTTACTACAATGCCGCACTTCCTGAGAAATGTAAAATATTTTAAAATCCAATTCCTACCAAGGTCTCTGATAAGGCTTTAAATAAACTTCCTGGCCACATATGATTTCGCGCACTTATTTGCTTTAGAATCTTTGCAATTTAAATGTAAACTGTGGGAAGGGAATTCTCATTCAGTCACAGGCGCTTTTTATTGCTGCATATAAGTGAGGTATGTTCAAAAGCTAATGCGAATTTCCTTTATTCCCGCTTTCCCATAGCCAAGTTTGGCTCGCTGCGATAATTTGATATCAAATTATATAGGTCAAACTTATAATCTGTGAAATTGGGAACCTCTCGGAGCTGTTTTGAAGAAGTTGGTTTATAAAAATCCGAGTGAACTTATTTGCTTTTAATTTAGCCTCGCAGCGATTAAAACCCGTGAAAATATTAATATTTATAAGGCTGGGTGATTTATGTTTACTTATAACGGCGATAGCGAGTTAATCGCAGCACTTCCCAGAGTATTTTTATATTTAATAAACTGAAATCAAAGCCTTCGTTTCTGAAACGCTTCCATCGCACCGTTTTTATGACGAAGTTTAAACTCGGTAAAACATTTTCCTAATTACACCCAAAGCCACCGGCGGAATTGCTTTTTGGTTTACTCAATCCGATATGTCGGTGTTTGAGTATTTATTTTAATGCAGCAAATTTGATTGAATTTGATGGAAATGCTTTGGCCACAAAATGAAAATAGAAATTGATTAAATGTAATTAAAATGGACCAACTCCTAATTGCAAATTAATATTGTGTCAATTTCGCAGGCAAAACTAAACCTTTTTTGGCTAATGTGTATACAGTACACTTGCAGTGTGCTTTTTAAAGATAACTACTAATTCACTTGTGTGCTGAGATATTAACAGAACATCGTCCAGTTGAGCTCCCGTCAAAACATTACAATTTTAATTTTAACCCACGACAAAATTTAAAATGAAACAATTGAAGTTCGCTGCTTTGATATTCTGAGGGCAACTGGAAGTTAATTATACATTATCTTATCCCACGGCAGCTTTATTTCAAATGAAGCACTTGCAGATCGCCATTTTGACATTTTTATGTTAGAAGTTTATTGCACATAGCGTACCCAAAAAAATCCTTTGAAGTAAGTTCTACGCACTAAACAATAAAAGAAGTTTATATGAACAAGAGTCGTGAAAGACTGAAAGCTCAGTTAATGGCATGGGAAATAACAACTCTTCAAGTTTGAACGGAGATATATAAGAAAACGCTAAACTAAAGAAGATTAACATACACATAACTGTTTTGGATCATTTGTTTACTACGAGAAAATCAAAATTCTAATTCCAGATAAACACAATAGGAAATGTAACACTACAAGCGTGTATTTTTGATTTAGATAACCGTTACATTAGCACAATTTAAGTGGACTATGTTGAAATTATTATTGACTTATTTGTGTCAAATACAATAGGAAATATAAAAATCCAATTTTAAAGAGCTGCAACTCTACAAGGATAAACTTTTTATTAAAATAGCATATTTTAAAGCAAGAGAATTTTGAAATTACTATCGATCTATTTGTCAAACACCGTAGGATATAGAAAGCACAAAAATTCCAATTCTAAAGAGCTGTAACTCTACAATAGTGAATGTTCGATTTAGATAACCGTTAAATTAGACAAATTAGACAAGTGAAGTATTTTGCTATTATCAATTTAATTGTGTCAAACACAATAGGAAATATAAAACATAAAAATCCAATTTTGAGGAGCTGTAACTCTACAAGGGTGAACTTTTGATTTAGATAACCGTTAAATTAGCATATTTTAAAGTAGAGTATTTTGAAACTATTATTATCGATTTATTTTTGACAAACACAGTAGGAAAAAGAGCATAAAAATTTCAATTTTGAAGAGCTGCAACTCTAAAAACGTAGATTTTTATTTAGGTGGCCGTTAAATTGGCACAATTTGAAGTGGAGTACCTATTGGGAATAGACAACACAAAAATGACAATTTTGGGGACCTTAACACTCTACAAGGTTGAATTTTTAGTTTAGATAATCATTAAATTAGTACAATTTGAAGTGGAGTATTTTGAAATCATATAGATTTTTGTGTGCCAAACACCATAGGAAATACAAAGTACAAAAATCCAATTTTGAAGATCTGTAACTCGACAAGAGTCAAATTTTTATTTCGGTAACCATTATATTAGCATTTGAAGTGGAGTATTTTGCTTTTATTAAGATCTATTTGTGCGAAACACAATAGGAAATACAAACACAAAAATTCCCATTTGGAAGAGCTGTAACTCTACAAAGGCGCATTTTTGGTTTAGATAATCGTTAAATTAGCACAGTTTGAAGTGGAGTACTTTGAGATTATTATTGATTTATTTGTGTCAAATACAATAGGAAATAAAAAGCACAAATATTCCAATTTTGAAGAACTGCAATTCTAAAAGCGTAATTTTTTATTTAGATGACCATGAAATTAGTACAATTTAAAGTGGAGTACTTTTAAATTATTACCGATTTGTTTGTGTCAAACACAATTGGAAATAGAAAACACAAAAATTCAAATTTTGAGGACCGTAACTCTACAAGGTTTATACAGGGTGATTCGGGAGGAAGTGGCAATATTTTGAGGACATGTCGAGGAAGCCAAACTAAGCAAAATAAGCTCATATTATGTTTAAGTCCGATTTTCATTTGTTTCAGAGATACGTTGATTAATTGTAATTTAAAAACTAAAGAAAAATTCAATACAAAACTAACAAAACAAAACAAAAAAATACACAAATTGCATTAATTCACAACAAATTTTCGAAAACATCATCTCCCACTTCGCTACATTTATTTGCGCCTTTATAAATTGAACTAATGCTGCAGCGTTCATTAGAGCAAATCATCGTTTACTAAAACTCACTACTAGTTGAATTTATAAAAGCGCAAATAAGTGTATCGAAGTGGGCGGGTTTTTTTTTTTTGAAAATTTGTGGTGAATTAATGCAATTTGTGTATTTTTTTGTTTTGTTTTGTTAGTTTTGTATTGAATTTTTCTTTAGTGTTTAAATTACAATTAATCAACGTATCTCTGAAACAAATGAAAATCGGACTTAACATATGAGCTTATTTTGCTTAGTTTGGCTTCCTCGACATGTCCTCAAAATATTGCCACTTCCTCCCGAATCACCCTGTATGTGTTTTGTGTGCCAAACACCATAAGAAATTCCAACTTTGAAGATCTGTAACTCTACAAGGGTGAATTTTTTAATTAGATGACCATTAAATTAGCACAATTTGAATTTTGAAGTGCAGTATTTTGCTATTATTAGGATTTATCTGTGACAAACACAATAGAAAAAAAAATCTAAAATTACAATTTTAAAGAGCTACAACTCTCAAAGCGCAATTTTTTTATTTACATGACCATTAAAGTAGCACAATTTGAAGTGGGGTACTTTGAAATTATTTTCGATTTGTTTGTGTCAATCACAATGGGAAATGAAAACACAAAAAGTCAAATTTTTAGGACCGTAACTCTACAAGGTTGAATTTTTAGTTTAGATAACTATTAAATTAGTATAATCTGAAGTGCAGTATTTTGAAATTATCGATTTTTGTGTGCCAAACACCATAGGAAATAGAAAGTACTAAAATTCTGTAACTCTACAGGGGTGAATTTTTTATTTAGATGACCATTTAATTAGCGCAATTTGAAGTGCAGTATTTTGCTATTATTAGGATTTATTTGTGACAAACACAATATGAAATAAAAAACACAAAAATTCCAATTTTGAACAGCTACAACTCTAAAAGGGTAATTTTTTATTTAGATGACCATTAAAGTAGCACAATTTGAAGTGGAGAACTTGGAAATTATTATCGATTTGTTTGTGTCAAACACAATGGGAAATAGAAAACACAAAAAGTCAAATTTTGAGGACCGTAAACCTACAAGGTTGAATTTTTAGTTTAGATAACTATTAAATTAGTATAATCTGAAGTGCAGTATTTTGAAATTATCGATTTTTGTGTGCCAAACACTATACGAAATAGAAAGTACTTAAATTCTGTAACTCTACAACGGTGAATTTTTTATTTAGATGACCATTAAATTAGCGCAATTTGAAGTGCAGTATTTTGCTATTATTAGGATTTATTTGTGCTAAACACAATAGGAAATAAAAAACACAAAAATTCCAATTTTGAACAGCTACAACTCTAAAAGGGTAATTTTTTTATTTAGATGACCATTAAAGTAGCACAATTTGAAGTGGAGAACTTGGAAATTATTTTCGATTTGTTTGTGTCAAACACAATGGGAAATAGAAAACACAAATTTAAATTTTGAGGACCGTAACCCTACAAGGTTGAATTTTAGTTTAGATAACTATTAAATTAGTATAATCTGAAGTGCAGTATTTTGAAATTATCGATTTTTGTGGGCCAAACACCATACGAAATAGAAAGTACTAAAATTCTGTAACTCTACAAGGGTGAATTTTTTATTTAGATGACCATTAAATTAGCGCAATTTGAAGTGCAGTATTTTGCTATTATTAGGATTTATTTGTGCTAAACACAATAGGAAATAAAAAACACAAAAATTCCAATTTTGAACAGCTACAACTCTAAAAGGGTAATTTTTTTATTTAGATTACCATTAAAGTAACACAATTTGAAGTGGAGAACTTGGAAATTATTATCGATTTGTTTGTGTCAAACACAATGGGAAATAGAAAACACAAAAAGTCAAATTTTGAGGACCGTAACCCTACAAGGTTGAATTTTTAGTTTAGATAACTATTAATTTAGTATAATCTGAAGTGCAGTATTTTGAAATTATCGATTTTTGTGGGCCAAACACAATACGAAATAGAAAGTACTAAAATTCTGTAACTCTACAAAGGTGAATTTTTTATTTAGATGACCATTAAAGTAGCACAATTTGAAGTGGAGAACTTGGAAATTATTATCGATTTGTTTGTGTCAAACACAATGGGAAATAGAAAACACAAAGTCAAATTTTGAGGACCGTAACCCTACAAGGTTGAATTTTTAGTTTAGATAACTATTAAATTAGTATAATCTGAAGTGCAGTATTTTGAAATTATCGATTTTTGTGTGCCAAACACTATACGAAATAGAAAGTACTTAAATTCTGTAACTCTACAACGGTGAATTTTTTATTTAGATGAACATTAAATTAGCGCAATTTGAAGTGCAGTATTTTGCTATTATTAGGATTTATTTGTGCTAAACACAATAGGAAATAAAAAACACAAAAATTCCAATTTTGAACAGCTACAACTCTAAAAGGGTAATTTTTTATTTAGATGACCATTAAAGTAGCACAATTTGAAGTGGAGAACTTGGAAATTATTATTGATTTGTTTGTGTCAAACACAATCGGAAATAGAAAACACAAAAAGTCAAATTTTGAGGACCATAACCCTACAAGGTTGAATTTTTAATTTAGATAACTATTAAATTAGTACAATTTAAAATGTATTATTTTTAAATTATTGATTTTTGTGTGCCAAACACCATAGGAAATAGAAAGTACTAAAATTCCAATTTTGAAGATCTGTAACTCTACAAGGGTGAATTTTTTATTTAGATGACCACTAAATTAGCACCATTTGAAGTGAAGTATTTTGAAATTATTATCGGTTTGTGTCAAACACAATAGGAAATAGAAAACACAAAAATTCCTATTTTAAAGAATTGTAACTCTTCAAAGGCAAATTTTTAATTTAGATAACCTTTAAATTAGCACAATTTGAAGTGGAGAATACGCTGTTATTTTTGTACGAAGTTTTATATACACTCTGTATATGTATTATCTTATTGCACAACAAAACTAAATTTCCTAGAACAATTGGAAATGTATTATTCTGGGACAAATATAATTCCCAAAAAATTAAATAAAGCATCATACAAGCGGCTTGAATCCACAGGAAACAATTGAAGTTCGTGGTTTTGATGTCGTGAGGGTAGTTACTGGTCCTACTACACCCCCTTCGAATGTAAATGAGCTTAAAAACTCAAATATTTAAATTAAAACCTGTGGGGCATATTAATGAATACAAAAATACGAGAATTACTGCTTGCCAGTGTTTGCTATCTTGTGATTGGCTATGTTGAAATCAAAACAATTGCGAGTCAAGAGAGTTCGTTGGGCGAGAAATGTTCGCGCGAGGGGAATAAGCACGTAGACAGTAAAATTGCGCTAAAAATTCCACACTATCATCCGTCTGCTTGGCAAAGAAACCACCGATAACACTATCTGTTCACGTTTGACCAGTTTTTTCCGCGTTGTTCAGAAAAATGTGGCCAAGTCAGATAATCCCGGCAAGCTGCAGCATACGAGGTGCTGCCGACTAACACTTTCAATTTTAGCGGCGCGTTTTTGTTTTAACGGTTTTCGCTCGCTTTTGTCGTTCGCGGCAAGCCTGACTCCTGATTTGCTGGCGGATTAAAGTCGCGACATTGTTTGTTTACGTCGCTCTCTTGTTTTCGGCAGGGTTTCCGCGTTTCTCTTAACCAAATCTGTTATGGGTTTAGGCATATAATGCCAGGTGATCCGCTCGGCTCATCCGAGACGATCGCGTCTTTGTTCGAGTCGAGTGTGGGATGAAGCGTAATTACGGATGTTGTTGCCCTTAGTTACCTGCGGAGGTGCCCGGAGGTCAAACGCAGGAAAGCTTTCGACACACACTTTCAAACAGGAAGCCTCGCCAATGCTATCAGCAATGAAAACGAAACTGCGTCGATGTGGGTCGTTGGTAGCGAAGGTTACAGAGTGCACAGACTCGCTAATCGACCAGACGAGTTCTTTGTTCTCGGCACTGTTGACCGTTTGTTTAACGGGCGATGCTCTCTGCGCTCCAGGTAGCCTCCACGTCCCGGATTGGGGACGGGATCGAGCGCGCTCACCGGACAAACCGCACTACTAAACACTAGCGAAACAAGAGAAAGACACTAACGAAACAGTGTGACAGCGGTAACAAGTGATAAGCACTGAAGAAACAGCATCGCATCGACAACAAGCGAAACGCACTGACGACACAGCGTCGCAGCGCTAACAAGTGAAAACACCACCTCCTGGGGTCCGGCGAAAAACAGCTTACCTTTGAGTCGCCATGCGATCCTAAGGTAAAACGAACGATAGTTTAGGTTAGTCCAGGCTGTGCACAGTAACAGTAACAACAAATGAATAATTCACAATAACAACAGACGGCGCTCGGAGCAGTCTCAAAGAAGCGAATGCTTCGAAGAGTCGCGGTACAATGAGCGGCAGAAGCGGTCGCCGGCCGGGCTCCGGGAAGAAGGGGGGACCACGTGGGGCGACCGGCTGCGCGAGGGGGCCGCGCGTATTGACGCAGCCCCAGGCCCGCACCCCCCGTGTTTATGATCGCGCGGATAATTATACCTGGTCAATGACGGCCGCCGCGACGCCCTTTGACTCGCCGCCACCCGACATACGCACTTGGGACGCCGCCGCCTCTGGCGATCGCCGGTGCATCGCCGCCAGAATCGATACCGAATTCGCGGCGCTTTCGAAAACGCATACGAATGGCCGGGGGCGGCCGCCCCGCTCGCCTTTTGAAACTCCCGCTCGAGGGGTGCACCCAGTCGATATTTCGCCCGGACGAAAACATCTGCCGGTAAATAGTGGAAAACAGCTGTACATTCGGTATTCAGGGAGTGTGACAAGCCCTGTAACATATGGAGCGTTTTTTAATATCAACCTCGGACAAAGCGAATTACGATAATACAGTTGGTGTACTTGAACAAAACCGCTTAAAAAAAATCAGCTGGCTGACTGCCCCTCGGTTTCCCAAAATAAATGTATCGTTTTCGTCACATAAATAAATAAAAGTAGTTAGTTCTATTACTGTTCAAAACTTTCACGGTTACTTGATTTATCAAAATTTTGCCATAGACTCCATCGTCTTTGTGCTATTTGTGTGCCTTACTACCTTTTGAACTCAAAACAAGGATACTTGTTAACTACTTATTATTTGTGCCGGTGGGTTGTGAACCCCTGCATGATTTGGTTTTTATTGTACCTTCTAAATAAAAACACTTACGTCTATTTCACCTTTTTGCTGTTTATGAACCCACAGCAACTAAAAGTTTCGCAAAACCTTGCAGTTTGTATCATCATATCGGTCATTCGAATCCAGTTTACCTGGAGTTGACGGCGCGTGACTAGCTGAAGAGCTGTGATTTTGATTGAAATCTAAAACCATCTTTCCTGTTTATAATGTTTTGAGATCTAGATGGTAGTGATGGACTCGGGCAAGTATTCTCTTCAAATTTTAAAGTGTGTCCAGCCACGGTCGATTTGGTGATGCGTTTAAGTTTGCAGTCGATTTTGTGTTGTTGAAGTCTTAGTTCAATAGAACGACTAGTCTGTCCAATATAACGCAAACTGCAAGAACACGCAATTTTTTATACACAATCTGACGCTGTTCTTTACAACATAGTTGAATGCACTACATACCTACTAGTCTGCAACCAATCATGTCCAAAGCGAGAAATTACTCTTCGAAATTACTATAAATATAAATATGAGCCCAAAAATTTCGCTTTGGGGTAGAATATTCCACAATACAGCAAGCCCACAGAATAGCAAAAAAATGTAAAAAGCCTTGCAAAACCAAAATTGTACGTTGGAGTTTTCCTATATGTAGCCAAAGCCTTTGATATGATGTGGCACACCGGACTGTTATATAAAATAGAACACAAGTTACTAAGCCTATTCCATTTGACATTTGCTCTTGAAAACTTATCTATTTGAGAGATTAATTAAAATTAAATACCAAAACGTCACATTTGGATTCAGATCCTTTTCTTTACCTGCTGTACACCGCCGATATTTTGTAAGTGAAAACACTACAGTCTCCATGTTCGCCGATGCTATATATTTGCTATCCGCCAATGACGACCCAATAAAAGCACAATTTGGGTTATAGTGATCCCCCTTTTTAACGATCTGTTGGTTGGCTGGGGAATGAAAATTCAGATTAAGATTTTTATAATTTAATATCGACGTTATTATATTTTGTATTTCAAATAACAAAATATTATACTCAAACAACGTTATAAATTGACAGGGCTGTATTAGTAATGAACCAGAAGAAGCTATCGCTTCCAGCACAAAATTTGTAGGTGCCATAAATTTTGGGTAAAAAACGCGACAGAAAAATTATGCGTATGGCTTATGGCTGGTACGAAAATCCCAATGGACGGGGAGAGCGGACTACCACTGATAGGGATTATCACCAATGTCGCCAACTCTAGGAAAATTTCTGGTTTCTAGGAACATTTCACGCCATTTAAGGGTTAAGAGAATGTTTGTACGTTCTCAGGAATTTCAATAAAATCAGAAATTACAAAAATCGATAAACGATTCAGAAAATGCACAATAGTTTCAGTTAAATAAGTTGATAATAGTAATTTATATACCAAAGGCATTATGAAGATGTTTATGCCCAAGGGGTAATGTTCGCGGTGCATGCAACGTTTTCTTTTCACTTTGAATACATGAATAAAATAAAAGGCTATAAAAGCAGTTTATAATTCCCAAAGGCGTAAAGAGCGGGCGTAATGATAACGCCCGCCGCCCGCTCATTATCCCCTCTCATAATGAAGGGGCGCAGTCATTATGCCCGAGCATGACAGCTGTATACACCTCATATCACAGATATAACCAGCAAACAATAGATCGGTGGAAAATTACCTTATTAAAAATTATCAAAAAGAAAACATTTTTCGAATTTTTAGCTCAAATATTCTCAGAACTGGGAAATTTTGCGGGGGTGAGTAACAATGAGTGATATAAATACAGGTTAGGGAAAATTAGGGAATCTAGAGAAAATTTTTCATTTCCCTCATTTCGCTCAGTACTACCGTCTTGCACCACTACCGATGTGGATTTATATCTGATTGAAACTACCATCGACTCGGTTTACTACCGACCTGAAACATTTTTGACAACCGCCGACGTAAACTACTACCGCCTGGGTTTACCACCGACTGGAAACACCTTCGACTGAATCCGATAGCAGTTGTTGCAACACATCTTACATGAAAAACTACGACCTTCAATTTATTTCAATTTTAACAATTTGTCAGCAACAATCTTTTTTATGTTTTAGTTTGAAAATAACTACCCTAAGTTTATTCTTTAAAAATATTGCTATGAACATATTTTAAGCCTCTGTGATTATAATAGCATTAATAACATTTCAAGCATATCAAATATTATTTTATGAAATGTTCCAGAAATGTTCTAGATTATTTTTTAAATTGTATAAAATGGTTTGCGGAAAGTTCGTTCCCCACATTTCGTTCCCCACATTTCGTACCCCACATTTCGTTCCCGGGATATTTCGTCTCCTCACATCTCGTACCCGGAAACTTCGTTCCCGAGCGAGCTAAATTTGTCTCCTATATTACAGGGTGTTGAAAAACGAGTGCAGCGATCGGAATACAGTTAGAAAATGAAAGATATTTTAATTAATTTATTTATTATAATAAACTTATAAGAACAAAATAAATTGTATTTATTAAAAATGACGGGTTAAGTATTTTCCTGATATTTTGTATAGGGCCATAATTTCCTATTCTGAACAACTTTTCTCAGTAATATTTTGCCGTATCATAAACAACAGGGGTAGGTTATCCGAAAAGAACATAGTCTTTGCTTAACTGTCAAGGCCGACTTGTTTTTGAAAAACTGATTTTTTTAATTCTCTACAAACCAAGCAGAAATTTTAATTCCTATAACATATTAATATAAAACTAAAAATAAAATTTAATTTCTTCTTGTAAACTCAATCCGGGGACATACTGTATATAGTTCTTATAAGTTTATTATAATAAATAAATAATTTAAAATATATTTTATTTTTCTAACTGCATCCGATTGCTGCACTCGTTTTTCAACACCCTGTAATCTAGGCATATATATAATACACATATATTGCTGGTAGGGCCTGGAAACTTCAGAAAACATTACGGCGCCGACATAGTCTCACTTAGAGTATAACGCGTCTCGTGCGCATGCGTGGGAATTCGAACTCCGCCTTTAGAAGCGAATTTTAAACTTGACCACTTACCCATTGGGTGGACGACGCCTCCGCGCTTGCGCACAGCTCACCGTATACATGAAGGAGTTGGTTGTGTGTCTCACTTCATCGGTGAGTTTCCCACTCATAGCCGCTAGCAATATAGTAAGTATTAGATATATGAATCTAGGAGACAAATTGAGCTCGCTCGGGAACGAGGTTTCCGGGTACGAGATGTGGGGAACCGAAATATCCCGGGGACGAAATGTGGGGTACGAAATGTGAGGAACGAAATGTGGAGAACGAACTTTCCGTAAACAATGTAAAACAATGTAAGATCGAAGACAAACAATTGGGAAAAGGAAGCCAAACTGTGAGGTGGTGTTAATTTGGCTTCTTTAATAGATAATTGTTAATTTGTGAATAAATAATTTTTTGATAATTCAGTAAGTTTTAAAATTAATTGTATATCCTGTAGATATACTGTGGTAGAGTGCATTGATTCGTAGCACCTCTGCAGAAGTTTTAAAAAGTGTTTGATCTGTGCATCGAATGTTGGCTAGTTTTGGGCAGTGTAATTGGAGCTTTATGAACTGGAGGTAGGCAGTGACCTTCATAGAAAGCAGTGGAGCCCTAGGTGTGGACAACGGCGTAAGCTGGAAGCCCTAATTTCTAATCTAAAAGCAACAAAAAGGTCACAAAACTTCACCCTAAAAGATTGAATTTACCGAATTTTTTTATGGCGTCGGTTTTATGAGCACTTCCGACAGAAGCGTCCTCTGTGTGTATTCTGTTTGTGACGTGTATTTACTTACGGCTATTGTTATCACCTAGGCAATGCTTTAACTACTTAATCAGAGATAATTGTTGTTTGACAACGGACTTGCTTTGCGAATTGTGAGGTTGCCTCTCCATATTTGGGTTAGTTTTCCATTTAGTTAAATAATATCCTGTATGGTAACTATCCCATTAGTTAAATCACCATTACGCAAAGTGTTTACTTTTAAATTATAAAATTAATACCAAATTCTTATAATTTATGCAAATCAAGTTGAAGCTATTTTTTAGCAATAAAAGTAATACGTCTTTTAAATCAAAGTATAATTATCTGGTTGCACCATTGACTCCTAAGGTGGTTTCACAAGTA
This sequence comes from Agriotes lineatus, assembly GCA_940337035.1. Taxonomy (NCBI): domain Eukaryota; kingdom Metazoa; phylum Arthropoda; class Insecta; order Coleoptera; family Elateridae; genus Agriotes; species Agriotes lineatus. The sequence goes on along the minus strand of OW679197.1, from coordinate 107,982,628 downwards.
AGAGATGTTCTTCTTAAACCTTCGACATAACTTTCTTATGGGTTACTTAAACAAGAAATTTATAAACGCTGGACATACTCCCATTCTAAGAATGTTTATGTACTTTTATCCCAAACGGAATTAGATGATCGAAAGCCGCCTCAACTACTCATTTGCATGCAACAACTATTAGGTTCGATGACAATAAACAAACATTTTTTAACTACATATTTTTGAAAAAGATGGCAACTCAAGTAAGACTACATTCTGTCGATGTTTTAATTCAAATATAGCAACAACTTTTAATTTTAATAATCCAAAAGGAAACATATGCACAGAACAAAAAGTATTCAACACAAAATGTAAATAAGTGTTAAAAACGAAACACAATAATTTATTTAATAATGGAAAAATAGAGCAGGCATCAGATCTACAAATTCATCTATTTTGTTATAAATGTATACAGAAAAATATCTTGTAAAATTGCGAGTACGAACTTTATTTTTCAGGTTGAAATTTAATCCAATTGTTTTGTTTTAACCTTTCAGCTAACGGTAAGCTTTAAAATTAATGCTGAGAATAGTTAGTTATGCTTTTCTCCGCAGAAAACTGCAGAAACAAGCGAAATCACCCAAAATAAATAAACAGGCTCCAACCTCAATCGATATTATGTCTAAACACGGCTCACACGAATGCAAGAACGTTCTTACACGCTGGCATTCATTTTCAATATCGAAGATTGTACCACATTTATTTTATAGGCGCGTCGGTTGCCTTTATACTCGGATCGCATTTCATTTCGGTGGTGCAATATTTGTAAATAGGACGATAAGCGCGCTAGTTTAACCGCTGCCGCGGCTACAACGATGTTTAGCCTTTGCGTCACATTGTAACTGAGATAGGTCGATGTTTTAGGCAAAATCAATAGGGCTCAAAATGTTCGGTCTCGCTTAAAACGCGTTTATATTTAGGTACATGTTTTTGAGTTGCCTAAATATAGAACACAAAGGCATTTTGTCTAGTATCCACGCTCTGGTTAAGTTACATCATCTGGACATGTTGCAAAAGTGGTTAGTTAAATGGAGAGTAATCGCAATTTAGGATAAGTCGGCACATTATCCATAAACATGTTTTATTAAAGCAAGAAAGGGACCATTGAATAATCGAAAATAAAATGCCAATAAGCAAGACAATATCCAAATCTATTTAGATACATGTAATCCAGCTTTTGGGATGTGCCAAACCGTCTAATATAAACATTTTTCAAAATTGTCGTACGAAAACCCTTTAAATGATCATGGATATATCGTGACATGTAACCATCGTAGAATAAATACGAAAAACAGCAACACAAATCCTACCAGAAAGTACAAGAACGTGATTAGTCAGTTGGCAAATGAACCCAGACATCACCAAAATGTTTCAATGACATTGGTCAATGGACTTGATCTGGTCAGAAGAGGACTAAGCATTTTTCACGTCTAGCATGAGTATCACCAATGGATGATTTCTCCTTTTAAACCTAAATCTTGGGCTATAAACTTATTTATACGACATTGTATGTGTATCTGAAAACGAATTCAATGGTTTTTAATTCAAAATACATGATATAAACCCTTTTCAGTTCACATTAACACATTACAATGATATATTAAAGTTGTGTTGTTTGGCAGTTATTTTATAAGCGACTGCCAGAAGCATCTGACAGCTAAGAAGGTGTATCATACCGTGAAGATCATCTTAACGATGAAAGTGTAAGCGAAACTTGGTTGTGTAACTGTTGCGTATCCTGTAGCTGTTACCCATTGTATTCAGGTAAATGTTGAAGAGTGGAGATAAAAGCTAAATGTTTCTGAAACTGTTGGTTACCTACAAACTTCGTGCGAAATAAAAACAGCCAAGTCTTAAATACATTTATATGGGACAAGTATTGATTGTCAACAAAGAATATTTATATTGACAAAATAAATTACCAACAATATTGATGTATGACTTTACTATGTAAGCCAATATTATATTAATCTCTAATAGACTGCTAATTCACTCTTATCCATTCACTTCAAAATACTTTAAATAAAATATTTGCCATAATATTTTTTTTTCGTTGACGTGGCTAGCTGAGTTTATAACAAAACATCCCATCTCAGGTGGATACTTGCTTTAGAAAATTCTATCAAAATTATTGGATAAAAATGTTTGGTTATAGACAAGTTATTTCAAATGACTTTAAATCTTTCAACTGTCAACTTACTAATATTGAGACTTAGCTGAATTTATATTTAATTAACACAAATCAGTTCCAATATGTTGAAAAGAGTATTTTTGTAAGTAATTAACTGTTAATACTGTAACGTTTCGCCCAGCTCAAACGCGATTTTAGTTAATTAAATATAATTTCACGCATTCTCCCATGGCTTGAAGCACGTTAGGAATCGGAGCGCTGCATATTTGGGCCGCGCCAATAACGATAAGTGACGTCACCGCGAATAGACGCAGGGACATCGCCGCATTCGATGGAAAAATCTCCTACTGATTAGCCCAGCTCGGGCTATATAAAGAGGAATCGAAGCCGTCGTAAGACAGAATTTTCCTGCCAGATAATCCGCACCTAGATCCGTCTTCAGGAGGGCTGCTACAGGCTCATCGAACACGCTCCTGTAAATAATTCCCCCAGGTCCCTTTCGCTCAGAGGACGCTTGGGATTCCTGCAGAAATTTCCCCGAGCCGAAACACCGAAACATATGCTATTAAAAGCACTAATTGCGACCTTAACGGCATAGTGCAGCTAAAATCTCGCGCTCTAAAGTCCAGCCTGTATTTACCTGCATCGCAACAAGCCGACGTTCGCAATTTCGTAAGTTTTAATTCTTGGGCCATTCTTCGGCGACCGCCGCCTGCGAGGCCCGGCTTTAATTCAATCATAATCGCTTACCTGGACCTCCAAGAATTCTTGAAATTGACAGCAAATGTAAACAAGATACATCCGCCACGACCGCTTGAAGATCCTGGACGTTCCGCACACGTGGGAATGTGAGAGCGTAAGCAACAGAAGGTACAAACTTTATTAATTGTAATTTTATCTTCATTTCGTCCGCTTGAAAGTTAATAAATCAAATTTCGTTATGTTGGCGATCCCGGCCAAAACTGTCATATTTATGTTAGTAGGTCGAATGAGCGTACGAGACACGAGACCTACTTTGAACTGAAGCTGTCCCGGAAGTCGCTAACACCGCCTGAAAACCGCCGACCGCGACGCCGACTGAAGAGTACCCAATTTAGTTTGATTTTAATACAATTTAATTTGTATGAATTAACAGTTAACCAAATTATACGCTTGTAAATATATTCTGTGTACTTTCACTGGATTACGAAACTTGAGTGTAATAATGATACCTTTGGCAAACTGAGCTGCCCGAAGCCAGTATCAGCCTGGCAAATTGTAGCAATATCATTAAGTTTTAAAAATACATTTAAAATAGCCAGAACCGGCTACAATACCAATTAATGTTTATTAATTACATAGACCTGGATATCTTCCACTTTTAAAATGGATCCAATTTTCTTCAATTAGCATCCACAGTGTTACAATGAACCAAACATCTCCAAAGTGTCACGCTACTGCTCCAATAGCCACCCTGCTCTTCTAGATGGTAGATCCTTTATTACATACAACTGCAAATCCAAGATGTAGTCTTCTTTACAGCAACCAACATGGTATCCATTCCTCCTATTCCATTCCAAAAACAGCAACCCCAATGAAAATCCAATTCACAGATGTCTTCACCTCTACTGCGACCCCCATGAACTCAAACGAGCAATTCCCCTTCCAGGTTATAATTAATCCATTAATAATTATATGCCAGCATATTCATTCAAATTATTTACAGGTATCTACGTATTGACAGAAATTCACACTACAGCTCCTCCAGTCAACCCAATTAGTACGGACTCATCTCACCAATTTCAATATTTGTAGTTCTTCCTTTATTAACTGGGCTTTAATGTGAAGAAGGGGACCACCCCTTCTTCACATTAAAGCCCGTCTCAGTTTTTAAAATTCTCTTTTATTCCATTTTTTTGTTACTTAATTTAGTTCTTTGCACCGATGTATATCATTCCATTCATACACTTTGATTATAAAAGGGTTTATTTAGTAATTTATTTTCAATACAAAATAATTGTCTAACTTTTAAAAATCGAAATGAGTTGTTTTCTAATAATAATTTTTACTATAGCAATTCTCAATTTTAAACATAATGTTTTAAACTAACATCCTGGATTACTTTTTACTACATACAGTACATTTTCTTAAGTAATCTGACGAATTCCAAGTAACTTATTTAAATATTAATTCTGCTTATTATTTCATATTGTTTCAGACTATCTTATAGTTTGTTCTAATTATTTATTTTTAATTATAAATTGCTCTTTGCTAACTTCAATAACCATTCATTTTTAATCCAAAGATAATAATTTTAATTAATTTTTTTATCAATAGATCGGCAGTCCTAGGCTGTAATTATCACAATATATTAAGACTCATTTCTGAAGAAAACCTTTTTTAATTTAACAAAAGTCACAAAAACTTTAATTTTAACTTTTATTGAAAACTCTTTCTAGGTTCAATTCCACTTTTAAAAATATATAAGACAACGTCAAAAAAATCAAAATATCCACATCCATTTCTTGGCAATTTTCAAACTTTCTAACAGATTTACATTTACGATTACATTTTCGATTAGTTAGCATAGTCTCCCTAATGCGCCCCAGGATGACGCATTTAAATTTAAAGAATTGGAATAAGGAAGCTATCTATGAGAGTGCAGGAATGTGTCTTCAGGACTAGCAACATGTCTGAGTTAGGAATGAAGGCTGATGCTGTTTGAATTTTGTTGTACCACAACTATAAAAAAATCGACCAGAAATGCCTTTGGTGGAACAGGCAGCTTTCTAAGTTGTGGGTGGTTTTTTAACGAAGTAAAAAGGTTGTGGTACTGAGACCTCTAAAAAATGAGAAAAAGCTATCCGTATGATTCAACTGCGAAATTTGTTCCCTGTGCTGCTCACTGGTTCAATCCTGAATTTTGAGACGAGAACCTACTGCAAAATTTGTTCCTTGTGCTGCTCATAGGTTCAATCTCGAATTTTAGGATGAAAACCAGCTGCGAAATTTGTTCCCTGTGCTGCTCATAGATTCAATATCAAATTCTGAGACAAGAACCAACTATCTCGAATTTTGAGACAATTTTTTTTGAAACCTTTCCCGTAAATTAGAGATGGGCGCGTGAGTGAGTTTTCGCTCACGTCACGCACGTTTCACGCTTGCTTGAAACACTCACGTTCACGCACGTTCACGCTCACTTTCACTCACGTTCACGGCGTGACACGCCACTCAAGACGTGACACGCAGCTTTTATTTTAAAATTTAAATTCAGATAGAACAGAATGTTCAAATTTAAAACCAATGAAAAAAAACCGTAAAGAGAACTAAAAATATGTTTCTGCACGTGACATAATTTACGTGATATGTTGCAATCAGAATAGTTGACATAAAAAGAAAAAAAACGAAAATTGACTACAATAACTTACGACAAAGGATAAATACTGATTTCTCGCAAATACATTTCTTGCAGCTGTCTTCAAAGACATTAATTTAAATACCAAAAGCTGGCATTGAAATTGACGTTTCCCTTATTGGTATAAGTACAGAATGTATATGTTGCTAGGTAACACTTGTAATTCGTAGGTTTAAAAGTACTTTTTTGTATTCGCTCCTCAAACTGGTTACTTTGGAAACTGTGTAGGATCCTCAAAATGGCCATTTAGAGGCCTTGTACTTAAAGTCGTCATGGCAACATTTTAGCGGACTCAAACATTAGTTGCCATGACGACTTTAAGTACAAGGCCTCTAAATGGCCATTTTGAGGATCCTAGACAGTTTCCAAAGTAACCAGTTTGGGGAGCGAAAAATACATTTTCGCGCGGCCTCCTAATATAATGCCGCGTTAATAGTAATTGAAACTTCATATTATAATGTTTGGAGAGCTAATACAAAAAAACGTTGTATGCAACACGTCCTCAAATGGCTTTAGATGACTCATCTTCATATTACGGACTCGTCCCCTAAAGCCTTGCTTTGAGGACTAGTTACATAAAGTACTATTTACTTACAAGGATCAACATTTTCAGCGTTAAGGCGAGTATACAAAACAAAATATTACTTTTATTAGAATAATAATTTCATCTACACATGTACACAATAAATTGGTTTAAAAATAAAACGCAATCAACATTTTCAGTGTTGAATCAAGTATACAAAACAAAACATTACTTTTCCAAAAAGAGGTTCATCTACAATTCTACACAATACATTTTTGGTTTAATAATAAAACGTAATTAACATTTTCAGCGTTAAGCCGAGTATACAAAGCAAAACATTAAAATTTTGATTTAAAAATAATATGTAATCAACATTTTCAGCGTTAGGTCGAGTTCTGCGCTCTTATAAAATTCGCCCAGCTGTAGAAAATACTCTTTCGCTTGTAGCGGAACTTGCCGGTATGTTTAAAATTTCTCGAGCTAATTTTTTTAACATTGGCGTATTTACACTGTTTTTCCAAAATCCTAAAATGTCATCTATATTTCCGCATTTTAATTTAACGTAATAATTTAGTTCTGTTTCGACATCTTCATCGTTAGATGTGTCATCGTCAGAACGTCAGAGCTATCTCTAAGTGTAGAAAAATAAGAATCTGATGCTGATGTACCAGTTTTGAGTCGTTTGCTATGTATTTCATCATTATTATCTATAGTGTTATTTGCATTTTCGTATATTTGGATTTGCTCTAGGATTTCCTTTACAGTCGAACGAATATCTTCTCTTTTATGTGAAGGTATGGACTTTAAGGATTTATAATTAGGGTCCAAAAATACAGCCACATAATGTAACAATTTGTGATGTAATGACGTTTAAAAGTTGCTGCACCCTGCGGTTTTTTATTCGTTACTAAATATTTAACGTGAAATTAACGTGAAACGTGAATCACGCCATGGAAATTTTCACTCACGTTCACGTCACGATTTTCAAATATTAGTCACGTTTACGACGTGACAGGCCGTGACACGACGTGACACGACTGTTTTCACGTCACGCGCCCATCCCTACCGTAAATCCCACATTGAAAAGACTTGAACTGGCGTGTTAGTTATCACTCTTTGATGCGCTATTTGTTATTTGCCATAATTATAAGGGCGCTCTTTAGGCTATAGCGGAAATAATTTTGAAAGGTAGTAATAAATACGAAACTGAAACTAAGTGAAATGGGAAATTGAATACTATTTCAACATTAAGGAAACAAAAATAATAAGACATTTTAATGAATCAACTGCAATTTCAAATTCCCTGAACTCAAAAAAAAATCACTGTGTACACTTTTGTGATTGGCATAATAGTGATATAGTATAATAATTGTGATACATTAAATTCGGGAATATTTGTGATAATAGGTTTAAATTTATGTTTACGTAAGCGGAAAGAACATTATTTGTTATTTAATTGTCATCGAGACATATTTTTGTCTTTTCCAAAATGACATTTTATATTTGTATGTTTAGAATATAATAATAATAATAATAATAATATGGCCTTTACTTAAAAATAATTAAACATAACAAAATCATACAATGTATGAGACAAGATTCAGCTCACGTCAAGCCGTAAGCCGTTCTACCATCTACCCCCATAAGTTCTTCTGCAATGTTTTCTTTCTGTCTGTCCTCTGTGGTATTCCTGAGAAAATTTTAAGTAAGAAAGTTAACATAGACTTTATTCAAAAACAGCGGACGCCCACGCCACCGCACTCGCGCCCTCTCCAACCATCTAAATTAATTAGTTAGAAAGAGCGCGACAGCGACAATGCAAACATCTATGATCTCGTAACTCGGCATGTTATTTATGATTTATATTGCGATGATAATAATTTATGCTCAGACAATTATAATAGGAATTAATAATAATTCAAGTACATATTTCAAATATTATTTTACAAATGTTTCATAAATGTGCTAATTTGAATTTTCAATTGTATAAATTATAAAATATCATTGGCCTCGAAATAATTTGAATTTGTAAAAATGTAGTAAAATAGCGTTAGCCTTGACTTGAATATGAAAGTGTAATCAGAGGAAGCCTTAACTTTATAATAACTATGTTAGATCTATGTAAACAAGAACAATTGGGGGGAGGTAAAGTCGAGCTTTGGGTGTGTATTTTGGCTTCCCCATAAAAAATAATTTAAAAGTTATTGAATGCCCTTTTTCCAATTATAAAGAGTGTTTCAACTTAGCATAGTGTCTTTGATAAGCTACAGAAAATATTGCATTAAGTTCTGGCTCTTCGGCAGTGGGTAAAAGGTGTAGCTGGCGCTTTTCGGTGGTTGATTTGGAGGTCCTAGTACGATTAGTTGGAGCCCTGGAAGCTTGAGCTAAGCAGCGACTTTCGTGGAAGCACGGAAGCAGTGGAGCCCTAGGTGTAGGGCAAAGGACCTGAGTTGAGAGCAAAAAGAAGCGAAAGAGCTGCAGGCGAATGGCGAGGTATAGGTGGCTTCTACGGCAGGCCATCGAAGAATAAAGGGCCCATTTCGTTGCTGGAATTGCTGCGGGCCCTATGTAAGCTCAAATATCCATCGTAGAAGCCAAAACAAGGTGAGAAATTTGTTTATCCTGAAAGCAAAACAGTAAATTTTCTGTGGCGTTTGTTTTGTGCATTTCCAGTAAGAGTTCCTTGAAACAAATAAAAACAGAGCTAGATCCCAATACTATTAATAACACCATATTAGCAAATTGGGAAGTAAATTAAAACCCCTTAAAGCCAAACAGCAAAATTACGAAACCTTTCACAAACAAGCTTTCTATTGATTGAAAAAGTCTGCCAATTTTAATTCTAAATCCTCTCCCAGTTTTCAAAAAGCTGACAGAAACCTAATGTTAATCCTCCCTCTAATATCTTCGAAATGGCAACTGTTATTTAATTCTCACACTATACCTGTAATCACAGCATCAGCCGAAAGGTCTTTTTGGAGCTGAATATAATTAAATTCTGTTTGCGAGATAGAATGGGGCAGTCTCTGAAGAGTTAGTATTGGTTTTTGTTGACAAATACGCAAATAACGACACAAACCCATTGCATATTCCAAAAGGTAAAGGAAACTAAGATTCACTGCGCATATGATTCAAAAAATGTCAACATAATTATGACAAATGTATGAGGCAACTGAGGACCCAGTATCGTGCAGACGCTTTAACAATCATTCCTAATTAACTGCTGAAAAAGGCGTAGTAATATCTGTCCATATCACTACGGCATTTATGAAGCTATGAAGATTACAAGATTAGCCTTATTTGATAATATAGCCGATAGCAGTAATAAGCTTCGCGAGAACGACAAACTCGCGTGTTTACGAATTTTGTAATCAACTGAGTTTTGCTTCAAGGTACTAAGCCTGCAGCGTAGAAGGCGATCAATTTGTATTACAGTTCCCAATATTTAAAGCAGCCCGTAGTTAATGTGCTTGATATCTGTTAATTAGCGTTTTGTTTTAACAATCGTGTTAACCTTATCAAGTTGGAAAAACTGATTATACCAAATTCTTCGCATAATGCAGCCCCTAACGTGTTTTCGTCAGTCAGGGGAGTGTTGTTTGGTGGATTTTCTGGTTTTGAACGACCGGGTGCGCGTGTACACATTTTTATAAAAACTCGACCCGTGGGTTGGAACTGGTTTTTCGAGTGAAGGGTGTAAATATGCGACCCATGCCGCTGGTCTCGCTGCTTAAACCTTTCCTCATTATAATTAAACATACCAGCGGCGTGATACGCCACCATTATCGAATTCTAGTTTAACTCAAAACATGTAACGTATACTACAAGTATGTATAATTTTCTGTAAGTTTCTGTGAGCTTCTAGAATTGAAACAAATTAAACCAGCAATTTCAAAAATCACAGAACCCCCGGTACGTATAGCAATGGCGTCATATTTAAAAAAAAATTATCTACGACCACTACTAAAAGTAGGCCTTTTAGCGCTAGCTTGTTTCACTAAAAGTGACGTTTTATAGTTTACCGTGGTTAAAGAAATCAGCTGTTTACTTTTAGCACATGGGCTAAAAGTGAAGTGAGGTTATAAAACTACAATTACGAACTGGAAGTGAAGTTGTAAAGTTATTCTAGTTGCTTCTTGCGTTACAGGTACAGTGTTTTTGAAATAATTAAAGCATTACTATGTAATGAATACAGTCAGATACGGAGTATCAATAATTACATTTCGTAACTCACCTTGACAGTACTGGCGTGGTAAACAATCGCCCGCGCGGCGTGGTCTACTGTTTATTATGACATAAATTAAAAGTGTCGCAGATGCAAACCTTTGTTAAATCGATATTTATGGATTAATAACGGTAAAATTAAGGTCGTAGATAAAATATTGTATGCAACGTGTGCTAAAAGTCGTTTATGCGCGAGACATGTTATGAAACTCAGCCTTCGGCTTCGTTTCATAATTTTCATGTCTCGTGCATAAACGCCGACTTTTAGCACTTGTTGCATAAATAGCTATTAAATAGAAAAAGTTCTTTCTAGTAAATAACTTGACACAATTAGTGGAGTGTGGGCAAGTGCCCCATCATGCTGAATATAATTCAAAAATTTTATTGTTTAATGGAACTTCGTTCAACATCCCTTCCAATTCATCTTAAAAAGAACAAATATCGTTCGGAAAATACATTTCCCCAAAAAATGTAACATCTCAAAAATAAACAGTGCCATGATCTTTTTATACATTTTTATTCTATGTGAATATCGACAACCATCTTTTTCTACTTTTACTCCTAACATGGTTTTAGTTTTTTTTTGTGTGTAAATATATGTATAGAAACGTTGAGAATGTAAGTCAAATTCAGGATTGGCATTAAATTCTCTTAGAAATTCTGCTCAACTTTTCTCAGTTAACCCACTACCTATGTAACTCATAATATAACAAAATTATCCATAGAACAAAGGTATATTGTTGCCACTCTGTATACAGCCCGTTCCAAGTTAAGTGCTATAGCTAACTTTGTAATTTTACGATTTTACGATATCGGTTAAATAGACAAATGAGTGGTGGTGAACAAAACAGAAAAACAATTGAGCATCGTATTTCCAATATATCTTCTAAAACATCGCTACTTTTATTGGAACAGCCTGTATATTTTTACCCTAATGGATGTAAAATCATGTTATGAACAATTCCCATATAACTTAAAATTAAAAATAATTGTGAGTTATTTGATAATAGTATTTGTTGCCAGTTATTCTAATGTGTCAACAAAATAATTGTAATCAAACTTTGTGTTTAATGTTATTTTGTATCTGAAAACGGAGTTTAAACGTTTCTAAAGGAGTGCTATGTTGAAAGCATACCGTAATAAAATATTATAGAGAGAAGTTTCCTGAATGTGAGATTAAGGACGGCGGGTATTTTTTGAAACTTTATAGAAATTTAAGCTAAAATGAAGAAGTTTTCAAGAAAAAGAGCTTTTTTTATGAAAAAAGTAAAATTAACATTCTAGGATATATTCATGCGTATTCGACTAACTCGATCCGAGATTTATAAAAAGAATCGATTTTTTCCTATAGGCATTATTCCTAGTATTTTGAAAAAACATAAATTTGTTTATTACAGATATCAATCAGTGCACAGTTTACACCCTGGTGATAACGAAAGAAGACTTGTGTTGTCACATTTCCTCATTAATGAAAGTCATGAAAATTTTAACTTCTTTAGACATACCTTTTGGAGTTATAAATCTAATTTCACCAATAGTGGAATGTTCAACAGGAAAGCGCATCATTACCGGAGTCAGGAAAAAATCGTTTGAACGTTTAGTGTGCTGTAAAATTGTTGGCCCATTTTTTTTATCGTGGATGTTTAACAGGACAACGTTATGTTGAGTTTATGAGTAAAATCTTAGGAAACCTCTTGAATAATTTAAGTTTGTTAAACGGCCCACTCATTCATTTCCAACAAGATGGTGTCCCTGTCCATAAGCATCACAGTACAAATGAGTTATTGAATAGATTATTTGGAGATCGCTCGATAGGTGTAAATGGACCTATTCGGTGGCCACCACGATTACTCTACGTGACGTGATTAGACTTATATCTACTTATGGCAGCACATCAAAGATGAAATGTATAAGCCAACGTATGCGACGTTAGATGAACTCCAAAATGCTATTACCATAGTCATTAAATTATCAATGGACAAACTACTTTGAATATTTAATTTTTTTCAACGTCGCCTATGATAATGATATTTCCATCACTCAATTTAGAAAAGGAAGTAGGCAATTGCACAACTCAGTGATGAAAGTAAAAATCCGCTTTTTAACGCACGTTAATAACAATGTTATTTAAGAGGAAATGCGACGTTGGAAAAGTGGTATACACAACTTAAAGTGCCATTGTTCAACTCAAAGACACCTTCAACACTCGCTAACGCTCGTGTGTAAAATGTCTAGCTCGTTGAAAAATGCAGCACTTTTATAACTTATTGTGTAATATACTATTAAATGATTATGATATCGTTCATTCTTTTATACCAGGTGAAAGGTTTGAAAACCGAACACAGCCAGGTTTTAATTTTTAGTAAAGACATTATATGTGCAACGTAATTGATGTCTAAGGACCCCCTCCTATTCCTGTAATTTAAAGTTCTGATCTAGGCCACCCTTTATTAAATTAAATCTCTGGTAACCTTGCTATATACCATGATTTTGCTATACATATTAAATATTGTGTGCTTAATTGTCTTTATGTTTCCACCACTGCAATCATCATAAAAAATATTACTACTTTTCCTATTTAAACGACATCATAACTCCTATAATTACAAAGTTAGTAATAGTGCGCACTTAACTTGGAACAGCCTGTATATCAATCAAAAGCATTCAATCTCGTGGACACCATGGTACCTTACACGTCATTGCAGTTGTTTGGTTTTAAAGAACGTATCATTGATATATTTTCTAAATTCTCATTTATTAATCCCGGTTGTCAAATGAGGAAGAAAAATCTAACAATTCTACCGGTAGGTGTTAAAAACTTAAAATACTTCTAGAACCAAAAATAAAGCTTCGGAAAGTGGACGACGATCACTGAAGACGGACTCTGTGAGATTACGGAACAAACGAATATGGAAATCAAAAATGCTACGTTGCGGATACTGGAACATTACATCATGGACTAATAAAGATCAGGAAGTTATCAAGAAGAAAGGAAAAAATCGACATTCAGTCAATAGTAAATGATAGTATACCTAGCACAAAACAACTTTAGTAGCAAAGAGCAAAGTATCGTCCAACCCGATATCGGATGATGATGGTATCGACGGGTTATGGGAAAAACTATGTAGCAATATAGCTTAGAAATAGCGTTAGGGGCAAAAACAATGTTTATGCGAAAGCCGCTTTGTTAGCCTATAGAAACAACAAATCGCTAGCAGAGTACGATAAATATAACGACAAAAGAAACAGCGTTAACAAAAAGATAGCTGAAATAAAAAAACATTTTTGTATGACATTTTTAAAGGACATGGATCACGATCTTTATGGTGGGCAGAAAAAAGTGTGGAATATGTTAGAAAAAGAAGGAACTCAATTAACGAATATGTCCAAGCAAATACAATCTCATCTCAAGAATGAATTACTTACTTCAAGAACGTACTGATATAAATGATGATTGTCAAGTTTCATATTATGAACTAAATAATGATTAAAACGATGATAGCCAACCGGACGCATTGCTTGTTACCCATGATGGAGTAGTTATAGCCGTCAAAAAATTGAAGAACCTAAAATCTCCTGATGTTGATCAAATTGCAAATGAGATAATAAAGTACGAAGGCGATGAATTAACCCGACTGGTCGAAATTTAAAATAAAGCTTGTTAATAATTCAATCAACAGTGCTACAGTTGAAACCTGTAAAGTGAAACAGACCATGATAACGACTGAAACGAAGACTTTCCGAACTATATCAGTTAACACCTTGCGATTTGGAATCGGGAATGAAAATATACGAGAAGTCTGTGGAGTTGAAGATATTGTGAGCTGGATGCACGATGACAGATTGGCCAGCAATGAAAGAACACAATATAAAACTACAACAAGGGCAACCACAAAAAAGGTGGAAAGGTGGACGTTGAAATGGTAGACGAACCATATTGGTAGAAAACAGAACTTCTAAGTTAAGACAAAGAAGAGGAAAAGTTTCTCATAATAGAACATGTGTCTTTGTATATATCAATTCATTTGGAGTTCGCTAATAGACGCTCTATTTTCTTACTGTTTGTATATCAGTTATCAAAGGCCATAAACTTTGTATACCTTTCACTTCTGTTTCGTCTTCCTGCAAGTCTTGGATTAGTCTGTTATGTTTAGAGACATTTTCTTTAGCTTATCGTATTTTTTTTGGTTCTTCCATCGCTTCCTTGGTCGTTCTATACTCCTCTTTCCTCTTGCTCTGTATCTATACTATATTTTGGCAACCTACTATCTTCCATCGTCTTTACATGTTGTAACCATTGTTCTCTGTTATTGATTATCCTATTGTGTATGTCGTATATCGTCTGATTTGCCTGTTGTGTCTCCGATCTCTTCGAGTGTATCCAGGTTATTTTGCATATTCATATAGTTTTTAAGTGCAGTCGCCACATTGAATTTTTTTTGCAGCAACCTAGGTTGTGTGATACATCAATAGAAAGCATATTTTTTATTTCTTTTCAAAAATGTTACACATATATAGGGGTACATAAGAAAAAAGGCATTTAAATAAAAGACAACATTTGAGTCATGCTTAATTCGTTCACATTCACATTTAGTGAAATCACAAACAAAAAAAAGTGGACGTGACTACCTCCCTGGACTTTCCCATACTGGAAACTGTTCATATCGTCTTTATTCAACAGTCTTTACAACATATCAAAATTTCAACTCGATGACTCACGTCTTCACCGTGATAAGCGTTTACACTTTCACGTAAATTGCGGGTAAATAAAAGAATGTGTAGTTCAAAACGTGACCACCGAGCTTCTGTAGATGGCGCCAAGTGGACAAGCCGCCACTGTGCTAGTTTATGTATTATTTTCCTCAAAACGGCTGTAGCACCGAGGTGAAATTTTCTAAGTACCTGGAAATTATATTTTCTAGGGCATACAAAATCGATTTTTTTATTTTCGCGGAAAAAGATTCTTTGACGCAAAAATATAACAACCGTTAGAATAGAAAAATTATTTTTCAAAAATAGAGGGGGGAGGGGGCCGGTGCGCTTGCATATATCCACGAGTGTAATATTTTTTTGCATATTCATATGCTCCATTATGCACTGAGCAATTCAGTGAAAACCCCAGCTACCTATCTTGTTTTGTTTATTAATTAAAGGGGTTTAAATTTTCAAACTTCAAAGCTTCGTAGAGGGCGCCACAGATAATTCATGAGATTGTTTAAAAAACAGATCGATAGCCCTTTTCGGGGTCTATCAGTGTATGAAGTTTAAACAAATTCCTGTGGGCAGTTTTTGAGAAATGATTTTTAGAAAATTTCCAAAATTTTGAAAATTTGTAATTTAGGCCCCTT
>OW679197.1:107721575-107966878 GCA_940337035.1 Agriotes lineatus | reverse complement strand
AGAATGTACAACCTTTGGGGGGGGGGGGGGGGGGGGGGACAACGCATGCTTACTCCGTTCGTGAGATCATCCCCTTTGTTCTCACACGAGCTGTGCAGAAATCTGCCGATGCCTGCAGTTATTCTGTATTTTCCCCATGTTGCCTTAGAGCTTAGAGCCAGTCCGCTTTTAAGCAGGTAATTGTATGCCTTTTTAAGTTTAAAAAATTAATTGTGTAATTTACATATACTACATATTAAGTATCATATTGTGTTTGCGTACAACACATTTTGGAGTGTTGGTGATCCAAGTTAATTGCTGAGCACAAACTTCGTTTTTGGACTTCCTTTCCTTAATTATTTTATTTGTTAGGATTTACGCTCAAGTAACGAAGCAGGGGAGCCTTTATGAACAACTATTTTATTCTGGGTCGGACTGAGAGATTAAGTTTGTAGTCTCATCCTGGCCTGGAAAAGAGATCATAATATGAGGAAAGTGTAACCATCCAGTGTAACACAAATCAGCTTCAAGGAGTTTGTTTGCTAAAGCGGATCATTACCCAAGTCAAGTAAGTATTCTCATATTAGAGCCGTCTTTCAACGCCTGTGGATGTGACCGATTTCAACTTTTGGCGCCCACATTAAGAACGAAACGACGAATTTAGACCAAACTTTAGTGGAACCGTACTGTCGACGTCAGATGGGCCCTACTCAACGCTGAGCTAGTTATGTGCCGACTGAAGGTGAACGTAGCGGACCTCTCAATGCCTAAAGCCTGACATAAGTACAACTTTAACCGAAATTTCATTGCCATTGAGCTTGCTGGCAATAACGCCTTGTTACACTCTTCAAATCGTGGAATTCTTCAAAGCATTGATGGAGAAGCGGATAATTAAGAATCTATCTTCCATCGTCTGGAAAACATTTGCCGGCTGAGTAAGATCGTGATGGCTTCAGGAAAAAAGACGAACATATTTTCCACTCTCTAACAAAATATTTTCAAATTGAATGATGATTTTGTTGTGAGCTTTCAATCTCTAATTATTTTTCTCTAATTTTAGAGTATTTTCAATTTCAGCTTTCAAAGTCATCGAAGTATTCATCGAATTTGTTAGTCCATTTCTATTACTCTTCTTTAATGTTACGGTCATAGTATTATCAGCATGCAGGTCGTGAAAGTCTTGAATGATCTATGCCCATGTTGTACAAGAATCAGAATAAATACATCTCCTACTTTCTAAAAATTTCTGCTCGTCAAAATGGGTCGACCAAATCTATGGAGAAGTAGAAAATGAGCTAGAAGAGCAAGGACACATTTTCATCTTTCTATGAGAAGAAACATTTGAATTTTATGTTTTTCTCTCATTTTATAGTCATTGCTGCGATGTTATAGTGGCGGTGGCGCTGTCATATGATACTTTAGAAGTATTTTAATGGATAAGCGACGGCGGATTCAAAAGGTTTGTCATCATATGAATCAGAGATATAATCACAAAATAGTAACGCTAACGCGCATAATATGCAACACTAAAAACATCGGATAACCATTTGGAGACGAATAATGGCACTGCTTTGATAAATTTCGGCCCTGAGTAAGATGTGACTGAATGCTTAAACATTTTTGAAGGTAACCACAAAAAGCTAACTGCTAAAAGAGTGTACCGGAAAGGTCCGCTTAATTAACGGTCCATATTTTCAAGACCGACTGACATCATTTGCTGGCTAATTTTTAATTTAAAAATCCAATTTGTACGTTTCGCAACGGTGTGTTCACAGCCGCAAAATTCAAATGCTGCACTTAATTAAGCGACACAGGGTGTTTTCAAAACACGAATGGGTGTATCGCAACCTGCATCCCCATTTTATTAACTTCCATTTTCCTCAAATCCCACTTCTCCCATAGCATATTTTCTACAGTTAATGCATGTGAATGATTTAATCGCCAGCTGAGATAGCTTGTTACGTCGAGAAATTTTAAGTGGGTTCTTACCCAGCATCCTGAGTAATCCGATGCCATATCGTGACCATCGCAGTGGTCGATGCTCGGAAGTAACGCCATAGGCGGTCACCTCGAGTTGGCCCAGAACATGGCTACACTACCAGAGGCTCCACAAGAAATAAACGGGCTATTTTCGTCTCACCTGCATGTTCTCACACGCCACCTACTCTGAGATATCGACAAACACGCTCGCACGGTGCGAATGCGACGCGTTTGCGAAAAGCTGGGGATTTCTTGCGTGAACGTTTAATTGCAGATACCGGCGCTGATATTTCTAGAAACGTGGAAGCCAACGTGAAATAAGCAAAAGCCTCGTTAACCTACATACGACACAGATGGCGATTTGATACGAAATGGCGGCGTATGTATGCTCAGAAGCAAGTGGTCAAATCAAAATTGCAATGCTAAACGCTTATCTCGTGCAGTAACATGGAAAAGGTTTTACTTTGCTCCTACTTTGCTGAAGCATGTCTGCTTTCCCGACAAGTTGGTGATATAAAATTTGCTATTCATTAAAAGTCATTACGGTTACTAAGATACCAGTCCCCTAAAGTGGAAAACGGAAAATTGGATTACGTTTATTGCAACACGGGAACAGCTTTCACGTTCTTCAATTCGTAGCCTTACGTTTCTGAAGTGCGCGTTAAATTTCATACCCGCATTCCTGCATATCTATCAAAGCTTACAAAGAATCACACATACTGTTAAGTACATTTTACATTTTATAAACAACGACCTTCAAGCTAATGCGAAATGCAAATATGCACAAATAAGATCTACCATCGAAGGGTGGTGCGAAGAGACGCCGTGTGAATAACTTAACTCCCTTGGTCACTTAACAAAAATTATTACTTGTACCCCTGTTAAGTACAATTTTATATACAAGATCAGTTTTCGCTAAAGAGCACCCTTTTAAACATTTAAAATATCTTCTTCTTGTCCTCCCCCCCCCCCTTCACTTAAGCTGTAGCAGGTTTGTTGCAGTACACTTCATCCGTTGCAGATTTACTCCATTTACTTTCTATTTAATATTTCATAATCGAAAGCAAAAGAGATGCTGCATCCGCAATATTTAGAATTCTAACAACTTCACAAAGCCGATTTACAACCTTCTAAAGATAATTTCTTAGATTCGTATAATTATGGGTCCCTGCCACGCAGCTAATTGTCACAGTGCTCAAATAATTAGCTATTGGAATCGTAATTATGTACGATTTGATGTTGTAACGGCCCTTTTTAAATTTCGACGTTTAAAGGCTAATTTCTCATTGTGAGGCAAACAAACCTGCTTCCTTCCATCGACTAACTTTATTAGCTCTACCTAACTTGGGTGTGAGTAGAGCTAACTTCACGCTGAATTTTAAGCGAACGTTGCGTTTGAGTTTGACGGATACTTGGTAGTGAGTTCTGTGTGGCCTTTTAGGGCCAAACGCCGACGATAATTTTACGAACATCCAGGTTGGAAGCAGCGAAAGCTTTTTATAAGACAGTGGATCCGTTTTCTACGCCCTCCCGCTAACGTGCCAGCTATAAAATTCAAGCTACACGTGTTCTTTTGGCCGTTATCTAACGTGAGATACGCATATGTTCTTAGGGTTTTGGTGTTAATTGTTAAATTACGACCGTTGTCCACGTACTGCTATGAATTCTCTCTAGATACTGTTACGATCGCTCTCCACGTATTGATACGAACGCTCGAAAGCCCTTTTCATCCCCGGTATCAGCGGGCGGCAACTATGGTCATTGCTCGTCCCCTCTGATGTTGGTAAATTTTCTCCGCCGAACGTAAGCCAAAACGCTCGGTCTTGAACGGCTTGCATGCCCGCAAGTTGTCACATTTCCAATTCAACAGACCCGTGGCAGGGATCTGAAATTCGTCGGCGACGGCTCTAAGAGCGTCCCATTTACCCAGCATGAAGTACTGGATTTAGACCAGTTAATTACATACGCTGTGGTACTAGCGCATGCTTCCTTCTAGATTACATATTTTGCCTTTTTTTGGGTTGACACAACATAACCTTTTAGTATTTCTGCTATGGCTTCGTAAATCGATCCCGTTTTATTGCCAGTGTGTTCACAGCGCCAGGCTTAACTGTGGAATTAAAGCCTCTATTATCTCTACTACTGGTTTATTATGCTTTATTCACCCCCAACGAACCTGTTTGTTTTTTTTAAATTTAGAATTGTTAAGTGAAAACCACAAAAGGTGTGTGCGTTTTCGACTGTTAACTAGATCTGTTTTTTTTATCATGATGAACGACTGGCGCCCGTTTGTGTTTCCAAATTATTATATGCATTTTTTTAACCTCCAGCACTGCCGCCTATTCCTTATCCACACCATTCACTGCTGAGGGTTTGAGCTATCTAGGACGTTGGTCACCTTTCGTTTAATGGTGCCACAACGTACATAAACTGTGAAATTATGTATACAAGTGACTGAGCATTTGAAGCTATTGCTCCCAACGATCAGTCTCATACTGTTCTGTAAATAGGTATTTGAATGATATAACCATGCACTATACCGGGTGGAGGCTTGAATAACTCGGGTTTTATATAACTAGTAATACAGATGACCGCAGTATTTTTTCTCTACAAAAAATGAATTACGTTTTAGTACATTCAATATTAACGGTTGAAATCTCTATATTGCGTCACGCAATTCACTATTCGGTATGTTTTTATTAAGCTACGATGGCAAATAGAAGTAAACGTGAGTATGTTGAGTAATATTGAATATTACAACGATCTGGTAGATAATATAATTATAACTGATCTTCCATTTCACACCGTAAAATTCACACCATTTTATATGATATATTATGAAATAAAGAGATTGTAAGTAAACGTTACTACAACAAATAATTGCTAAAAGCACACGCACTTGGAATTGCAGCAATCCTTTCAAATTAGTCTTCCTGTATTCTATAAACTGACACTGGCATGATATAATGGTTTGTAATAGATATATTTCTTATGGGTTCAAAGTAGTGACCATTAATTACGAGTTAGTATTGTTGAAAATATTCTATAACACTATGCGATTCAACGATTTTGGCTTCCAGACTTGCAAGGTGTAAACCCAAGCAAGAGTTCGGGCTAACATTTATGAATGTTGATGTAAAGATGACATGAAAGGTCTAAAAGAACTAAATGTTTATCTACAAAGACAATGCGGTCTAAGCCAAAACTCACCTATGTGTTTCGTATATACTTAGATGACATGCTCATACAAGGTGAAAGCTTGGAGAAGATGAGACAACTGTAGATGGCATTCTTCAGTTTGGGCCGGTGCTAAACAATTTGCATCATAGTTCATCATGGCACAACATTATTTCCAAGAGTTTAATCTCAAAATTCGGCTGAAATGTGTAGTAAATAATTCACTTAAAGAATCTAGGATGGGCTGATTAGGCATGCAGCGTCGGCGTCGCTGCATGTTAAAACAGCCCGTGCATGTGAGATAAGCGAAATTAATTAAATTCCCAGAATTCCGAATTCACTTTCGAGGCATCTGCACCTCGAAATGACTTACGCTCTCGCAAGGCTCCAATTCCAACATGGCAGTTAGACCTGAACGTGCATCACAGCACCGCGGCTTGCACATGCAGCTGCAATGCGCTATGAAAATGCACAATAGTTTCTTAATTACGATTTCCAATTTGCCGTAAACGTAGCGTTCTCGGATCTCGCGGATTTTATACGAGGTTGCGCAAACGTGTCGGGCACGTTTGCCAAATATTGTCCGGGGGATTGCGACAAAAAGTCGCTTTTATGAAGTGTACGCTGGTGCTTATTGATTATCCTATCTGGCGCCATTTATGCACAGTTTTATGCTCTTCAACAAAGGGAAAAAGTAATAAAAACTAGGCATTCAGTGATCTCCCTTTTGTGCCTCCTACATTTTATATTTCCGACGCCGTTATGAAAAGGGCAATGAAACTCGAAGAGGCTCACCTACTGTGGCGTCCCTAACGCCCTTTCAAGGATTACAACAGAAGAATCTGCGACTGCTTCAACTGCTATCGGTTGAAAACTACTGTCACATAGCGACTTTTACGATTTTCCAGGCTAAAATCGATCTTGGCACCGGAACAACGAATATTGTTAATCATTCCAAAGTGTGAAATGGAGGAGTTTATTTTTACTCCGAATTTCGCGCGCATGTGTGGGAAGTCTAAATATATGAATGGATCGAGGATTTAAAGAAAATTAAAAATAAGATGTCAACAAGCTTGTGCGCATTCGGAAATTCGTTCCCATTTTTATAACCGCTACCATGGAAAGTATACAAATACAAAACAAAAGAATAAATAACCATGACTTAAATAAAGTTTTCATATAGATACAATACTATCTTCTACAAAAACCATCTTGATCACAATCAGAATATTAAAAAATAATTACATTATTTGGGATCGGGAACGTCCACAACAACATTCATTGTTATAACTACAATGCGACCTTCATTCAGCCTGAAATTTAAAAATTATCACGTTTTCCGGACTAAACTAATTTATTGCAGATTCACAATCTCTTCTACAAATGATTTCAATTTCATCTAAATGATAGGAAGTACCCTCTAGATGATGTGAATCGCCTCTACACTTTGGTCTATCAGAATAAACACAGAAAACCAACAATAAAACAATTTTGACAGAAAGAAGGTAAGTGTTATTTAGTTCGTTTAACGAAGACACAATGTTGCGTAAGGACAAAATGTTTAAAACTCTCCGCATATTCTATAGACAGTAAATAATGAGTGAAAGTCCAATACAGTGCGTATGATGTAAGGGACTCGATTTCGTCAACAAGATTTTGAAGAAAATACGTGAAATTTCTAGTAAAATTTTTCTATCATATTATTTAAAAAAATTAGAATTGAAAAACTGAAAAGTTCTTTGAAAGCAATTGATGATTTTCCTAGAAATGGTTTAATCACAATAATGAGAGTTATTCAAAAATAAACTTTTTGAAGATGCATTACACCATTCACCTTCTTTGTCGCAATTTTAAAGGAACGAATGTATCAGTTCAGTAAATATCTTTCAAATAAAAACAAATGTAGCAACTAGGAACTACGAGAAAAAGGATCGAGTGTCAAGTACTCAAACTGCGTAGGATCAAGTACATTCGTATGATTTTTAAAGCAAGAATGTATTAAGTCAAGGACGAGATGAAGAGGTAAAATGCATATCGAAGTTGAGAACATTACCGATTTCTAAAAGAAAATATCGTCCAAATTTCGATCTTACGTACAAAAACTGGTATTGTAAATGTAGGGCGAAATTTCGCATTTGATAACGGTCATGTTCACGCAATCCAGTACGTAAAGTAATTTCCAGAGCAATAGTATTTGCAGTATCAAATTATAGAAACGCTTAACCCTTTACAAACCATTTGTATTTACTTACGAATGAAGTTTTACAAAGTGTGTAAAATTTCAGTTTTATTATAATTTGGAAGGGAAGAAAATGGACATTAACTGTACAAGCAATTGATTCAACCTCCAACTTGGATTAAATATTAAGAAAATAAAGACCACAGGAGTGGTAAGTGGTACCTAAGTGATAGGCTCGTAATCATAGCCATCCGTGGTCCCGGATTCAAACCCCGGGGTAGGCACGAGTGTACTTGAAAGTCCTTCTGAGGACTAACCAGAAGTTCATTCACCTGAGGACGGGAGTAGACCAAAAACTCCCAAAACGTCGTGTGATAAACACCCAAGACAGTGGGAAAAGTCCACTGTCAAAATTTACATCATTCAGAGAACATAAATATGAGGGTAAAGTATTTTATTACAAACAATGAACATTGTACTATCGGAAAAAGGAAAACAGTTAAAATCCACGAGTTCATTGCCCATTTGGAAAAGAAGATATGATCCAAATTGATTTTTCACATTTCTATATTATATACAAAAGTTGGTCTCCAAAGTGGAGTAAAAGTACTTACAACTTCTGAAAGCAGTTATGTTACATCCAGTAACGTATTAAAAATTAGGTCAAATGTTATTTGGAATGTCAAATTAGAGCAATGGTTAAACCTTTAAAACACTTACGAGTGAAGTTTCAGAACTCAGTTTCATTATAACGTGGAAGGGAAGAAAGCAAGGCTAAATTACAGAAACAACCTATTACATACGATTGATATACTACACATTTTACAAGATTCAACTTTTTTGGCACGAGTTGCAGAGGTATGTATAGGTACATTAACTGCAAACACAACCAAGAGGAACTTGTGTTCCACAAGAACGAAAGTATTCAAAACTCTGTGATGTTTAAATTAATAAATGTGAGAATGTGCTATGAAGACAGGGCATGAAGTAGCAGCAGTTACTAATTCTAATTAACAATGGATAGGTTCAACCAGAGTTGGACATTCGAAAATACGATCAAGTAGGTAAAATATTTCCAAAAATATTTCCAAACATTAAAAATTGTATGATGAGGGAAGGGGAAACGGTTCAACACTGAAAACAACCTATTATATTCCTACAAAATCCAATTTCTTCGTCGTGTTACGTAAATATGTTACTTAAACAACGATCCGTCAAGTAGCAACTGATGCTAATTAACAATGGATAGGTTCAACAGGGTTCAACCTTCAGAAATAGGCATTGAGAAGAAAAGATCAAGTAGTATTTTGCAACATTAAATATGGTACTATTAGAGAAGGGAAAAGGTTGCACCATGAAAACAATCTCTATTATATTCGTACAAAACCAAATGTATTTGCCGTGATTTGGAGAAGAACAATATGTAGTCAATTGAAAGGAATATTTCTTCTAGAGGAGCCAAATACGCAAAACATTGTACGGTTTAAATTCGTAAATGTAAGAATGTGGTACTTAAACATGAATGGGTTCAATGGGGTTCAACCTTCAACAAGATATAGGCATTGAGAAAAAAGATCAAGTAGTATTTCGCAACATTAAACATGGTACTATTGGAGAAGGGGAAAGGTAGAACCGTGAAAACAATCTATTATACTCGTACACAATGAAATTTCTCTTTTGTGATTTGAGGAAGTAGAATATGTAGCAAATAGAAAGAAATCTTCCTTCTATAGAAGCCAAATCCACAAAACCTTGTAAGGTTTCAATTCTTAACTATAAGAATGTGGTACTTACATATGGATTCGGGAAGTGCTATCTGTTGCTAATTAATAATGGATAGATTCAACTAGGTTCAACCTTCAACAAGAAATAGGCATTGGGGAAAAAGATCAAGTGGGTAAAATATTTCCGAACATTAAACATGGTGCTATTAGAGAAGGTGAAAAGATGAACCGTTAAAACAATCTATTACACTCGTACAAAATCAAATTTCTCTATTGTGCTTTGGAGAAGGAGAATATTTGGCCAACTGACAGAAATCGTTCTGGTATAGAAGCCAAATAGACAAAACCTTGTAAGGTGTAAATTCGTAAATGTAAGAATGCGTTACTGAAACATGGATCTCTGAAGTAATAACTGACGCTAATTAACAATGGATAAGTTCAACTGGGTTCAAAGTTCAACAAGAAATAGGCATTGAGAAAAAAATATCAAGTAGGTAAAATATTTCCAAACATTAAACATGGTACTATTAGAGACGGGGAAAGGTTGAACCGTGAAAACAGTCTATTATACTCATACAAAATCAAAATTCTGTTTTGTGCTTTGAGGAAGAAGAATATGTAGCCATATAGAAGCCAAATCCACAAAACATTGTAAGGTTTCAATTCGTAACTGTCAAGATGTAGTACTTAAAGATGGATCCGTGAAGTACTCTTGCTAATTAACAATGAATATGTACACTAGGGTTAAACCTTCAACAAGAAATAGGCATTGAGAAAAAAGATCAAGTAGGTAAAATATTTCCAAACGCTAAAGATGGTACTATTGGAGAAGGGAAAAGGTCGAAGCGAGGAAACAATTTATTATACTCGTACAAAATCAACTTTCTCTTTTGTGCTTTGAGGAAGAAGAATATGTAGCCATATAGAAGCCAAATCCACACCTGTGGTACAGGCAGCTAAATAATTTTTATTCTAAAATCCGTTTCGTACGCTACTGATTATTTTAAGCCATATTTTATTTTGCCTAAACTGACTATTTTGCACATTTAGTGCCTATTTTTAGTTTCAGTGCCTAATTGGCGTATTTCGCGTTTTTTACACCTATAATTTGGTTTTTACATTAATTGTCGTTTTTTGTTTAAAATATGTTTACAAATATTTTACATAAAATGTATAACCTCAAATTTAAATGCAGAATTTATGTAGTTATTTATTCTTGGAATTTACATCACCAGGTAAACCATTGCTATCCTTATCCTTTTAAGGGTTTATCTTTTTAATCCCTGCATTGACGAGCGCTTACCTTATCTTTAAATGTGGGTTGTTACTGTAGGCCAGTTCCCCTTAGAAAAATACTTAAGAAAAAGAACCTTTAAGTACTAAAATGAGCAGAATAGAAAAATGACAAAAACAATTAAAAGAAGCTCCAGGAGAAATGCAAAGATAGTTTCTTCGCGACTAGAATCTCTTTTGAAAACAAATCCAGAGTATTAGCAAATTAGTAAAATTTTGTCGAGCGATTCAACAATATTACCAAATAAAGTTAGAAATTTGGGATCTTCAAGTATGTACCAATTACTTCCTGTGACGTGGAGCGGTAATTTTCGGCATATAAACAAATTTTGTCAGACCAGAGAAGAAGTTTTACACTAGAATATCTAGAAAAAGTGTTGTTTGTTATGTTTAATTTGTAGACGTTTGTCGGTATATGTTTTACATTATTTTATATTTTTAGTAGAAGAAGTAATAAATATAAGATGTCTATGTTACTATTTAGAGAAGAATATGTAGCCAATTGAAAGAAATCTTTCTTCCATAGAAGCCAATTACACAAAACGTAGTAAGGTTTAAATTCGTAAATGTAAGAATGCGTTACTTAAACATGGATCCCTGAAGTAATAACTCATGCTAATTACAAATGGATACCTAGGTTCAACTTTCAACTAGAATTGGGCATTCAGAAAGAAAATCAAATAGGTAAAGCCGGGTAAAGCATTCAAAAACGTTGTATTATTAGAGAAGAGGACAAGGCTAAACTGTGAAGACAATCGATTGTACTTGTACAAAATCCAATTTTTCTAACGTGATTTGGAGATGAAGAATATTTAGCGAATTGAAAAAAATCTTTCTTCTAGAAGCCAAATACACCAAACCTTGTAAAGATAAAATTTGTGAATGTAAGAATGTGTAACTTAAGCATGGATCTGCGAAGTAGTAACTGTTGCTAATTAACAATGGGTAGGTTCAACCTTCAACTAGAATTAGGCATTCTGAAAAAATATTGTTTATGTATGTTTAGCCTTTAACATGAATTAAGTACATAGTCAACAATGAAAAAGAAAGGTCCACTTTCTGGGAAACCGCCTAGACAACCTGGAATTAAATAAGGTAAGTCAGTGCAGAGTTGCGTTTTTTCAACAAGCTAGCTGATAATTCACGGTACGTGTGAAAACTGTGGAAAGAATTGCACTAAGAAATTATATAAAGACCTACTTATTGCTGTCAATCAGCGGAATTTCGTAACGCATTGCGCAAGGAAAGCCGCAATCGAGCCGAAGCAACATTCGCTGCTTTTCACGTTAGTTTGCAACTAATCTTCCCACACGTGGAAACGAAATCACGCGGCAAGCGAAGTGCATAAAACTATCCTACACTCGTTTTCCCAACGGCCGCATTGTGCAACTCGTGCTGACGGATGTCTGTTTGCTGCTTGCACTGCTGCACGTAGAGGTACCGGAATCGCAGTACAACGTGCATGGCTCCATTTCACCCGCATCTGCCGCCCCCAATTTCTGCCGCCCGAAATGGAAAACAGGCCGCAGTCCAAGAACTCGGCTTTTTGCAGAAACCACTTTCACTTTCGAACGGCCGCGGCTATCCAGCCGGCTGCCGTAATGAAGATGACATCATTATGCCTTGATTGGATAATTATGGATGCTGCTCGTACATAAAGACGCCGTGATCTTGATCTCGATTACGTTCAAGTGCTGTTAAATAGATTTCACAGGACGTTTCGCTGACGAGAATTGGGCCTTCAGGATAATTTTTTTATTGTGCGAGGACTGAATAGGAATCGCCATTATTACTGCAGCTAGAAGTTTGCACATTTTAGGCCAACTTTTCGAGGACAATACTATTGGGAAAACAAAAATCCAACAGTAGGGATTCTTTTCCAGTCAGTATAAAACAGTCTACTCGGAAGTGAGCTACGACAAAAAAAAAATATTTGCAAAACGTATTTGGGTTTGATAGTTTTCACTAGGTACTAGTAGAATGCGGTGAATCAGTGGTAAAGCCTCTACCCAGCTACTAAAATCTAACTCCAACTGAACTACAATTCCCCTATCGGTTTGTAGTAACCGTGGGGGTCTTAACATCTAAACCTCAGCAAGGAGAAGAACTCATGCCTATCAATGGAGATACTTCCGTGAACGCTGCAATTATTCTTTTTGGTCGAATTATACACTTAAACCCGGGTGGCGTAGCTTGAACAAGCGTCCACGTTCGATCAGTAGAGTTAAGCAACGCTCTTTCTGGTCAGAACTTGGATGGGAGTTCCACGGTTGCATCTCTCGGCGCCTCGTGATACGGCTGTCACGGAAATAGTTGGTCCCGGCTCTCATAACAACATCATGATAGTCGTTAGTGGGGTTGGAAGTCCCCATAAATGCACAGCGACGCCTATAATTGGCCTAACGGCTGTTGGCTGAGTGCGAAATAAATAAATAAATAAATAAACGAAAAATAAAAACAGTCGATTCAGTTTATCATATTTTATTAGCTTGTCAAGTTTGGTAATTTTTTCACTATCTCAGTCCATATGCGGAGTATGTAATTCTAAAGTCTGTGAGGGGGTGAAAAATGTATTTTACATGTGGTGGTTGAAAAGATTTTAAAGTTTATTTGTTTTATATATTAATCAATGGGAATAAATAAAAATAATGTTGGCGTTGTAAACCATCTGATTGCTGATAAAAGTATCGTCCATAATTTTCCAATAATGAAAGAGCCAAGTGTAATTATTTTCCTTTAAAGAATATACAGGGTGTTTCGAAAAGAGTGGAACATAGGTACTCTAAGTCAAATACTGGCCTATTTCCATATAAAAAAATTAAATGATCCGTACGTCCATTAGCCGGAAAAACTCAAAGAGTGGAAAATATACGCCGAACATGGGAACGTGTACAGTTTTGCAATTGTCAAAATTGACTTAAAACGGAAAAGTCATAAATAGATGCAATTTGGATGAGCTGATTTTTCTCTGGAAATGAAATGGAGAAAAAACGGGATTAGAACATTCAGATCCTAACTTGGAATTGGAAATTTTAATAACATTTGACAATTTAAAAAATATACCGAAAAAACTGATATTTGTAAATTTCATGATTAAACAACCTCTGAATACAGAAAACTTCCAAATTATACAATTTCAACTGCAGCTACTATACTTTAGATTTAGACCACTGCGAGACGTGTCCATTGGTAAAGTCTTCTGGGTGGAATTAATTTTACATGTCAAATTTCTCTTTAAAAATAAGCACCGTCACCCGTCAATGAACCGACGAATTAGTGTGAAAGTGCTGCTATGCTAAAGTATTTAAGTAGAAAACGTATACTGGGCGCTTAGTAAGTTTCTAATCAATTTAATTATATTTAATCCATATTTTCCGTGACTTATGTAAACGTACAATTTTCAGATTAACTGAATATACGTAGCACTAGAACTTCTAGCAAGATAGAATATTTCGGATATAACACAATGTTACTGCGAGGCATATCTTAATGAATAGTACATGGCGTTGTAAAAGAACAAAAATTAACTTATTTAGCTAGTATTATTCGACTAAAGTTTCTTGAGAAAACGTACAAATCCACTGCTGCTCCGAGAAAAATTTCGGCCCCGGCCAGATTTGAACCCACGCCCACCTGGTTGCTAAGCAGGCTGCCTATCAACACAACCAGCCAGGCGACCATCTTCTCTACTATTAAAAAGCTAAAAATTCCAACATTGCACCTACTCTTACGGATGCCTTGACACCAAAGAAATATGAACCACTTGCATATTACACAAGGACGTAACTGAAACTAGATTTTAAAATTCCATTTATACCTGGGCGTATTATTACCCCGCCAAGTCTATCATCTTACAACTGAAAAAAAGAAACTATAAATTGTGATTTAGTCAAGCAAGTCGGAATTTTTACTACAATGCCGCACTTCCTGAGAAATGTAAAATATTTTAAAATCCAATTCCTACCAAGGTCTCTGATAAGGCTTTAAATAAACTTCCTGGCCACATATGATTTCGCGCACTTATTTGCTTTAGAATCTTTGCAATTTAAATGTAAACTGTGGGAAGGGAATTCTCATTCAGTCACAGGCGCTTTTTATTGCTGCATATAAGTGAGGTATGTTCAAAAGCTAAGGCGAATTTCCTTTATTCCCGCTTTCCCATAGCCAAGTTTGGCTCGCTGCGATAATTTAATATCGAATTAAATAGGTCAAACTTATAATCTGTGAAATTGGGAACCTCTCGGAGCTGTTTTGAAGAAGTTGGTTTATAAAAATTCGAGTGAACTTATTTGCTTTTAATTTAGCCTCGCAGCGATTAAAACCCGTGAAAATATTAATATTTATAAGGCTGGGTGATTTATGTTTACTTATAACGGCGATAGCGAGTTAATCGCAGCACTTCCCAGAGTATTTTTATATTTAATAAACTGAAATCAAAGACTTCGTTTCTGAAACGCTTCCATCGCACCGTTTTTATGACGAAGTTTAAACTCGGTAAAACATTTTCCTAATTACACCCAAAGCCACCGGCGGAATTGCTTTTTGGTTTACTCAATCCGATATGTCGGTGTTTGCGTATTTATTTTATTGCAGCAAATTTGATTGAATTTGATGGAAATGCTTTGGCCACAAAATGAAAATAGAAATTGATTAAATGTAATTAAAATGGACCCACTCCTAATTGCAATTTAATATTGTGTCAATTTCGCAGACAAAACTAGACTTTTTTTTGGCTAATGTATATACAATACACTTGCAGTGTGCTTTTTAAAGATAACTACTAATTCACTTATGTGCCGAGATATTAACAGAACATCGTCCAGTTGAGCTCCAGTCAAAACATTACAATTTTAATTTTAACCCACGACAAAATTTAAAATGAAACAATTGAAGTTCGCTGCTTTGATATTCTGAGGGCAACTGGAAGTTAATTATACATTATCTTATCCCACGGCAGCTTTATTTCAAATGAAGCACTTGCAGATCGTCATTTTGACATTTTTATGTTAGAAGTTTATTGCACATAGCGTACCCAAAAAAATCATTTGAAGTAAGTTCTACGCACTAAACAATAAAAGAAGTTTATATGAACAAGAGTCGTGAAAGACTGAAAGCTCAGTTAATGGCATGAGAAATAACAACTCTTCAAGTTTGAACGGAGATATATAAGAAAACGCTAAACTATAGAAGATTAACATACACATAACTGTTTTGGATCATTTGTTTACTACGCGAAAACCAAAATCTAATTCCAGATAAACACAATAGGAAATGTAACACTACAAGCGTGTATTTTTGATTTAGATAACCGTTACATTAGCACAATTTTAAGTGGACTATGTTGAAATTATTATTGACTTATTTGTGTCAAATACAATAGAAAATATAAAAATCCAATTTTGAAGAGCTGCAACTCTACAAGGGTGAACTTTTTATTTAAATAGCATCATTTAAAGCAAGAGAATTTTGAAATTATTATCGATCTATTTGTCAAAGGATATAGAAAGCACAAAAATTCCAATTCTCAAGAGCTGTAACTCTACAATAGTGAATGTTCGATTTAGATAACCGTTAAATTAGACAAATTAGACAAGTGAAGTATTTTGCTATTATTATCAATTTAATTGTGTCAAACACAATAGGAAATATAAAACATAAAAATCCAATTTTGAGGAGCTGTAACTCTCTCTCAAGGGTGAACTTTTGGTTTAGATAACCGTTAAATTAGCATATTTTAAAGTAGAGTATTTTGAAACTATTATCGATTTATTTTTGACAAACACAGTAGGAAAAAGAGCATAAAAATTTCAATTTTGAAGAGCTGCAACTCTAAAAACGTAGATTTTTTATTTAGGTGGCCGTTAAATTGGCAAAATTTGAAGTGAAGTACCTATTTTGAAATTATTATCGATTTAATGTGTCAAACACAACTGGAAATAGACAACACAAAAATGCCAATTTTGGGGACCTTAACACTCTACAAGGTTGAATTTTTAGTTTAGATAATCATTAAATTAGTACAATTTGAAGTGGAGTATTTTGAAATCATTATCGATTTTTATGTGCGAATCACCATATGAAATACAAAAAAAATAGGAAATAAAAAGCACAAATATTCCAATTTTGAAGAACTGCAATTCTAAAAGCGTAATTTTTTATTTAGATGACCATGAAATTAGTACAATTTAAAGTGGAGTACTTTTAAATTATTACCGATTTGTTTGTGTCAAACACAATTGGAAATAGAAAACACAAAAATTCAAATTTTGAGGACCGTAACTCTACAAGGTTAAATTTTTAGTTTATATGTGTTTTGTGTGCCAAACACCATAGGAAATAGAAAGTAAAATCCAACTTTGAAGATCTGTAACTCTACAAGGGTGAATTTTTAATTTAGATGACCATTAAATTAGCACAATTTGAATTTTGAAGTGCAGTATTTTGCTATTATTAGGATTTATCTGTGACAAACACAATAGAAAAAAGAGCTACAACTCTAAAAGCGCATTTTTTTATTTACATGACCATTAAAGTAGCACAATTTGAAGTGGAGTACTTTGAAATTATTATCGATTTGTTTGTGTCAATCACAATGGGAAATGAAAACACAAAAAGACAAATTTTGAGGACCGTAACTCTACAAGGTTGAATTTTTAGTTTAGATAACTATTAAATTAAAATAATCTGAAGTGCAGTATTTTGAAATTATCGATTTTTGTGTGCCAAACACCATAGAAAATAGAAAGTACTAAAATTCCAATTTTGAAGATCTGTAACTCTGCAAGGGTGAAATTTTTATTTAGATGACAATTAAATTAGCGCAATTTGAAGTGCAGTATTTTGCTATTATTAGGATTTATTTGTGCCAAACACAATAGGAAATAAAAAACATAAAAATTCCAATTTTGAACAGCTACAACTCTAAAAGGGTAAGTTTTTTATTTAGATGACCATTAAAGTAGCACAACTTGAAGTGGAGAACTTGGAAATTATTATCGCTTTGTTTGTGTTAAACACAATGGGAAATAGAAAACACAAAAAGTCAAATTTTGAGGACCGTAACCCTACAAGGTTCAATTATTAATTTAGATAACTATTAAATTAGTACAATTGAAAGTGCAGTATTTTGAAATTATCGATTTTTGTGTGCCAAACACCATAGGAAATAGAAAGTACTAAAATTCCAATTTTGAGGATCTGTAACTCTACAAGGGTGAATTTTTTATCTAGATGACCATTAAATTAGCGCAATTTGAAGTGCAGTATTTTGCTATTATTAGGATTTATTTGTGCCAAACACAATAAGAAATAAAAAACACAAAAATTCCAATTTTGAAGGGCTACAACTCTAAAAGGGTAATTTTTTTATTTAGATGACCATTAAAGTAGCACAATTTGAAGTGGAGAACTTGGAAATGATTATCGATTTGTTTGTGTCAAACACAATGGGAAATAGAAAACACAAAAAGTCAAATTTTGAGGACCGTAACCCTACAAGGTTAAATTTTTAATTTAGATAACTATTAAATTAGTACAATTTAAAGTACAGTATTTTGAAATTATCGATTTTTGTGTGCCAAACACCATAGGAAATAGAAAGTACTAAAATTCCAAATTTTGAAGATCTGGAACTCTACAAGGGTGAATTTTTTATTTAGATGACCATTAAATTAGCGCAATTTGAAGTGCAGTATTTTGCTATTATTAGGATTTATTTGTGCCAAACACAATAGGAAATAAAAAACACAAAAATTCCAATTTTGAAGAGCTACAACTCTAAAAGGGTAATTTTTTTATTTAGATGACCATTAAAGTAGCACAATTTGAAGTGGAGAACTTGGAAATTATTATCGATTTGTGTGTGTCAAACACAATGGGAAATAGAAAACACAAAAAGTCAAATTTTGAGAACGGTAACCCTACAAGGTTGAATTTTTAATTTAGATAACTATTAAATTAGTACAATTTAAAGTACAGTTTTTTGAAATTATCGATTTTTGTGTGCCAAACACCATAGGAAATAGAAAGTACTAAAATTCCAAATTTTGAAGATCTGGAACTCGACAAGGGTGAATTTTTTATTTAGATGACCATTAAATTAGCGCTATTTGAAGTGCAGTATTTTGCTATTATTAGGATTTATTTGTGCCAAACACAATAGGAAATAAAAAACACAAAAATTCCAATTTTGAAGAGCTACAACTCTAAAAGGGTAATTTTTTTATTTAGATGACCATTAAAGTAGCACAACTTGAAGTGGAGAACTTGGAAATTATTATCGATTTGTTTGTGTTAAACACAATGGGAAATAGAAAACACAAAAAGTCAAATTTTTGAGGACCGTAACCCTACAAGGTTGAATTGTTAATTTAGATAACTATTAAATTAGTACAATTTAAAGTGCAGTATTTTGAAATTATCGATTTTTGTGTGCCAAACACCATAGGAAAGAGAAAGTACTAAAATTCCAATTTTGAAGATCTGTAACTCTACAAGGGTGAATTTTTTATTTAGATGACCATTAAATTAGCACAATTTGAAGTGCAGTATTTTGCTATTGTTAGGATTTATTTGTGACAAACACAATAGGAAATAAAAAACACAAATATTCCAATTTTGAAGAGCTACAAATCTAAAAGCGTATTTGTTTTATTTAGATGACCATTAAATTAGCACAGTTTGAAGTGAAGTATTTTGAAATTATTATCGGTTTGTTTGTGTCAAACACAATAGTAAATAGAAAACACAAAAATTCCAATTTTGAAGAATTGTAACTCTTTAAAGGCAAATTTTTGATTTAGATAACCTTTAAATTAGCACAATTTGAAGTGGAGAATACGCTGTTATTTTTGTACGAAGTTTTATATACACTCTGTATATGTATATTATCTTATCGCACAACAAAACTAAATTTCCTAGAACAATTGGAAATTTATTATTCTGGGACAAATATAATTCCCAAAAAATTAAATAAAGCATCATACAAGCGGCTTGAATCCACAGGAAACAATTGAAGTTCGTGGTTTTGATGTCGTGAGGATAGTTACTGGTCCTACTACACCCCCTTCGAATGTAAATGAGCTTAAAAACTCAAATATTAAAATTAAAACCTGTGGGGCATATTAATGAATACAAAAATACGAGAATTACTGCTTGCCAGTGTTTGCTATCTCGTGATTGGCTATGTTGAAATCAAAACAATTGCGAGTCAAGAGAGTTCGTTGGGCGAGAAATGTTCGCGCGAGGGGAATAAGCACGTAGACAGTAAAATTGCGCTAAAAATTCCACACTATCATCCGTCTGCTTGGCAAAGAAACCACCGATAACACTATCTGTTCACGTTTGACCAGTTTTTTCCGCGTTGTTCAGAAAAATGTGGCCAAGTCAGATAATCCCGGCAAGCTGCAGCATACGAGGTGCTGCCGACTAACACTTTCAATTTTAGCGGCGCGTTTTTGTTTTAACGGTTTTCGCTCGCTTTTGTCGTTCGCGGCAAGCCTGACTCCTGATTTGCTGGCGGATTAAAGTCGCGACATTGTTTGTTTACGTCGCTCTCTTGTTTTCGGCAGGGTTTCCGCGTTTCTCTTAACCAAATCTGTTATGAGTTTAGGCATATAATGCCAGGTGATCCGCTCGGCTCATCCGAGACGATCGCGTCTTTGTTCGAGTCGAGTGTGGGATGAAGCGTAATTACGGATGTTGTTGCCCTTAGTTACCTGCGGAGGTGCCCGGAGGTCAAACGCAGGAAAGCTTTCGACACACACTTTCAAACAGGAAGCCTCGCCAATGCTATCAGCAATGAAAACGAAACTGCGTCGATGTGGGTCGTTGGTAGCGAAGGTTACAGAGTGCACAGACTCGCTAATCGACCAGACGAGTTCTTTGTTCTCGGCACTGTTGACCGTTTGTTTAACGGGCGATGCTCTCTGCGCTCCAGGTAGCCTCCACGTCCCGGATTGGGGACGGGATCGAGCGCGCTCACCGGACAAACCGCACTACTAAACACTAGCGAAACAAGAGAAAGACACTAACGAAACAGTGTGACAGCGGTAACAAGTGATAAGCACTGAAGAAACAGCATCGCATCGATAACAAGCGAAACGCACTGACGACACAGCGTCGCAGCGCTAACAAGTGAAAACACCACCTCCTGGGGTCCGGCGAAAAACAGCTTACCTTTGAGTCGCCATGCGATCCTAAGGTAAAACGAACGATAGTTTAGGTTAGTCCAGGCTGTGCACAGTAACAGTAACAACAAATGAATAATTCACAATAACAACAGACGGCGCTCGGAGCAGTCTCAAAGAAGCGAATGCTTCGAAGAGTCGCGGTACAATGAGCGGCAGAAGCGGTCGCCGGCCGGGCTCCGGGAAGAAGGGGGGGACCACGTGGGGCGACCGGCTGCGCGAGGGGGCCGCGCGTATTGACGCAGCCCAGGCCCGCACCCCCCGTGTTTATGATCGCGCGGATAATTATACCTGGTCAATGACGGCCGCCGCGACGCCCTTTGACTCGCCGCCACCCGACATACGCACTTGGGACGCCGCCGCCTCTGGCGATCGCCGGTGCATCGCCGCCAGAATCGATACCGAATTCGCGGCGCTTTCGAAAACGCATACGAATGGCCGGGGGCGGCCGCCCCGCTCGCCTTTTGAAACTCCCGCTCGAGGGGTGCACCCAGTCGATATTTCGCCCGGACGAAAACATCTGCGGTAAATAGTGGAAAACAGCTGTACATTCGGTATTCAGGGAGTGTGACAAGCCCTGTAACATATGGAGCGTTTTTTAATATCAACCTCGGACAAAGCGAATTACGATAATACAGTTGGTGTACTTGAACAAAACCGCTTAAAAAAAATCAGCTGGCTGACTGCCCCTCGGTTTCCCAAAATAAATGTATCGTTTTCGTCACATAAATAAATAAAAGTAGTTAGTTCTATTACTGTTCAAAACTTTCACGGTTACTTGATTTATCAAAATTTTGCCATAGACTCCATCGTCTTTGTGCTATTTGTGTGCCTTACTACCTTTTGAACTCAAAACAAGGATACTTGTTAACTACTTATTATTTGTGCCGGTGGGTTGTGAACCCCTGCATGATTTGGTTTTTATTGTACCTTCTAAATAAAAACACTTACGTCTATTTCACCTTTTTGCTGTTTATGAACCCACAGCAACTAAAAGTTTCGCAAAACCTTGCAGTTTGTATCATCATATCGGTCATTCGAATCCAGTTTACCTGGAGTTGACGGCGCGTGACTAGCTGAAGAGCTGTGATTTTGATTGACATCTAAAACCATCTTTCCTGTTTATAATGTTTTGAGATCTAGATGGTAGTGATGGACTCGGGCAAGTATTCTGTTCAAATTTTAAAGTGTGTCCAGCCACGGTCGATTTGGTGATGCGTTTAAGTTTGCAGTCGATTTTTGTGTGTTGAAGTCTTAGTTCAATAGAACGACTAGTCTGTCCAATGTAACGCAAACTGCAAGAACACGCAATTTTATATACTGTTCTGACGCTGTTCTTTACAACATAGTTGAATGCACTACATGCCTACTAGTCTGCAACCAATCATGTCCAAAGCGAGAAATTACTCTTCGAAATTACTATAATATGAGCCCAAAAATTTCGCTTTGGGGTAGAATATTCCACAATACAGCAAGCCCACAGAATAGCAAAAAATTGTAAAAAGCCTTACAAAACCAAAATTGTACGTTGGAGTTTTCCTATATGTAGCAAAAGCCTTTGATATGATGTGGCACACCAGACTGTTACATAAAATAGAACACAAGTTACTAAGCCTATTCCATTTGACATTTGCTCTTGAAACCTTATCTATTTGAGAGATTATTTAAAATTAAATACCAAAACGTCACATTTGGATTCGGATCCTTTTCTTTACCTGCTGTACACCGTCGATATTTTGTAAGTGAAAACACTACAGTCTCCATGTTCGCCGATGATATAGATTTGCTATCCGCCAATGACGACCCATTAAAAGCACAATTTGGGTTATAGTGGTCCCCCTTTTTAACGATCTGTTGGTTGGCTGGGAAATGAAAATTCAGATTAAGATTTTTTATAATTTAATATCGACGTTATTATGTTTTGTATTTCAAATAACAAAATATTATACTCAAACAACGTTATAAATTGGCAGGGCCGTATTAGTAATGAACCAGAAGAAGCTATCGCTTCCAGCCCAAAATTTGTAAGTGCCATAAATTTTGGGTAAAAAAGCCATAGAAAAATTATGCTTATGGCTTATGGCTGGTACCAGAATCCCAATGGACGGGGAGAGCGGACTACCACTGATGGGGATTATCATCAATGTCGCCAACTCTAGGAAAATTTCTGGTTTCTAGGGACATTTCACGCCATTTAAGGGTTAAGCGAATGTTTGTACGTTCTCGGGAATTTTAATAAAATCAGAAATTACAAAAATCGATAAACGATTCAGAAAATGCACAATAGTTTCAGTTAAATAAGTTGATAATAGTAATTTATATACCAAAGGCATTATGAAGATGTTTATGCCCAAGGGGTAATGTTTGCGGTGCATGCAACGTTTTCTTTTCACTTTAAATACATAAATAAATTAAAAATCTATAAAAGCAGTTTATAATTCCCAAAGGCGTAATGATAACGCCCGCCGCCCGCTCATTATCCCCTCTCATAATGAAGGGACGTAATCATTATGCCCGAGCAGGACAGCTGTATACACCTCATATCACAGATATAACCAGCAAACAATAGATCGGTGGAAAAAAAACTTATTAAAAATTATCAAAAAGAAAACATTTTTCGAATTTTTAGCTCAAATATTCTTAGAACTGGAAAATTTGGCGGGGGTTAGTAACCATGAGTGATATAAATACAGGTTAGGGAAAATCAGGGAATCTAGAGAACATTTTTCATTTCCCTCATTTCGCTCAGTACTACCGTCTTGCACCACTACCGATGTGGATTTATATCTGATTGAAACTACCATCGACTCGGTTTACTACCGACCTGAAACATTTTGTGACAACCGCCGACGTAAACTACTACCGCCTGGGTTTACCACCGACTGGAAACACCTTCGACTGAATCCGATAGCAGTTGTTGCAACACATCTTAAATGAACAACTACGACCTTCAATTTATTTCAATTTTAACAATTTGTCAGCAACAATCTTTTTTATGTTTTAGTTTGAAAATAACTACCATAAGTTTATTCTTTAAAAATATTGCTATGAACATATTTTAAGCCTCTATGATTATAATGGCATTAATAACATTTCAAGCATATCAAATATTATTTTATGAAATGTTCCAGAAATGTTCTAGGTTATTTTTTAAATTGTATAAAATAGCATTGGCCTTCATAATAATTTGTAAAACTGCATTAAAAATAGTGTTAGCCTTGATTTGAACAAAATGTAATCAGAGTACGCTTGGAAACAATGTAAAACAATGTAAGATAGAAGACAAACAATTGGTAAAAGGAAGCCAAACTGTGAGGTGGTGTTAATTTGGCTTCCCTAATAGATAATTGTTAATTTGTGAATAAATAATTTTTTGATAATTCAGTAAGTTTTAAAATTAATTGTATATCCTGTAGATATACTGTAGTAGAGTGCATTGATTCGTAGCACCTCTGCAGAAATTTTTAAAAGTGTTTGATCTGTGCATCGAATGTTGGCTAGTTTTGGGCAGTGTAATTGGAGCTTTATGAACTGGAGGTAGGCAGTGACCTTCATAGAAAGCAGTGGAGCCCTAGGTGCGGACAACGGCGTAAGCTGGAAGTAGTTTTTGTGTCGCAGCAGTCGAACTACAGGAGCCGTTCTTGAGGATGTTCAGCGGCTTGGATACCAACGGAAAAAGAGGGGGGCAAGTATCGTCAGCCTTGTTACGAACTCGAGTTAAGCCCTAATTTCTTATCTAAAAGCAACAAAAAGGTCACAAAACTTCACCCTAAAAGATTGAATTTAGCGATTTTTTTTATGGCGTCGGTTTTATGAGCACTTCCGACAGAGCGTCCTCTGTGTGTATTCTGTTTGTGACGTGTATTTACTTGCGGCTATTGTTATCACCTAGGCAATGATTTAATTACTTAATCAGAGATAATTGTCGTTTGACAACGGACTTGCTTTGCGAATTGTGAGGTTGCCTCTCCATATTTGGGTTAGTTTTCCATTTAGTTAAATAATATCCTGTATGGTAACTATCCCATTAGTTAAATCACCATTACGCAAAGTGTTTACTTTTAAATTATAAAATTAATACCAAATTCTTATAATTTATAC
This sequence comes from Agriotes lineatus, assembly GCA_940337035.1. Lineage (NCBI taxonomy): Eukaryota > Metazoa > Arthropoda > Insecta > Coleoptera > Elateridae > Agriotes > Agriotes lineatus. The sequence goes on along the minus strand of OW679197.1, from coordinate 107,942,258 downwards.
AAATCAAGTTGAAGCTATTTTTTAGCAATAAAAGTAATACGTCTTTGAAATCAAAGTATAATTATCTGGTTGCACCATTGACTCCTGAGGTGGTTTCACAAGTAAGAGATGTTCTTCTTAAACCTTCGACATAACTTTCTTATGGGTTACTTAAGCAAGAAATTTATAAACGCTGGACATACTCCCATTCTAAGAATGTTTATGTACTTTTATCCCAAACGGAATTAGAGGATCGAAAGCCGCCTCAACTACTCATTTGCATGCAACAACTATTAGGTTCGATGACAATAAACAAACATTTTTTTAACTACATATTTTTGAAAACGATGGCAACTCAAGTAAGACTACATTCTGTCGATGTTTTAATTCAAATATAGCAACAACTTTTAATTTTAATAATCCAAAAGGAAACATATGCACAGAACAAAACTCAAACTCAACACAAAATGTAAATAAGTGTTAAAAACGAAAAACAATAATTTATTTAATAATGGAAAAATAGAGCAGGCATCAGATCTACAAATTCATCTATTTTGTTATAAATGTATACAGAAAAATATCTTGTAAAATTGCGAGTACAAACTTTATTTTTCAGGTTGAAATTTAATCCAATTGTTTTGGTTTAATCTTTCAGCTAACGGTAAGCTTTAAAATTAATGTTGAGAATAGTTATGATTTTCTCCGCAGAAAACTGCAGAAACAAGCGAAATCACCCAAAATAAATAAACAGGCTCCAACCTCAATCGATATTATGTCTAAGCACGGCTCACACGAATACAAGAACGTTCTTACACGCTGGCATTCATTTTCAATATCGAAGATTGTACCACATTTGTTTTATAGGCGCGTCGGTTGCTTTTATACTCGGATCGCATTACATTTCGGGGGTGCAATATTTGTAAATAGGACGATAAGCGCGCTAGTTTAACCGCTGCCTCGGCTACAACGTTGTTTAGCCTTTGCGTCACATTGTAACTGAGATAGGTCGATGTTTTAGGCAAAATCAAATAGGGCTCAAAATGTTCGGTCTCGCACAAAACGCATTTATATTTAGGTACATGTTTTTGAGTTGCCTAAATATAGAACACAAAGGCATTTTGTCTAGTATCCACGCTCTGGTTAAGTTACATCACCTGGACATATTGCAAAAGTGGTTAGTTAAATGGAGAGTAATCGTAATTTAGGATAAGTCGGCACATTATGCATAAACATGTTTTATTAAAGCAAGAAAGGGACCATTGAATAGTCGAAAATAAAATGCCAATAAGCAAGACAATATCCAAATCTATTTAGATACATGTAATCCAGTTTTTGGGGTGTGCCAAACCGTCTAATATAAACATTTTTCAAAATTGTCGTACGAAAACCCTTTAAATGATCATGTATATATCGTGACATGTAACCATCGTAGAATAAATACGAAAAACAGCAACACAAATCCTACCAGAAAGTACAAGAACGTGATTAGTCAGTTGGCAAATCAACCCAGACATCACCAAAAGGTTTCAATGACATTGGTCAATGGACTTGATCTGGTCAGAACAGGACTAAGCATTTTTCACGTCTAGCATGAATATCACCAATGGATGATTTCTCTTTTTAAACCTAAATCTTGGGCTATAAACTTATTTATACGACATTGTATGTGTATCTGAAAACGAATTGAATGGTTTTTAATTCAAAATACATGATATAAACCCTTTTCAGTTCACATTAACACATTACAATGATATATTAAGGTTGTGTTGTTTGGCAGTTATTTTATAAGCGACTGGCAGAAGCATCTGACAGCTAAGAAGGTGTATCATACCGTGAAGATCATCTTAACGATGAAAGTGTAAGCGAAACTTGGTTGTGTAACTGTTGCGTATCCTGTGGCTGTTACCCATTGTATTCAGGTAAATGTTGAAGAGTGGAGATAAAAGCTAAATGTTTCTGAAACTGTTGGCAACCTACAAACTTCGTGCGAAATAAAAACAGCCAAGTCTTAAATACATTTATATGGGACAAGTATTGATTGTCAACAAAGAATATTTATAGTGACAAAATAAATTACCAAAAATATTGATGTATGACTTTACTATGTAAGCCAATATTATATTAATCTCTAATAGACTGCTAATTCACTCTTATCCATTCACTTCAAAATACTTTAAATAAAATATTTGCCATATTTTTTTTCGTTGACGTGGCTAGCTGAGTTTATAACAAAACATTCCATCTCAGGTGGATACTTGCTTTAGAAAATTCTATCAAAATTATTGGATACAAAAGTTTGGTTAAGACAAGTCATTTCAAATGACTTTAAATCTTTCAACTGTCAACTTACTAATATTGAGATTTAGCTGAATTTATATTTAATAACAGAAATCAGTTCCATTATGTTGAAAAAAGTATTTTTGTAAGTAATTAACTGTTAATACTGTAACGTTTCGCTCAGCTCAAACGCTATTTTAGTTAATTAAATATAATTTCACGCATTTCCCATGGCTTGAAGCACGTTAGGAATCGGAGCGCTGCATATTTGGGCCGCGCGAATAACGATAAGTGACGTCGCCGCGGATAGACGCAGGAACACCGCCGCATTCGATGGAAAAATCTCCTACTCCAATAAACTGGTTTGAGCCGCTGATTAGCCCAGCTCGCGCTATACAAAGAGGAATCGAAGCCGTCGTAAGACAGAGTTTTCCTAAACCTTTCTCCTAACCCAGTTCTGCTCAGGAGGGCCTACAGGCTCTTCGAGGAGATTCCTGCCAGATAATCCGCGCCTAGATCCGTCTGCAGGAGGGCTGCTACAAGCTCATCTAAGACGCTCCTTTCCGTTAAATCCGCACCTAGATCCGTCTTCAGGAGGGCTGCTACAGGCTCATCGAACACGCTCCTGTAAATAATTCCCCCCAGGTCCCTTTCGCTCAGAGGACGCTTGGGATTCCTGCAGAAATTTCCCCTAGCCGAAACACTGGAACATATGCTATTAGAAGCACTAATTGCGACCTTAACGGCATAGTGCAGCTAAAAGCTCGCGCTCTAAAGTCCAGCCTGTATTTACCTGCAGCGGAAGGCCGCGTCGCAACAAGCCGACGTTCGCAATTTCGTAAGTTTTAATTCTAGGGCCATTGTTCGGCGACCGCCGCCTGCGAGGCCCGGCTTTAATTCAATCATAATCGCTTACCTGGACCTCCAAGAATTCTTGAAATTGACGGCAAATGTAAACAAGATACATCCGCCACGACCGCTTGAAGATCCTGGACGTTCCGCACACGTGGGAAATCTGAGAGCGTAAGCAACAACAGGTACAAACTTTATTAATTGTAATTTTATCTTCATTTCGCCCGCTTGAAAGTTAATAAATCAAATTTCGTTATGTTGGCGATCCCGGCTAAAACTGTCATATTTGTGTTAGTAGGTCAAATGAGCGTACGAGACACGAGACCTACTTTGAACTGAAGCTGTCCCGGAAGTCGCTAACACCGCCTGAAAACCGCCGACCGCGACGCCGACTGAAGAGTACCCGATTTAGTTTGATTTTAAACATTGTTACATTTTATTTCATCATTATGAATACAATTTAATTTTTATGTATTAACTGTTAACCAAATTATACGCTTGTAAATATATTCGGTGTACTTTCACTGGATTACGAAACTTGAGTGTAATAATGATACCTTTGGCAAACTGAGCATCCCGGAGCCAGTATCAGCCTGGCAAATTGTAGCAATCTCATTAAGTTTTAAAAATACATTTAAAATAGCCAGAACCGGCTACAATACCAATTAATGTTTATTAATTTCATAGACCTGGATATCTTCCACTTTTAAAATGGATCCAATTCTCTTCAATTAGCATCCACAGTGTTACAATGAACCAAACATTTCCAAAGTGTCACGCTACTACTCCAATAGGCACCCTGCTCTTCTAGATGGTAGATCCTTTATTACATACAACTGCAAATCCAAGATGTAGTCTTCTTACACCAACCAACATGGTATCCATTCCTCCTATTCCATTCCGAAAACACCGACCCGCATAATGAATGTGTGACAGCAACCCCAATGAAAATCCAATTCACAGATGTCTTCACCTCTACTGCGACCCCCATGAACTCAAATGAGCAATTCCCGTTCCAGGTTATAATTAATCCATTAATAACTATGTGCCAGCATACCCATTCAAATTATTTACAGGTATCTACGTATTGACAGAAATTCACACTCCAGCTCCTCCAGTCAACCCAATTAGTACGGAGTCCAATTCCAATATTTGTAGTTCTTCCTTTATTAACTGTATGGTCCCCTTCTTCACATTAAAGCCCGTCTCAGTTTTTAAAATTCTCTTTTATTCTATTTTTTTGTTACTTAATTTAGTCCTTTGCACCCTTGTATATCATTCCATTAATACACTTTGATTATAAAAGGGTTTATTTAGTAATTTATTTTCAATACAAAATAATTATGTCCAACTTTTAAAAATCGAAATGAGTTGTTTTCTAATAATAATTTTTACTATAGCAATTTTTAATTTTAAACATAATGTTTTAAACTAACATCCTGGATTACTTTTTACTACATAACGTACATTTTCTAAATTAATCTGACAAATTCCAAGTAACTTATTTAAATATTAATTCCGCTTATTATTTCATATTGTTTCAGACTATCTTATAGTTTGTTCTATTAATTTATTTTTAATTATAAATTGCTCTTTGCTAACTTCAATAACCATTAATTTTTAATCCAAAGATAATAATTTTAATTTATTTTTTTAACAATAGATCGGCAGTCCTAGTCTGTAATTATCACAATATATTAAGACTCATTTCTGAAAAAACCTTTTTTAATTTAACAAAAGTCACAGAAACTTTAATTTTAACTTTTATTGAAAACTATTTCTAGGTTCGATTCCACTTTTAAAAATATATAAGACAACGTCAAAAAAATCAAAATATCCACATCCATTTGTTGGCAATTTTCAAACTTTCTAACAGATTTACGTGTACGATTACATATTATTTTCGATTAGTTAGCATGGTATCCCTAATGCGCCCCAGGATGACGCATTTAAATTTAAAACATTGGAATAACACAGCTATCTATGAGAGTGCAGGAATGTGTCTTCAGGACTAGCAACATGTCTGAGTTAGGAATGAAGGCTGATGCTGTTTGAATCTTGTTCTACCACAACTATAAAAAAATCGACCAGAAATGCCTTTGGTGGAACAGGCAGCTTTCTAAGTTGTGGGTGGTTTTTTAACGAAGTAAAAAGGTTGTGGTACTGAGACCTCTAAAAAATGAGAAAAAGCTATCCGTATGATTCAACTGCGAAATGTGTTCCCTGTGCTGCTCACTGGTTCAATCCTGAATTTTGAGACGAGAACCTACTGCAAAATTTGTTCCTTGTGCTGCTCATAGGTTCAATCTCGAATTTTAGGATGAAAACCAGCTGCGAAATTTGTTCCCTGTGCTGCTCATAGATTCAATATCAAATTCTGAGACAAGAGCCAACTGCAAAATTTATTCCTTGTGCTGTTCATAGATTCTATCTCGAATTTTGAGACAATTTTTTTTGAAACCTTTCCCGTAAATTAGAGATGGGCGCGTGAGTGAGTTTTCGCTCACGTCACGCACGTTTCACGCTTGCTTGAAACACTCACGTTCACGCACGTTCACGCTCACTTTCACTCACGTTCACGGCGTGACACGCCACTCAAGACGTGACACGCAGCTTTTATTTTAAAATTTAAATTCAGATAGAACAGAATGTTCAAATTTAAAACCAATGAAAAAAAACCGTAAAGAGAACTAAAAATATGTTTCTGCACGTGACATAATTTACGTGATATGTTGCAATCAGAATAGTTGACATAAAAAGAAAAAAAACGAAAATTGACTACAATAACTTACGACAAAGGATAAATACTGATTTCTCGCAAATACATTTCTTGCAGCTGTCTTCAAAGACATTAATTTAAATACCAAAAGCTGGCATTGAAATTGACGTTTCCCTTATTGGTATAAGTACAGAATGTATATGTTGCTAGGTAACACTTTTAATTCGTAGGTTTAAAAGTACTTTTTTGTATTCGCTCCCCAAACTGGTTACTTTGGAAACTGTCTAGGATCCTCAAAATGGCCATTTAGAGGCCTTGTACTTAAAGTCGTCATGGCAACATTTTAGCGGACTCAAACATTAGTTGCCATGACGACTTTAAGTACAAGGCCTCTAAATGGCCATTTTGAGGATCCTAGACAGTTTCCAAAGTAACCAGTTTGGGGAGCGAAAAATACATTTTCGCGCGGCCTCCTAATATAATGCCGCGTTAATAGTAATTGAAACTTCATATTATAATGTTTGGAGAGCTAATACAAAAAAACGTTGTATGCAACACGTCCTCAAATGGCTTTAGATGACTCATCTTCATATTACGGACTCGTCCCCTAAAGCCTTGCTTTGAGGACTAGTTACATAAAGTACTATTTACTTACAAGGATCAACATTTTCAGCGTTAAGGCGAGTATACAAAACAAAATATTACTTTTATTAGAATAATAATTTCATCTACACATGTACACAATAAATTGGTTTAAAAATAAAACGCAATCAACATTTTCAGTGTTGAATCAAGTATACAAAACAAAACATTACTTTTCCAAAAAGAGGTTCATCTACAATTCTACACAATACATTTTTGGTTTAATAATAAAACGTAATTAACATTTTCAGCGTTAAGCCGAGTATACAAAGCAAAACATTAAAATTTTGATTTAAAAATAATATGTAATCAACATTTTCAGCGTTAGGTCGAGTTCTGCGCTCTTATAAAATTCGCCCAGCTGTAGAAAATACTCTTTCGCTTGTAGCGGAACTTGCCGGTATGTTTAAAATTTCTCGAGCTAATTTTTTTAACATTGGCGTATTTACACTGTTTTTCCAAAATCCTAAAATGTCATCTATATTTCCGCATTTTAATTTAACGTAATAATTTAGTTCTGTTTCGACATCTTCATCGTTAGATGTGTCATCGTCAGAACGTCAGAGCTATCTCTAAGTGTAGAAAAATAAGAATCTGATGCTGATGTACCAGTTTTGAGTCGTTTGCTATGTATTTCATCATTATTATCTATAGTGTTATTTGCATTTTCGTATATTTGGATTTGCTCTAGGATTTCCTTTACAGTCGAACGAATATCTTCTCTTTTATGTGAAGGTATGGACTTTAAGGATTTATAATTAGGGTCCAAAAATACAGCCACATAATGTAACAATTTGTGATGTAATGACGTTTAAAAGTTGCTGCACCCTGCGGTTTTTTATTCGTTACTAAATATTTAACGTGAAATTAACGTGAAACGTGAATCACGCCATGGAAATTTTCACTCACGTTCACGTCACGATTTTCAAATATTAGTCACGTTTACGACGTGACAGGCCGTGACACGACGTGACACGACTGTTTTCACGTCACGCGCCCATCCCTACCGTAAATCCCACATTGAAAAGACTTGAACTGGCGTGTTAGTTATCACTCTTTGATGCGCTATTTGTTATTTGCCATAATTATAAGGGCGCTCTTTAGGCTATAGCGGAAATAATTTTGAAAGGTAGTAATAAATACGAAACTGAAACTAAGTGAAATGGGAAATTGAATACTATTTCAACATTAAGGAAACAAAAATAATAAGACATTTTAATGAATCAACTGCAATTTCAAATTCCCTGAACTCAAAAAAAAATCACTGTGTACACTTTTGTGATTGGCATAATAGTGATATAGTATAATAATTGTGATACATTAAATTCGGAAATATTTGTGATAATAGGTTTAAATTTATGTTTACGTAAGCGGAAAGAACATTATTTGTTATTTAATTGTCATCGAGACATATTTTTGTCTTTTCCAAAATGACATTTTATATTTGTATGTTTAGAATATAATAATAATAATATGGCCTTTACTTAAAAATAATTAAACATAACAAAATCATACAATGTATGAGACAAGATTCAGCTCACGTCAAGCCGTAAGCCGTTCTACCATCTACCCCCATAAGTTCTTCTGCAATGTTTTCTTTCTGTCTGTCCTCTGTGGTATTCCTGAGAAAATTTTAAGTAAGAAAGTTAACATAGACTTTATTCAAAAACAGCGGACGCCCACGCCACCGCACTCGCGCCCTCTCCAACCATCTAAATTAATTAGTTAGAAAGAGCGCGACAGCGACAATGCAAACATCTATGATCTCGTAACTCGGCATGTTATTTATGATTTATATTGCGATGATAATAATTTATGCTCAGACAATTATAATAGGAATTAATAATAATTCAAGTACATATTTCAAATATTATTTTACAAATGTTTCATAAATGTGCTAATTTGAATTTTCAATTGTATAAATTATAAAATATCATTGGCCTCGAAATAATTTGAATTTGTAAAAATGTAGTAAAATAGCGTTAGCCTTGACTTGAATATGAAAGTGTAATCAGAGGAAGCCTTAACTTTATAATAACTATGTTAGATCTATGTAAACAAGAACAATTGGGGGGAGGTAAAGTCGAGCTTTGGGTGTGTATTTTGGCTTCCCCATAAAAAATAATTTAAAAGTTATTGAATGCCCTTTTTCCAATTATAAAGAGTGTTTCAACTTAGCATAGTGTCTTTGATAAGCTACAGAGAATATTGCATTCAGTCCTGGCTCTTCGGCGGAGCGAGAGAAGGTGTAGCTGGCGCTTTTTCAGTGGTTGATTTGGAGGTCCTAGTACGATTAGTTAGAGCCGTGAAAGCTTGAGCTAAGCAGCGACTTTCGTAAAAGCACGGAAGCAGTGGAGCCCTAGGTGTAGGGCAAAAAACCTGAGTTGAGAGCAAAGAGAAGCGAAAGAGCTGCAGGCGAATGGCGAGGTATAGGTGACTTCTACGGCAGGCCATCGAAGAATAAGGGGCCCATTTCGTTGCTGGAATTGCTGCGGGCCCTATTTAAGCTCAAATATCCATTGCAGAAGCCAAAATAAGGTGAGAAATTTGTTTATCCTGAAAGCAAAACAGTAGATTTTCTGTGGCATTTGTTTTGTGCATTTCCAGTAATAGTTCCTTGAAACAAATAAAAACAGAGCTAGACCCCAATACTATCAATAGCACCATATTAACAAATTGGGAAGTAAATTTCAACCCCTTAAAGCCAAACATCAAAATTACGAAACCTTTCACAAAAAAGCTTTCTATTGATGGAAAAAGTCTGCCAATTTTCATTCTAAATCCTCTCCCAGTTTTCAAAACGCTGACAGAAACCTAATGTTAATCCTACCTCTAATATCTTCGTAGTGGTAACTGTTATTTAATTTGCACACTATTCCTGTAATCACAGCATCAGCCGAAAAGTCTTTTTGGAGCTGAAGATAATTAAATTCTGTTTTCGAGATAGAATGTGGCAGTCTCTGAAGAGTTAATATTAGTTTTTGTTGACAAATACGCAAATAACGACACAAACCCATTGCATATTCCAAAAGGTAAAGGAAACTAAGATTTACTGCGCACATGATTCAAAAAATGTCAACATAATTATGACAAATGTATGAGGCAACTGAGGACCCAGTATCGTGCAGACGCTTCAACAATCATTCCTAATTAACTGCTGAAAAAGGCGTAGTAATATCTGTCCATATCACTACGGCATTTATGAAGCTATGAAGATTACAAGATTAGCCTTATTTGATAATATAGCCGATAGCAGTAATAAGCTTCGCGAGAACGACAAACTCGCGTGTTTACGAATTTTGTAATCAACTGAGTTTTGCTTCAAGGTACTAAGCCTGCAGCTTAGAAGGCGATCAATTTGTATTACAGTTCCCAATATTTAAAGCAGCCCGTAGTTAATGTGCTTGGTATCTGTTAATTAGCGTTTTGTTTTAACAATCGTGTTAACCTTATCAAGTTGGAAAAACTGATTACACCAAATTCTTCGCATAATGCAGCCCCTAACTTGTTTTCGTCAGTCAGGGGAGTGTTGTTCGGTGGATTTTCTGGTTTTGAAAGACCGGGTGCGCGTGTACACATTTTTATAAAAACTCGACCCGTGGGTTGGAACTGGTTTTTCGAGTGAAGGGTGTAAATATGCGACCCATGCCGCTGGTCTTGCTGCTTAAACCTTTCCTCATAATAATTAAACATACCAGCGGCGTGATACGCCACCATTATCGAATTCTAGTTTTAACTAAAAAGATGTAACGTATACTACAAGAATGTATAACTTTCTGTGAGCTAGAATTAAAACAAATTAAACCAGCAATTTCAAAAAATCAAAGAACCCCCCGGTGCGCATAGCAATGGCGTCATATTTAAAAAAAAATTAAATAGAAAAAGTTCTTTCTAGTAAATAATTTGACACAATTAGTGGAGTGTGGGCAAGTGCCCCATCATGCTGAATATAATTCAAAAATTTTATTGTTTAATGGAACTTCGTTCAACATCCCTTCCAATTCATCTTAAAAAGAACAAATATCGTTCGGAAGTAACATTTCCCCAAAAAATGTAACATCTCAAAAATAAACAGTGCCATGATCTTTTTATACATTTTTATTCTATGTGAATATCGACAACCATCTTTTTCTATTTTTACTCCTAACATGAATGATTATGGAGGTATTTAAATTAAAAAATCGCCCGGTTTTAGTTTTTTTTTTTGTGTAAATGTATGTATAGAAACGTTGAGAATGTAAGTCAAATTCAGGATTGGCATTAAATTCTCTTAGAAATTCTGCTCAACTTTTCTCAGTTAACCCACTATGTAACTCATAAAATAACAAAATTATCCATAGAACAAAGGTATATTGTTGCCACTTTGTATACAGTCCGTTCCAAGTTAAGTGCTGTAGCTAACTTTGTAATTTTACGATTTTACGATATCGGTTAAATAGACAAATGAGTGGTGGTGAACAAAACAGAAAAACAATTGAGCGTCGCATTTCCAATATATCTTCTAAAACATCGCTACTTTTATTGGCACAGCCTGTATATTTTTACCCTAATGGATGTAAAATCATGTTATGAACAATTCCCATATAACTTAAAATTGAAAATAATTGTGAGTTATTTGATAATAGTATCTTTTGCCAGTTATTCTAATGTGTCAACAAAATAATTGTAATCAAACTTTGTGGTTAATGTTATTTTGTGTATCTGAAAATGGAGTTTAAACGTTTCTAAAGGAGTGCTATGTTGAAAGCATACCGTAATAAAATATTATAGCGAATTTCCTGAATGTGAGATTCCGGACGGCGCGGCGGGTATTTTTTGAAACTTTATAGAAATTTAAGCTAAAATAAAGAAGTTTTCAAGAAAAAGAGCTTTTTTTATGAAAAAACTAAAATTAACATTCTAGGATATATTCATGCGTATTCGACTAACTCGATCCGAGATTTATAAAAATGGATTTTTTTCTATAGGCATTATTCATAGTATTTTGAAAAAACATAAATTTGTTTATTACAGATATCAATCAGTGCACAGTTTACACCCTGGTGATAACGAAAGAAGACTTGTGTTGTCACATTTCCTCATTAATGAAAGTCATGAAAATTTTAACTTCTTTAGACATACCTTTTGGAGTTATAAATCTAATTTCACCAATAGTGGAATGTTCAACAGGAAAGCGCATCATTACTGGAGTCAGGAAAAAATCGTTTGAACGTTTAGTGTGCTGTAAAATTGTTGGCCCATTTTTTTATCGTGTATGTTTAACAGGACAACGTTATGTTGAGTTTATGAGTAAAATCTTAGGAAACCTCTTGAATAATTTAAGTTTGTTAAACGGCCCACTCATTCATTTCCAACAAGATGGTGTCCCTGCCCATAAGCATCACAGTACAAATGAGTTATTGAGTAGATTATTTGGAGATCGCTCGATAGGTGTAAATGGACCTATTCGGTGGCCACCACGATTACCCTACGTGACGTGATTAGACTTATTTCTACTTATGGCAGCAAATCAAAGATGAAATGTATAAGCCTTAAGCCAACGTATGCGACGCAGTGCAGTCTTTAGGCACGGGCCAGGCGGGCCCGGGCCCGGGGCCCCCAATTTTTTGGGGCCCCCGACAGGCGCATTGATCAACTAATAATTCTGTAATTCATTAAATATTTTGTAAAAAAATAAATATTAAAGTTGTGTATTCATTTGATAAATTTAAAGTGGAAGTGTTTATCCCAATTATCGACTCATCGATAACTTAACTACAGCAGAGATCTGCTGCATATATCAAAGTAAACAATCGGTGTGGCTGTTTATCAACTAAGAACCATTAGTCCAAATGTGTTGCACGATAGCTGTAAAAAGTTTGCTGAATATTATCACCTTGCTATAAATGGAGAAGAATTAGAAACGGAATGTATTCATTTAGCGCTGTATTTAGGAACTAACGATGTATATAAAACTAAACAAATTGATAACTCGCTACTGTTTAACATTTTAAGAACTGATAAATTAGAAGAAACATTTTCTAACGTTGCGTTATCACTTAGAATTTGCATGTCATTATTCATCAATGATCACTAATTGCAGTGGAGAACGTTCATTTTCGAAGTTAAGCAGGATAAAAAACGAACTTTGCAGTACTGTGCTACAAGAGAGGCTAAACTCTTTTATCATTAATGTGCATAGAAAGCGACATATTGTTGAATTTAAATTTTGAAGATATAATACAGGACTTTGCCCATACCAAATCGAGAAAAAAATCTTTTATTATTGTGTAGCAATAATTATGACATATTTCTTAATTTTTAGGATTCTTATGTTCTATTGTGTTTATATACATTTTATTAGAATTTTAATTTCGTTTCAGTACATAGTTGTATAAAAATAAAAGCAGGTATATTAATAGCTATTTATGCAACAAGTGCTAAAAGTCAACGTTTATGCGCGAGACATGAAAATCATGAAACGAAGCCGAAGGCTGAGTTTCATAACATGTCTCGTGCATAAACTACTTTTAGCATGCGTTGCATACAATATTTCATCTACGACCTTAATTTTACCGTTATTAATCCATAATATCGATTTAACAAAGGTTTGCATCTACGACACTTCTAATTTATGTCATAATAAACAGTAGCCCATGCCGCGCGGGCGAATGTTTGCGAAGCCAGTACTGCAAGGTCAGTTACAGAATGTAATTATTAATACTCCACGTCTGACTGTATTTATTACATAACGCGTTAATTATTTCAAAAACCCTTTACCTGTAAAGCAAGAAGTAACTAGAATAACTTTACAACTTCACTTCCAGTTCGAAATTGTAGTTTTGTAACCTCACTTCACTTTTAGCACATGGGTTAAAAGTAAACAGCTGATTTCTATAACCACGCTAAACTATAAAACGTCACTTTTAGTGAAACAAGCTAGCGTTAAAAGGCCTACTTTTAGTAGTGGTCGTAGATAAAAATATATATTGTATTGTATTGAGTTACTTCCTTTCTAGAAGGGCCCCTTCATTACCTTGGGCCCGGGGCCTTAATCATATAAAAGACGGCACTGATGCGACGTTAGATGAACTCCAAAATGCTATTACCATAGTCATTAAAATATCAATGGACAAACTACTTTGAATATTTATTTTTTTTCAACGTCGCCTATGATAATGACATTTCCATCAGTCAATTTAGAAAAGGAAGTAGGCAAATGCACAACTCAGTGATGAAAGTAAAAATCCGTTTTTAACGCACGTTAATAACAATGTTATTTAAGAGGAAATGCGACGTTGGAAAAGTGGTATACACAACCTGTTATTAAAGTGCCATTGTTCAACTCAAAGACACCTTCAACACTCGCTGACGCTCGTGTGTAAAATGTCTAGCTCGTTGAACAATGCAGCACTTTCATAACTTAGTGTGTAATATACTATTAAATTATTATGATATCGTTCATTCTTTTATACCAGGTGAAAGGTTTCAAAACCGAACACAGCCAGTTTTTAATTTTTAGTAAAGACATTATATGTGCAACGTAATTGATGTCTAAGGACCCCCTCCTATCCCTGTAATTTAAAGTTCTGATCTAGGCCAGCCTTTATTAAATTAAATTAAATCTCTGGCAACCTTGCTATACCTATACCATGATTTTGCTATACATATTTGGTTTTACAACCGGTCACCCGGTACAATAAAATACAAATTTTTTCATGTGTAACTATTTCATTTTATTTACAAAATCAAAATATTGTGTGCTTAATTGTCTTTATGTTTCCACCACTGCAATCATCATAAAAAATATTACTATTTTGCCTATTTAAACGACATCATAACTCCTATAATAACTAAGTTAGTAATAGTGCGCACTTAACTTGGAACAGCCTGTATATCAATCAAAAGCATTCAATCTCGTGGACACCATGGTACCTTACACGTCATTGCAGTTGTTTGGTTTTAAAGAACGTATCATTGATATATTTTCTAAATTCTCATTTATTAATCCCGGTTGTCAAATGAGGAAGAAAAATCTAACAATTCTACCGGTAGGTGTTAAAAACTTAAAATACTTCTAGAACCAAAAATAAAGCTTCGGAAAGTGGACGACGATCACTGAAGACGGACTCTGTGAGATTACGGAACAAACGAATATGGAAATCAAAAATGCTACGTTGCGGATACTGGAACATTACATCATGGACTAATAAAGATCAGGAAGTTATCAAGAAGAAAGGAAAAAATCGACATTCAGTCAATAGTAAATGATAGTATACCTAGCACAAAACAACTTTAGTAGCAAAGAGCAAAGTATCGTCCAACCCGATATCGGATGATGATGGTATCGACGGGTTATGGGAAAAACTATGTAGCAATATAGCTTAGAAATAGCGTTAGGGGCAAAAACAATGTTTATGCGAAAGCCGCTTTGTTAGCCTATAGAAACAACAAATCGCTAGCAGAGTACGATAAATATAACGACAAAAGAAACAGCGTTAACAAAAAGATAGCTGAAATAAAAAACATTTTTGTATGACATTTTTAAAGGACATGGATCACGATCTTTATGGTGGGCAGAAAAAAGTGTGGAATATGTTAGAAAAAGAAGGAACTCAATTAACGAATATGTCCAAGCAAATACAATCTCATCTCAAGAATGAATTACTTACTTCAAGAACGTACTGATATAAATGATGATTGTCAAGTTTCATATTATGAACTAAATAATGATTAAAACGATGATAGCCAACCGGACGCATTGCTTGTTACCCATGATGGAGTAGTTATAGCCGTCAAAAAATGAAGAACCTAAAATCTCCTGATGTTGATCAAATTGCAAATGAGATAATAAAGTACGAAGGCGATGAATTAACCCGACTGGTCGAAATTTAAAAAAAAGCTTGTTAATAATTCAATCAACAGTGCTACAGTTGAAACCTGTAAAGTGAAACAGACCATGATAACGACTGAAACGAAGACTTTCCGAACTATATCAGTTAACACCTTGCGATTTGGAATCGGGAATGAAAATATACGAGAAGTCTGTGGAGTTGAAGATATTGTGAGCTGGATGCACGATGACAGATTGGCCAGCAATGAAAGAACACAATATAAAACTACAACAAGGGCAACCACAAAAAAGGTGGAAAGGTGGACGTTGAAATGGTAGACGAACCATATTGGTAGAAAACAGAACTTCTAAGTTAAGACAAAGAAGAGGAAAAGTTTCTCATAATAGAACATGTGTCTTTGTATATATCAATTCATTTGGAGTTCGCTAATAGACGCTCTATTTTCTTACTGTTTGTATATCAGTTATCAAAGGCCATAAACTTTGTATACCTTTCACTTCTGTTTCGTCTTCCTGCAAGTCTTGGATTAGTCTGTTATGTTTAGAGACATTTTCTTTAGTTTATCGTATTTTTTTTGGTTCTTCCATCGCTTCCTTGGTCGTTCTATACTCCTCTTTCCTCTTGCTCTGTATCTATACTATATTTTGGCAACCTACTATCTTCCATCGTCTTTACATGTTGTAACCATTGTTCTCTGTTATTGATTATCCTATTGTGTATGTCGTATATCGTCTGATTTGCCTGTTGTGTCTCCGATCTCTTAGAGTGTATCCAGGTTATTTTGCATATTCATATAGTTTTTAAGTGCAGTCGCCACATTGAATTTTTTTTGCAGCAACCTAGGTTGTGTGATACATCAATAGAAAGCATATTTTTTATTTCTTTTCAAAAATGTTACACATATATAGGGGTACATAAGAAAAAAGGCATTTAAATAAAAGACAACATTTGAGTCATGCTTAATTCGTTCACATTCACATTTAGTGAAATCACAAACAAAAAAAAGTGGACGTGACTACCTCCCTGGACTTTCCCATACTGGAAACTGTTCATATCGTCTTTATTCAACAGTCTTTACAACATATCAAAATTTCAACTCGATGACTCACGTCTTCACCGTGATAAGCGTTTACACTTTCACGTAAATTGCGGGTAAATAAAAGAATGTGTAGTTCAAAACGTGACCACCGAGCTTCTGTAGATGGCGCCAAGTGGACAAGCCGCCACTGTGCTAGTTTATGTATTATTTTCCTCAAAACGGCTGTAGCACCGAGGTGAAATTTTCTAAGTACCTGGAAATTATATTTTCTAGGGCATACAAAATCGATTTTTTTATTTTCGCGGAAAAAGATTCTTTGACGCAAAAATATAACAACCGTTAGAATAGAAAAATTATTTTTCAAAAATAGAGGGGGGAGGGGGCCGGTGCGCTTGCATATATCCACGAGTGTAATATTTTTTTGCATATTCATATGCTCCATTATGCACTGAGCAATTCAGTGAAAACCCCAGCTACCTATCTTGTGTTGTTTATTAATTAAAGGGGTTTAAATTTTCAAACTTCAAAGCTTCGTAGAGGGCGCCACAGATAATTCATGAGATTGTTTAAAAAACAGATCGATAGCCCTTTTCGGGGTCTATCAGTGTATGAAGTTTAAACAAATTCCTGTGGGCAGTTTTTGAGAAATGATTTTTAGAAAATTTCCAAAATTTTGAAAATTTGTAATTTAGGCCCCTTAATATTTTTCAAAACACTTTTTATATCACCTCATGTTAGCCTTCATATACTATTCAGAAAAAAAAATCAATTGAATCGATTCATCCGTTTTTGAGTAATAGGGCGTTAAACTCAAAATTTTCAAAAAATCATAGCGCCCTTCATTTTAAACCTAGCGAGTTCGGCAAAAAACTAACAGATTTGTCTTATGACCCTCTATCGTTATCCGCGATAAAATTTTCAAAATTTTAATCACAAAAACAGTGATACCAAAAAAACATGCGTAACTTCCGCTTCCGGTTTCGGATTTTTTTGAAAAGCTTATTTTGTCGATGAATTTTCGATACACCCCCGCATTCCAAAGCGCATCAAAATCGGAGCAATACTTTCGGCTGTAGGAGCGTCACCCACCCACACACCCACACACCCACACACCCACACAGCCACACACCCACACACAGACAGACATTTTTTAAAAACCACTTTTTTGGGTTCCTAGAGGCCCAAAACGGATATTTCTGTGAAAATCTCGATTTCCAAAATTTTCATGATTCCAAGACTTCCCTATACCTATGGGCATGGGAAAATAAAAACAAGTAGTAAGAGCTTAATAGGTGACAAAATAAACATCACACATTGTTAATTCTTTCTGTAGTTGTATTGTCTGGCAAATAATCTGTAGAATTCTGCAGTATGGGTTGATTAACAAAAGGAGAACGAATAGAGATTCCCATGGTGATTGGTTATGGTGACACAAGACGAACACACGACGAGGTACGTCATTTATTTAATACGACACATCCCGATCAGAATCCAATCAGTAGATCTACAGTAAGTAGAACTTTAGAAAGATTTCATTGAAAGTGGAAAGGTAAAAGATCGTCCTAAATCTGGTAGACCAAGATCTGCTACAAATGAAGAGAATTTCCTTGAGGTACTATTGGATGTAGTTAAGCAACCTCAAATGTCTGTACAGCAACTTGCCTTAAACCACAATATGAGTAGACGTTCCATTCAAACAATTAAAGTTTTACCTTTACAAAGTACATTTAGTACAGGAATTGGCAGAAGATGATTTCGACAGAAGGGTGGGCAATGGAAGTTATTTCTGAAAATGACAATTTTGGCAATTCAGTTGTATTGTTGGATATATGGATCTGTAAACAGTATCAACTGTAGATACTGGTCTGACACCAACCCCCATTGGATGGAAGAAGTTCACACCCAGCGACCCCAGAAAGTTAAAGTATGGGCTGGTATTGTTGGTCACAAAATTATTGGACCATTTTTCACTGAAGGCAACCTTACGTCGGAGAGATATCTTCAAATGTTGAGGGAAAATATTATTCCTCCAATTATAGAACTCTTTCCAAATCATGATAACCCAAATGTAGTCAAGGAAAACATCTGCTTTCAGCAGGATGGTGCGCCTCCCCACTGTGGAATTATTTAAGCGACATTTTTTATCGGCGTTGGATCGGGATTAGAGGAACCGTGGAGTGGGACGCTTGGTCATTAGATTTGTCTCCTTTGGTTTTTACTTGTGGGGCCATTTAAAAAGTCGCGTTTATTTAAATAGACCTGACAATTTAGAAGAATTAAAAAATCGTATTCGTGTTGAAATGGCTGCAATTGCTCGCAATTATTTGCGCAACTCTTTAGACAATTTTAAAAAGCGCATTCATTATTACCAAGAAGTAAATGGGCAGCAATTTGAACATCTCCTCTCGTAACTACTGTTAATTAATGATGTTGTTTTCATTTGTATTTAAGAAATGTTGTTTGTTATCCTAAATGTTAATTACTGTTTGTGTTTTGTTTATTTTGACTGACGTTGGGTACTACATCTCACTAAATGTGCAGTGACGAATTAAGCATGCCTCAAATTTTTTTTTTAATTTATCTGCGTTATTTTTTTATGTACCCATATACATGTGTAATATTTCTGAAGAGAGAAAAAATAAGCTTTTTATTGATGTACCACACAGCCTAGGTTGCTATTTAAAAAAATTCAATATGGCGACCGTACTTAAAAACTATATAAAAAAACAATTTTTGTTTTACTTCAGAATATGCAAAATAGCCTCAAACTAACATATACCAAATATGAAACGCATATCTCAAACGGTTTAACCAGGGCAGCTTTGGTCCCTATATAATAGCGACCCTGTATTTTAAAAAAGTTATTAATTTGTCGAGTAAACCGTGTTGTTGTCGATAGATTTTTACAAACTGCCCGAACAAAGCGAAACAACGCCAACAAATTGAAAATTCTAGACTTCAGTATCTAATTTAGAAGTTTGTTAGAGTAGTTTGACTTAATTTTATTGAACACACAAATGCTGTTATTTTCCCAATTTGTTAGGAAAACGAATTATTTTTCGGAATTTTTGTATTCCTGACTTTATCATACAATATTTGACTCGCCCTATAAATAGAACAAACTGCTTAGTATAATAACACAACGAAGAGCACAAAATACTATCCAATGTTGATCAAGGAAAAAGTCGAAAAGAAACACTAACTAAGAAAACATTGGTAGAACACCAGGGCACCTGCATACAAAACCATGTCAAATAAAACTATAAAACTACTTCCGCCAGAAGGAGAACTTTCGTATTAAACTATCAATTTAGCATTTCAAAGCGCAAGAGATGAGAAGAACCGTTACGACTGATATCAACCCCAAGGAAGTTTCACAATTCGACTTGATCACCGGAAAAGCATTGAAGGAGCCTTTACGACAAGGCTTTAAATTCCTTACTATGATATTTAATGCCAGACTGAGACTGGGATACTCTCCATTGCAGTGGAAGTGAAACTTATACTCAAACCAAAAAACTCATAGAGCCCCATTAGCCTTCTGACAGTACTTTTGAAGCTATTCAAAAATTCAAGCATTTACAGACAAGAAAATTGATTCCCAATTTTGATTACGGCAAAGACATTCTACTGTTAAGTCCATAGAGTTGAAAAATTATAAACCATCTGAGAAATGGAAGGTACTGCTCAGCAGTATTTCTTGAAATCTCCCAGGCTTTCGATGTCTGGCATTAGAAAAATACCATGCAACTATGTAATACGAATTTCTACTCTATTATCCTATTTAACATACAAGCTTCTTCAGGTAAAATTTCAAGATGTTTAAAGAAACGTATATCACATCAGGTCATGCATTCTACAAAGTACCGTCAAATAGCATTTCAACCAGCGCAAGAAGTGGCTTAGAAAGCGGCACAATAGTGCCAACGAAACAAAATCAACACATATAATATTAATAATAGTATTTAGTACTATCCTGCATCTTCATACAAAGTATACAATAAAAATATAACGTAGAACGGTCACTTGGAATAATCGGAAGGTGGTGAAATACTTAGGTATACACAATTACACATAGATAGATGGCTAACTTGGCATACCCATATTGTGGCCAAACGCAAGCAACTGGGTATCAAATTTTCAAAAATATACTTTTTAATGGGCCTTAAATCGCAACTAACATTCGAAAATATGTACAACTAATAATGGCTAAAGGAAAACAAGAATTCGAACAACCTTTCATAAAACTAGAGTAACCATCAAAAGAATTAAATCTCATAATACACAAAAGTAACCAAATATATGTGTTTGGAAAAAAAGCTATAAATACAGAAAATATCAAAGACCTACAAGTTGGAACTTATGAGTTTGCACCAGTAACAAGTTTTATATACCTCAGCTCTCAATTGAAGACAGGCAGTTGAATCTATTTTGCATGAGTAGTATCCGGGCACTTTAATCGTGATAGCTGTCAATCAAACGATTAAATTGATTGACCTAATTAAATCCGCGAATTAAATCCGCGGTTTGACCTAATTAATTCCGCGGTTTGACCTAATTATTTCCGCGGTTTGACCTAATTATTTTTGATATGTGCTACTGATTAAATTACGCGGCGGCCATTTTTAATTTTCGCGGGAGTAAACTCACACTCCCACATTTCAACCAACGTGTAACCGCGCGGTTTGATCTAATTAATCACATATGAAGTTTGATATGTAATTTACATATGTGCTACTGATTAAATTACGCATTAGCTTCCGATTAAAATTACGCGTCGGACTTTGACGGCCATCTTGGATTTCTGGCGCGAATATTTGAATTTGAAATTTCTCTGATTTTTTTCTAAGTTCAATTTTTTCAATTTAAACTTTCCGGGTGTCGGCCATCTTGGTTTTCTGCGCGCGCACTTCTCGCGGCTGTCCTTTTAATTTTGAATTTTCGCGCGAATATTTGAATTTTAAATTTTTTTCTAAGTCCCTGTTTTGAATTTAACTTGTCGGGTGTCGTCCATCTTGGTTTTCTCACATTTATTTTAATTTAAAAAAAGCTTCCTGCGATGACCCATGGCTGGAGTCGAACCAGCGATCACAGCATTACGAGTACGAAGTCTTAACCAACTGGGCTATCGAAGCCATCGAGGTTAAAGGAATTAAACATAGTCACTTACGTGTCACGAGCCCAGCTTTAAACAAACTATTTTTTCAAAAATTCAGATTATAAGAACGGGAATGTGTATCTTGTGGTGTTAAATGACTTGTAGTAATTTTAAAAAAGTGTTTTTGCATTTGGATGTGCCATAATTAATTAATAATTTTATAATTTGTGCCTGCTATATGGCTGGATTAACGAGATCCTCATTGTCCCTACCTACTATTGGAAATTTCCGTCTAAGTTCCCTTTTTAAAACAGGTCGGTGCCTGTGTTTTGTTTGGTTTTAAAGGTTTGAACATTGTACCACTTAGCTGTTCTGACATTACACTTCCATATTCATATTATAAATAAATTTTAAATGTTATTTTCGACTGAGTTTTAGCCGCTTATAAATTACAACAGCTAGTTTAAAAATTAAATGGGCGATAAGAGCTAAAGGCAGATCGTAATATAAAACGAGTTACAAATTTTATTTTAGTATATTCCTGAAATACTGATAATACGTATTGCTTGAATAAGAAAGAGATAAACATAAAATGCGTAATTATTCGCAATGGAATTTGTTATGATATCACCGACTCTGCAGAACTTTCTATTTCGTCATCCTCAAATGGCCTAACCGGTCGTTGCCTGTCGGTCACAATTATATATATCAGCAATAACATGAACAAGAAGATATACGTATTGCTTGAGTAAGAAAGAGATAAACATATAATCCGTTCACGACCTTTTTGGGACAGAGTTGGCTATTATTTTTTCTTTTCATGTTGGACTAACTGATTCGGTGAGGTAGCGGATGCAACTTTTTTTTCTGTCAGTGTCTGTTCGACATTTTCTTGCCACCACATTGCCAAATTTATTATTTTAATATTCGTAAGAAAATAAATGCTTTATCAAGTGTGTAAAAGTAATTTTAATTTCCGTCAAAGGAAAAATCAAAATGCCCAATATAATTTTGTTACAACAAAAAATTTCCATTAAACGATGCTAGTTGCAGTTTAAAAAGGACAGACCAGATCTAAAAGAACACGAGTTGATGTCGAGACTAGAGAGAGATCCGGCAACAATGTACCTATTCAGAAAATATAACCTTAAACTGAAAACAACCTAACCTAACAGAAAAAGTGTCAGTTTGCATTAGGGAGTTTAGTTGCCGCAGAGGTACTGCCAACAAAATTACTAGATGGTCATAGCCTCACCTGACCCAAAAAGATCGTGAACGGCTTATAGTAGCAAGTATTGGAGAAGGCTTGACTAATTTTAATTATGACATTTGTCAACTAAACATGCCTACTAATATAATTTTTTGTATGGCTATCTTTTTCTTACTCATATAGGTAAGAAAGGGTGGTGCGTTGCTTTCAGCTACCGTGTTCCGAAGATATCGGAGTCTTATTGTATAAGAATGGTTGTCCCCCATAAATTTGAATAAAAACAGACAATTTCGTTGAAAAAAAAATAGCTTTTCAATATCGTTTGCAAATAAGACAAGGGATACTTGTAAAAATATAAGTCAAACCATTTTTTCTTGTAAAAAATTTACGAAAAGACGTATGTGTTGGCGACAAATTAAAATAAATTTGAATAAAAGCACGCAAAATTACGAAAATACGTAGAAAATTTATAAAAATCGGCATCTTGTCACATTAAATTCTGCAAAAACGACAAAAAACAATATTTTTATACAACTTTCATTGAAAAAATAGTAAAATTTTACGAAAATACGTCTGTGTTGACGACAAATGAAAATAAATTTGAATAAAAACACGCAAAAATTACGAAAAGACGTATGTGTTGACCCCAAAGTAACAAAAATTTGAATAAAAACACACAATTTCGTTGAAAATCTTTACAAAGCGACTTTATAGTACCGAAAAAATGATGTAAAAAGTTTTAAGAGTTATTTATAAGCATAATTTTGCAAACGTTTAACAAATAAACCGTAATTTTTTAAAGTACATCACACAATTATGAAATCGTAGTTCAATTTATATGAATTTTCGATACTTTGTATGTGAAAAATAGCTTCAATTACTAATATTTGAATAAAAACATGCAATTTCCAAAGCATTTCGTTTAAAATTTTAGAAAATCGACAGCATCTCCCATGAAAATTTATAAAAATCGGCATCTTGTCACATTAAATTCTGCAAAAACGACAAAAAACAATATTTTTATACAACTTTCATTGAAAAATAGTAAAATTTTACGAAAATACGTCTGTGTTGACGACAAATGAAAATAAATTTGAATAGAAACACGCAAAAATTACGAAAAGACGTATGTGTTGACCCCCAAAGTAACAAAAATTTGAATAAAATCACGCAATCATACAGCATCTCACATAAATTTTCACAAAAATCGACATCATGTCACATAAATTATACAAAAACTGTCATCATATCACTTGAAATTATACAAAAAACGACATTTTCATTCAATACACGATGAAAATTGAACAAAAATCACGCAGTCATACAGCATCTCACATAAATTTTCACAAAAATCGACATCATGTCATATAAATTATACAAAAACTGTCATCATGTCACTTGAAATTATACAAAAAACGACATTTTTACTAAACACACGACGAAAATTGAACAAAAATCACACAATTACACGCCATCTCACATAAATTTTTACAAAAATCGACATCATGTTACATAAACTATGCATAATTTTGCAAATGTTTTACACTTTTTATAAAATGCACCGCTCAAAATTAAAAGAAATAGCAATTTCATTGAAAAAATCTACTACCACAATCATTTCGATAAACAAAATTCAAAAAATCTTATACTTTTGACGGAAATATATGTATGTTGTCCACAAATTAACATAAATTTGAATAAAAACACGTAATTTTGTTGAAAAAATGTTCTGGCCCCGTCATTTCACTTAAAATTTTACAAAACTGCCATCATAACACTTGAAATTATACAAAATATATGTATGTTGATCACAAATTAACATACACCTGAATAAAACACACAATTTCGTTGAAAAATTTGCAAATGTTTTACACTTTTTATAAAATGTGTCGCTCAAAATTAAAAGAAATCACAATTTTTAAATTATATCACGCCATTATGAAATCGTAGATTGATTTTTTTTGAAATTTTACACTTTGTAACTGTAAAATAACTTCAAATACTAATATTTTAGCTTTAGATTTTGTAATTATTGCAGATTCGTGAAAAACAAAAGCAGAGTAGAAATAAAAAAAACAAACACTTTCTAATAAACAAATATATTGTTCTTATTTCGTATAATACTTAATAATATAAAAATAAATGTACAGCTGAATGTCTCATTTTTCTAAAAATCCGCTAGCAATTTACAAAACTGTAGTTGGAGGTGTACAACATTTCAAATTAAAAAGGCTGCAAGTAATAAAATCAGAAGTTTAAGACGCTCCCAAGCCAGTCGCACAATTCTTGTAGGAAGTTTGATCAGAAGCAAAAACAGGGCGTTTCACATTCAACAGACTCGGGATTGTTTGCAATATTTTCTGAACTTCCATTGTATTCATTGCGCCACCAATCGGATAAAATTAGTATGTTTTCCAATGCACACACCGGCGAACAGATATTGTGATTAAGGCAGCGTACGGCATTAGCAGTTTTTCGCAGAACTTTTAAAGATGGGCACTCGAGATCTTCCAGATTCACGACGATTTTATTCAGAAAACTTAGAACCTCCTTTTTTTCTTGACTCTTAACGTACACTTTTTCAAATTTTTTGGGAACTCTTGCTAGCTCGGTTTCAAATTCATCAAAATGTATAGAACCAGTATCCCATGCTAGACCGTGGTGACTCTGCTCCAGATAGTTTATGCCTTTTTTAACGAAATAGGGCAGAGTGACATAATTTGCAGGAGGTTTTAAAACGAAAATTGCTAGCTGATTACCATCTGCTGAAATAACAGCCACTTCTTTCGGAATAAACTGCTTCTGCTCGCCACGGAACCCTTGTAGATCTACGAAGGCAGTGTCCATACCGACGTTTCGTCTGGGGCCCATCTTCAGATGCACTAGGTAACAGAACACAATGACTTAAAACGAGTTAGTGCGGTATCGGTTTGGACAGCTGGTTTTACAAATTTTAAAATAAAAAGAGGTGGAAACACTGCGTGCGCCGCATAGCAGACAGGTTGGCTCGAGCACTCACTGCATAATTAAGAAAACATCTAGTTTAAAACCCTTCTATTTGCAATTTCAAACAATATTTCATATAAATTAAGCCATGTACAAATTTCTAAATCGGTTTTGATATATATTTTATCGAAAGACTTGATCCTAAGCTACCGTTTTATTATTTGTCGTGATGCGTCATCGCTGAATTTTACAAGTGCCATCCTGTCTGCGATGTGACGCACGCAGTGTTTCCATACCTTTTTATTTTAAAATTCTATAAAATCAGAGGTCCAAACTGCTGCCGCATCAGGTAACAGAGTACAATGGTTTAAAACGTGTTAGTGCGGCATCAGTCGGGCCTCTGTTTTTATAGAATTTTAATATAAAAAGGGTTGGAGACATTGCGTACGTCACACAGCAGACAGGTTGGCTCTTGTAAAATTCATCGATGACGAATCACGACAAATAATAAAACGGTAGCTTAGGATCAAGTCTTTCGATAAAATATATATCAAAACCGATTTAGAAATTTGTACATGGCTTAATTTATATGAAATATTGTTTGAAATTGCAAATAGAAGGGTTTTAAACTAGATGTTTTCTTAATTATATGCAGTGAGTGCTCGAGCCAACCTGTCTGCTATGCGGCGCACACAGTGTTTCCACCTCTTTTTATTTTAAAATTTGTAAAACCAGCTGTCCAAACCGATACCGCACTAACTCGTTTTAAGTCATTGTGTTCTGTTACCTAGTGCATCTGAAGATGGGCCCCAGACGAAACGTCGGTATGGACACTGCCTTCGTAGATCTACAAGGGTTCCGTGGCGAGCAGAAGCAGTTTATTCCGAAAGAAGTGGCTGTTATTTCAGCAGATGGTAATCAGCTAGCAATTTTCGTTTTAAAACCTCCTGCAAATTATGTCACTCTGCCCTATTTCGTTAAAAAAGGCATAAACTATCTGGAGCAGAGTCACCACGGTCTGACATGACCATTCCAAGCATATAACTTTCATAACTTTTTTCTCTATTTCTTACGGTTTGGCTGCTGAAACAGCGTCCCAGACAAAACAGCGTCCCAGACAGACGGAAATCACGTGATTTCTCGAAAACCGGAAGTGTCACGTGACTGAAATTCGGTTTCTGACCTGACATGACCATTCCAAACATATAACTTTCATAACTTTTTTCTCTATCTCTTACGGTTTGGCTGCTGAAACAGCGTCCCAGACAAAACAGCGTCCCAGACAGACGGAAATCAGGTGATTTCTCGAAAACCGGAAGTGTCACGTGACTGAAATTCGGTTCCTGACCTGACATGACCATTCCAAACATATAACTTTCATAACTTTTTTCTCTATCTCTTACGGTTTGGCTGCTGAAACAGCGTCCCAGACAAAACAGCGTCCCAGACAGACGGAAATCAGGTGATTTCTCGAAAACCGGAAGTGTCACGTGACTGAAATTCGGTTCCTGACCTGACATGACCATTCCAAACATATAACTTTCATAACTTTTTTTTTATCTCTTACGGTTTGGCTGCTGAAACAGCGTCCCAGACAAAACAGCGTCCCAGACAGACGGAAATCACGTGATTTCTCGAAAACCGGAAGTGTCACGTGACTGAAATTCGGTTCCTGACCTGACATGACCATTCCAAACATATAACTTTCATAACTTTTTTCTCTATCTCTTACGGTTTGGCTGCTGAAACAGCGTCCCAGACAGACACGTCTATTAGATAAAGGATGTATGCGCCTCAATTCGATTAAGACTGTTAATTTGTTCTGTCCAGCGCCCCCTGGAAATCAACATTCTTTAAGCGAACAAACAGAAAGATATTGTAGTGGTAGCTTCTTGAGACTGATAATTTTCTATAAGAGTATTTCTAGGTAGGAAATAATTTTGAACGTATAAATTAATTAGCAATTAAAAAGTACAAGGGGGATTTATACATTAAAAGTACAATATAAATATTTGAGAATTATTTAATGAATGATACATTAGATACCGTTACTGTTAAAGTGTGAATAGTTTATTAAAAAAGTTCGAGCATATGAGTTGATTTAGTTGGGATAGTGGTTTGGTAATATCAGAGCTTAGATTTTAATTTGTATTAACTGACAATCGGAATAACTAAAGTGAAAGCCAAACTCAAATAATTATCTGAAAAAGTCGATTATAAAATATTATAATAAAATATATCATACAGAAATTTGGTATAAATTATTATTATTGCTAGAGAAAATGAAATTTTTAAAATAACCATTTTTTCTGTTTTTTTAATCTGTATTTTGAGTAAAAGCAAATTTGAATAATAAAAACTGTTTATTATAATGGTATTTACCTTCTGGATGGTGCATTAAAGCAAATGTGATAAAGTAAAATTAAAGAAACGGAGAATAAACGAATTTTAATAAAGAGACTGAATAAATAAAGTAACAAATGGTATGAAGAAGAATAAAAACATTTAATAATGGTAAATAATCTTTATGAGATAAATAAAGCTGTAATTTGCATATTTGGAAAATAATGTTAAACAACAGATGAAATATGTACGAACGGTTTTTCTAAATCTTCTTATCTTCTCTTCCTTCTTTAAGCTTTCACCGCCCCCTTATTTTTATTCACCGCCCCCCAAATGCTCACGAGGCTACTATCGCCCCCTGGATCGTTCCAGCGCCCCCCAAGGGGCGGTATCGCCCACTTTGGAAATCACTGGTCTAGACTATCATATTACATCATTTTGCCTGCACTGCTTTCTAGTATCGCATTTATTTAAACTTTACCTCCTATTATTTCTGTTATTAAAACAATAACCACTTGGTTGCATCAGGAGGATAATTCATAAACGAGACTTTGATTTACTAACTTTTAATTTTACTTTCTCTTTCCCTTTTGTTTTTTTTGTTCTTAGTAACCTGAAAATGGCGGGAGAAGCAAATTGTCCTTTGTTAACATACGAGCATTAGCCATTGAGGATAACAGCACCCCTTGATCTATTATTCTTAGATATTTCTAGCATTTTTCGTTTTTACATTTTCTTTTATTTGCCTGCTTTTACTACATTTCTGAAGGTGGCAACGAATGAAAGTTTTCTTTGTAAACGTGAAACGTGCCAGATTAAGTGGATTCGTCGTTGATTTGTTATTTCAGTATTGACGTTTCTTTCACTATTTTGTTTTACTTTTTCTCATATTCGTTTGGTTTGTATTCTAGGAGTTCTCCTATTGGCCAGAGATAAAATTTCTTCTTTGTTAGCGTAAATTGCATTAGATTCTATGCACAATAGTTTTGCATTGATTCGATCTATCAATTTTGATATTCTACTTTTTCTACATTTTTTTGTGTATTTCTGTCCCTTCCTAATGCTTATCTGTTTGAAGTTATCACTTTGTTGGCGTGCAAGGTGCTATTTTCTGTGGAAAACAACACTTTTCTTTTTCCTTGATCCATTAATTTTCGTTTTGGATTTCTTCTTCCAGTTTCTCTCCTTTCACGTTCTTTAGTATTTGTCTGTTCTTTGTTTATCTAATTTTGTATTTATTGTTCATTGGTATGAAGCAGCCGCAGAGTACATTTTCTTTGACGTACAAAGTGTTAGAGTTTCTGGGCAATTGAACTTTTTAATTAGCATTTGATTTATTAATCATTGCATTAGAATTTATTATCTCTCCTTCTCCTTATACGTTTTCTTGAATCTGTCCAGTTTCTGTTTATTTTTGTCTACGGGTTCTGCCCATTGTTTAGCTATTATATTTCTTCTTTGTTGACGTAAAGGGTATTGGATCCTATGGATGGCAGTATTATACGTACTCGATCTATCAATATTAGTATTAGAACTTCTACCTATTTCCTTGTATCTTTTCTTCTGTACGTGTATATATATATAATTTTCTTCTAACGTTTTGGCTATTCATTTAAAGTACCTTTTCATTGATTCACAAGTCACTAGATTCCATGAATAATGCCACTCTTTTTACTTGCTTTTACAATAAAGGAAGTGTTGGATTCACCCCAAAAATTCGAAATTGAGTTTTCAACAGATCTTCACGTTTTCGTGTCCCCTGAACCCAAAAATACGTGTTTTTGTTCATTGCTCTATCTGTCTGTGTGTGAACCGAATATCTCAAAACGAAAAAAGATAAGACATTGAT
This sequence comes from Agriotes lineatus, assembly GCA_940337035.1. Taxonomy (NCBI): domain Eukaryota; kingdom Metazoa; phylum Arthropoda; class Insecta; order Coleoptera; family Elateridae; genus Agriotes; species Agriotes lineatus. The sequence continues at coordinate 107,912,470 of OW679197.1, read as the reverse complement.
ACTTCATATACAGAGTGATCAGAATAAAGGGTAACAAAGGGGTATTAAGGAAGATGAGAAAGTGAATTTATTATCAGTTACCACAAGGATGTGGCTATAGTTTCTTTCACCTACCAACCAGAAACTTACGTGAATCGAAATTAGTCTTAAAAATAAAACGTTTTGTGTCCATCGTGAAAAACATAAATATCTTAAAAAAATAATACAAATCATTAGAACATCAAAAACATTAAACATACAAAATAATAATAAAGAAGGAAACTTAAACAACTTTATTCTTAATATTCAACTTGTTGGAAGATATCTGTGTTTTTTACTTTGGAAAAAAAAGATTTATTAGCACTAATTTCGATTCATTTGCTTGTTTCTTGTATCATATAATAAGTTAATCTGAAGTGTAATTCACAGGGTGGTAACAGAAGAAAAAACGGAGAAAATTATTTTTCGAGTAGGTGGCTGTAACTTCGTATTTAACACCTGTCAATTCTAAGCAACTTATTCAAATAACATTTTTTTATATTGTGAAAAATAAGGGTACTTTATTCTTAAGTCATTTTCATATTTTGTGAGCTTCCACCGTATACGAAAGGATATATTTAAATTTTGGCAAGTTTATTTTGAGTTTTAGAAAATGCAGGGACTTTTATAAGAACAAGTTTTGTGTACTATCTAGATGCGACAGCAAGCATTTGAAGAAAATCGCATAACCGGAAGTATGGTGTTAACTCTTGTGATTTAGTTTTTTTTCGATTTTCTCAAAAACGGCTCAAACGATTTTTTTCAAATTACTACCTGTTACCCGCGACTTCGTACGCGCGAGGTTTGTTATTTGTGTATTAAATAATGACTAATTATTTCCTGTCATCCCATTCCATCCCATCCCCGTCCCCGTCCCTTTCCCCGTCCCCGTCCCTTTTCCCGTCCCCGTCCCGTCCCGTCCCGTCCCGTCCCGCCTCGTTACCTCCCCTCCCCTCCCATCCCATCCCTTCCCCTCCTTTTCCGTCCCGTCCCGTCCCGTTTCCCCCGTCCCCCCTCCCATCCCATCCCTTTCCTTCCCGTCCCGTCCCGTCCCGTCCCGTCCCCTCCTTTCCCGTCCAGTCCCGTCCCGTCTTCCCCATCCCATCCCTTGCCTTCCCGTCCCGTCCCGTCGCGTCCCGTCCCGTCCCGACGGTGATTACATTTTTTATTTGTTAGAGCACAAAGTGTTAGATTTTATGGGCAACTACCTTTTAAATATTTGATTGACCGAGCGAAGCGAGGGATTTCGGAACGACTCGACTGACCGATTTTTATAAAACTATACGTTCTATGAAGCTTTGGAGTAGTGATACCAGACTTTTGTTTTACTGCGATTCATTGATCCCCGATCGCGGTGAGGTTTTTAAAAATAAAAAAAATGCGGATGAAAGCTTTTTCAGAGTGCCATCATGCGGAAGTGATGTACAGCTGTGGTTCCCATGTCACTACAATGTGTAGCATGTTAAAGATTCCTTGCTAGGGTTAAAACTCCTTAGTCTCGACAAAATTCTAAGTAGGACTTTGACCATATGACCACAGTAGTCGGTGTCTAAGGTACCGTTACGGCCAACTCAAAGTGCACGGCAGATTTTTAGCGTGTAATACGATATTCTAATCATAGACGTCGAGTTTTGACGTTTACGTTTGTCATCAACTGTCATAGAACTGAAAACTCGAAAAATTCCCAGACATTTGTCAGAAGCAGAGAAAATGCGAGCTATTACAAAACTGGAAGAGAACTGGTCGCTGAGTCGAGTCGCAGCAGATTTGCATGTCAGCAAGAGCTGCATTTTCAAAATTAAAAATCGTTGGCAGTAGAGACTTCTGCAAGAAAAGTTTTTTTAACCTCAGAGAACAAAGAACGAAGAATACAGTTTGCAACCGACTATTTGAATGAAATCGACGATTTTTGGAACAGGACTGTTTTCTCAGATGAAAAGGTATTTCAATCATTTACCAATTGACGATTAAGGGTGTATGGACCACAAAATTCAAGATTTGAGGAACAATATTATGTTCAACCCTTAAGTAGTGGACGATTTTCTGTAAACGTATGGGGATGGATCAATGCTCACGGATCTGGGGCATCCTATAGAATTAATGGTCGACTGAATGCTGAAAATTATCGCAATATTTTGCAAAATGTGATGCTGCCATCTGTAAGAGAGGCCTTTCCTAATCAATTTACTTTTCAACAGGCAAGATATTACTTAATTAATTAATTTTGTTTATGTTAACGTAATTGATAACATTATTTTCACAGGATAACTGTCCTGTGCATGCAGCAGGGACTGTTCATTGATGGTTTGATGAGAATAATATCAATTTATTACCATGGCCTGCAAAAAGTCCGGACTTGAACCCTATCGAAAATGTTTGGGGGTATTTAACTACAAAAATTTATACCAGGGATTTTGCACCAAACAACGCAGATGAATTATGGGAAAGAATAATAAATGCTTGGAAGGAACTGCGAGGATACAATATGGAAACATTGGTCAACCCTATGCGAAACAAACTGCAAAGCGTAGTAGCAATTTAAGCAATTGAATACTGATACATATTTATTAAATACATATTATTACATGTATAGTTTGTTTACTTGTGAAACTTTGCTAAAATACAAACATTAAAAAAGTAATACCTATTCTTACAATCACAAGCAACGCCACTGGAGAAACCCTCATTTAATAAGCCGAAAAATCGCAAAAATAACCATAGTAACAAAAAACCGTGCACTTTGAGGTGTCCGTAACTGTACCTGGTACTGTGCATGCCTAGACCTTGTCCATCAACAACAAATAGACAAACTTTCTTCCCAAATATGGCTATAACGATTTGCTTATTTTCACAGACGGAATTTCTCTTTTACACATAAGTGGTACCTCATAGTTAGTATTTAACCAAAAATGAGAGAGAGGGAGATATCTGTGGGTCGAGTTTTATTTCAGTGCTGCGTTTATGGGTGGTTGGTGTGTCTCATTTTCGTTCGATAGGAGTTGCGCCATGTGTACTGATCGTAGAAATACTAGTTTATTAATACTCGCATGAGATTTTTCCTTTTTTCCTTCTGCTTTTCGTTCGTTTAGTTTTTGAACGTTCTGCTTATTGGTCTGAAGTGGTCGCATATTAAATTTTTCCTTTCCTAGCGTATATTGTTTGATGTTGTGGATAATAGAACTTTTTAGTTATTTAATTTATGAATAGAGGTATTATATTTTTCTTCGCTTTGCTTTTTGTTTGTTTTCGTTCATTTCTATATTTATGGTTCAGCTCACCGACGTAAAGTGGTAGATGATGATTTTTTTCTTTGCGTAAGGTGTAAGATTAGACTTAAAAGTGTCTGGAAAATTGTATTTAAAGGTCACTTAGAGGAACTGTCAAACCGTGCCACTAAATTGTTTATATTTTACGCAAAATATGTTTATTTCCAAATTGTTTAAAGCTTGAGTGCTTAAATCCGCCTAAAACAATTTCATTTTCGTTCCGTTCAGTCGTGCCCAAACATCATTCCCGATGCTTCAAAGTATATTAAACCGCGCGGAGCTCTTCAGAGCAGTAGATTTGCTGAAAAGGAGGGTCTGTAAGCTCATATTACGAGGAAATTTATTTCGTCTGCCCTTAATTCAAATATGAGATATTGCAGGTGCGCGCCAAGGCGCGGAATTACCGTTTCTGCCGTTTTGCACGACAGGACGAAGAGCACAATTAAATCACCTCCCGTAAAAAACCGCCCTACATCGCTAATTTTAATTGCGGGTGATTTTTTTATCCAACCAGCAGATGTGGCTATATCTCAATATCCAGCCGCCGAACCCAATGCAAGTTTTTCTTGTTCGGGGCTCAACGGCTGTGGGTTAAACAAAGGGCTGATTCGACCCTAGGTTGATGTAAATCTATTATAAGGGCCCCCAACTATTAAGCGCCCAACCGTTGGCTTCTCATGCAGACGAGTGCATTGCCACTGCACTTGGTTTGCTCGGACTCGGAAACAATAAAAATCGAAACTGTCGTCTGGTTGCATTCATTTACTATGCAACAAGCGACTGCAGTTATTGATTATCGAGAGGCAATTCGAGGAACGGGGGAAGAACAAAGGGCCGAAGGTTCGGGTCGGCGTCCCTCTCGTGCAGGACGAAACGGTGGAATAAAGAAGTTAAGCAGAAGAGAGAATTTCGCCATATCGCGGCACTAAATAAATTGATCGGCCCGGTCTGAGGCATGTTCGTCGGGGCGGCGTTGCCAGACGGGCCCGCGGGGTTGCCGGTTTCATTGAACTCGGGGATGCTCCCAGCACACGCTCCAGACAAAGCATCAAAGCAGGCGGCTTTGTTCGTGTGTCGTCGCGTCCTGTCGCCTGCCTAATCCCTAGATTCAATAAACGAATGCCCAGACCCAAAATGAGGCAAAGCGCACAACCTTTGCATTCGTCGGTACGTGTTTAATGGGAATTAATCAAAAAATCAAATCCCGAGCATGTCCAAGCTGCAACGAAACCGCATTCACTGTTTATTTACCCCACGGCGCGGCGTCGCGCAGTTGCGGTTGTCCATGTTTTGCAAATCTTTTTGCCCGAAACGCCGATGTGCTAACTGATAACGGCCACCCTTTCCAATGTCAATACCATTGAACCTTTGTGTTAATAACAGTATTTACAAAATTAAAAAATCTGAATATGGAAATATATATTTGATTGTTTCTTATTATTTGCTTATATAGATAGGTTGGTGTGCAGCGACGGAATTAGCTATTTGCCACCCCTAAGTCGAAAATGTTTCCCGCTTTTCTTGTATTATTGAATTTACAAAATAGATGTGATTGACGGCATCTCGACGAATTTAGTAATGAATCTTACTTCTTTGAACTGCTTACCCAAACGTTTTGAAAATAATGCCGTTCCCCGTCCTCAAACACCACCTAAAGTCCTAAAGAACACAGGCTTTAGCTCTCTTACGTCACGGACTCCTGACGTCAACGAAAAAAGGCGTTCACTATTCCCGTCGCGCGACCAGTGTGTAGAGATCATAGCTACATGTTGATTGGAATTATCAATTATAATTGAGTTGTAACAAGTCTCTTAGTGCCTTCGTTAGTGTTTGGTGATGTACGTGTGAGGGATCAGTATTGCACAAATAAACACGTAAATAACCGCTACAGGTAGTTGTAAAATAAATGTATGGCGATTTGCTAGTGTTTTAAAACTTAATTACTGCTGCACCAAAGGTAGACTTATAAACAACCACTACAAAGTATATGAAAATTACATTTGCTCCAAGGAAACATTATATGGACTTTAACGGAGCTGATTTGGAGCTTCTTAGAGAGGGGTTCAGTCCTGGCAATTACGTTTCAAATAAAACTAAACCGTTATTTTTAGATTAAACAAAATAAATTGTATTTTCTTTTCAGGTAAACTACCCTTTTTGTTTATAATACGAGGAAATTTTACTAAGAAAAGTTGTTCAGAATGGAAAATTATGGCCCTATACAAAATTTCAGAAACGGTTTAATTTAAGTAGGTACATCTTCCTGAAATTTTCTATAGGGCCATAATTTATCATTATGAACAACTTTTCTTGGTAAAATTTTGCCGTATCATGAACAAAAAGCGTAGTTTACCTGAAAAGAAAATAGTTTTTGCTTTACTGTCAAGGTCAACTTGTTTTTTCAAAACTGAAAATATTCTTAAAATTCTCTTCAGACCAAGCAGGACCGAATCCCACAATCTTAAAATACAATTCAAAAATTTTTAGTCCATCTCACCTCTTGTAACATCAATCCAGGGACACATTGTATGTTGTCCTCTCTTGTTGTTATATATTGTAGACGTTTCAGCTTTATGATTTGTTTATGTTTATATGTAGACCTACTTCTTTAAGTTGATATTAATATACTGCTCAAAATGAATTAGGGATCAGTTTTATATTTTCTATTACTTTATACATGATGCACAGATTTGAATGAAACTTTTAGTAATTATCTATGGACTAACACAGTATTTGTTAAATACGGAAAATTAATTAAAAAACAAGTAACAAATTAACAGAAAACGTACAAAATTAAAGACCGCAACAAATAAAGAAAACGGCCTAGAATTCTTTCTGGCATTAAAACTAGTAACGGGTATGACCTCCCCTCGCAAGTAAGACACTTCGACACCTGTTACCCATACTGTTGATGAGATTTTGAAATCGTTCTTGTGGTATTTGCTACCATTCCTGCACAAGACGATTTCTGAGATCATTTAAGTTTTGAGGAGGTTCTCCTGCTCGAATCCGTCGTTCTAATTCGTCCCAAGCATGCTCTATGGGGTTCAGGTCAGGACTGTAAGCCGGCCAGTCCATAGTGTGAATATTATGGGCATTCAGGTACTCTTGAACAATTCTTGCAGAATGAGGGCGGTCGTTATCCTGTTGATAAATGAACCCTTGACCATGATTTTGAGCATACGGTCGAACGTGAGGTTGCAGAATGTCATCGATATAGCGTTGAGCTGTTAGAGAGCCCCCTTCTACAATGACAATCCCAGTGCGGCCGTTCAAAGATATTCCACCCCATACCATAACAGAGTTTCTTGCACCATATTGTCTGCGAATCTCTCACCTTGCCTTCTGTAGACTCTTACAAGACCATCACAGTTACTCAAACGATACCGTGACTCGTCTGAGAATAAAACATTTGCCCATTCTTCCGCGCCCCAATTTTCATGCTCTCTTGCAAAATTATTCCGGTATCTACGATGTTCACGATTAAGGCGAGGTACTTGGGCAGTCTTCCTGGATCTTATTCCATTTTCTCTCAAGCGATTTCTGATTGTTTGAGTAGACACTCTGCGCCGAATCTGCCTAAACAGTGTCTGAGTGGTCTCTAGCAGTCAGACGTGGATATCGAATTGCATTGCGAACCAAAATCCTGACCTCCCTGTCATTGATTTTGCGTGCACGGGGTCCATAAGGCCTTCTTTTAACATCTCCAGTCTGAAGAAAGCGCGTCCAAGTACTGGAAACCACAGATTGACTCACATTTAGCTCTTCAGCAACTTGGCGTTGAGTAAATCCACTTCTTATTCTTACAATCACAGTAGACGATTCGACTGTAGTCAAGTGTCTTCTAAAGGCTCTCCCCTGACGATCCATGTAAAAAAAAAATTAAGGAATCTCAAACCAACTTTAAATTCTTAATCAAAATATCGCGCAAGTGTTATAACTGCAAAATTTATATTGCCCAGGAAACACAATTTCACGTCGCAGCGACAGATCTTGCAAAGATTATGTGATTAAAATAAACAGTAGAAAGTCAAAAGTCAGTAGTAACTGCAACTGCAGTGACCAAAAATATAAAAACTAAAGGATAGCGGTGATTTATAAACTGATCCCTAATTCATTTTGAGCAGTATAATTCGATATATCCTTCCTTCGCTGCTGTTAGGGATCCGGCCATCTATATATCTCTACCTTTATCTGTTATCCTCAGATTTTTTCCGTTCTGGATATTCTTTTGTATTTCTCTGATTTGTTTGCCTGTTATTGTATATTAAGTTATACATATAATGTTTTATGGGTTTCGCGGTTACTCGAATTCTTAAAATTAAATTTCGCTAAGACCGCATTGTCTTTTTAGTTAAAGACCCAGGACTTTTAGGATTTTTGTGCCTTATATCTTGTGAATACAAACAAGAATGTTTGTAATAATTACGTTTGTTGGTGGCTGGTAAACCCTCATAAACTACCCATGTTTTGGTCCTAGTTGTTAATCTTGTAAACAGGATAAGTAAACAGACTTGGCCTTTTATTTATTTGTGCACGCATGCAGACTAACCTTTCTCAAGACATTGCAGCTTGTATCAACATGGTTAAAATTGCGATAAGATTAAGAGCTAGAGGTTAGCCTGTCGTATTTATAGCCGTACGTTATAGCGTAACACTGATTGACCGTTCAAATCCAGTGCACGTGGAGTTGGTGACGCAAAACCGGCTGAAGGCGTGGCTTCACATATCATTCGTGAGATGTAGTGAGTGAATTGCATCCATTTGTAAACGTATGTTTACCCACATAATGCGTGGGCGTCTTTAGGACACGCCCTACTAACTTCCACGAATGATATGTGAAGCTATAGTAATGGAAAAACATCAAAATAGTCAGGGTCAAAACCATCACCAGTGGCCGTACCTTGAATCGCATATCCGCTTTAATTCTCAAACTCGAACGTTTCAGCGTTGGAGAATCAAACCCAACTCTAATAGAACCCAAGCCATCATGTCTCGAAATGTTCATGACTACATCAACCCCATATTGAACCTCAACGAAGTCGCCTTGATACTCTAGATTAGAGATCACTACTTTAGTTACCATCTCCAATGATTTCTCGCCTCTATACAGATAATAAGTGCCATTCTCTCACTCCCGCATCCACATCCACACCTACAAGGCCTTTATTTGTCACTGACATAGAAAACTAAACGGGTTATTTATGATCACTGGTGTATTGGCGTATACTTTTAAAGCTAGACTGCCGGCTAAAATTAACTGTTTACACGTTTTGTGTTAGAATAACTTTATTTATTTTTTTGTTGACAAAAAGCGACTATATGATTTTTCTAACAATATAAATAAAAACAATATATCCGCAACATTCTCCCAGCCTTCAAAATAAAGAAACGAAATTCCTTCAAACTCCCTTCATTCAGCACTTTTCAACAATACTAATTTTGAGATAGGCCTTCTGTAAACTCCAAATATTGTTTTGAGATCTACAACTCGAACATATCCATCTTTTCCTGAATAAGTTCGTAGCACTCTGCCTTTAGGCCATGAATTTCTAGGGCTTGTTTCATCTGCTAAAATGACTATATCCCCTTCTGAAATATTCTTTTTTTTATTTTTCCATTTTCCTCTTCTGACTAAAGTTGGCACATATTCGTGCAACCATCGCTTCCAAAAATGGTCTGCAAGACGCTGTGAAATTCGCCATTGTTTCCTATGAATGAACTCGCTGTCAGAAAAAATTCCAGGGCTAGGAACTCCACATGACTTTCCAATCAAAAAATGATTAGGAGTCAAACTTTCTACATCTTGACTATCGCTAGATACATAAGTTAAAGGATGGCTGTTAACGGAGTATTCTGCCTCTGCAAAAAGGGTAATGAGGACTTCTTCTTTGGGGCATTGTTCCTTTAAAATTATTTTAAAAGTTTCTTTGACCGATCGTACCATTCTTTCCCATACTCCTCCCATATGTGCTGCCGCTGGCGGATTAAAATACCATTGTATCTTACGAATAGAACAAAAATTTTGAATTTCTTGAACATTCAACTTCTCTTGCAATGCTATACGTAGTTCCTTTTCTGCACCCCGTAGATTTGTACCATTGTCAGAATATATTTCGGTTGGATATCCCCTTCTACAAATAAAACGTCTAATAGCCATAATTGCTGAATCTGTTGTGAGAGATGAAGCCATTTCCAAGTGCACCGCTCGCGTTGCCATACATGTAAATAATACCCCATATCGCTTCTCCCGTCTTCGACCAATTGTGACGTTCATAGGACCAAAATAATCCATCCCAGAAACCACAAACGCTCGGACTTGAGGTATAACTCGCGCTTCTGGCAAATCCCCCATAATTTGAGTTTCCAGTTTTGCATTATTTTTTCTGCAAATAACACATGCTCGCTGAAAATTTCGTATAGCGGTTCTCGCATTTAAAATCCAAAATTTCTGCCTTATTTCGTTCAAGACAACTTCCCTTCCTTGATGATTGTTTAATGCATGATAATGTCTTATTATCAATTTTGTCAATAAATGCTTCGAGTCTAGAATAATTGGAAATTTTGCGAAGAGACTCAAGTTATGAGCATTATTTAGTCTTCCTTGAACTCTTAAAATTCCATCTTTGTCAAGAAATGGACTCAAATTGAATAATTTGCTTTTTCTTTTCATTTTGGTTTGTTGCCCTGCAAGTCTGTTGACTTCTTCAGGAAAGCTTTCGTTTTGAGCTTGTTTGAACAGGGTTATTTCGGCATTTTCAATTTCCCTGACATGAAGCTCTTGCGAGTAAAACTGAAGATGTTCAACGCCTATTTTTTTCTTGAAAATTTCGACTGATCTGAAAAACCATGCAACTGCACGTACCAATTTGGTAAAATTTGAAATCCTGGAAAAACTAAATATATTTTGATATGCTGTATGAACGCCAACAAAGTAGACTTTTTTCTTCTCATCTTCAAATTTCTCCAAAGTGCTTTCAATTTGCCAATTTTCTTCATTTTCTCGAAGGAATCGTGGTCCATTGAACCATTCATCGTGCTTATCCATGTTCCATAATCCTCTAGTAGCTTCGTCAGCAATATTTAACTTAGTAGATAACCAATGCCAATTTTCAGCAGAAGTTAATTCAAGAATTTGAGAAACTCTGTTTGCAACAAAAGTTTTGAAAGTTTTAGGGTTTGAGTTTATCCAGCTTAGAACAATTTTTGAATCACACCATAAGCATGTTTTACTAATATCAATTGTATGACCTGTTAAAATAGTTTTTGCCAAATTTGCACCAAGAAGAGCAGCCTGTAATTCAATCCGTGGTACAGTCATGGGTTTGAGTGATGTTACCCGAGATTTGGCCATAACAAGAGTCGCAAAATTTCGTTCACATATTTTGACTCTAAAGTATGCCGCTGCTGCATACCCTTTCTGGCTACCATCACAAAAAACGTGCAATTGCACCTCAAGTGTATTGTTGTTCAGTCCATACCATCGAGGTACCTTAAGATCAGTTAACTTCTTCATGTCAGCTATCCAAATTTTCCATTTATCAAATAATTTAGGAGACAATTTTTCATTCCAGTCTAATTTCTCCATCCAAATTTCTTGAAGCAGAATTCTTCCTTGGATTGTAAAAGCGGCTAACATTCCAAGCGGGTCATATATAGACATAACAATTCTTAAAACTTCTTTTTTAGTTGGCATTGCGGAGTGATTAAGTATATTGTCAAATTTTTCCGTGAAACGAATAGAAAAGCTAAAAGTATCATCTTTAAGATTCCATAGAAGCCCTAATACTCTTTCAATTGTTGATTGTTCTATATTGAGCGACGTTTGACTTTTTGCACGTAGTTCAGGTGGAATCCCCTCTAGCAGATGCATCGAATTTGTAATCCAGTTTCGTATCTTGAAACCACCAAATGCATGTACCTCTATCACTTCTTTAACGACTTTGATAGCTTGCTGTTCGTTCAAAAAACTGTCCAGATAATCGTCCATATAGTGATGTTTATGGATAGCTTTGACAGCATCAGGAAATTGTATAGCATACTCATCGGCATTTCTTCTAATGGCATATATGGCACAGCTTGGTGAACATATGGAACCAAAAATCATCACTTTCATCTTATAGACTTCAGGAGGAGACTTTCGATCTCTACCTCGCCACAAAAAACGCTGAGTTTCCTGATCCTCAGGCCTAATGCGAACTTGTAAAAACATCTCCTGAATGTCTCCAGACACAGCAATGGGATACTGTCGAAATTTGAAGAGAACATTTAATAAAGAATTTAGAAGATCAGGACCTCTTAAGAAATTATCATTGAAAGAAACTCCATTTGATTTAGATTTTGCATCAAATACGAACCTGAACTTATCAGGTTTGTTGGGATGCTTTACAGCGAAGTGGGGAAGGTACCAGGTTCTCGGTGTCTTTTTCTTTGTTTCTTCTGGGGGAAGTTTTCTTGCATAACCTTTCTTAAGAAAGTCTTCTACTTGTTTGCAGTATTTATTTGCCAAGATAGGATTGGTGTCCATATTTCTCTCCATGCTGTAAAGTCTTCGAAGCGCAGCGCTCTTGCTATCAGGTAATACTGCGTTCTCAGTTTTCCACAGCAATCCGATTTCCCAAGAACCATTATCAAGACGATGACACGTTCTTTCCATTATTTCAAGTCCTCTTTGATCATCTGGAGCCAATTTCGTCTCGTAAGAATTCTCAACACCCAGATTATCCATAAATACAGATTCTCGTACCAAATTTTCAAGTTCTGCAGTTTCATTGTCTATTGTAGTAAAAAATGTGAATTCGGAATCAATGCGATCTCTAAATATTGTTGAATTTCCATGAATTACCCAACCAAGTTTAGTTCGAGAAGCTATTGGCGCATTTGGTGCACCCTGAACGACTTCTCGAGCTATGGTAAGATCGATATTATCTTGACCAATCAGTACACGAGGTTCGACATTTTTTAGTTCTTGAACCGGGATATTCATTAAATGCTTCCATTTCTGTGACATATTCTTGATGTTCATACTTTGTTGAGGTAGCTTGAGATTTGAGACAGTTCGCACATTAGATAGTTCGTAAATATCATCGTTGAGGGTACCTTTAATTTTGAGAGTAACTTTTCTTGAAAAATTATCCCTGTAGCTGCTGCAATTTGTCCAATACATGGTGAGCGGATTTACTTCACCTTCTGCTCCAACTTCATCTGCCAGTTTGCAATCAATCAAAGTAACAGTGCTTCCTTCATCGAACAATGCATACGTTTCAACGCTTTTATTTTTGCCAACAATAGTAATTGGCGCTACTCGAAGAATTACTGTTTTCAACTTTAAATCCACATGTAGAGTACTTGCATTTCCTTCGGGACTTGTCGATGACATTGCTTCATCCTGATGAAAACTTTGTATTTGAAAGGCGTTCTCACTCGTTGGATGCAGCAGTCTGTTATGGAATTTCTGGCAATTTTGAATTCCACATTTCTTCTTTTTTTTACAATAAAGAATACGGTGTGTTGAGACCAGACAGAAGAAGCATTTTTTATTTTCTTTCGCCCACTCCCACCTCTTGATTACATTGAGGGATGTGAATTTCTTGCATTTGAAAATTGAGTGATTCGGTTCTCGACAGAAGACGCATTCTTTTACCTCATTTCCTTTTTCTGTGCTGGTGAAAACAGGATATTTTTGTCTTCTTGATCTATCTTGGTCAACGCTTGTGGTTGGTGGCTTGCACAGAAGATGTGCAACTGCTGATTCCCCTTGAAGCCAGTCTGAAAAATGTAACAGGGATGGCGGCGCAAATTTCTTCTGCAGAACTTCTCTTGCCCACTGATACTGGAGATTTACAGGCAGTTTTGAAACTAGTTGATTTAGGAGTTGTGGGTTGATAAGATATGCTTCCATTTCCATTGATGATGCTATCGCTGTCAGATTTTGAATGATGTTTGAAAATTTGATTATTGAAAGTGGTATATGATTATCTACTTGCCCAATAGACTTTACTTTGTTTATCATCGATTCTATTATCAATTCTGGTCTACCAAACCTTGTTTCGAGGATTTGAATTACTGTTGGCAAATTTTTGGGTGAAATGAATAACGATCTGACACTGTCTAAAGCTTCATCTTTGAGTGACTTTTGCAAACGAATCATGTTTTCTTCATCAGTAAAGTGGCATAACTCTGAAGATCTTCTATAAAGAGCTATAAACATTGGCCATTCTTCTACGTTTCCGCTAAATGTTGGCAATTCTTTTCCCATTATTTTCGGAAATGCGTTCCTGTTTTCATCATTTGACTCGTAGCGTTTATCAGCAGAAAAAGATTTGAGAACTTCCGTCATTGTTTCAGTAGCAAATGTAAACTGCTTTATCATGGTTTCCGATATATCATTTGAGCATATATGACGATTTGGTTCTATTACATTGACATTATTTTCCTTACCTTCTTGAAATGAAGGATTGCTTTTTTGTAACCAAGATGTAACTTTACCTGCATAAGATACATCGCTTTTAACACTTGCATGAGATGAATTACATACTTTTTGTTTTCTACTTAGTTCACTTTCATTTTCCAAAATTTTTTCCTTTTCTAACAACGCCTGTGCTTCGATTAATGCAATCTCTCGTTTAATTCTTTCTTGTTCTAATTCTAATTTATTAATGCATTTCAATTTTTCTAGTTCAATTTCTTTGAATTTGCGGCTACTTGAAGTTTTCTTTGTTGTAGTAGAAAGAATTCCTTCAGATCTTTGTGACGTTTTATTTGACTTTTTGGACGTTTTGTCAGAACTATGTTGAACTATTTCTTTCTTGTTTTCTTCAAATAACTTGCTTGGGCTGCTTGGACTGTATCGAACTGGGGGCTTTCCTATATTGGCTCTTGAAGATTTTCTCAGTGAATTTTCGGGCAAAGACATTTCTGAACAATGGCTTCTCCAATACGGCAATTGAAGTATTTTGTTCTGAGAAATTTTTGCTTATTTCACTGCTAGAAGGCTCGAAGGACCAACATGTATTGGCGTATACTTTTAAAGCTAGACTGCCGGCTAAAATTAACTGTTTACACGTTTTGTGTTAGAATAACTTTATTTATTTTTTTGTTGACAAAAAGCGACTATATGATTTTTCTAACAATATAAATAAAAACAATATATCCGCAACAACTGGCTACCGTTCTACCTTGCATGAAGAAGGTAAGAGCTAAGGACAGGGTCATCACCAAGAAGATGCTGCCCCTGAATTGGTTTCATACCTTCGCGGAGGTATCGATGATAGACAGCTAGACAGATCAGACATCCAACACGAAGAAGAGCTTCTTAATTTTTAAAATGTTTAATCACATCATATATATATATGTATGTACGTATGTATAACCTGTAACCTCATTTACCTTGCGGTGTAGAGGCTGGTGCTTGATTGCTCTGCGCTGGCATCTGGCGGTACAATGCTCAACTTGCCCCTGATTCGGGATACAGAGTTGGAGCGTGCCTTTGGTGCTTGCGCAGCAACCATTGTGTGAGGTGTGTGTCTTGGTGATGTGTTGACCTTGTTACTCTATATCTTAGGTCTGTGGTTTTGAGTAGAGCACAGTTAATTTGGTACCCAACTGTGAATGGTCTCACCGAGCCCGATTCCAATCGCCAAGGCTACGGGAAAACTCCGACCCCCGCGGGATTCGAACTGAGGACTTGCTTTATGCAAGCCTGGCGCTTACCCAACCGCGCCACGCGGCTTCTTATATCATATATATTTATTTTATTTATTTAACATTTTTAGACGTGAAATATCTCAAATGCATAGTATTATCGGGAGTAATACCACAAGTGGTTTGATTTTAGCCGGATATTTTTTTATATTTATATTTGAATATTTGTTTTCTTGGCAATGTGACGAGAAAGTTTGGTCGAAAAAATTGCCATTTTAAAAATTTCATCTTTGGTCAGAGCTGCCAAACGTTCTTTTCTTTTATCGATATTGCTTTTTCTTTGAGTTTTTCGTATCGCCTTCTTTTTTAAACTCTACATCTTTAACAGGTTCAAAATTTACATAAAAAATTTTAGTATTCCACAGAGTCTTGACTCTTTATACTGATACCCATTTCTTTTTTCATATTAAACTTCCAGGCCATTAAAATTTTTGCCATTTTTTCTACTAACAAATTATATTCCATATTGGCTTGGGTTTTGCACAGTTAAATTGCTTACACTGGCAGTTATTTCAGTTAATAACAATTATGCTCGCTGAATTGTCAGATAAATTACGCTTATTTCACAATTCAGCAGGCAGGTGATAAAAATAGTTCACGTTTTCCAACTATGATTATATGAATATATCCGATTCCATCCGGAGATCCGGACAAACTTATTTTCTTCGTAATTGTTTTTTATATTTACTAGTATACAGTCTGTCTGATATTTTCAAATGCACCAAGCCAAAAAAGCATGTCCTATAAACGCCAGTAGGTGAGTTTTATTAATATTTATTTATTGTAGTTCCAATTGAAATCTCGTGTGAAGCGTGTTCTCGATGAGTTCACACATAGCAGAAAGGTCAAGTTTGCCTAAAAGTGTCCTTGTTCACGAGGTACTTTAACAACTCGGACCTAAACATGGGTGACTTATAAGGATTCACGAGCTACCAGCAGACAAAATTATTATAAAAATCATTGTTTGTTCACAAGGTGTAAGGCACATAAAATAAAAAAATCTGTAAAAGGCTTTACCCAGAACTTCTCTCGTCGACATTGTGACACTAAATAATTTTAAAAATCAAATTAAGTTAGGAGTAAAAATATCTTCACGTTTCTAACAAATTATAGAAATTTTCAAATAAAAAAAATTATCCCGCTGGGGTTTGAACTTGCCGCACCTACATAGCGCTCGTAACCATCCAGAGTCGAACTGCGCCACCGAGGCTATTACAAATAGGTGCGGCGTGCCCCTCTATTTAAGCAAATGCTGTTATTGTTGAAACATTTTTACTCTTTTGTGACATTATCCTGTATCAGTTGAGTCTTATTTTCGGCAAATGTAAAGCTTGACCTATGTGAAAGTTATTACTTCCTTCTATTTCAAAATTAACCAAAAAAAAAAAAAATTAAGGTGCTCACCCTGTATATATTTGTATAAAATTGTACCGGTTTCATGCGAGGTAGGTAATATGTATGCAAAATATCGTCTTCCTCCGATAAATAGTTTTTGTGCTATACTGCCAACAGACAGACAGACAGACGGAATTAAGAAAACCTCTTTTTCGTCATCTAGGGACCTTGAAACGTGAAGATCTGAAGAAATCTCCGAAGGTGAGTTTTTCGTGATTACAATACTTCCTTCGTCTTTCAGACGAGGGAAGTAAAAATACTGGGTGTTTACCTAGAACGATAACGCGGCCTAAGCCGAAATTTAAGTTTATAACAAGCCATATAATACAAATTGTTATAAAATATACTTAATCCGCTGCTTCTGCTTTCTGTATTAGTTCTTTTAGGCAGTTTCCTGTCCCTTCCGGCCACACTTTTTATATTTTCCTATCACTTGGTTTTAATGTCTTCCTTCTTTGTTCGTATGCTGTCGGATGTTAAAAAAAATCATTCGCAGCATGGCATGATCAAATTGAAGTTTGCTGTAACTTGAAATATACCCATTGATGCAAATGAACTACCAATTACATCTTGACCTTGAATTATTTTCCTAAAAATATACAAAACACTAAACAAAAACAATTTTTATTGACCGTTATAATTATTACACTCCTTATTGTTTGTACATGCTATCTTATTTTCCGTTTTGCTTGATGCAATTAAACTTAATGCAGTGTAAACTTTTACCTGTCACAGTAACAGACTTAAGTTAAGACGTGACTAGATTTTTTTTCCAAGGCCTACCCTAAATGAGTTTTTTGGAACACAAGGTATATTAAATAGTTTGATTTTGATTTTCTTGCTTTTTTCAGTCTGACGGTGTCATTGCCTGTTAATCTTGAAGCTTTTCAATACTATGACTGCTCAAATCTTCAGTGTTCGCTATTTTACCTACGACTTGTTTTTAAATCTTTTTTGCTATTATGTCATTTTTTGATAGTTTTGTGTATTTTAATTTCGAATATGTTTGTAATTGTAACAATTTTGGAAGGCAGACAATTATTAGAAAGGTGTATTATAAGCAGTTTGTTATAGTTATCATTAAATGTTTAATTAAAAAAAAACGTAGTGACTGATATTGTGAAACTATCGCTATGGAAATGTTTATTGGAAATTATTGATATAAGTGTAGATTTAGTGTGTAGTGAACGTGGAAATAATGTCGCAGCTGCAGCTCAGAGATACAAGAAAAGGTTCCTCGTCATACCATGTTTGTCGTTGATGTTCGTTTCCGTAAAGAAGGCACATTTCGCAAAAAACTGGGCGTCCCTTTTAAGTCTAACAAAAGTGTGTATTCAAGATCAAGAACGTTTCGAGTATTTACAATAAATTTAAGTACTAGGTAGTAACGGTGCATTTGCGATGTTTTTACCTCAACCCGTTAAAATAGGCTACTTCTCTAGCTATAGGAATGTATTAAAAATCCATTTCTAGCACTAGGGAACTGTAACGCGACAACAATGAATTTTGGGGTATAAGTGAATTAGGCTAGATGTTACGTGCTTTTTGATATATTTTAGGGATGCACTGCATGGTTTTTTAGTATGAGAAGTAACTGTGACAAATCGCAATATGCCTCTATAAACAGTTCAGGTACATTAGAAGCAATTTCTGAACTAATAATAACAACAAAAAGATGAATACAGGTTCCAAAAGATTGAGATGTACATCCACAGCAGTTTACGGACATTGTCAAAGAATATCAACGTCCGGGACTTTAGGGTTTGCAAAATTGCCTAATTCCTCGAAGAATATCGACGATTTAATTGCTCATTACCTGAGAGGTTGTTCTCAGCCGGAGCTGGCCGTGGGTTAAACCAAAGACTCTAATCTTAAGCTGAAAAAAATATAGGCACAAGTAGCAAATAACACAAGCACTTTGCTAATCAAATAAAAGGTATACGTCGAAAGGTGCTACCAACCAATTCCTGAAATAGAGAGAGGACGGTAAGGGCACAAATAAAATTCGCAGGCATAAAAATTAGGGCAGTATAATATCAGTCAAAAGTATTCGGCAGAACATACACAAAGTAAAACAATAAAACACGACATTCAAGATCAAATATCGCATTGAAAATATCACAGTAGTAAGAGTTGTATTAAAAGTCACCAAAATGTATATAATTAATTTAAGAATATTTAGTATAAATAAATAGTATGAAAAAAATACAAGTTGACTGCAAAATTGGTTCGGATTTAATTTGACCCTAAATCCACAGTTGCACTAACATTCAGATGTTATCAATAATTAAGAGAATGTTCTGTAGACCAAGATGTTGGCTTAGAGTAGGGCATTATATAACCCATAATAGGCTTAGTAAGTAATTAATAATCAGTTTCACTTTACGGGTAAAAAGATTTAGCAACGCAATATATTGTAAGTAGGAAAGCAATTAAGTTTATTTCAACCGAGTGATCGGTTACTAACATAAAGCGAATGTCCAAACCTTGAATTTCAAATACAACTTGTAAAATTGCTTCACACAGAGCCAAAATTAAAGGCACTAATAACTTGGATGGTACGTGAGACAGATCCCAAAATTTCGATTCAAATAACCTTGACATTGTAACAAAATTATTGAAAGTCGTGATCGCAGCTATTTCGTGGTCCAAATTCCTTAACGCAAGGGGCTAGGTTAATTAAAGACAGACTTGTTACTGCTAGGTAGAAAGTAGGCGCATCGAAAGCTGACCAGATGCAAATCATAATGATAAGCCACATCGGAAGGCAGATGTTTGCGATGGGTCAGAACGGCAATTTGACGCAACCCTCGGCTCTTCCAGAAATGGAAACATCAGTACACACATCTAGTTCGTCAAATAAAAAGGGACGGCCTTGGCTCACACGAAAAAATGTTTTCCCCCGTATCTAGAAAAGGAGCTGAAAATGGAACACAATAGAATCGGAGTAAATGATACAAAAGGAAGTTAGGCCTACCATTAGGATGTTCTGCTCCGTTTTGCCAAAGTGGTTACATGTGCTTCTCAGGTATATATCCAAATGATGTTTGATTTTGAAAAATCGCCAAAAATACCTCTTCTAGGGATTTGATCAGAATCCTTCGCAAGAGCCTATAATCCAACATGGATCCCTCAACGTATAATGCAAATTAAAATCCAAAATTAAAGAAACATTTGCCTTCACAAACATAATACACAAATCAGTCTTCCTGAAGCAGCACACAATAGCAACATGGTCGAAAGAGATAAGCGTCTTGCCCAGAATTTGGAAAGCCTTAAGGAAATTCAGGGTCGGCAACCAAAGTAGCTCGGTGCGTGACGTAAGGCATAACATAACGCAAACCCATTTGGAAATAATACACTGAAATATGTAACTTGACTGATCGTTTAATTATATTGCAGCTAAAATATAATTTATAAAGAATAGGGCAATTAACTAGGTAAATAGTTATAACTGACCTTTGACCCGCAACAAGGTCCGGGAAACCAAGCAGATGAAAGCTTACAAACTTTCGATGGAACAGACCAACGGGCAGCACTGTATAAAAGAGTTTCCGAAGTTGGGCGCTTTCTCAACTCATCGACAGTCGCGTTAGCGTTACTATGGCGATTTCTTCCAATTTGTACTTGTATACGTTTCAAGTACTAAATCAATTTTATTAATTTCGTTTGAATTTAATTTTTTGCGTGTAAGCGTAGCAACAAGCTAAGTGATAATACTGAACCTCAGGAACCTAGGTTGGGAACAAGAAGCGTGACTAAATGTTATTAAATGAAGTGTGCCAACAATATGTACTTTGCCTTATTCTAGTTATTGTTAAAAAATAAATACTTCCCTATAAAAGAGCCCAGAAGGATTGGTCACCAATGTTACAATAATACTAAAAGGATTCTAATCCTCTTATCCCAATTTAAATTAATATATTCCGATATAAAAACAGTTTTTCTTTGGTAAATGAGGAAACGAATTTGAAGTGGTAATTGTATGTGTGCTAAATTACAAAATAATTTTATTATTTTTAGTTAGAATAATGCGTAATGGGTTGTTGGCATATAATGAATGTCTGAAGATATTTAATTTCACAGTTTATGGGAGCTATTTCAAATCAAAGATTGTGACAAATTGTTACGTGTATTTTTACATTTAGATACAGTTAAGGATTGTTTGGATAATTTCTTAGCTTAAATACATTCATAGTTAGATTCACCTGCATACGTTAGGTGTAGCTTTGGTTGCATACTCATTTTTGCAAAATCCTTGATTTTTAGGGAATTTTGAGTAACAATTTTGAAAATTGTTTTGATAGTACGATTTCCGGCGACCATTTTTAAGTTTTCCTTTTTGGAGCTGCATGTGATCTTTGGAAATTTTCACTTAAGTGGATTACATAGTTTCCATGTTTCTTTGAGGAATCTGCCATCCAGAAATAGGAAATGGGTGTTATATTGCTAAAATGAATCCGATTGTATTGGGATAAATATATATTTCTGCAATTTACTTACTCGAGGCCACATTACAACTCTGGTATGTTAATTTATGGTTGCCATTGAACATTTTTCGATAACGTCTCGTATTTAGGCCTCCTCGTCCTAGTTTGCTGTATCGTTCTCCGATTTTTCGGGATCTATTATGCCTGTGGCATTGTTGTTACTTGACTAAGGCACCTGGAGCAACAATTCCGTTCCAATCCGAGCCCCTCAGCACATGTGGTAGTTCGCATGCAAGGCTTCTCCCCATGGTGACTGCACTCGACTACGTTTCTCACCTGCAAAGTTAGATGAAGCCCTGACTCTTTGGAGGTTATTCAAGCTGGTGGACATCTTAATAGCTATCCCCCATAGCTGTTGATGTAGTGATCCTTCTGTGCACGATCCAGGTATCTACAACACCTAGTGTTATCTACCTTTTAGTGTTTATTGAACTGAAAATATCGTTCGTTATGGCACTATGATCTTTACTTTATGTATTGTACTTACCTAGGTATATGCTAGCGAAATTCATGCCGTTTTACATGCGGAATATTGTATAACTTCGTTGTACACCACGTGCAATTACTTTTGTGTAATAGGATAATGTCATTCTATGCATTTAATATCTTTACGTTTGGTAGTACTGCTTTGGTTGCATTCAAGTTTCAAGTACTTGTCAGTGTTTCAAAATTTAAACCATTATTGGCGGAGGTCTCCGGGAGCATTAATTTGACATTTCACATAATATGAGCACCGTAAATACACCATTTTATGTGTATTAGCACTCCCCTAGGCGAAATGGTACCAATTCGAAGAGGTTCGCGACTAGATTATTTACTTAATTAATCAAGCGATATAGAACTTACTATTCTCCCGCATTCCGGTATCGCTGTTGTTAATATATTTAAGTCACTATCGTAGTTGATACACGGGTACTCGAACGAATTGCGATTATCGTAGTTACATTTTCGACTTTATTAATATAAAATCTTGTACATTACATACCACTAAGATTACATTTACAAACTATTCCATTTAATCACAGAATTGTGTTGCCTTTTTCAAGTATGACACAGAATTTTGAATGTGTACAAACTGTAAATAAATAACTAGGTTATTTCGAGTCTTGGTGTTTTCTGTCTTTTATAATTTTTTTTTGTGAAACAGCTAGTGGTTTAGGAATTTACACGGCCACCTGTAGGTTTTCTGGTTTGGACCGTCTCAAACCAGTGGCGCTTCCGGACAACCCACCCCATCCTGCTCAGGACCTAGCTTGGCAAACGTTTGCTACACGACTAGACGATTCCTGTACCACCCTGCTGTGAAGTATTTATGATTTTTTTTTACGTGCAAATAAATTTCCGTGTGTAGCAAATGTAATAAAATGGTGTAGTGAATCAACTTAGGTAATGAAATTAACACAATAAATTGCATATCAACTTCTCTTTATAACAGTTTTTCGTTATTTTTGCAATAATAAAGACATCGCCTGTGCCGTATAAAGTCAAACCGACTGCGTACTTGTTTTGTCCAGAAGAATTTTCATAACTGAAACCTTAATATCCAGCCAAGCGATCTATCCACAAACAATCTTATTGTTTTTTCAACTTTAATATCCTGGGTTGCTAAGCAGTTGCTTTTCGGGAAATTCGTCGCATTTTTTTAGAATCTCTAGTTCCCCGGGTAGAACAATAAAGATTTCAGTTATTGTAAATGAAGGCGAACTGTTAGGAGGCAACTGTTTTGAAAATTATGGATGCAAATTTAAGCTTTAGCAGTGTCCGCACGCTGTATTCCAAGATCTCTTACACCAACCAATTTGCGAGGAAAATGATTACAATATTTTTTCGCAGGGGCTCCTCGCCACTAAAAAGGGTGTAACACAATCTCCTTCATGAAAGCTGGATGGCTACAAGGTTCGTGAACGCCGTGGGAATATTCTTCCTTAATGACATGCAGAACAGTTCTACTAAGTACACTAGATTAATGTGGAGAAACAATTGATTAAAAATGTAATAGCTGCTACTGAAGGGAAAATGTAACATTCAATAGTATATTACAGCCCGAGATGGGAAGTGTTTCATTACTGTCGAGAGATTAGTTATAGAGACTAAGGAAACTTTCTGTCGAGGTTTGTATACTATTTTATTCGCAACCACTTTATTCTAAACAATAATTGGAAAAATTATTATATTATGATACGACAGGTTGCGACGCGCATGAATGGATCAACAAGATTCCCAGTATCCCTACCTACTCAGCGGTCGAAAATGTAATACTTCCCGCACTTGAGCGGGAAGTGAGTGCGGGAAGTAGCGGGCTGAAATGTACGACTTCCCCCACTCAAATGAGGTCAGGAATGTTAACATTACATATATGGTTGCGAATAAAACAATTTGCTGCTCCATGACAATTGAACAAGTATCGATGCTCGGACATTTAAACGAATTCCATTTGAATGTTACTGTTTGCTCCTGGAGTTTTAAATTCAATATATTTAAGTGCCGCATATCTACAATAGAAACCAAATACTGAAGCTTCTGCTCAAAATCCAGCATCTTGAATTGTTGTGCATTGCCAATGCTTAACCTTGAGAGGGGAGATAATCGAGTGGGTGGTATGTACTCCAAGCTGTGGAAGGTACTGATAAACCACCTCATTGCTGCCGTTCATTTCCCATATGTACACCATAAATGAACCACCTACGTCTTAATAAAGGTGTGGAGGTGAGTACCCTTATCTGGCAAAACACGTGTTAGTCTGCGATATTCATAAACGTCAATGTGTTGGGAGAAGGAAAGGGGAGGTATCAGCTGTATCTCATCCAGGAAGCACTTTACACTTCTTCATGTTCTTGGGAGAGATTTGCCACGACGCGACGTCTGTACAGAATTAGTGACTACACCTAGGCCAGCTTTGGGTATGTAATGATACGTAAAAGAGATTCTAATAGAGCACGTAAAGTTACTTCCATGGTTACAATGACGAAGTTATCGCCGGCTATTTTATAAAAATCGATATGGCCATCAGGAGTTCGAGCTCGAACCGTATAGAGTACGCCTGGGATATTGCCAAAAGAAGTGTTCGAACCCGAAATCCACTTTTGGAGAATATTCATGAGCTGAAGACTACAGTTAAGAAGGACTGCAAAAAACTTTCTCAGACGATATCAAATAGTTCATCAGTGAGATGCGAAGAACGTTGTAGGCTGTTATCTATGCATTACAAAAGAAGCAAACACAAAGAGACTAACAAAATAATAAGGTAAAATTAGCCTGTCACTAAGCTCTCTTTCATTCAGTTCTGTTGATGTCGTGTTACGGACAAAACGCGACGTATTTAGATCTAGTGTCGTTTGGCGTAATTTTATAATGGTCCATGCCGTCGTTCTGATTTTGTCCGCTTTCGTCGCTGCGAGCGCGTTACTTTGTTATGGGGTTTTCTACGATTATGTGTGTTTTTGTTACTGCAAAAAAAGTTATGACCCGGCTAAGATATTTATTTCATTTCAGATTATTGTTATTTTGGTTAAGCTTTGAGCTTAGGGGTTCTCGTTTCTATCTGAGCACATTTGTTGTGTAAAACCTCATGGGCGTTCCTTTTGTATTGATGAATAAATTTAATATTTTGTAAAGAACCGCACGTCGTTACAGCTTAGCTATTCGGTCCTCAAATGTTCCGCTGTAATCACGCTGGTTTGATTTTGGCTACCAAGTTCTAAAATTCTCAAGCTATGCGACTTTTCACCTGCCAGGTTTTATTTTTCAGAATAACATTAACAGTACGTGAGGTTAAAATTTGAATAAAACGTCTTAATATTGGAATAATTATTTACCCGGTTGGTTCGGTTAGCTAGCTCAGTAAACTTGAAACCCTCGTAATACCCCAGTTCATAGATAGGAAATGTCAATATTTGCCGAAACAGGAAGCTGCCTCCCCCCTTCCCCTGTAGTGTTCTCGAGCTGAAACTGACTTCAAACAATGCACAAGTAAAGCCAATTTGGAGGGTATCATCCACGTACCAAATATTATTGTATCGTTCCCCATTCACAAGCACAACATTTTCCAGTGTTTCTCATATGATCGGAAAAGATATTGAAGGGTATCGGAGATAAAATTTATTCTTGCCGAACTCTACGCTTTATTCTTATAGTTTTTGGAACAGGCAACCTTCACTTTTATGGTAGCAGCTCGGTTCCAATAAAGGTTCATAATGATATATACATATTTCCATCAATACCAGGACTACTTCAATTCACCATGCTGTATTACACAGCACATACGTAACCCTTGATATACCTACCTGCAGGGCTGAACCAATATTTGACTCGAGTCATATCGACAGTAAATTTAATGGGCGACTAGTGAAGCTACTCCTAATTGTTCTACAATCTTCCGGTTTAGCTTACTCAACTTCTTCTAGTCTCAAGATTGCTACATCACAGTAAATGCGAATGAGAAATAATGATATACACGGAGAGATGGGATTAAGGCATGATGTGACTGACATAATCTTTTATGTGTGCCTTAGGATCGAAATTTCTGCTTGCCAGCATTGTCGGGGTTGGCTAACTTTCAATTTCCATATCCGCGAAAGGGGTCGGATAAGCCGCGAACTGCGAGAGCGGCGCTTAAATTTATTGTAAGGCGGCACTTCCGCTTCCAGCAGAAGTCGCTAAGTTATTGTCTGTTAGTGATCCTGTGGATTTGGAGGTATTTATAGCAAGTTCGACGCAGTGCGTATCTCAGAGCAATAGATTGGGTCGCAGATGTGTGGTGCGTCGGAAGTGTGGAAGGCGACCGCCGGATGAGCCTTCATAACATTCTCAGGTCCTGACTGCTCCTATGCCTTTGTGCTCGCCTTATCCTTGTTCTCGCTGCAATATCGTCTCTTTGCTGTCTACTTTCCATTCGGCTTAATATATTCCGAGCGGTGCCTGCTGTCAACTGATTGTCATTTCGGAGTCCCGCTCAACATCGCTTTGTTCTAGATCAAACGAAGCGGATACTGCAAAAACCTATCTGAAAATATTGGAATAATCGCGGGCCCCTTGTCTTCCAGAAATAGCACTTTTACGATTTGGAAGACAAACATACTTCTCGGCGTTCGCTTTGCCGAGAACTCTTACACGTGGTGTTTTCTTACGCTCAGTTGTTGTTTTCGACCTTTCCAAACAAATGGCAGGAAAAGCTTGTTGGAAATTTCATATTTTTACTCGATTGATATTGACGTGCACCTACCTGTATCCCAGATTAGTGGTACGATAAGAGATACGATGTATTATGCTTAATTTTTAACACAGATACTTTCGAGGTATTCTGGCTGAACTACAATAATCCAAATGTAATATACTCGGTGACAATGAGACCAGGGCCATGCTTATATCTTCTTTATGAATTGATTTGGATGAAATTTGATACGAGAATATTAAACACGATTTCTGATTGACAGATATTGCTATAAAAAAGCCCCAATAAATTATTTTTATTCATAAAAACAAATACAAGAACTTAAATATCCGTTTACTGCATAAAATTAACTTCGAAGGAACGTACGCGTTTATTTCGTCCTGTTATCTCAGGATTGTCAATTATTTAAAATATTCCGTAGCCTCGCTTTAGTTTTATAAGGTCTCAATACATAAATAAACAGGACCCTTTATACCAGCACAAACCAATAAGTTGAAACCAAAATTTAAAAAAAATCACTAACTTCGGAACGCACTTTCAAACGTTCAAGATCAGCAACTATTTCTTATTATTAGCGGAACACTATTTGTCTTCCCTGCCTGCCCCAGGAATCAAGCCTTTCTATTGGGAATACCACATCCAAAAATTGTTCGACGCGAAGCCAAACAGGAAAATCGTCGGGAAGCTCGTCCGTTGCTTTCCAAGCCCAAAACCGAGGAAACAGCCACCCAAATTGAAGGTATGATATGTAATCATGGGATTCTAACGTACATTGACAATTCCTTCGTATTTTGTTTAAGGGTAGTTACTGATAATATCAACCAGGAAAAATGGTGAAAATAAGAACACCATTCGTAATTGAAAACACTTCTTATTATTGCCAGAATTAATTGATTTAACAGGTATTTACATAACAATATTATTATTATAACTTGAGCTCAGGTTTAAAACGTCGTAAACGATTCCCTAACCTCAAATCGGGTTAACAAAGAAATCATGTAAGAGCAAAATACGTAGTAGGTTTCTAAGTATTTGCTGATGAAATAATCTATTTCCAGTCGTGTCCATTGTCTCTTGTTCCGAAGCCAAGATATCTTCTTATGGCGGATCTCTTGCCATTATTTGCTTGAGCTACAGCACCCGTGGTCGTCCTCTTCAATTTTTGTTGCTATCTTCCCTTCAGTGATAGCTTTTAGTAGCCCATCGCTTCGTAATATGCGCCTATTAGTTGGTGTCTCCTTTGGATATGTCTCTGCAGTTTTCCTTTCTGTCTCTGCACTTCTTGGTACTTCTTGGCCAGGACACGGACTTTAAAACATGCAAAGGGACAAAGTTGTGAACATTCAAGGCCAAGGCACCGATTAACATGAGTTATTTGCATATCTTCTAACTTATCCACTTTGGCCAGAGTTTCAGAGTTATGTGCCGTTGCAGGTTTTCTTCCGCCATGCTTAAACTCATTCGCCTATCGACGGATGGTCAGTTCTGATAGGGGAGCATGTAATGTGGCTTTTCCCGTGCCCTATACTCTACTTTACTGTGAACTTAGATTGCCCTTTGTTTGCTAGTTAACTCAGTCGTAGAAGCACAAGACCCACTTTTACCTCAATGCAGCTAAGGACAAGCTAATGTCAATATAGATAGTTTCGGCTTGTCCGCTGCCACCTATAATACTGTAATTATACATGCAAATCCTACCAGGAATGAAAACCAAACAATTTGCATGAAAATACATATACTCTGTAAAAGAAAATATATGCATGACAATACATAAAAAAAATACACAATGGTAATATATAAATGTTATATACGCTATTAATAATATCAAGGAACAGTCCACGAGATTAATGCTGAATCTACATGCTTGAATACACTCCTTAAGTGTAGGTATGACTTATTAATTATGAACATCAAGTCAAACACCTACAGTGTTAATATTATTTAAATTCCGCACAGAAGTTTGCTTAATGTGGCTCTGGCTCCAGTAGCTTGAAATCAGCTGACGCGATATGTCCACGGAATGATGCAAACGTCTTGTTCTGGCGTGCTTCAGCGTGTAATGCTCGTTGCAGCTATTGCAAAATGCGTTACAATAGTAGTTAATTTCTTATTACGGCTGTGGTTTTCTCCAATCTTCCCGGGTCGTACATTCACTCGTAAAACGTAATTATAGTAACGAAACTTGCCTTTATTTCGTATCAAGATGACCAAGAGATCAGCTCTGTGGTTTTGGCCGCTATTCTCAAAGACTTCGTGTATTGGCAAAGTCAACTTGCTTCCTTGAAGCTCTAGTGGCAGCTGGAATAGCAGCTTCTTACTATGAACTGCTGTATCTCGGGGATGCTTTCCCAATTTATAATACTTCGCGTGGCGTTCTTTGTTGCTTGGACGCACGCACAGGGCGGTTATTTCCAAGCGAGTGCCCCCGGCTGCCTCCAAAGCAGCAAACCGCTACGTCACTTCGTCGCATGCAGTTCTAATAATAACACACGTGATCAGTATTGCGCTGGGTTGCACTTTACTATCCATTCACTGTAAGTTTTACGTACACAATACGTTTTAATCTAATTACTACAATGTGAGAAATACAGTTTAGTCCTATACCTGGCAGAATAATGGTTAAATACCAAGGTGATTATTAAATACCAAGGTGACACGAACTAGAGCGTTACAAGCATCATGGTCAACTGTTTTTAAATTTTAGTTGTTTCAATCAAAGGAACGCCCTTCCTAGTCAAGATTTTTCTCCATTTCCACAAACTATCACAACATGCTTTACAAAATTTAAACTTGTATGCGATTCCGAACGATAGTTTTCAAGTTGACATACGATAAGATATGTGATAGTAAGTAACAAGGTATTGTTTTTCAAATACACCAGATAGAAAACGACATAATTTTGCCCTTCCGTTGTATTTTGTGTAATTCCATACAAGTACGCATGGACTGTGAGCACTGCATTTTATCGATCAATATTATATGTGAGATTTTAGGTTTTCAGATATCTCCAGAAGAGAATTTCGCTGTTATTGATGTATGTTAAAAATAAATACAGTAAAATAATTGTTCGTGGTAGCATAATTCGCGGAAAGAATGATTTAAAATAGACGTTTTAATCGTCATGACATTTTCGTGCAATTGAAACAATTTCATTATATGGAAATGTTACCTTTTATGATGTCAATGACCACTTGGGCGTTTACATCAGTGAATCCGAGAAGGGGGCTACGCCATGAAAATCAAAGCTGTAAAAGCAGAAAAATAATTTAAGCAAAGGAAGGAGGAAGGCCTGCTTTAATCCGAATTTCTTTACAACGACCATTAAATAAGATTAGTGGACTGATAACGACACTTTTATTCCGTAAATATTACCCAAATTTTATGGCAGGTTGAACACAGGAATAAGCAGGACGTTATCAGATTTTCTTGGCGCTTTCGTTTCTTCACTACAAAACTTTTTGCGCCGGCGGCGGAGGTAATTAATTATCGCAGGTAGAGCCATAACCGCAGCACAAAATATCGAGTGTGCGTTAATTGCGGAAAACGGCAATAAACGTATATTTGTTTAATTGGATCGATTAATTTAGAATATGGATGAATACTATATCCTGAATTACGGCCGAGCTGTGCTTAACGAACGCGCACTTGTGCCGTATGAATCGCTTCGTAATAAATTTCACTTTCGCGCTCACGTATAAAAATGAGATATAAATTTGGAAGTGCTCGAGCATCATATTGTCTCATAATAAGGTGGGATTTGCCACGCTCGCGAAATTTAGCTCGAATGTGGAAGGAAAGCTGAAGTAAGCATTTGTATTTTTGCCAGCATCCTGAAATATGCCATTTTTCACAGTTCTTTTTCTTTTAGGCCTTAAGTAACTTCAGCGATTTTACATTTGTGAAACCCCGTCGCGTCGTCACGAACGCACTAAAAAACTGTTTTTTGTAGCTACTAAATACTTAACAGATTTGTGCGATGGTGACTTTAGTACATTAGTTATTAAGCGGCATTCTTATTACAGCTAGGTTTCTGTAGAACCATTTCTGAAAATTCCAAATTCTGTAAAATTAAGTACAAAGTCTAGAATTTCTTGATAAAATACTTATATATACGAAGGACACTAGGATTGCAAAACTACGTTATTTATTTACAATATTTCAAAGTATTTTCTTTCACATTCAATGCACCTTTGTAATCCTCCAAACTATTAGTCGAATCAACGTATTCACGTTTTCTCTGTGAACTGGACACAACTTTCATCACAAGTCTTTAGCAGCTTCTCATCAGTTTTCTTCCATTAAGTAGACTCGTCACATGCGGGAAGAAAGCAAAATCACAAGGTGCAAGATCAGGGCTATAGGGAGGATATACAAGCACATTCAATCTGATCGCGAATGACAATACATGTATTCATCCAATGTGTAGGGGCGTTGTCGTGTTGCAGATACCATGTCCTGAGTCATGACTTTGGAAGGAAACTTTTGAGTTCCCATAGAACGCGATGTGTGTACTTGAAACTGGCCGTAGACTTCTAATTGTGACTGGATCTGTCTCACTTGCGAACACCCACATCATGTTCTATGATTTCGTGTTATTGCCTGTCATGATGATCTATGAAGCTTCCTCAGCATTTCCCGATATCAAACAAGTGTCTTATTTGTTCTTCAGCCAAGGAATAGGGAATACAACGAGAATAAACCTTTTTAACATCCAAGTATTCAAGAATTGCTTGCAGTGCAGGTGCAGGTATGTATGATCTATAGGTATGCCAACCATATCTCTTATGCGAGTATTTTCTGCAGGGCTCCAATGTTTTTGCCAATAGCCGAGGAAGAACGTCGTCTTGGGCGTAGGTCACCCTCAAGATTGAAATTTTCCCTCTGGAAATCTCAATACCAGTAGTGCGATAAGAACAATCAGACCCTGGCACAGGAGTGATTTCCTCTAGACATGGCTTTATGCCAGCACTTGAGCAAAGTCGTAGTATGGAAATCCACGATACCCATTTTTCGTTCACTGCTACATAGCTAGATGTTCGCGGCTCGACTTTTTGAGTGCAATGAGCAGTAGATGTATTAGTGACGGCTCGTGCAGAATTTTGATGGTAGGGACAACCGAATGTAAAATGTATTTTCCACTGCCATACAGACAAAAACAGATTCCGATATCTCGAGTCCTATAGGTAAATATTTTTAATATGGACTGCCAAAAGTTAGTATCAGTGAAAAAAATTACAGACGAATAGAATATGATGAAGTTAATCGAATACATCTCCGCTGTTTTAATTTACCTTTACATGAAATAAGTAAATAATACGTACAATATAACAACAGGAATTTATTGCTATTTTTATCTAACTGTTTTATTTCAAGCTTTTCTTCGAACGAACAGAAAAACGCCTATTTTAACAAATTTCTAATTATTCATGGTACGAGTATCATGGCGCGTGGCGAATGCTTAAGTTACCCCAACAATTGCATGATGAATAGAAGGTATAATAATGATGAAAACAAGTAATAATGAATACAATAATATGAAAACTGTTAATTAATGCAAGTACATGTGAATAAAATAACAAGTTCGTTCTTGCGACTTTGCGTACGAATAAAATTGCAGGACGTCGCGTCACCTTACGTGCAAAAGTTGCAAGCATCGAAATCGTCGCTTTCCGCCCAATAAACTGTTGAAAAGCTGAGCCACTTCAATCTGGCCCCAATCCGTCCGTGGAAGCAAGCAAGCGATTATGGTACAGTTGCAGTTTTGTCTGTCTGGGACGCCGTTTTGTCTGTATGGGACGCTGTTTCAGCAGCCAAACCGTAAGAGATAGAGAAAAAAGTTATGAAAGTTATATGTTTGGAATGGTCATGTCAGCTCAGGAACCGAATTTCAGTCACGTGACATTTCCTGTTTTCAAGAAATCACAAAAAAGACCGTTTTTCAAATAGAACGCGTATTAAATAAAAATGTTTCAGCAGCCAAACGGAGCTGCGACCCTCTGCGCCTTAAAACGTCGATCGGTTAGGCAACCACTTTGACACCTTCCAGGTCTGGGTACAGTTTTTATTTAATACGCGTTCTATTTGAAAAACGGTCTTTTTTGTTTTTTTAAATGAGACATTTGTCTCACTGGACTGCTAGTAATTATTTAATAACAAACCATGAAGTGTCGAGAAGTTCAATAACAGTTTGTGCAAAAACTTGTTTTTTAATCAGAACAATGCTGGCGTTTATACTATCTTTATTAGGTAACAGTATGCCGGTGTTTGTGTCAACTTCAAAAAAAGCAAAGAAAATGCTTATAGAATTGTAAGAGGAATGGTTCTGTAAAACACAAACAAATCCTCAAGGGACAACTGCTTCCTCGCCAAAATAAAATTTCCGTGAAAAGTTGACGCGAGTGGGTGTAATCAATGGCATTTACGTGTCTTAATAAAATTCGTAGGTGTATACACGGCTTGCAAGGAGATTAGGCGCAAAATGTGACGTAAATTGCGAATCAAGCGGAGATAATTCCCTGGTTTACTTTATTGATTCCGTGGATGTTAGACAGGGAAAGTCTAAGATCAGCTAAGCCGAGGAAATCTGCAGCGAGATTTAATTGATGTTAGTTCTCGGGGATTATTTTATTTGTTTAAGGTAGTTTTCCAAACTCATTTTACTGACTCAAAATCTGCTATTAAATTCTAATATTTATGTAATAGAAATATTATCAAATAATTAATGGTATTTTTTGCAAGCAAGGAATAGATCACAAATCACATTATTTTTGTACTGTCGTAGCTCTTAGCTATTAATAAAGACCAAGGTTATAAATTTTGGGATCAACCACTCTGCTATTGGCTTAGTTTGAACAGACTAACACGAAGATTTTTTCCTGAGACGTGTCATTCAGATATGTTTCGTTAAAATGTAGTAAAATGTTGAATATTGTGACTTAATATCTTTTATTCGCAACCATATATGTAATGTTAACATTCCTGACCTCATTTGAGTGGGGGAAGTCGTACATTTCAGCCCGCTACTTCCCGCACTCACTTCCCGCTCAAGTGCGGGAAGTGAGTGCGGGAAGTACATTCCCGACCGCTGAGTAGGTAGGGACACTGGGAATCTCGTTGATCCATTCATGCGCGTCACAACCTGACGTATCATAATATAATAATTTTTCCAATTATTGTTTAGAATAAAGTGGTTGCGAATAAAATAGTATACAAACCTCGATAGGAAGTTTCCTTAGTCTCGAGATAATAGCTCTCGACAGTAATGAAACACTTCCCATCTCGGGCTGTAATATACTATTCCGTCGACCACCTCCCTATAAAATGTGATTTTACGGACGCATTTGCGTACCCAAAATGTCACTTTTTTGGACACCATTAATTTTTCGTTCGCAAACACTTTTCGTCCGCAAATGCTTTTCGTTCTCGAAAGCTTTTCGTCCGCAAACGCTTTTTGTCAGCATACGTTTTTCGACCTCAACAACTCTTATAATTCGGACTTCACTTTAATTTTTTTTCGAATTATGACGGTCGACGGAAAAATTTAATATGCACCTCGGACGAAAACTGCTTTTTATGGCCTTGCGTGATTGCTTGCCTCGGCTATCGCCTCGGCCAGCAATTGCATGCATCGTCCATAAAAAGCCAATTTTTGGTCCTTGATGCATAAATAACTATTTTATTGTTGCGAGTAAACATTTTTTATTCAATCGTCAAATTGATTTCAAATGAGGTAGAGTATTAGATTGTAACTAACAACTCGCAGTTTCACAATCTAACAATTAGAGCAAGCAAAATGTTGGACCAATTTATATATTAAATGTCTTTTTTTTATCTCAACCTGCCCATACCGTTTTCTTTTGTGCTACATGAAATCAGATTTATTTTTTATAATAGCTATTTGAATCTTTCAAATTTGAAATATATAGGAAGGTTAGTTTTTTCAAAATTCTAAGTGGAATTTTAAAAATTTATTCGAACTTTCTATACAATTAATTTCTCCTATTTACAATTGTAAAAAATGCAATACTAGATAAAAAAAATCTGTAAATTCTACCAACTAATTGAATTTACACCCAATGGCTGCACACAAATTTACCTAAAGCTGTTTTTACCAAAATGCCAAATGTCATAAAGCTGTTTGTTCAGTTTGCACACACACAAATACATTTTGAGAATAAATTCACGTAAATCAGCAGGTCATTTTCCCAAAAATATGAAATTAAAAACAGTTTACCAATGAGTTGTAAAAGGTGCATGAAAAATAATCTATCGATTCAGTAAACGAATCTAAATTATCCTGAATCGTTGTGACATTTTTTTAATTAAAAATATAGCGTTACAATAAAAATTAAGTCATAAATTAAAACTGTAAAATAAAATATACAAAAATCACGTAATCATTTTTTGAAAAATATTTTTCTGAAACGTTAAAAGATTTTTTTGGTATAGGAATCTTGTTTCCAGATGTCATAATACAGAGTTTAGAAGCTCGAAAAAACCCGAAAATTGAGGAAAATAACTCGCTTTTTTAGGTTTTTCCTGGGTCGTAGAAAAAAATATTTGTTGAAAATTATTACAATATTATATAAGACTATATAAAAGAGCAATATTTGTGTATAATAAATTTTTTAGATCAAGTAAATAAATTCAGATTTCAACATTTATATAAAACGGTGCTAAGAAGTATCTAAAAAGGCAGTTTTGCTTTTTCTCGAATCCATCTGTCTAGCTCCAGTTTCTTCGTGAAAGCCCGTTTTCGTCTATCAAACCAAAATTTCAGAAACATTTAAAACTAATCATAGATTTTAAACCAAAGAACATTAAAGCAGCAATTTCCAGATTAAAATCGAAAATTTTGGAATGATAACAAACGTTTCAGTATTAAAGGCGAAACTTCAGATTAATAATAAAAAAATATTTAAAAATTTTTGATTAAAAGCTAATGTCCTAGATTAATTTTGAGATATTGACATTAAAGTCGAAACTTTGAGCTAAGCAAGCGAAAAAAATTAAAAATTTAGGAAGGACGAAATGCAAACAAGAATATCAAGTTTAAGGCCCAATTTCTTATTTAAAATATATAATTTCAGATTAGTGCAATCTTTTATAAAAACTTAAATTTTAAACCAATTTAATAATGCTGTAAGTAAGTCTGATAGGTGGTGTTGTAAGTCATCCCGATAGGGAATGAAGTGTTCATAATTATATACGACATAGGTAAAATATTTTAACGTTTCAAATAAGATTGAAACAGTGAAACGATGCACTTAGTAATATAAATTAAATTAATTGCAAAAAATATGGTAGTCCGTAGGTTTCGAACCTGTTGTTCTAGAAAGAATCGTATTTCTAGTGAGACGTTTTCACGTCTCGGCCGAAAAGGCTACGCAACACCCAGGCTTATCGTTGCATTATGAAATAGTGCGTGACGACATAAAGCCCAATCGTCGACGTATCAAATTCGATCGGTGACGATGTAGCGTGATACACGCACGCAGTTTCACTTCCTTTTATGTACGTATGCTGCTAAGAAATATCTAACAGACAATTTTGCTATGCTTCCATCAGAAGCGTGCACACAAATCTTTTTCATGAATAAATGCATTTCTCTCTTTCTCTTGTGACTCCACTGAAATACGCTGGCACCAATACTTATGCGATATTAAGAAAATAATCAGCGATAGAGGCAGATGGAGCGTCCTTCCTTAACGTTCTTCCTTCTGGCCGTTTTGCTTCTGTCCTTAGTTCCAACATCTTCTTGTCGATGTTTGTATTATCTTTTTTAGCTAGATGACCGTGTATCATCTTAATTGTTTCGTCTCTATTTCGTTTAAAAATTTTACCACCACTTTTATTTGTGAGCTGTTCAAGTTAATTTGCCTAATGGGTGCGAATTATTTTACAGGATGAAGGGTACTTATAATAAAAATGTTTTATTACAGCTGGATAGCTTGAGACATGGAGCGAGTTATTCTTAATTATATCACCAAACAATCGTATTCCATCAGGAACCTATGTCTGCAATTAGAAGGTAATACCTGGGCAACAAATGCAAATTAACTTTGACAACTCAGAAACAGCACACATATATCAATTGTCATTGTCAAGGGCTAGTATAGTCGTACTTATATGGTACTCATATTCCGTTTTATGTCTTATAGAAAATTCAATTCCAATTTCCTCTTTCCGGAAGAAAAAAACTGGATGCAAGCAGCAAATGCATCTTTGGCAACAACTATTTGGATTTTTGTATAATTGTACTAATAATTATTTTCCCATATTGATAGTATTGAGCAGTAAAAGTGTACCTAGCTAACCTTTGCCTGGCGTTAAATGTGAGAAACAAACCTATTAGGATTTGGCGTTTCTAAACTGCTACTTCCGGTATTTCTGACATTGAGTTTCTGAATTCATAGAAAATGCCAATTAAAATATGACAGCACGCCCTCAACTAGCAATATAATTAAGAAACATTTACTATTTCCAGCGGAGAACTGCGGTTCATTAAAAAAAGTTGGTAGGTTCAGCTGTTTGAGCAATTACGGTTTCCCAGAATCACGCCATCCGAAGCCCAACCAGTAGAGACGTTTTCATGTCATCGCATAATATCGGCCAAGACAGCAACATGCAAACAAACCAAAATAGGCTACCGACAGTGGAGGCAGGTCGACTTATTTCGGGTACGAACTATTCCACAGTAACATTGTTTGTTTATGTTGTATAATTTATTGCCTATAAATGGCACTCATCACCAACTGGCTGTTCAATGACCTGGCTTGTTGGCTTCTACTGAGTGTTTATGGCGGTGTCACTTCCCGCGTTGGTCGGTTATTGTGGGATTATGGGCCTAGACATGCTATTGGCAGATTTTTCTAAATATTTGGGCACCGTCTGGCGGCTTATCTGCACAGTGCCACAGCCATAGACTTTTTGCAAATTACTTCCTGGAACAAATTATAACCAAGAGCTATTTTAAAATTATCGAGACATTAGAAAAGAATATCTTCAACTCTTTAAGGTTCACGCAGTCTAAAATCAGCTTTAAAAATAGTATTTTTACTGCGACATATCTACAACTCTATTGTGGATACCATTTCTATCTTGAAAACTTCCAAAAATATATAGAAAGTAAATTTTGTAGTTGTAACTATATCGTTACATTGAATCTTGAATAATTTTTACCTGTTTAGAAAGATATCTGTTAAATATTAATTTTAATCAGCAGGAACTATTAAGTCACTCATATCTTTTACTCAAACATAATAAAACAGTAACAACAAATCAGACTATCAACTGACTCAACTGTAATAAACACAATTCATAATAACCTTTCTCACCGGGACCAGACACTCGTCAGCCTTTGGGTTGCGGTGGTGATTTCGTGATTTCTTCTTCTTCTTAGCACTTTAGCAATAGTGAGTATAGGTCTTCCATTTTGAACTGCCTCTCGAAACGTTCGTTATTTACGTTATTTAATAATTTCAATTTGCAGAATGCCGAAATACCCAAATAAAAATATGAATTATAGATTCACGCCACAAAGAAGTTTCAGAGATTATCTTAACGAAAGGTATGGGCTTAACATAACTAGTAACTTCCGATGTTGGGAAAACCTCTAAAAGAAGCTGGCACACTCTGAAAATAGTATAACTTTCCTATGTCGTTGTAGAAATAGCTGTATTATTCCAAAAGGGTTTAGACTCAAAGCACCTTATGTAAGTGCTCGTTCTAGTAATATCATGAAAAGAGTGAGTGAAGCTCTAGTCAGAGATAGAATACAATTTCACGAACATAACAAAGTTATATTATTTTCTGACATAAACAAACTGGAACAGATGATGCAAAGGGATGTACGGGAAGACGATTTCAACCTTATGTACAACTCTATTAATTATACCTACATCAAAACACACACAGAGCAGAAACGTACACATTTAAAAAAGTTCCAACACCTCATACAAGAAAAACACACAATTGAACTAAATACACTAAAGAACAGTGACACTTTTTTAAATAAAACTGTAGTTAATTTGTCTTCTAAAGAACTCAACACCACTGAAAAATTAGTTCTTGGCAAAGGACTCAATTACGCAGTGGCGCCAAAACGAATTAATAAACTTGATTTAGTTACAGCTATAGAAGAGACTTGTCAAAACCTTCCAGAAGACATTAGACAGGAATACAGGATTAGAAACAAAATCATATTTGAACGACCTTACACAATCAGACAAAATATATCCAAACAAGAAAAACAGTCACTACACACACTAAAAACCCATAACACAATTAAAATTTTACCTGTAGACAAAGGCAACGTCACAGTAGTACTTGACACAACCACATACAACGAAAAACTTTTAACACTAATTAGTGAGGGACAATACACTAAACTAAATAAAGATACAACACATACAATAGAAACAAAACTATACAAAAGCTTCCGTAAATTTCGAAAATTCTCATAATAAAGACATAGCAGCGGCATGCTGGAATCGGCTAAAACCGACCAGCGCGCGCTGCAGTATTTTCTAGTAATCGAGAACGATCTGAGTTGTTTTTAACGGGATAAATACGCATTGCGCGGCGACATTACGCTCAGTTTAGAACT
Source organism: Agriotes lineatus (assembly GCA_940337035.1). NCBI lineage: Eukaryota > Metazoa > Arthropoda > Insecta > Coleoptera > Elateridae > Agriotes > Agriotes lineatus. Next base: position 107,873,821 of record OW679197.1, on the reverse strand, counting down.
GAACGGCATAACCAACGTCCAGCGGTTGGGTTAGTAGAGAGCAATAAAAAATATTATGGCAAGCAGTAGTAAGAAGGTGAAGACATACCATTTCCATTCGGAATGGGAAGAACAATACTTCTTTACAGTAGTTAAAGGTAAAAATGTATGTTTGTTATGTAATACTTCTGTCTTCGTTGCTAAAAAAGGAAATATTGAGAGACATAATAAAACTGTACATTCGAATTTTGAAAAACCATTCCCATTACATTTTGCCACCAGAAAGGAAAAACTGAAACAACTAAAGAATCAGTTAATTGGACAACAGTCAATATTTTTAAAAACAGTCGACAAAAATATGGCTGCAACTGAAGCATCATACCGTGTGTCCCAGATAATTTCACAAAAGAAGAAAGCTTATGAAGACGGGGAAATGATAAAACAGGCGTTTTTAGAAGCTGCAGATTCCTTATTTGCTAACTTTAGAAATAAAAACTAGATAGTTTTAGCTATAAAATCTATGCAACTTTCTGCTAATACAGCGATGAGACGAGTAGAAGTAATGAGCAATGATATGTTTTTACAGTTAAGAACTGCCTTAGATAACTGTGTTTATTTTTTACTGCAACTAGATGAATCAACAGATGTGGTTGACACCTCCCAAATGGCCGTGTTCGTTAGGATGTTTTTAGTGATTTTATGATTAAAGAAGATCTTTTGAAGTTTATTCCACTGAAAGGACATACTACTGGACAGGAGTTGTTTTCTTATTTCAAAAATATTATTTCTTCTGAGAGAATTCCAATATAGAAAATGGTAGGCTTGACAACCGATGGCGCTCCAGCTATGGTGGGCTGTGATAAGAGTCTGGTGGCGTTATGTCGTAAAGATGAAAGTTTTCCGCAATTTCTCTGTTACCACTGCATTATCCATCAAGAAGCATTATGTGGAAATTTTCCAAAACTAAACAACGTTATGACATTGGTAGTAAAAATTGTGAACAAGATTGGAGCTAAAGTGTTGCAAAAGAAAATTATTTAAAACCTTGGCCGATGAAATTGACTGTCAAAACGGGGAGCTACTTCTTCACTATGAAGTCCGATGGTTAAGTAGAGGACGAGTGCTGAAACGCTTTAATGATGTTCTATCTGCCATAGTTCAATTTTTCAAACAACGCGATTAACCGATTCCGGAACTGGAAAATTGAATCTGGTTTAGAGATTTTGGTTTTCTTGTGGACATTACAGAAAAATTGAATGAACTTAATTTGCAGCTTCAGGGGAGAGTATTTTCCTATTCTTTCAGAAAAGATATCTCAAAATCCATAGAAACCCTATTACAGTAAATAATTAAATGGGTCTAGGACAACTCGGCGCCGCCATCTCGGCGCCGCCACTTCGGCGCCGCCATCTCGGCGCGGGGCCAGCTCGGCGCAGGGACAACTCGGCGCGGAGCCATCTCGGCGCCAGCCAACTCGGCGCGAGGCCATCTCGGCGCCGAATTTAAATTCGCAAACTACAGTGTGCACTACGTAAGAAAATTATTATAAACAAATAATAAATAAAGTGATCGCCAAAAAGCTGGCATCAAATGAAAAAAAATATTTAGAATTTCTTGGAAAATCAAACACTAACGACCAGAGGTAATTGCAAAGTGATTACAAATGGGCCAAACAAAAGTTGTCACATGACTTCCGTTATCAGTAAAATTTTACATTTTTTTTAAATAATTACGAAACACGCATTGAAATTTATTATGAAATAAAAATCTTGGTTAAAAATATTTGTTTTTCATAGCAGTTTTTGTTAAAAGTAAAGTTCTTTGATATGGGACCTAAACATAAAAGAAAATGTGAGAGATCAAAGTTGGCCAGGGATTTTGAAATTTTGGTATAGGAGCCTAGATGTTGATTCTAAACAATTTTTCTTAATAACATTTTGTCGTATTTTCTACATAAAAGGCACGCTACTCTACAGTAAAATAGGTTTTTTGAAAACTTCAAAGGCATACTTGATTTTTCAAAACTGAAATGCTGTTCGAAATTCGCTTTTAACCAAGCAGGGCTGAACCCCAAAAAAGTTCCTTGACCCAAAATATTATGATTTAACTCAACTTACCTATATACAAAGTTGCTTAGTCTTCAAAAATGATTAGCTTTTTTAAATTTTTTCAAGTAAGTCGAAAAATCTGATAGATTTTATTAATTTTTTGGCCATGCGTTTGTACCAATAAACTACAGCTTTTTGTGGAATAAACCTCAATTTCGAAAATTACAGGGTGTTTAAAAACTTTGTTATAATAAATTATCCATCCATATTTTTTTAATCCCCTGTATAATCACAACCAATGTTTTTTTGTGAATAGGTACTTCAGTTTAGAAGCTATTTTCTCTCTTACAAAATTTTAGTTCGGTAAACGGTTTAGCCACAAAAAATATTTTCTAAATTTCTACAAGCCTGAATCAGTAATTGTAACTTAAGGTTTGTAGCAATTTAGAAAATATTTTTTGTGGCTCAACCGTTCACCCAACTAAAATATTGTAAGAGAGGAAATAGCTTCTAAATTAAAGTAACTATTTAAAAAAAATTGTAGTGATTATACAGGAGGTTGAAACATTTAAAAAAGTTAATCATTTTTAAAGCCCTCTAGCGGCTCAACTAAGCAACTTTGTATATAGGTAAGTTGAGTTAAATAATCATATTTTGGGCAAAGAAACTTGTGATGTTTCGTTGTACACGTATTTTCCAGACACACTATATACAGGGTGATTTTTAAGTTGATTCTTTCCGTTTACCAGAAAATAAAGCTAAAAAAATAAGATTTTTCTTTATTTACCACTTTTCCGAAATATGAAAACTAACGAAGGTGTTAGAGTTTTAAATTAAAAACTAAACTTTGGTGCAAAGGCGGCTGAACAATTTTATTTTTGTTTATCTCTGTTGTCAAGCAATGACCTGTCAACTAGTTTTCCATTGGAATGTTCTTAATGTTATTGATAAAATAATGGCTCATGTTTATGAAAATAATGAATGAGTGAATATGCTTAATATTTATTGGGAGTGTCGTCAAAATGCCGCTGCCACATCGCTCTGATACACGGAACGTGTGTATAGAAGCGAATGCTGATAATTTTGAACATATCATTTAAGTTAGATTAAGATTAGTTTAATTTTCGTTAAGTAATTTTAGTTCTTAATTTGAAACTTTAACACTTTGTTTGTACCTCCGTTAGTTTAGATATTTCGCAAAAGTGGTAAATAAAAAAAAGCTTACTTTTTAAACTTTATATCCTGGTAAAAAACTTATCGTATTGACTAAAAAACAGTGGCGTACCAGATTTTTCTAAAATAAAGTAACTTAGGTGGCCCCGATGCACGCCACTGGTGGAAATAAATTAAATTTATTTTGACGAAACAATGCCACTTTATGAAATACTATCATACACCAAGTTTCATTAGAATACCTCTAGGCGTTGTCCAATTTTTGAAAAAAAAATAATTTTATTTTAAACTTCAACACCCTGTATCTTGTGAACGAAGCCGTTTTGGTTCCATGTTTGTATGAACTTTTTATTGCAGAATTGATCACGGAATCACCCCTTAAAGTTTGTCTACGTACTTAATTAACACCCTGTATATAGATTAGTTTTAGCTGACTGAACAATCTCAAGGTCAGAAAACTTTGTTTCGTAAAATGTGTCTCTATCTTAACTAGTAAATGCATGTTTCGTAATTATTTTTAAAAAATGTAAAATTTTACTGATAACGGAAGTCACGTGACTACTTTTGTTTGGCCCATTTTGCAACCACCTCTGGTCGTCAGTGTTTGATTTTCCAAGAAATTCTCAATAATTTTTTTTTTATTTGATGACAGCTTTTTGGCGGTCACTTTATTTATTATTTTTTTATAATAATTTTCTTACGTAGTGCACAATGTAGTTTGCAAATTTGAATTCGGCGCCGAGATGGCCTCGCGCCGAGTTGTCCCGGCGCCGAGCTTGCCCCGCGCCGAGATGGCGGCGCCGAAGTGGCGGCGCCGAGATGGCGGCGCCGAGTTGTCCGGCTTCGTAATTAAATATCATGTAGAAATAGTTTCTAACTTGAAGGATAACTTCAAAAATCGTTTTAAGGATTTCAACGAAATGGCTTTAGTCTCGCAATTTGTTGTTTCACCCTTCATGAAAATTGGTATCCAACAGTTTGCAACATGTGTTATGCAGAACTTTGGCGAAGACATCACTGAAACAGAAATGGAAGTGATTGTGTTACAAAATGGTTTTGCCTTAAAATCATTAGTCTCAAGTACAAAATGTATCTGGCGTATTATGTAAGTAAGTTGCCTTGAAAGTGAAAGCTTTATTTAGTTCAACCTATTTGTGTGAATCTTCTTTTTCCAATATGAAGATTATTAAGAACAAATACCGCAATCGACTTACAGATGAACATTTAGATAATTGTATTCGAATGGCTGTATGAAACTATACTGAAAACATTAAAAAAATTATCGATGAGTCTGAGTCTCAGCCTTCCCATTGAACATGAATTTTTTATCTGCACATGATTTTGTTTAAAATAATGTCTTACTTTTTTGTTATTTTTATTTAGTTTTATTAAATCGTATGTGACATGCCATTGTAGCTGCATACACATTTTATTTATTTTTCAAACAAGTACGATTCGTAGGTATGGATGTAGTTATATAGTATGTATTAGTAATATTAGTTATTCTGTTATTAGTTTATTATTAGTATTAATTAGTAGAATAAATACATATATGTCGAATGCAACTGTACATTATTTCATTTAGATTGGTTTACGTCTCTTACGACTAGGTAGCTCACTGTTTATTCCAAAATTATTAAAGTAGCTCAACACATTGTAAAGGTTGGCGACCACTGCTTTACAGTAGTCTATTCCATTGCGAGTTAGACCATCTGGATTGCCCATATCTATCTCCTTTGAGATTCCTTGTCGAAAGAGGTGTTCATTGCATATAAAAGAAAGTTACTGAACATGTTTTCTCTCGAATTTATCAATCGTAGTCCATGTCCTCTTACACATTGTTCATCTTCTTCGTTTTTCCAAGAATTGCTTTAAAATCGAAAGTTGACGTCGGTTGACGTTTACCTATCGCCCAGCCGCCTACAAAAAGTTGTAAAACAATGAATTACTTCACTGCCGATTTCTCGTATTTTATTTGACGATTTCGAGGATCTTCACTGCCAATTTAAAAAAAAATTTCGAATATGAAGAAATGTCGAATTTCATTTTGGATAGATTTTGTAATGATATTAGAAAAAATAGCACGCTGAATATGTTATAAAAGTGATTTTTCCATGTTCGTGATGAATTAATCCACTCCCTTTGCATCACTCGTTCTTAAATTAAACGTTGAAAAACTTTCACTTTTCTTAACTTGTAGAACAATCTACTATTAAATACGCTTAATATGAGGCTGAATGACGAAAATATGTAACTTACCTAAGTATACAGGGTGGAACATTGTATTTCTTAAGTGTTTGACAGCAAATATCTATTTAGATTTTGTAGAAAAACGATCCAATTGGCGCAACTTGAGCACTTTTTGTTGGCTCTGTTCGAAAATACTTTTTTTACCCCTTTATACGAAAGTGATATTTTCTGTCGCCTGTTAGGGGTTTCCCGAAAATATACGTTTGGTTTCGTTGTTGGTTTCCAATGGCAGTGGGAGGGACTATATAATACAATGACTGCCGTTGCCATCAGAGACGGGAGACAATGTGATTAATAATAAATCAATTAGCCTCCTGGTTTTCATATTTAAATATTTTTGAATGCAGCTTATATCAAGAGCTAGTCTCATCATAAAATGTAAAAGTGTTGTATGTATAACTCTGGACTAAAACGTCATTTCATCCCTTGCATGATTACAATAAATTGATTAGGTACTGTTCTCGCAAACTCTGAAGAACTAAACTACATCTGCGGGAGGGAATGATACATTTTCCTTCGTAGTAATACAAATAGCTATTAAAAATGTGTTAGGTAACTTCTGAAATTTTAAAACAAAATATCAATTTGGTGTTGATCAGAGACCGTTGAAAGTTGACAGATGACTGATAAACCTAGTTGAAACCGGCTGATTGAAATAAGAATTCGTACTTTAGATACAAAAACAAAAGACATTTGCTCAAGCACGTAACATTGAAGTCATTTTTACATTCAAGTAACCTTTATACCATGTGTCCAAAACGAAATTACATAAGGGTTGGTCATGGTAAATAAAACTAATGTCGACAGCAAGCTTTAGAGATAGCAATTTTTTGAATTTTCAATCGCGATATCAGCGTATAATATAAATGTTCAATGCAAGAATGGGGTAAACTTATGCGGCGGCGTTTTTAAATTACCATACGCCATAATGCATTTTTGAGTCAACCAAACATGGAACTTCGCAATTAGGTACATTTTATTTATGTGTTTTCCGCTGTTTACATGTTGTTATCGGATTTTGTCCGTTTAATTTAATTCCTCACTCAAAAAATGTAATTTTCTGGACTTAACGCTTGTTACACTTGCACGGATCGTTTAAAACAAGCAAATTGAAATGAATAAATTATCATTATGAACCAATATCGTCTAATAAAGCTATTTAAAATTATTATTTTACCGTAGGTATTGTAATCTGTAATGTACTTACCGCAAATATTCTTATAACGTCTTACACGTAGCGTTTCTCACAATAAATATTAGTGTCACTATTACAAGCTACAGATAGACGCACTAATGCTCGCGGACGCGTCATACAAAATGCAGAAGTTGCTGTTATTCGACTCGTCAGAGGAAATAATAAATTAGGGTTATATTGCGCGGGGAAACCCTGCGACTTGCTTAATATGTAACTTAAGAAGACCTTATCTTGTTTTTTGCATTCTGGAGATTTGGCACCCTATAGAGGTCAGTAATTCAGTAATTGAAATACCACAAAGTAATTCAATTACCTCGGGTAATTTCAATTACCACGAGTAATTTCAATTAGCACAAGTAATTCAAATACCTATAAAGTAATTTAAATACTTTAGAGTAATTTAATTACACGAAAGTAATTGAGTAATTGAATGCAGTAATTAATTACTTTTAAAAAGTAATTTTCAAGTACTTTCTAACAAACATGGCAATTTCCAATTTAAATTACCGCATTTTGAAAAGCAATTCAATTCCAAGGCAAATAAACAAAAAGGAATTTAATTAGTAATTTAATTAAAAAGTAATTAATTACTGCCCAGCTCTGGTTTTAACTGTGCCCCACTCGTGACTAAAGATTAGCTTTGGGCGCTTGTCTCGTAAATTACTATTGTGATATTGGGATATTGTGTTAACATTTTTTTTGTTTTCTGTTCAGGAATATCTCACATGGTTTCTAGGGGATATACATCTGAAGCTGTACTACCAATAAGTACACATTTGCTATCGGCCATCAGTAGTATACGGCTACCGTAATCGACGCACCTGTCAATCAAATTTTGATTTTGATATCAAATTAATTGACCTAATTAGGCGTCGCGACGCCGCGAATTAAACCGCGAATTAAATTAATCCACATATGATTTGATTAACCTAATTTCGCGAATTAAATCCGCGGATTGCCCTAATTAATTTTGATATGTGCTTCCGATTAAATTACGCGCGGCCATTTTTAATTTGCTTCTGGAATTACACGGCGGTCATCTTGGTTTTCTGGCGCTAATATTTGAATTTAAATTTTTACAGATTTTTTTTTCTAAGTCCCATTTTTTGAATTTAAACTTCCCGGGTGTCGGCCATCTTGGTTTTCTGAGCGCGCACCTCTCGCGGTAGTCGTTTTTAATTTTGAATTTTCTGGCGCGAATATTTGAATTTTAAATTTTCAGATTTTTTTCTAAGTTCAATTTTTTGATTTTAATCTTCCCGGGGTGTCGGCCATCTTGGTTTTCTGCGCGCGCACTTTTCACGGCTGTCGTTTTTAATTTTCGCTGAAATATTTGAATTTCAAACTGATAGATCTATCTCGCTCTTCTGCCCCTTGGTTGTCTCTCTCTTGCATTCACAGAAGGACTATTTATATTTAAAAAAGCTATTTGCGTCGGGCCCCAAGTGGGATTCAAACCCTAGTTTTCTGGCCAGCAGCCTTAGGACCCTACCGCTGAGCTATCGAGGCCTGTTGAATATAAAGGATTTGAACAAAACGTCATTTCACAGCTCTGCCGTCACGCCGCTCGAATTTTAAACAACTAATTTTTTCGAAAATTTAAATTTTAAGAACTGAAATGTGCAGCTTGATGTGATTAAAGGTAGATGCAATTTTTTAAAAATTGATTTCGCGCGTGATTTCGTCATAATTAATTATTTTATTTTTATCGTTAGGCCCGGTATTACAAACAGCCAGTGAAAGTTTGCACTTCGGATTCTGCGAATATAGTCCTGAAATAGTTTAAAAATATACTCAAAAATTAATTACTTATTTTATATAGCGAGATCATAATTACGCGGCGGTTATTTTCAATTTTCAACATAAAATGCGTAATTATTCGCAATGGTTTTTGCCCTGAGCGCGTTTTCAGCTAACTTGATTGTTAGCACAGACAATGGAATTTGCTATGATATCACCGACTCTGCAGAACTTTCTATTTCGTCATCCTCAAATGGCCTAACAGGTCGTTGCCTGTCGGTCACAATTATATACAGTATGTCCCCGGATTGAGTTTACAATAGGTATGATTGACCAAAAATTTTCTAATTGGAATTTCATATTTTGGAATTCCGCCCTGCTTGGTGTGAAACGAATGTTAAGAATATTTTCAGTTTTTGAAAAACAAGTAGGCCTTGACAGGGAAGCAAAAACTATTTTATTTTCAGGTAAACTACCCTTTTTGTTCATGATGCGGCAAAATTTAATTAAGAAAAGTTGTTGATAATGATAAATTATGGCCCTATACCAAATTTCAGAAAGATCTGTAGACTTATAAAAAACTTATTTTTTAGAAAATTGTATTTTATTGTCAGGTAAACTACCCTTTTTGTTCATGATACGGCAAAATTGTATTAAGACAAGTTGTTTAAAATGAGAAATTATCATCCTATGCAAAATTTTAGAAAGCTCTGTCGACTTCGATTAAACCGTCATTTTTAATATGTAAATGCAATTTGTTTAATCAAAAAAATAACGGTTTAATCTAAGTCGCAAGATATTTCTGAAATTTTGTATAGGATCATAATTTCTCATTGTAAACAACTTGTCTTAATACAATTTTGCCGTATCATGAACAAAAAGGGTAGTTTACCTGACAATAAAATACAATTTTCTAAAAAATAAGTTTTTTATAAGTCGACAGATCTTTCTGAAATTTGGTATAGGGCCATAATTTATCATTATCAATAACTTTTCTTAATTAAATTTTGCCGTATCATGAACAAAACGGGTAGTTTACCTGAAAATAAAATTGTTTTCGCTTCCCTGTCAAGGCCTACTTGACTTTAAAAAATCGAAAGTAAACTAAAAATAAGTTTCACACCAAGCAGGGCGGAATCCGAAAATATGAAATTCCAATTCGAAAATTTTTGGTCAATCATACCTATTGTAAACTCCATCCGGGGACATACTGTATATCAGCAATAAGATAACATGAACAAGAAGATATACATAAAGAAAGAGATAAACATAGTAGCAAGTATTGGGGAAGGCTTGACTAATTTTAATTATGACATTTGTCAACTACACATGCCTACTAATATAATTTTTGTATGGCTATCTTTTTCTTACTCATATAGGTAAGAAAGGGTGGTGCGTTGCTTTCAGCTACCGTGTTCCGAAGATATCCGAGTCTTATTGTATAAGAATGGTTGTCCCCCATAAATTTGAATAAAAACAGACAATTTCGTTGAAAAAATAGCTTTTCAATATCGTTTGCAAATAAAACAAGGGATACTTGTAAAAATATAAGTTAAACCATTTTTTCTTGTAAAAAATTTACGAAAAGACGTATGTGTTGACGACAAATTAAAATAAATTTGAATAAAAGCACGCAAAATTACGAAAATACGTAGAAAATTTATAAAAATCGGCATCTTGTCACATTAAATTCTGCAAAAACGACAAAAAACAATATTTTTATACAACTTTCATTGAAAAAATAGTAAAATTTTACGAAAATACGTCTGTGTTGACGACAAATTAAAATAAATTTGAATAAAAGCACGCAAAAATTACGAAAAGACGTATGTGTTGACAACAAATTAAAATAAATTTGAATAAAAGCACGCAATTCGTTGAAAAAAAATGTTCTGACACCATCAAAACACACAATTTCATTGAAAAATCTTCTACCACAAGCATCTCGACAAGCAAAATTTCAGTTACGTAGGCTCATTGTTCATTTTTATTACGAAAATTAACTCAAAATTGAACAAAAATCACGCATTACACATCATCTCACATAAATTTTTACAAAATCGACATCGTGTTACATAAACTATGCATAATTTTGCAAATGTTTTACACTTTTTTCTCTAACTTGTTGCAGTTTTAGCAAGATTTGAATAAAAAACAGCAATTTCTGCGGCAGTTTTAGTAAGATTTGAATAAAAACACACAATTTCGCTGAAAAATGTGTTGGTCCACATAAATTTTTACAAAAACTGACATCATGTCACTTGAAATTATACAAAAAACGACATTTTTTACTCAACATATACGACGAAAATTGAACAAAAATCACTCAATTACACAGCATCTCACATAAATTTTTACAAAATCGCCATCATGTTACATAAACTATGCATAATTTTGCAATTGTTTTACACTTTTTATAAAATGCACCGCTCAAAATTAAAAGAAATAGCAATTTCATTGAAAAAATCTACTACCACAATCATTTCGATAAACAAAATTCAAAAAATCTTATACTTTTGACGGAAATATATGTATGTTGACCACAAATTAACATAATTTTTAAATAAAAACGCGCAATTCGTTGAAAAAAATATTCTGACACCACCAAAACACGCAATTTCATTGAAAAATCTTTTACCACAAGCATCTCGACAAGCAAAATTTCAGTTACGTAGGCTCATTGTTCATTTTTATTACGAAAATTAACCCAAAATTGAACAAAAATAACACAATTACACAACATCTCACATAAATTTTTACAAAAATCGACATCATGTCACATAAATTATACAAAAAATGACATTTTAATTCAACACACGATGAAAATTTTATAAAAATCACCCAATTACACATTATCTCACATAAATTTTTACAAAAACTGACATCATGGCAGTTGAAATTATACAAAATATATATATGTTGTCCACAAATTAACATAAATTTGAATGAAAACTCGTAATTTTGTTGAAAAAATGTTCTGGCCCCGTCATTTCACTTAAAATTTTACAAAACTGCCATCATAACACTTGAAATTATACAAAATATATGTATGTTGATCACAAATTAACATAAACCTGAATAAAACACACAATTTCGTTGAAAAATTTGCAAATGTTTTACACTTTTTATAAAATGTGTCGCTCAAAATTAAAAGAACTCACAATTTTTAAATTATATCACGCCATTATGAAATCGTAGATTGATTTTTTTTTAAATTGTACACTTTGTAACTGTAAAATAACTTCAAATACTAATATTTTAGCTTTAGATTTTGTAATTATTGCAGATTCGTGAAAAACAAAAGCAGAGTAGAAATAAAAAAAACAAACACTTTCTAATAAACAAATATATTGTTCTTATTTCGTATAATACTTAATAATATAAAAATAAATGTACAGCTGAATGTCTCATTTTTCTAAAAATCCGCTAGCAATTTACAAAACTGTAGTTGGAGGTGTACAACATTTCAAATTAAAAAGGCTGCAAGTAATAAAATCAGAAGTTTACGACGCTCCCAAGCCAGTCGCACAATTCTTGTAGGAAGTTTGATCAGAAGCAAAAACAGGGCGTTTCACATTCAACAGACTCGGGATTGTTTGCAATATTTTCTGAACTTCCGTTGTATTCATTGCGCCACCAATCGGATAAAATTAGTATGTTTTCCAATGCACACACCGGCGAACAGATATTGTGATTAAGGCAGCGTACGGCAGTAGCAGTTTTTCGCAGAACTTTTAAAGATGAGCACTCGAGATCTTCCAGATTCACGACGATTTTATTCAGAAAACTTAGAACCTCCTTTTTTTCTTGACCCTTAACGTACACTTTTTCAAATTTTTTAGAACACTTGCTAGCTCAGTTTCAAATTCATCAAAATGTATAGAACCAGTATCCCATGCTAGACCGTGGTGACTCTGCTCCAGATAGTTTATGCCTTTTTTAACGAAATAGGGCAGAGTGACATAATTTGCAGGAGGTTTTAAAACGAAAATTGCTAGCTGATTACCATCTGCTAAAATAACAGCCAGTTCTTTCGGAATAAACTGCTTCTTCTCGCCACGGAACCCTTGTAGATCTACGAAGGCAGTGTCCATACCGACGTTTCGTCTGGGGCCCATCTTCAGATGCACTAGGTAACAGAACACAATGACTTAAAACGAGTTAGTGCGGTATCGGTTCGGACAGCTGGTTTTACAAATTTTAAAATAAAAAGAGGTGGAAACACTGCGTTTTATTATTTGTCGTGATGCGTCATCGATGAATTTTACAAGAGCCAACCTGTCAGCGATGTGACGCACGCAGTGTTTCCATACCTTTTTATTTTAAAATTCTATAAAATCAGAGGTCCAAACTGCTGCCGCATCAGGTAACAGAGTACAATGGTTTAAAACGTGTTAGTGCGGCATCAGTCGGGCCTCTGTTTATATAACATGATGGCGATTTTGTAAAAATTTATGTGAGATGCTGTGTAATTGAGTGATTTTTGTTCAATTTTCGTCGTATGTTGAGTAAAAAATGTCGTTTTTTGTATAATTTCAAGTGACATGATGTCAGTTTTTGTAAAAATTTATGTGGACCAACACATTTTTCAGCGAAATTGTGTGTTTTTATTCAAATCTTACTAAAACTGCCGCAGAAATTGCTGTTTTTTATTCAAATCTTGCTAAAACTGCAACAAGTTAGAGAAAAAAGTGTAAAACATTTGCAAAATTATGCATAGTTTATGTAACACGATGTCGATTTTGTAAAAATTTATGTGAGATGATGTGTAATGCGTGATTTTTGTTCAATTTTGAGTTAATTTTCGTAATAAAAATGAACAATGAGCCTACGTAACTGAAATTTTGCTTGTCGAGATGCTTGTGGTAGAAGATTTTTCAATGAAATTGTGTGTTTTGATGGTGTCAGAACATTTTTTTCAACGAATTGCGTGCTTTTATTCAAATTTATTTTAATTTGTCGTCAACACATACGTATTTTCGTAATTTTGCGTGCCTTTATTCAAATTTATTTTAATTTGTCGTCAACACATACGTCTTTTCGTAAATTTTTTACAAGAAAAAATGGTTTGACATATTTTTACAAGTATCCCTTGTTTTATTTGCAAACGATATTGAAAAGCTATTTTTTCAACGAAATTGTCTGTTTTTATTCAAATTTATGGGGGACAACCATTCTTATACAATAAGACTCAGATATCTTCGGAACACGGTAGCTGAAAGCAACGCACCACCCTTTCTTACCTATATGAGTAAGAAAAAGATAGCCATACAAAAATTATATTAGTAGGCATGTTTAGTTGACAAATGTCATAATTAAAATTAGTCAAGCCTTCCCCAATACTTGCTACTATGTTTATCTCTTTCTTTACGTATATCTTCTTGTTCATGTTATCTTATTGCTGATATATATAATTGTGACCGACAGGCAACGACCTGTTAGGCCATTTGAGGATGACGAAATAGAAAGTTCTGCAGAGTCGGTGATATCATAGCAACTTCCATTGTCTGTGCTAACAATCAAGTTAGCTGAAAACGCGCTCGGGGCAAAAACCATTGCGAATAATTACGCATTTTATGTTAAAAATTGAAAATAACCGCCGCGTAATTATGATCTCGCTATATAAAATAAGTAATTAATTTTTGAGTATATTTTTAAACTATTTCAGGACTATATTCGCAGAATCCGAAGTGCAAACTTTCACTGGCTATTTGTAATACCGGGCCTAACGATAAAAATAAAATAATTAATTATGACGAAATCACGCGCGAAATCAATTTTTAAAAAATTGCATCTACCTTTAATCACATCAAGCTGCACATTTCAGTTCTTAAAATTTAAATTTTCGAAAAAATAAGTTGTTTAAAATTCGAGCGGCGTGACGGCAGAGCTGTGAAATGACGTTTTGTTCAAATCCTTTATATTCAACAGGCCTCGATAGCTCAGCGGTAGGGTCCTAAGGCTGCTGGCCAGAAAAACTAGGGTTTGAATCCACTTGGGGCCCGACGCAATAGCTTTTTTAAATATAAATAGTCCTTCTGTGAATGCAAGAGAGAGACAACCAAGGGGCAGAAGAGCGAGATAGATCTATCAGTTTGAAATTCAAATATTTCAGCGAAAATTAAAAACGACAGCCGTGAGAAGTGCGCGCGCAGAAAACCAAGATGGCCGACACCCCGGGAAGTTTAAAATCAAAAAAATTGAAAATCAAAATTTGATTGACAGGTGCGTCGATTACGGTAGCCGTATACTACTGCCATCTAATAAAATTATAGTGTTTCGTTGCTCTTCTTCTAGAAGTAACTACTTCTGCAATTTTTGTGGGATTCTTATCTATTGTTAAAGGACGTTCTCCAACCTTGTTGCTACGTTCCGTCAAGCTTACAATATTCGTATTCTTTTATACAGTTAACCAACTAAAATTAAATTCGAAAAATAAATTTCGAAGTTGACAGTTTATTTTTGTTTTGTTTTGTGATGTTTGGCACAATGTTATAACTGCTATTGTACTTTGCTCCCTTTTCTCTAGTGTTTATTTTGTATACAGGGTCCGGAAACGATACGGGGGTGAAAGATATTTCTAAAACTATAAGTAGGTACAAAAGGTGGTGCACTTTACTAAAATGATTATAATGGGTGGTTAAAAAAAATGTTGAAAATCAAATTCTTCTTTTTTTAAATGGATTGCCCTATATTTAGGTATCTTAAAAGTTCTAAATTGATATACTAATCATTTTGATATAAAGTTGTATGGGTCTAACGTCAACTGTTTTGGAGATATTAACGATTTTATGCAAACAAATGCTGAACTTTAGGCGGCTGCTGTAACAGAAAACAATTGAATGAAGGAAAGCGTTGCCCAAAAATGATCTCTTTCGTGAATAACCTTTAGAGTCTAAAATAGTTGGTATTAATGTTATACAGGGAGCTCAACATTTGCAAATTCAATAATTTCGATTTTTTAAACGGAACACCCTGTATATTTTTTATAGTTTTGAAAAACCGTTTTAATGAGCTTTTCTTTTGATATCTTCATAACTCCATAAACCCTAAATTCAACTGTTTTTCAGATAGGTATGCGTGTTTTAACATACAAAAACAATTTAAGTCCCGTAAGATGCTTTCAAGGGATAACAAACAAATGCCGTTATACTACAAATGTAAACATTTGTAACTCTTTGATAACAACAACGAACCAGGTTTTATATAATAATAATTCAGCCCCTGTTGAAACTAGAAAACCCGGAAAAAAACGAAAAACAGGAGACAATTAAATCTGGAAAATAATTGCATTTAGGGCTAGAAACGAAATATCAGAAGAAAGTTAATTAAAAGTAGTTTTTAAAAGTCGAGAGATATACAGGGTGCTCGATTTAAAACAAATCGAAATTATTATATTTAGAAATTATAAGCTCTCCCTATAGCTTTAATACTCAGAGAACGGAGGGAGAACTGTTTGAAAATTTACAGCCAGTCTTATAAAGGCCACTAATCTGACGTTTAATTCGCTGTTAAAATAAACAAAAGCGCCTCAAAATTTGTTTACTAATGAATAAAATTTCATACACACTACCGTTTTGATGTGCTTTTGTTTATTTTAACAGCGAATTAAAGTTAACGTCAGGTTAGTGGTATTTATTATTATAAGGAATTTCAACCCCAACAAGGTTCTTTACATGCTATATAGCTAGTAACATGAAACTCACAGTTTTACACCTCTTCTGATAGATGGTATTTAGTAGAGGCTCTTAATTTTTTGTTTTTAAGAACTTTACCACGAGCGGGGTAGAACTTATAACTCTTGGGTCAGTAGTCAGGAAGTTTAACCACCGAGCCACCTAGCCCGGCTGTGCTAATTACTCTTCTAAATAACACACAACCATGGAAACAAAATCTTCAATGAACACTCTGGATATTTTTTCTTAATTACGTTGCCCACTTATTTAAGTTTTACCTTAAATGTATTTCAGAAAGCCAAGGTTCGAGTTATATTCAAGTATGTAGGCTAAGAACACATTAAACAGGAAGTATCTATTGTTCTGTATTTTACAAGTTAGTTTCTCTTAGATTAAAATTATATATATAATGCATGTACAATGTTAAAAAGGAAAATAAAACGCATTCGGGTGGATGCTGCAGAACTCGACTAGGCAAAGGCTGCAACCCACGATATTTAGAATAGGTATATTTGTAAGCTCTTAAAATGGCCGCCGAAAAATATTTGCCGAGCGCTGCACTTTGTATTTAGGGACAGGTGATTCTGGAATTAAACATGACAGCACCTAATGCCTGCTTCGTTTATGTCTGGTGTCAAACTAATATTGCTAAGATTTCGACAAAAAAACGCTGGTTGGAGTTCTTCTCGGGGGTGAATCGGGAAGTATCGATGCAAGACGGACCAGGGCCATTTTTTAAATGCCACCCAGAGTGCTGCGATATGCTTAACTTTTACCTTTCAGAAGTCCGAGTCCTAGCAGGGTGCTTTTCCGGGGACTTGTGGTGACTGACGGACGGTACTCTAAGACCGATGGGCAGGAAAGTGACTTTGTACAGGTAGAATCGTGCCTTTAATTAATTCCGGCTGCGAATTGACCTGCTGAACACTTATCACCTAGTGATCGGTGCGTTCGTCATGACGTTCTTTAGAAGCGTACTATTATATTTGTTTTAAGATAAGTAAACAGGCGGCAGAGCCGATAATGGTCTGACCTAAAGGATGCAGGGTTGATTTAAAGGCTGGTGTAGAGGCCATATTCTCATACCGGAGCCGGCAATCAAGGATACAGCGTAATACAGTTTCAAGGAGGTGTTTGCTGATGGGCGGTTCTTCGAGGTGGTTCTTTGATACCGTAGCCGTCGATCATAAGAGCGGATTCACGATTGGAGTTCAGAATGAGCCTTACAGTTCTGGACGGCTTCTTCAGGCAGCATCTAGGTTTTCGGTCTAGCGGCGACTCGTCGGCGGAAAGACAAAGTCGGTGCGACCAACATATTGGCTTGCCAGCACTAAGTGGCGGCTTCCGGGTTTCGCAGCAGAGTCGTTTCTGGCTATAGGGGGCTTTCGCTAAGCCGTTGGCTGGACGGGTAGCTTAATCCAAGTGTGTTTAGCAAGCCGAGCCGTTCTCGCTTTATATTTTTTTAGGCCGCTCTATCTGGGTTACTTTCTGGGAAAAAGGGAGAAAGAGACTGCGCTGAACATCGTTATGCGCGGGGTCGTGCATTGCTTCGCCGTTTCGTTTATCGTCTAATCCCCGTGCATGGGCGATTCAAGGGCCGATTGTGACTTTATAGGGGTGTACAAACTCTAAGCGTATTATTTATGCACAAATTGAAGTTTTGTGCAGGTGCTAACGTCACAAATGTACTTAACTAATTTTACGCTTTATCGAGCACAGACACACATACACACACCCAAGAGTAGGATCTAGTTTTTAATTGGCGAAAATTAGCTTTAAGCTGTTAAATGATCACGGTTGCTCATAAGCGACGCTTTGTACAAGAACTGAAAGCATATAGTAACCCTGAATTTGGGCATCTAATATGCAAACAAAGCCAGAAATAGTGTTTGGAGCTTAGTGTTATCATATGGTCAAATTTGAACATTTGTAGAGCTTTAATATAAAAATATAAAGAATACTGCATTTACTTAAATGGCAAGATATTTCATAAAGTACTGTTTTTGTTAGATTTCACTTTAAAGTAATTTTTATTGTAGTTACCACCGCTTTTAGTATATAGATTTAAGCAATACAAGGTTTTCAAATACTGTGAAAACGACTTTGCTTTATTGCTGGAACGAGTTCAAGTTTATTACACTTTGGATTGGTTTCCTTTATTTGGTGCTGTATGAAAGAGATATGTTTTTTAATCCGCCGACCACCTGCAACGAGTAATTAAAAATCAAGAAGAACTGTCTTTTGTATGAACAGAGACGCATACCTTTGTATGCCGAAGTTTAAGCTTAGCGGCCAAAGATAATTTTATTAAATACGTTTGAATTGGTTTGGAAATGTAGTTTTTGTTATTAGTGAATCTATACTGTTGTGTGACCTGCTCGAATAGATATACTGCTTAGTTGATCAATAGCAATTTTTAAGTTTTTATGATTTATAAAAGAAAAAAATAGCGGAAAATCAGTAATACTACTACAGTTTCTCATGTGGCGCGAACTTTCATGGAAGCGCTGTATCGGCATAAAATTTACTACTTTAGAGCACGTTTTAGTCTCAAAATATGTCCATTAGGTTATTGCATTCTTTCGGTCTCTATAATTAAAACTAGATTTTTAGCCCACCACATAGGTTGGTAATTGAAACAATTTTGACATTTTAAAACTGAAAATTTACAGAAAAAAATGTTTTAATTAAAAAAACCTTTACAAGATTGAATAACTGTCTAAGAGTGTTCAAAATGATGTACAAAATAGATAAAAGTAGCGCAATGTTTCTGATACTGAAATGTAGTAATGCGAATTACAGTAACACGCAGATAGAAGAAAATGTCGCAGTCGGTAGGATACGAACCGAGCCTCAACTGGAATCCTGATGCTAGTCAGTCAAACTCTATTTAGCGCACTTGCTTATCGTTGCATTATGAAGGATACGTTTACGGCCGGACCGATCATGGATGAACTGCGCCCGATCGGTAACCATGGAAACGGAGCAGGCACAACACACGTTTATATAACTATAAGGATTCTCCTACTTATTCTGAAAAATCTATTTAAAATGACAATAATTAGCTTTTGGCTCTATAAATGTGAGTTCCAGATGACACACGTTCCAGCGGATCGATGTATAACCTTTTATGAAACGAATAAAGAATAGTAGAAGTAAACACACTTCAAAGGTGAGTATCGAAATATATGAATAGTTTTCTATAAGGTGAGTTGTTCTCAGAATGAAGATTTAATTATTTCGAAATAATGCTCAAAGGTCCGTGGTTCATAAGAATAGACCTATTACACAGGCCTGCAAATTGAAATTTTTTTGATTTTTTTTTCACCGTAATGGGTGAATCGTATGTATTTTGGTGCGCTGAGTCCAAATATGACCTCAGTTTTTCTCCAGCACGTAGGGATTTTCCGCAAAATGAAAAAGAAAGTTATGCAGAACCCGCAGTACATATAGGTAAAAAATGCATTTTGAAATAAAAAAAAATATATTACTAGTGGTTTATTTACATTTTTAAATACCAATTTGATAAAAATAATATGTAGTATATACAATAAGGATTTATAATTCTTTATAATATCTACATCTTTTTCCCCCAAAACTCCGTTTTGAGCTTTTCCGTTTGTGTGGGATGTCTGGAAGTTCTCTATGAAGCATCCAACAGTAGTCTCCCACCATATTCACATCCCATCGTTTCTTAGTACCTCTCCGTTCCATTTCTTTGATGTCTTGGTGGAAACCTCTCGCCCTGCTCTTCACTTACGGCACCAAGGTTTTCTGGGAAATAACTCAAATGGGAGTTCAAAAAGTGAAGTTTCAAGCTCATGGAGCACCCCAAGGTTTTAAAACATTT
This sequence comes from Agriotes lineatus, assembly GCA_940337035.1. NCBI lineage: Eukaryota > Metazoa > Arthropoda > Insecta > Coleoptera > Elateridae > Agriotes > Agriotes lineatus. Next base: position 107,853,910 of record OW679197.1, on the reverse strand, counting down.
CAACATTTTATTTACAATTTCTTCATAATCCGGGTCCTTATTGTTCACCCAAAAACTTAGTCACAACTTCTTTAAATGATATCCACGCCTTTTTCTCAGCTTTTTTCATCACCTTTTCAAACTGATTGTCTTTCATTAGTTTCGGAATGTCCGGGCCAACAAAAACACCCTCCTTTAACTTTGTTTCAGACAGTCCCGGGAATTTCTTTTCAAGGTATTTGAACGTTTCGCCATCTTTTGGCAATGCCTTGACAAACTGCTTCATCAGTCCAAGCTTGATGTGAAGTGGGGGTAAAAGCACTTTTTTGGGATCAACCAAAGACTCAAAGTGAACATTTTTTTCTCCAACCTTCAAAGTTCTCGTTGGCCACACTTTTTGGCTCCAGTACTGTGCTTTTGCCCGGCTATCCCACTCACATAGGAAACAGGGGAATTTCGTATCCCACTCACATAGGAAACAGGGGAATTTCGTATAGCCACCTTGTTGTCCAAGCACCATAGAGATGACTTTGAGATCACCACAGATAGGCCATCCAAACTCCTTATATTTCAATTTATCAAGGATAAAAGCCATGTTGTCATACTTCTTTTAGATGCACAGAGTGCCCCACGGGTACAGAAGCGTATTTATTGCCGTTGTGTAGCAAAACTGCTTTTAAACTTCTTTTTGACGAGTCAATAAAAAGCCTCCATTCATCTGACACATGTTGAATGTTAAACATTGACATCAACTTGGGAACATCAGAACAATATACAAGTTCTCCATCTTGAGAAAAATTTGACTCAAATTGTTTTTCTCTGCTTCTGTACCAAGAGAATGAAGTTCCAGATCTCAGCAAGTTCTTTTCTTGAAGTCTAGAGCCCAGTAATTCAGCAGACTCTTTAGAAAGCCCTAAATCACGAACGAGGTCGTTTAATTCTTCTTGTGAAAACTGTTGGGGTCCACAGTCTTCGACTTGAAACTCATCATCCAACTGCTCTGACTCGCTCTCTGATGACTCTGGCAAATCGTCAAAATTGTGTGGGGGCACTGGTACTGGAATACCGGGTCCATGAGGCACAGGCCGAAGTGCAGATTGCATGTTTGGGTAACATATATCTTTTTTATTTTTGGCATTGTACTCTTGTATGTTGCAAGAACAAAAGTAGCAGTCATCGCCATGGTTTCTCGGCTCTCTCCAAATCATAGGCACCCCAAAACGAAAAGATTTCACCTTTCCTTTAGACCACATGCGAAGTCCTTCAACACAGCCTGAACACACTCCATGAGGGGCCCAAGATTTTTCTTGATCTCCGATCTTCACACCAAAATAGGCAAAGTACACTTTTTTAATAAACTCCGTAATACTTCGAGATTGTTTTTTTAATACAAGTTCGCCACAAATGTAACAGAAACTATCAGGATTATTAACACAAGCTCTTGAAGACATTTTGAAAGACACTTTAAGAATATTTAAATTGAAATGAACAAATCGAAGGACTACGAGGGGTATATATAGGGCAATGGGAAAATCCAGGTTTCATTTGTCAATAATGTTCACCACAATTACGCTAATTACCAGAAAGAATTTCTCCTATTTATTTATGTACTTTTAATAAGAAAAACATTTATTACAGTAACATTGGAATCTGAAAACACCGAAGAAAAGCGATAAACCTTAATTGCATACTATTAAGGTAATGGGTTTCCATGATTCATACGCTGACTAATACTGTTAAATATACTAATTTTTATCATATTTCATAGTTTCTAATATAAAACTATGAAGCCGAATAGGAAAAACAACTTTTTTCGGCATATTCATAAATATACGCCTTAAGGTAGGCAATCCCGCAGAAAAATGCATTTTGCGGAAAATCCTTACGTGCTGGGAAAAAACTGAGGGCATTTCCGAACTCAGCGCACCAAAATACATAAGAATCACCCATTATTTTAAAGAAAAAAATTTGGTCGCAGACCTGTGTTATTTGTTTAGTTTTTATTGAGTTTGTTATGTTAGATTAATACTTGGGTGTCCTGTTCGACTAATAATCTTCTCATTGCAACTTACTGAAGTGTTTACGGTATTTTGTTTTAGATAAGTATATAAGTAATACAGTTTGAATTATAGTTTAATGATTTTATTGTCAAATGTATTTATATTGCATGGTGTTACAGGATATATTAAAAAATCTGGAGAATATAGTTCAGCGGGAAGGCTATTTCTCCTCAAATTACTTTACTTCAAATATTTATGATAAACTGTACACCTCTCACATTACTGTTATCGTCGTAGTAGTAGTAGTATTTGTGGGGAGACTGGATCAAGCGAATAAGCCTTCATGGGCCCTTTTTGCCAACACCGTGGACAAGGTCTAGGAATGCAGAGTACCAGGTACCTTAGTCCTACTTAAGATTTTGCCGAGACTAAGGAGTTCCAACCCTAGGAAGGGATCTTTTATCTGTTACAGATCGTAGTAACATGGGACCCGCGGCTTTATATCACTTTCGAATGACGGCATTCTGTGAAGGTTTCCATTCATATTTTATTTTTAAAAACCTCATCGAAGTCGGGGATCGAACCCTCGACCCTTAGATCAGTAGCCAGAATGCTTAACCACTGAGCTATGGCGTTATCGCGGTAAATAAATGTAGTAAATTAAGCCCAATAAATTGAAATTATACAATATATAGCAGGGTGAATTTTTAAATTTTAAAAATGAAACGTTTCACTGTCGCTAGATATGTATTAAGAGTTCAGTATTGTTTGATTTAGTTGTTTTTAAATACTGTTTTAATGTTGCTGCCGAGACTGGTTATTCAGAACATTCTAACGCATTAAGAAGAAAGAAAATGTTTAAAATAAGAGCTAAAACTTCAGCTGGCTGGTTGTAGCAGCATTAAAATTATTTCGTATACAATTGTAATGCGGCTTCTTTACTTAGCCTTATACTTTTCTGCGCTATTAATTTATATTGCCCTGGGTTCGCTAGTTTAAACAGTCGTAGAAACAAAACTCTATTTAAATCTTCAGTATGGCTAAGGGATAGTCAATATTGCTCTGGGGTTGCTCGTTGTCACCTAGAATGCTGAAATTATGCATGAAAACACTGCCAGCAACAAACACCCAACAGTTTACATGAGAAGATATATAATCTCTAAGAGAAACACAAATACAGGTAAATACATTTATTTGAAATCGGCAGTGAAGTTCGCTGAAATCGTCATTAAAATACGAGAAATCGGCAGTGAAGTAATCCATTGTTTTACGACTTTTTTGTAGGTGGCGAGGCGACAGATAAACGTCAATCGACCGAACATAACCTACAAAAGTTGGGTAAAATGTTGTAATTTCACGATTTCTCGTTTTCAAATAAAACATAGTGTACACCTCGGCACTGAAGTTCCTTTTTATTCCTCATGTGGTTTATTTGCCTTGGCCCTACGGGCCTCGGCAACTAAATCCACATTCGTGATAAAAAGTTATACTTCAGTGCCTTGGTATACAAACTACTATTACATAAAACACCAAGAATAAACGATGCTAATGTAGACAAGTGAAATATATATCTACGGGCAAAAGCTGTTTCTACTCGCATTGTTATAACGTACATAAAAATACATGTAAAAATACACAATGTTCATATAAAATGGCGATACGCAATTAGCCGTGTATTAAATGTATTAAATAGTGCGTTAATGTTCAACTATCGACGCAAAGTCAAACGCCGATCGTGCAAAATGTATTTAAATTCCTCCCACAAATACACTGTAAGCGATGCTGTCTATTCTTCAATCGTGCTCGTTGCCGCAGCAGCTGTAACGCGAACGCGACCTTGGCTTGTTCAAATCAAGCTAACAAGTTACGTCAGCAGATGATGCAATCCCTTCGTACCGACTGCGGGTAACCATCGTTATCTTCGACACGAAGTCATTCATTGAAACCATTTCACAAGATGTTGCAATAACTTTTCACTTCGTATTGTGATTCTAAATAGAAGCTAACCATGCATTCGGTTGCTCCTAAGTGTTCTCGTGGTTGGACAAGAACGGCGCTTCTATGCCGTTAAAACAATAGCTTTCTGCTATTGAAGAATCAGCGGCACCTCGGTGGTGATACCCAGGTAGTTCGATGCTTTCGTGGGCTGTGGAACCTCTCGGTGTCGGTGGCGGTTAATGAAAGCCAACACAACACTGCCCAGTGCACTTTGGTGCGTCTATTAGCGTTTGGCGTCCACTAGATTTTAGGACGACACACGCCGGAAACTTGCTCAGGCGCGACTTACTTAGCGGTAATTTGCCCACGTTGGATTTGCTCTATTTTTAACTACACTGCTTGCAATCAGCTTTTTTAACCCATTTCTTTCCCCCCGCGGAACTTACAATGCGTATAAGCTTAATACGTATGAGGAATACGGTTCAGTTTTATTACTAGCAGGATATAGTAAAAAGATACGAAATGTATATATAGGGTGACACGAATTGGCCCATTACACAATACGTAAAAAACTACCATTTATTCCCATAGAAATATTTCCACTATCTATTTTGCTCATTAATAAATCTGATAATATGTTCACTTGTTGCTTATAAATGGTTCTATTAAAATTTAAAAGCTATTACGAACAGCTAGGTTTTTTGATAGATTACTATTAGCCACAGAAGTTTGATATTAAATCGTTAACAGTTACTGTGGGTGCTTTAATTTCCCAATAATGAATGTTTTTATTGATTAATTACTTAGAAGACGAAAGGAATATGTAGTATAAGTGTTTCAAATGCGAATCATGAGTATGATAATCTTTTAAGCTGTTTTGTGGCGTTCTAGGAACAATTCATGATGTTTTACTGAGTATGTAGCCACAGGAACAAATTAAAAGTATTAATGAAACCGACGTTTTGCGAAAAATCGGTTAGATGATTCTTTAAATTAATCGGGTTTCAGAACATTCTAGCAAGTTCCAGATTTATCGAGAGGAAGAAATGTCTAGAAAGCTTTGAAAGCATACACGAATCACGATTATGATAATCTTTTAAGCTGTTTTGTGGCATTCTAGGAACAATTCATGATGTTTTACTGAGTATGTAGCCACAGGAACAAATTAAAAGTATTAATGAAACCGACGTTTTGCGAAAAATCGGTTAGATGATTCTTTAAATTAATCGGATTTTAGAATATTCTAGCAAGTTCCAGATTTATCGAGAAAGTGCTTCAAATGTGAATCGTGCTTATGATAATCTGTGAAATTATTCGGTGGCGTTCTAAAACAATTCATGATATATTACTGAGTATGTCGCTAAATAAATTGGTGTGCGGCAAGTGACCGCCGACTACATGGTTAATATTTAGAAATCCATGAATTTATATAATTTACCGTTATAATAATACACCTATCCCTGAGCAAACTATAACTGCTTATATGTCTGGCTGATATTGATTTATTCGACAAATTACGTCTTTCCAAGCATATTGTGGTTGTTATCCCATGCGTTGTGCTATTTGAGATTTTTAATCTGGTATTTTTTTGTTAGACTAGCTTACACTAGAGGGGGGGGGGTCTTAAATCGGGCAGCTGGATTCAAGCAGAGAGGTTGTGCGTAGAACCGTTATCGTTCTGTAAGTGTAGCTGTTTGGAAAAAAATTCTCGTTGTTACGGTCATTTCGACGTTAGCCTCTATTTTTGGCTTTATTTACTAACGTCATCACTAGGTTTCCCTGAAAAGCTAATGGCTGTACAAGTTTAAAAGATATAGGTTATGTTGAGAATTGCAGATGTAAGTTTCAGTTGGAGAGAGAGAGAGAGAGAGAGAGAGAGAGAGAGAGAGAGAGAGAGAGAGAGAGAGAGAGAGAGAGAGAAGTTTGATTTATTTAACAGTTCATCCCTGATATTATTTTGTTTGGCTTATTTGAGCGCATCTGCGCGTGACGTCTCGTATTGTATAGCTTTTCAGACTTTTTCTGTTGGGTTCTGCCGTATTGCATAACCTGCTTCTCGAAGCTGTGTTAAAAACAATTTACCGATTTCGTAAAAGATCTGGCGTCTGACTCGTTAAGGGATTGGGATTCGGTGACCGGTGTGTCTTCGTTAGTTCTTCCAAATTCCTATCGTTGGATTAGGTTAAGTACATGGAATTTGGGATAAACATCATGTAGGGAGATTCAATTCTATATGGTTTTCGAGAAAACAGCACCTTCTTTGGGGATTGGAGCACTAAGCCGTTTTCCAGCTGTAGTAAGTAGTTTTTCCCAATTTGTACGCTAATGGCGTGTTTTTGGTTACAGGGGTTTTTCTAGTTCTTTCAGTTTGACTAGTTTTTCTAGAATTTTATAAATGTTCGGATTTTCATCTGGAGGGCTTTTCGTTTATTTTGGATATATTTTGGATCTCATTATGAACATGGGTAGCTGGTATGACCAGTTTATGTAATTGGTGACAATTGCGACTCAGCTTTGACTTCGCTACCCAGCAGCTAGGCAAAGTTGAAGTCACATTAGTTTCCTTAATCGACTCTGGGTTCAGCACATAAGCTACAACCTTATACTAGTACATAGTTTTAGGCACATTTCAAAAATGTATCGGCCCTAATAAGTGCATAAATTGACGATTTTGACATTTTTCTGCTTATTCCGGTTTTATCATTTATATATTAATACACTAGTGATTTTTACGAGTATTTCCTACGTACCTTATATTTTGTTTATTTGTGCGTTGAACTTACCTTATTAATCTGAAACTTCGATCTCGTTTCATTTGAGTACCGAGAAATTTCATATCGCTATCCGATCAGACACGTCCTAAAATTTTTTTATCATATAGCTTGTAGAACAAGAACAGTTCTCGACCAACTTTTGATCGTTAACGGGACATTATCGTAAACCAGGTGTTCATTCAGCTGCAGATAACAGAGACTTGCCGTAATTTTCCATTTTGCTGTCGACCAAATCACTGCACCAAGCTAAGTTGAATATGTTTTATTGCAAGTGTGCTTTACCGCAACTTTTGAACATGTTATCCGTAGTTAGTTAAGGTTGTTCTGCATCTCTAAATTGTCGCCAATTCTGTATATGTAATAAATAAGTAAAGCAGTTCTGAAATAACTGTTGGGGCGCATTTCCGTCAGAAGTGCTGTAATGCCTTAAGCACTCTGCACCAGTGTATCAATACTGTTGAAATGTCTTTGCAGGCAAACATTTGCTATGAATTTTTCTTATTGGGGGACTTGATGCCACAAGCAAGCGGAATTCTTAGGAATCGTTTGTTGCGGTCTGGCCTTCCGCTGGTGCCCGCTTAAATGTAGTTTACGAATATTACCTTAACAGGGTCTTAAAATGTATCCTCATCGAGAGGAACATTCTCCTGGTAAGAATTTTACTTAGTATATCACCGGTAAATAAGACACCAAGCAGAAACCCTTAAATAGCTCACATTTGTCCCCGTATCTTTTCAGGTACAACTGTTTTCAGTATCGCAAGCACGCCCCCTTCTATTTCAATCTACGACCCCCCACTGAGCTACTGGACACCCTGTAATCAGGATTTCTCCTGTAATATTACTTCTATTAAGTTTTGGTATTTTTCGTTTACAAATGTATTATTTCCCATATTTAAAAAAACTGAGTACTATAAATACTATTTTTAAATGTTGCTAAAGAAATACAATTCAAATCTGAAAATCAGAGCAAACAGCTATTTAACAACTTATTAATCTATTGATATTTTATTACACTATTTAGAAATACCTAAAATTACAAATATGTACAATACCATATTTTAGATTATTGTTTACTACATTTAATGCACTATTTCAATTTTGAAAATTTGTGAAGTGGTATTATTATGTATTTGCCAAAACTTCCTTAAGAATTACATCCCTTACTATTTACTTCCTCTTTCGGGAATATTCATTGTCTGTTTTTGTACATATGTGGTTGGTGAAATAATTATGGAATCTTGTTAATCGTTAATAATCCGACTATATACTGTAAAATTGCACTTAATTTAGGAAATTACGGAAGTGTAGTTTGTGAGAAATGAGATTTAAATATTGTTTGCGGTTTTAAAACCACATGGTGGGATTTACTGCACGCAATACCTTTGACGAATTAATCGGACCCCACAACAACGGCAACGGTAACCGTAACGTAGAATTACATTTTTATCAGTTCGTTACTAATTTAGTTTATTTACCCTAGCTTTGTTCGTACTGCCACATATCCTATGATTGTACACTTGTAATTCTCGTGTACCTTGCGTTTTATTAGCACTTGCATTAGTTATTCGTCCTGTTTCGAGATCGAAGTCCTGTGGCTGTGAGTTTCCATAGTCCTTGTACTTCAGCGATCTGGTACTCCTAACAAATATAAACATAGCAGTAACCAGTAGCCAGTAGTATTAGCAATTTAGAGAACTTACCAGTTGCAGACTACCTTCGCAACGCGACTAAACGTTGCTGCTACTGCAGGAGTACATGATAGATAAAGTGATCAAGCTTTTAGATAACTTGATGAACTTGCTTACCTCTGATTCACTACCTAAGAAAATAGCAATCATACTTTACCTAAGTCATTTTAGTTAGGTTGTCTTTAGCACATGTTTCATTATTTAATTTAATAATTAAACCTCAATTTCACAGTTTTAATTTTGAAAGGTTATAATTTACTTGTTACAGTAGTTCTGAAACATAGCCAGGAAACCATTTAATGTGGTAACTACCTAAATATAGAATATTTTCATGTGATTCCTTAAATGGCGCAAGTTACTACTTCGGTTATTTTGAATTCATCACACTAGATAATATAGCTGTTTAGCTGTTACATACTTACACGATTTTATAGCGTCAGTAAGCGCTCACAACAACGTAGGCCAAGGTTTGAGAGTTTTAACCTAATTAATGAAGTAAACACGAAAGTCAAATAGTTCACGTACTTGCTTACGAATTGCTTATTTCATTACAAGAAGTTTTAGTTGTATAGCGTTAGTGGGAACTTTGGCTTCCAGACGATCTAGCTGGAGCTGGAGTATTCTTTGGTATTTAGAGGAGATTTATAAATATTCTTGAACCTGACGGCCTTAGAAAAATGGAAGGTTTACTTTCTTAATTGTCACGGTTAGTTCCCACTCGCGGACAAAAAACAGCAAGCAAATTTCGCAAATTTTTAGCATTGACGTTTAAGAAATGTATTCTTATTGTCAATATCATGAGACCATATTGAAAAAACTTTAACAATACGCTTCCACTAAGTTACGGTATAGGTGAAGCATGAAAATTTTGTATTGCTATAATACTTATTGCTACAACCAGTGAGGAACGAAATCATAAAAAGGTCCAACACATACAACAAGAAAAATTACCCTTTGCAAACATAAAGAACAATTCACGGGGTGTGTAACACTCAGTAGAGCAAAGTTTTTTACGATTAGGTATTGTCCAAAGGAAGTATGGCTTTGGGTAATGCCACATTAGTCGAGAATAACATTTACTTGACGTTTCGCTGATCTTGTCAGTTTCTTATAGGGTTTCTTTACGACTGATGGTGTGTGGTTTTGCTTATGTCATGATTGCTTCGATTCAACGGCGTTTATTGGCCCTCGTTGGCAAAACAAGCTTGTTACGCTGCTTTTTCGACGATGGGTCTACTCTTCGCGTTTTGGGCATTATCTTTACAGGTGTTTTTTGGCTTGTCTGGTATCACTCTCGTGCACTCGTAGCTTGGGACAACGGCAGGCAAAATGTTCTTACAGTCCGATTTACACTTGTATTGGGTGATATTGGTGTATCTTTGGGTTGATTTGAGTGCTGATGCTGATAAATTTGGAGTTGTTTGGAACACCATTCCAATTGGAAACGGTAAAGAGCTGGTGAAAAATTGTTAGCTGTAGAAGGCGTATTTGGAGACGATCCGAGTTGGTTTGGAGTACCCTGCCGTTGGAGCTTGGTGTCACCTCGGGGTTGCTTCCCCTTGTTGGTGATTTCGGAGGAGGTCCTAAGAAGCTGTTTCTACTAGACGGAAAGTTGCCGCAGGTGTGGCTTGCTTTGTTTGTATCCAGATAGCTTGCTGTCCTGACCACAACATGGTAATCCATGTGGCTGAAATTAACAGCGACTGTTGCCAAGAAATCTAGAAGGTTTGATTTACTTACAAGCTCAGTAAATAAATCGATGTTTTTTATCTGATTATGAAATATTGGGCCCGATTATGTTTATATCAATTTGCTCCTGAAAGTCTTTATAATAGTTTGCTATTATATTAGCTATTTTTCAGTTATATTGACATCGAATTTCTTTGGTTTGCATTTGACCTAATACTAATCAACAAAATTGTTATAGGGCTATTTTTTGTAGAAACTCAACCTGTGAGAAAGAGGTTTTCATGTTCCAGAACTAGTCATTCTAATAATAAATTCACGATTCAATTTATAAGAAGGGCATATCTAGTTAATTAGTTAAAAATAAATAAAGATTTAAATAGCCGAATTTTTAGGTAGCCAATAAAATTACACAAGAATTTAAATTTTATTATATTTAATATGTGTTGGGCATACAATAGTTATTTATGTATCCAGTGCATAATCAATAGATTATAGCACGAGGTAATGTTGAAACGGGCCAATTCGTGCCACCTGTATTCATATATTTTATACCTCCATCCCATTATACACTGCTGGCAATAAAACTTAACCGTATGTTTCATTATGCCTCAACCAAGTACGTAAGTAGTATAAGCAGAAACGATGCATGAGCGACCAAGTATTATAGTATCTGTACGCGATATTGCGAGTGCCAATGTGAGGGAATTTGCGTATATAGCCGCATATTTCCAGAGATTGTAGTGATAAGCAGAATTGCAACAATGCCGTGGTCCCGCGGGAGATTCATTCTCACCCCACCCAGTAAAAGGTGCGGGTCTTAAGCAGGCAAGCTACTCGTGCTTACTAATTAACAGCGCTGCGAAGCGTGCTAATAACAGCCCTAAAGTACTCTGTGCAGTGTGTTGTGGCATGCATTATTCGCCACCGTGGCACTGGGAATGCTGAGTGTGAACCCAGCGTCCGAAAGCAGCGATATCCTGTTGCATCAGCGCCAAATGCTGCCGCTGCTGCTAGAAGGAAGCTATCATTGCGACGCCGTAGAAGTAGCGCTTTTCTTGTGCTACTACGAGAACATTTGGGACAACCAAAAGCCAAATTTAGTTGCTAGCTATATCACCGTGCAAGGTGAGATATTATTGCAACATCTGGGGCCATCGTTTTAGTGTTTGAGACCATGGGATATCCAATGCGGGCAAAACCTCGCGGTTACGTCATGTGAATGCGCCCACTCTACCTCGTATTCCAACGCTTCTAGTACGAGCGCATTTTCAAGAATAGACCACTTCGCGCGAGTTTATTTGTGCGCGGAATTCCATTACATTTGCGATAGTGGCATTTGACTTTGCGTACATAGCTGAACTTTATCGACCTATTTAAGACATTTTCATACATGTAGCTGTATTTTTTATAGTATTTTCTTGTGTTTGCGATTTCTTGCAGATTATATATTGGTTATGTAAACTGTTGGATTTTTATTGCTGGTAGTGTTTGCATGTGTACGTTCAGCATTCCATATGACAACGAGCCAACCCAAACAATATTAGCTTACCCTTAGCTGCACTGACGAGTCTTATACTTCTCCGACTGAATAAGCTTGCGACTAAGAGCATTACAAAGTAACAGTACAATGGAGTATAGGGCTAGGTAAAACGCCGTGTTACAATGTTTACAGCGCGACGCGAAGTGGAGAGCTTTAAATTTCCTGAGAGCTATAATCGTGATTAGGCACGTGGTACATACAACGTTTTATTTCATTTTGATTTTCAACATGGATAAAATTTAACTGTAAATGTTTGGTGTGCTATGGTTTCTGTGCAGATTGTTGGTGTTGCTATACTACATTGTTGGTGCTTGTTATACTTTATAGGCCATTTTATGCCCGATATCGAGGGCCAATACATAAGATTATGATTCCAAAATGAAGTAAATTTAATTGATATTTTATTATTGCAAATAATCATAATAGCCCATTGTTCATTACAGTTTGAAGAAGAAATAACGAGCGGGAAGATAATGGGAACGTTGAGATCCTTCAACAACTTGACAGCCGTGTGGCAGGAAGAATACAGAAGAGGACTAAACCTTCACATTTTACTGTAGGAGATCGGTGAAATTGTGTAGGCTGATAGACACCCATAAGGGTTATCTTAGCCTAATTATTTATATAGTTTAGGTTAACAAACATTTTCCGATTGGATGATTATGGTTAGATGTAACTTCAAACGCGTCTGGATGTTTATTTAAAGATATATTGCTTTAAACGTTCTGTATTAACAAATAGCAATTTCAAACTTTTGAATTTGCTTGAATGACATGAACAAGTGTACGCATTTTGGGGCAGGAAAAAGGGCAACGCTTTAAAATTGGAAAGCAAACTCCTCCGGAGAACTAAGCGCCCCTTGGCCTTATTCGAGACAAGAAGCATTAGGAACATCGGTAAATGTTCCCGCGGAGACACATCTCCATTTGTGTAACACAAATGGCCAGGTTAGCACAAAATGAGCTACAGAGAACGCACATGGAGGGCGTCTTGTAAATAATTCCGTGCGTAATTCCCGCGATCTTTCAGCGTCGTCCGTCGCCTTTATCGCCGTGTTATAATGCGCGTTTAAAATAATTTACGACGCCGTAAAGGCGCACAAAAAATCGCCCAGGTAAGGCCACCTTCCCGCCAGACGCGGCCTTCACGACCACGACTAATCAAATATTTACTCCTGCAGCAATCAAACACAAAGTAGACAAGCGTCTAAATAATCCAGCCGCGAAGGGGCCGAGGCACAATATGGCCAAAATTGGGAATTAAAATTTACGGGCGAAGACTCGGATTCCTGGGTCTTTGTTGTGTTTGATCGCACCCTGTTAGGGCGAACCAGGGATGAAAAATTGATGTTCTCTGATGTCGGCCAGGTATGAGAGATGCCGGCCCTTGGGAATGTGCGTTTTTTACGATCAAACGTTTGTGAGAATTGGATTACTGCTATCTGGAGGAATTAGCCTCGCCGGATTCCAATTTAGACATCACGTATTCCTTTCATACGCTTCTAATTTCCTTTCTTCGGCGACTGTTAATGGGATCCCCTTGAATGGATTTTTGTATTGTGCCAGCCCGAACCTTTTAAATTGCGAGCTGAGGTAATCCGCAAATCCCCGACAATTTAACTTTTGGCACAACCAAGTGGGAAGTTACCTTGTTTCAGATTTATCTCCAGGTTTGAGTACGATTTAAATTTATTTCGATGGTTGGGATGGCACTGACTAAGAAGGAGATTTCTTTGAACAGTCTGAACAAAGGAGATAAAATAATTTTCATATAAGCGTTTACCAAACTATCGCCTGGTTAAATATTTTAAAGGCACCAGCAAACATAGGTAAGAGTAGGGAAGTTAAAATAAAAGAAGGCATTTTAGAATTTGATTTTTATTTGAACGTTTTGTGTCCAATTTTGACATCTAGAATGAAAAATATTGGGATCTTGAACCACAAAACTTTCATTCAGCGTACAAAATTGTTTACATGGAATGTGGAACGATTTGAAAGATGATGTTATTTCTGTTGCACAAACATAGGCTGCTCGCTATAACAAGATGGAGCGCCAACTTACAATTCTCGAATTTCTGATTGCAAACGTTGTATTGTAGGCAGTTAAATGTCATATAACTGGATAATGCGAAAAACTGCCATTCAGCAGTTGGTTTAGAACGTTTAGGTGCGCATTTTTGGCGCGAACTTTTAGGCGCAAACGCTTTAAACACCGACGCTACATGCGTACGTTTAGGATCTAGAATTTTAGGCGCAGGGACAGTTAGGCGCCACATAAATGTACCTTATTACGTAGCTGAAATAAGTTATGTAACTAGACCTATTTCCTAGACATACGTAGAGCAGTCATTTTAATGACAAGTTTTTAAAGATCGACACACCATTCAAAAGCTATACATTTTTAATGATAAAAAAACTGGTGTCTAGTTTTTACCGCTGGGTGTAGATTTGATAACAAACTAATACAATAGCACGGCTGCTCTTTAAGAAAGTTTAAGTTAGTCTAAGTAACTAGTTTTTATGTTTGTTATGAAAGAGGCAGTTATAGAAGTATTTTCAGTTAGGTAATAAAGTATATGTCCACATTATGCCGAAATGTGTCCACGTAGCGCTAACTGTCCCCGCGCCTAAACGTACGCGCGCATAATAACGCCAGCGCTTTGCTCCTAAAAGCTCGCGCCAAATTAAGCGCGCCTAAAGGTGCGCGCCTGAACGTCACTTTCCGCCAGCAATTCAGAATTGTGCTTGTCCATCTGTCGGATCCTTTTTTAGCCACATGTACCGCCCAGTTCCATTTGTGGTTTGCTATTGTGATTATAATGGGGACTCTCGTTTGTGTTCTTATTTATTCGTTTCTCATTTATCGGTTAGCTTACCCAACACGGCTTTTTCTATTGCATATTGGAATACTGGAAGCTTATTCCCCGGGTACTTCGTTAATATAATGGTTTTCATCCTATATGTCGGGACTAGAATGACTCTCTCTCTCTCTCTCTCTCTCTTTCGGCTACCTATCCTATTCGAATAATTGCCTCTACTCTGTTCTATACATTACATCTCTGGAGATCCTTATGCCATCTCGTTAATCTTCGTCACTTTGCACAGTATCTTTCATTTGGCCTTTCCCTTGGTCTACGACTTCGCGGAATTGTTTCATACACTATTTTGGTCAGTGAGTTATTTAACATCCTGTACACGTGGCCGAACTCAATTAACCTTCGGTGCTTGATTATAGTTATAATGTTGGTTGCACTAATTAAAAATTTCAGCTCAAAATGTATTCTTGGTCTTGATTCATTTGAGCCTATTCTGATTGGCCTATATATTTTCCTTACGAATTTTACTCCTTATTCATGGCGCCATGACCCCTGCCTCTGGCCCGTAGGTTAGCAGTGGTCGTATTAAAGTTTTGTATATTTGCAGTTTATTTTATATGGCTATATTTCCTGACTTCTTCTTCCATATTTCACATTTTTTTTTGCAGATTATCTCCTACTTCCCCGTCTTTATCACGTGCCACCATAGGGTTGCATTTTGTATCTTTCCATTGCAGAAGCTTCTTGTGCCCTTTATATTTTGTATTTCTCAATGCTATCCAGACGTCTTTGCATTTCTTCTACTCTCTTATTTTTCATTAACCTATACGCTTCTTGTCTTCTTCTTATGACATAACTGGAATTGCACATTTACTGTAAAGAAGGTATTTATATTTCGTGCTTTATTTAAGCACACGCTATAGCATTTACTCAATTTAATTTCATGGATTAGAAATTTCTTTTTAATAAATAATCAATGAATATTTTCTAGCTCCAATCACCTTTACACGCGATCTTAACTCAAATAATAGGAAATACATACAATGACCTAGAAATATGACAGATGGAAAATATTTCTTTTTACCATTCTTGCCTTAAAACCGTTTATAGACTTACAATAACATTAACTTCGGCTTGTGCGCCTCAAAATACCTATATATCTAATTTTTTTCTGACCTGCAAGACATTTATACAACACATTTTTTACGATAGCCTGTTTCAGATAATATTTCAGACGTTTAACCAACTATAGCATACAAAAGGAAATCCAAACCCAGACATAAGCTATGGAACAATAGCAATTACGGAGTCAATACAATTTTAGCCCAATCCGATGTAGTTTGACTGGTGAATCTTAAGTCGTAAGTTTTCTTATTAGTGACATGACATGTGAATCCAAATTTTCATATCTTAAGGTTTTATTAATGTAAAATCTAACCAAAACTAACGTATCCTAACGCTGGACAATTATGAACATTATTAACAAATAAGATTTTTTTATTAATTGTTTGGAATTACATAACCTCACTTTTCGAGTTCATGATAAATTTTCTTTGAAATTATAATTAAACTCATGAGGTGTTTACAACCCACCTTAATTTAGATTGATTTATATACCAACATAAATTGCAAGACCACTCAAAAATGCTCTCAAACCTTGAGACGAAACTCTCAGAAGTCACAATCTAAGACCGGAGTTTTAAATTCACTAAAATAGCTTTACTAGCCACAGCATTAAGAGTTGGCGTGAGCTATTTTGTGTAAAATTATGCTATTATAATTAAAGCTTTTTGTTAATCAAAAATTGTGCTTATTTTAGCCGGTTCTATCCATAAATCATATTTTATCATATGATTTGAAATAAATTAATCGTAATGTGTCTATGTTGGTCTCTACCCACAGCAATATAGTATATCTAGGACAAGCAACAAGGCCGAAAGTATTCATAAACTCGTATTCTTTAAAAGAATGTCTTTTACAAAACTATTCTAACAAAATGTTCACATATGTGATACAAATATTTGATACCCTTTTCCGAATTCCTTGCTTCCCCTCGAGATGGAATCACACTTAGGTAGGTATTTTGCTCCATACACCAGACAAGAATCTAAAACAACAAAGCCTTCTGAAAAAATTACTTTCAGACGCTTTACGAATGTAATCTACTGTCATCTACTCCCATTCCAATATGGCTTCCGTGAGGTGCAATCCTTCACCAGGCATGTGACCTCACTTACTGCAACATGAGTGGTAGGCCCTCCCGTAGGAAACCAGTTTGCTGGTGGAAGAACATTTTAGAGACTTTGAGAGAACTGTATCAAGAAGAAGAAGGTTAACTAGGGCAAACACCAGACCTAACACTTCAGCTGAAGATCGAGAAACATCAAAGAGAGAGTACGCAGAACAAAGAGATCTCCTCAGGAAGGAAGTTAGAAAGGCCAAGAACGCGCCATGGAAAAACCTATGCGAGGATCTGGAGAAGGACATTTGGGGGAACGCGTACAAAATTGTGTGCAAAAGACGCATAACCTCCCCAAAAATAACGTTAATAGACGAGGCAAGAGAGAATATAGTAGCGGAACTGTTTCCAAGAACAGAAACTCCGACGTGGAACCGAACAAGCATAAATCCAGGAGACATTCCACTGTTTACGGTGGAGGAAATGACGAATGCTGCTAACAGACTTAGTAAAAATAGGGCTTCTAGCCCAGATGGGAATTGGTATATAAAAGGATCTGCATGTACCCGGATTACTGTTTAGCGGTATTTAACCAGTTAATAAAAGCAGGCGCATTTACGAATGAATGGAAATGTGCCAGGATAATTCGAATCCCAAAACCCAAGCAAAGTCCGAGTGACCTGACCATCTGTCCTCTAAGCTTCTTGGGGAAAACATTTGAAAAAATGACTCAATGAAGCTGAAGAATGAGTTAGCGACAAAATAGGACCTATCTAACCGATAATTTAGATTTAGAGACGGTAAATCCACTATAGATGTCATGCAAATGGTGCAAGGCATCACAGAAGAAGCCAAGAGAGGCAGTTACCGAGATAAGGGGTATTGAGCTATGGTCGCGCAAAGCATTTAATACGGTGTCCTGCGACGGCGTAATAAAAGAACTGGAAAAAAGAGATGTCAGCACATATCTTATCAAAATAATACAGAATTATTTAGCCAAGAGGTAGGCCATCGCGAATGACAACAAGGTAATTGACTTGAAATGCGGAGTCCCACAGGGAACGGTGCTGGGGCTGCTTCTGTGGAACGTTTTCTACCATCCAGTGCTGAACATTGAACTACCAAGAGGCATAACTGCAATTGCTTACGCGGACGACCTTGCATAGTTGAATGGGAAAAGACAGTATTATCTTTTGAGACGAAGTCAGTATTGCGTTTATCAGGATCAACAACTAGATGAAAGACAACTAGCTGGAAATAGTTCCCGAAAAACCCAGGCGGTTATATTAGAAGGCAGAAGAAAACTACACCACCTAAACATCGAGATTTGGAAAAGTGTAATAGAGGCCACAGACTTTATTCGATATTTAGGAGTAGAGTTTAATAGAAACCCCACTATGACGACGCACATTATAAGAACGGCATTAAAGCGGAAAAGACAACAGCACCTACTCATGGAAACCTAATACAACGTATGTTGGAATCTCCACAAAATTGGTTGTATATACAGAGAATCATAAAAATGATCATGAAGATCATAGAATGAGATAAAAAGGAAGACAATCTTAGAAAAACTGAACATGCCAATAATGCGGTTAAGCTACCCTTAGAACACAAGTAACGGTAATCGTATTCCCTGTAGTAATTCTTTGCGGTTCCGGGGGAAATGAACGTTTTCAGTATGGTCACTTTCTTAGGTCAGACCACTAGTCACCTGGTAAACCATACAAAAAAAATGGTTTCCGTAAAGGACCTTCCACAACACATCAGTTATCGTATACGACTGTAGCCTAGCCACCATATATTTATACATTATACGAATAACAGAAACAACAGAACAAGTAATCGAAGACATCTTACAACCAATAGAGTAATAAAATCTCAGCAGCTGCACCACAAGGTATAATACTCGGTATTATATTTTGCGACCTCTTTATACATTATATTCTAGAACTGCTATATACAACAATCGCAAATGAAGCTGACAACACTCTTAAAATAATAAATCTCATACAGGCAGTTGAATGTCTTCAAGGAAGTATAAATAGTATAATTTCTGAGTGCAACAGATTGGAGTGAAATTCAGAACATCGAGCGATGAAATGATCGCTTAGATCGCTTTCACATGGACGGTTGTTTTTCCGTCAGGCTAATGTCTTTATTTATATAAACGGTTAACATCGGAATTATTTAAATTATTTTTAATTCGGTGCTGTACATTCGAAACCTTCAACAACACAATGAAGTGCATATAGTAGTAACAACTGCTCAATTTATCAAATCGGTTATGGGAGGTTTGTTTTAAAATATAGAGAGGTGCTCCAGTGTAGTACAATTTGGTACAGGGTAAATAAAAATACGCAGAAGATTTGCTAGAAAGCGAGGAAGTGACTGTTAATAAATAGGTCAAACACTTATGTAACATAAAATTATCAAACCTTTAAAGCTAATTCTAATAACCGGAAGAAGATGTTGTGTATACTGAAATGAAGGTGATTTTAGTAAACTACGAAGAAAAACAGCTTTTAGAGCACATGGTTCACATTTTTGTTGTAGCCAGCAATGCTTTATTTTGACTTTCAAAGATTAGGTATCGAGTAATTTCTTCAATATTATATTCTCTTTTACAATTTTACAAAATATTGCATTGATTAATATATTGATAGGCTTTTCTTTGGAACCTAATTTCTAGTAATATGATACTGGAAATTATTGATTGTGAAGCAAAACGCATGTCTGAAATTGCAGCAGTTTTCTGTCTCTGTAGTTATAATGATTTTTTAACCAACTTTTCCACAGCTTTGACTGGCCGTCAAATTTACGTCATTTTCGTGATTTTACAAACTTGCTATGGCTTTGCCCATTTCAGATTTCAGTTAGACGTAAAATCTAATCGCGCCACTATTATTTTGTTGATAGTAAAATGGTACCCTCAAATATTCCCCGGAAATATGTTTTAGTTTTTAAAGATTATTTTCTTCCGTCATTATATGTATATAGAAAAGTCGCCTATTCTCATTCAAAATTGCTTCGCACTTACTATGCAACAAGCACTAGTCCAGCATGATAATGGCGTACGGTGATTTAGGAACTTTAGACTACTTCGTTAAGCAAATAGTTTATTACTTTGTTAGACAGTTTAAAAATTAAGGCCGCCACTACATTTTATGCACACCAAAAAGGGTTTGACAATTGCTCAAACTTTTCGCTGACTTAAATTACCGCGGACACAGACAAGCAAACGTCGGATTCGTCAGGCACAGTTTATAACTTTCATTTTCCGTCACGTGGTGGTGCAGTGAAAATTCTTTTCGATCCCTGGTCAGATATTTAAAGAACTATGATCGTCTCGCGATCAATCGTTCCGCAAATATCCTCTATAGTGACGCTCTGTGCCGACGTAGTCCTGAAAACCTTTCCCTTGACGCTCGTTGCCCATGGCTTGAAGGCTGTTCAATTTTGTTTCATGAAGCCCGCGTCGGCCGCTTTTTACAAGCTAGGTTCTTGACAATTGAAGACGCTAATACCTGTTAAGCAATGTATGTTGTGAATAATTACCATTTTGGCACAGTACCACGTGACGCAAAGTGAAATTGAAAACGTCGGACTTGCAATAAGCGAGTTATCGGTTCGAATACATGGACAGGTGGAATTTCTCCCGGAAGACAGAGCACATGTACTCCCTGAGTTATCATAGAATTGGTGGGTGTACATCTCGGGTAGTAGAGCCGGGCGTTCCGATGAAAATATATCATACACTAAACAAATAACCCATTCTGAATATGATATCAAGTTAAGCGATGCATGTTGTGAAATGTTTAAGAATTGACTGCTTTCGGTGTACTTAAGTTTTGAGTGCGTCTTTGCTTAGAGCGTAGTAATGCCTTAAACGAACAGGTTATCAGTATTCTTTTTGTGGAATTCTACTATGGGCAGACATCTACTAGGGTTTTCTTATCGCGCAACCTGACCTCACGAACAGTGAAAATTCTTAAGGGTTGTTTTGCTAGCATTGTTTGTTGTGGTTCTGGCCTTCAGTTGGGGCCCACCTGAATGCTTTCCATGTTCCTTGTCTTGATATAGTGTTTTACAAATTACATGCTATGAAACTTATTTATGAAATGGAATGCAATTATTCGAATTCTTGAAGTAAAATAAGCAATTGAGAAATTGTGATACATGGTAAGTTATATCTTGGTGTTGCACAATTCCTTCTGTAGGCGGCGCATCTTTAATTTGTTTTGATTATCACAAACGAGCCTTTTCTTCTAACATACAACCGCTCTTCCCACTGAGCTCACTCGACTACCTTTCTGGGCTTGTTACGGATCCTTTATGGGTGTTAGCCCGTAACAAATTTCATCAATTAATACATTATGTGAATTCGCTATTATTATACGACAGTGGATATATCATTTGGGGTAAGATTTTCTCCTAATATAGTATTCCCAGCTATAATTGTAGACGCCAGAATTATTTGAAATGCAACTGGCAAGAATTTTGATATCTTACGTTTGTTTGTCAAAGGAATTTAACTTTGCATAAAAGAAATATAGAGATTTGTTAACACACTTCTCGTGAAATATTTCTGATAGCATCAAGTATTTCCAGGAAGTAACATACGTTCCTTTAATTAAATCACTTTATAACACGGTTCCTTTAAAAGCCAGCAATTTGTGTTAGAGTATAAAAAATCAAATAGAATAGAAAAGACTATATATAATTCAGTTCCAAGAAAATTTTAAAGATTATGAAATGTGGCATGATCCATGCTCCCATTCACAGCAGAAGTGAATGAGTGCAGATGATGTAAGTCTGGCATTTTACTTTTTGATTATGCATAGTCTATTTTTGGATACATGCCGGGAAGAGATAACATAATTACGTTTTTAAACCTAATATCGCCAGCTATTTCCCACAACACATGTTGTCTATCACTGATCGTTTAGTAAAAAAGTTATGCTTATGTAGTTTTGCAAAACATGTTCGATATTAAACGACTTAAACATATACATTCCCACGATGATAATGAGAATTGTTGATGTACCGATATATGACTTAGAGGAGAGCATTTTTAATGAAAATCAATACAATACACATTTCTAATTTTTTAAAATATTCTGGACTTGCATATTGCTTTATTTGTCCAAAAGGTAGTTTTCCCTGTCTAGTTGAGAATTATTAATTTGGTTTTTCAGTTATTGATTTCCTCGAAAATCTTGCCTCTGGGAAACTTTAGTAACCATTTGTAAAATGATTGATAGCAGGACAGCAATTGAACTAAAATACTGCAAAAGCCTTTATGGCCCCAAAAAGCTGTTGCTAAATTTCGATAAAAGTTGTGCCAATTTACACTTTTCATGTTATCCCTAAAAGAGCGAGTAGAAATTTTAAATAATCTAAATTTTTAATCATCCAAGCTTAATTACAACGAGCGTTTCCTCTCGAACCCTGAAGGGTTCATTCACACTTTCCCTTGCTCGCTCGATATTAGCCAGGGAACTACTTGTTTGAGGTCGACCTTGAATCCAGCGTCGCCCTCGGCGTCCTGAATTGAGAAATAAAGCTGCGTATGGGGGAGATTTTCCCACTGTGAGTTAAAATTCTGAGCATTCCCGTGTCGTTGTGAAATTCGACTTTTAATATTTGTTGTACGCTAGCTGTAAGTCGTTTCGTGCTTATAAACTAATAAGAAGGGTTGGTATTCCAGAGTTCATTGGGGCGTTTGACCCGAGATGCGGCAGTTTAGATCATCCCTTTTCAAGCCCAGTCGTTTCAACTACCCTTTATGTGACGTATAAAGTGACGTGGTTATTATTAGGCTTTCGACTACAGTATTACTTCTTTATTGTCACAGCGGGTTCGGTGCCCAATTTCAGGAGCTACTAACTCCAGTTAAGGTTTTCTACAAAGTTGTCGAATGCTGTGATTCTAAATAATCGACAGTTGTTTGCAACATGTTGAGTCTCTTAGAAAATTGCGAAATAGGAAATGTTGTTATGTAAACAAGTGATCAATTGATAAACATTAGAGAAGACGAGGGTACTGGCCATCGATATAATTTTATTTCGAGTAAAAGGTTGAGTTTAATTTGATGCTGAATTAGTGATTTGCTGTTTCAGCTTACTGTTATTACACCTACGCACGCAGTGTGTTAAAAGTATCTGACCTATACTATTTGCTGACCATAGTTATCAGAAGGCTGAAGAACCCACTTCATACCATCCAGCCAAGAGGGCAAACAGACAGAATAGATTCGATAGAATGCAGTACAAAGGCGAAAGGTATTAAGAACAGCACCATCAGTTCTTCTCGATGAGTGGATGATCATTCGCAGATTAGTTAAGAATCTTTAAGGATTAGTTAAGACCACGGAATGTTACTCCAATAGTTACTTGAATAATCGTTGAGGGTAACTGGAAGAACATTTGAAAGCCTAAATTCTGTAACACTCGTATGTCAAGCAACGTGCAAAGGGGCGAAGCGGTTGCTTACCTGAGACGTTATGCCTTGAAAAGCTGTGTTTCTCCTTAAATACTGTCAGATCTTGGCTTAACCAGTCAGATTACAGAAAATTACAAAGCTATCACATATACTCAGTACCGGATTCCGGACGATTGTAGAAGATGAATCCGTTTTCAAAGTGTGCAAAAAAAAACCTACAAAAAGTGTATCATACGGTACAAGAAGCAATCTGAAAATTCAATCTTGCAAAATAGGAACAGAAAATAGCTGCACCTGTATAAATTGGCTACTTAAAAATATACCATTATTGTAAATCGAAAGTTACCAAACCTATATATTCAAAAATTGGAGCATGTGCGTGGATTGGGTGTTCCATTCGAGGTGGGAGCCAAAATTTCGAAACTTCGATGTCGACTAAAACCGTTTCCCGTCTCGTTGTAATGTAGTGGAATTTCCTTTTGATCTCTGGTAGATATTTGGGAACCTATGATTGTGTCGCCATCAATTGTTTTCACATATTCTGCATAGCGACGCTTACGTCGATGTAGGCCTGAAAAACTTTCATTCCACCAACGTGTGTTACCGACGCCGACGCTTGGAACTCTTATCATAATAAAGTTCTCAAATTAATTTTGTGTAATTAATTTGTGAGGAAAAATGCAGTTATTTTGTGCCGAATTCTTGAGTCAGATAATCATTCCATTAACTACGACGCAAGGTCGAGTCATAGCCTGGAACTGAGCACATTTTCTTTTGCCGAGGGGCACTCCTCTGGTGGGATCCCCATTCCATTCCGGGTAGCTATATTAGATGGCGCTCTCATAAATTTGTCCCCATACCTTCAAGCTACACTTTCAATTTGACTAT
This sequence comes from Agriotes lineatus, assembly GCA_940337035.1. Taxonomy (NCBI): domain Eukaryota; kingdom Metazoa; phylum Arthropoda; class Insecta; order Coleoptera; family Elateridae; genus Agriotes; species Agriotes lineatus. Next base: position 107,829,974 of record OW679197.1, on the reverse strand, counting down.
CGCAAGCGAGTCTCGAAACCTTTTATTTTTGTGTCATATAAATTTGGCTAAAAAATAATTATTTTTATGTAAAATAAATGTTGTTTAAGTGCGTGGTTGCTAGATGAAGACCTTTAAAAAAGTATTTACCTAGGAATCTGATTCCTATACATAACAATAGAATGTAATCAGCATATTTTTATCAAGATTATACTGCAGACGGTGCTTTTCAATTTGTTATTATCACGTATAAGTAACCTTTGTTGACGAAGGATACCAGAAAACGTGTTCGCTAACTCTGCTTCCACAGTTTTGTGATGTTTATCGGTTTACCGTTACTAAAAAAATTTCCAATCTATAATTTTGTCATATATTTATTTGCATAAATATCAAACATGTGTTTCTTATTGTGTCTTTTATTTGGAATGTTCATTGCGAAAACTGCACTATAGCACTGTCGTGCTTAATATTAAATGAAACTGAATATTATTGATTACACTAGATCATAGTATTGGTCTACCGAACAACTTGTCAAGGTTCTAGAGCAAACAAACTGTTCAGAAACCAATGATTTGTTTCAAGTTTCAACTAATTTTCATTAGCCTTAAAATGTATTTCAACCGCCTATACTTTCAGCTTGAGTCTGTTGATTTTTGCACATGAGCATCTGGTCATGTTTTCTACAGTTGGATATTCTAGCATCATTTTCATTCAGTTTATTCATACATATTTTGCGTAATCTACTCCACTCAGGACAAAAAGATGATTTGAATACTTCGGATTTACCTTGTTATGTTTGGATTTATCAAACAAATTAGAGAGATATTTAAATAGGATTGTTTGCACAAACGAAATACTTCCTAATTATTCATAAGGTTTAACTGATTTATTTGTTTTCTGTCTTTTAATATTATTTTCGCGAATACCCTAGGTTACAAAATTTAACAGCGTGCCTAAAAATATAGTTTTATGTAAAGATTACAAACTGCGACAAGTAAATGCTTAAAATGAAATTAACGGTCGGCCGTGATAGCTAAATGATAAATGTCGCCACATGATTCATTTAACTCGAAGTTATGTAATTTCAATTTCGCAAACAACGTCAAAGCTAAATATCAAACAAGAAACGCATTCAAATTCAAGCTAATGGACAAACAGACATACAAGTTTACAAAAAAGTGCGCTACAAATTAAGGATGACAATAAAATGTAAGTAGTACAGAAGCAATACAAAATAACAAGCATGGAAAAATTGGACGAAGAAGCATAAAATGCAGCAAATAAAAGTGACAAATATAATAAATCGTCCAACAAACAGCAAAATTCTTCGACGATTTTTAACAGCGTAGTATTGGTTATAGAATATATTTGCTGTCTTCGTTTTTCCTGTTATTGGTTGTAAACATTTAATGTTTCTATTGCTTTCCACTACCTCTTCTATTATTTCTTTATTTTACATTTTCTTATCTTCTGTCTTATAGTTTTAGTTATCTATACTAAGTCGATGGTTCTTTTTGGTCGTGTTTATTGAGCAGCCTACACTTTTCTATGATTTTTTTCGTGTTTTCATATATTTCATGTTCGCAGTTACTGCGTATAAGATCCTTCTCAATCCCTTTAAAGCAATCTGTTATTGTTTTTGCTAATTGTTCATTTAGTATGTTTATGTCAATAGTTTCGGATGTTATATATTATCCTTATTCTTTCTCTTATTACAGTCCTTTACCTATTAATTTGTGAAATTTAGTGATTACAATCATAAGTCATGAGGTATTCTTTGTCTATTTTTACAAAATAGCCGTTTTTTCAAATTTTTATTTATTGCTATCTTCGCTCTTACCATGCAATAATCACTTCCTGCGTCATTTAAATTAGCACAGGTATAGCTTGAATTATGTATTCCTTGTTACTTATAGTCAATTTTAGTTTTCATTCTTCGGTTAAGTGTCATCCATGCTCTTTTCCTTTTTTGTCCTTCTGAAAAAAATAATTTATCGCGTACAGATGGGTTTCGGCTACAAAGTTCGTCATCAACGCTTCTCTAAACGCATCGAGCGTTTTCCTATTCTAAATGTTTGATTTGGTATTCATTTTCTTCTTATTGGGTAAACGGTACCGCGGGTACCGAAATCATTCCATTATGGTTTTATATTGCTATGTTTAGATCTTCATAAAAATGTTCAATTTCTTCATCCGTTTGAGTAGTGGTCGCAAGGTAAATTTTTTCTCTTCGGTTAACCTCACTTAATTCAGTATCATCATTCTTGATCTTTTCAAGTTAGTTTTCTATCTTATGCAAGTTTTTGTTATTACCAGAGACCTTATAGGTTCTTATTCAGCAGGTGGCCTGATTTTTTCCTCCAGGTATTTTTAGCGCCCTCTTCCCAGCTGATCTGCTAGTCGTGGCCGTATCCAGGGTAATTCGGGGGTGCTGGAAACTGAGGGTCCCGTTGTTTATGATGCGAAATTCAGCGATTGCTGACTCGAGATTATGGACGCCATCGTTTGAATTAAAATTACTCTTCCTTAGGAATCATCCTAGGTATTGATGTATTACCTAATAATCCATTGTTTAAATAATTTTTTCAATCCCCCAGTAGATCCAACTACTAGGTTAGATGGCTATCAACCTTGTGAGGAAGGATGCGACCACGATAAAAGTTTAAATGGAAAAGTCTTGCGAATATAATTTTCCAATTCACTTGCAATTTGTCGACTTTGAAAAAACCTTTAATTCTGTGGAATCATAAACCGTTCAACAATCATTAAAAGACTGTCGAATTGACTATAGATATACTGGACTATAAACCATATACCAGATATCGCCATAGCTACTTACTACCTACACACAAAAGCTGAGCCAATAAAATTAAGGAGAGTAGTACGACTGCGACAAGGGATAAGAAAAACTAAACTATCGAAATGAAATGGCGAGTAACACAATGTTGGACTGATTTCGGCAAGCTAAATTCATTAAAAAAATAAGAATATTCCATTACATTTAAGAAGTAAAGTATTTAATAGAAAGAGCTTCAGCGCTGAAATGAAAGTACGTAAAACATCTTTCCCGTAGTATTGAAGATCGATTCACAAAAACAATCTTATAGTGAAGACCTTAAAGTTACAAATGGTCCATTGGTAGACCACCCATGAGATGAATAAACTACATAAAAATAGTGGTAGGACTAAGCTGGATATGGATGGCTAGAAACAGATATCGGAGGAAAATGAATTAGAAGAGACAAATATAAAAAATGGAGTGTAACGCTTTAGAAAATAGAGAAGAATAAGAAGAATTTTCGAGCAAAGAACTTACTTTATTGGAGTGCTCGGGTCGATTCATAACTACGGTAGCAACACGTTTATCTGCGGACAAAATTGAAATGTCGGAACTGGCATGTAAGCTATTAAGGGTATTTCTTTTCTCTTTGGAAGTTTAGATGATCCGAGACACTTGACAGTTTCGAAGCTGAATTTAGAGATATACAATCCGCCACCAATTGCCATCTCCATCCACAGCCACCGATCCTTCCACAGTGATAGTACTTTTTCCCTGTATCTACCAAGTGATCGGTCAAAACCTCCGAGCAAGATCCACAGGTTCTTCCTTTACTTGAGATAAATTGATTAGTCCTTTGCTCTTGAAGTGCTGTGTATATTGGTGAAACAGGACGCTTAGTAAAACCATTATATATGAACGCTAGTTTTATTTCAGGTATGGTCTCGACCACACATCAGCCATCGCAAAACACTAAGATTCTTTATGATGAAAATGTTATTATCTGAAAATTCTGATTTTTCTTTAGCAGAAAGATTGCGAAGATATTGAGATTTACAAACGTTCTAACAACCTCAATTGAGACGTTACGCTCTTGTTTTAATGTGAAAAGTGCTGTAAATTATGTTCACTTTTCACTCAACAGCAACGAATCTTGGATATAAATTTCACATTCTTCTTCTTGATGGGTAAAAGAGTCTCCCCTCTGGGTGGTTGACATGTGGAATGCTGTATTCTTGTGCTGGCCCCAAGGTGTCTGTCTCCTATCCACACGCCAAGGAGAGCCAGTATGAACAGAGGCAGAAGGGCACCCTAGGGGAGCGCAGACGGGCGCTTAAACAGCCTAGTGTCTCAAGACGTACTCTTGCCTTCCTGAGACGGATCGAAGGGACAAACGCGGGGCCGCCCTTACGAGTGTCGCACCAGGAGCAGTCCTGGTCTAGTATCCAAAGCGAGGGAAATATTTTTAGCTGTCGTTAGAGGTGTCGACCTGGTAGTCTGTACTAGTATCCGAGACAAATTGGACAGTCGATTGAGGAGCAGGACCAGGAGCGATTCTGGTACACGTTTCCGAGACGCATCACGACAGTTGGTTTGAGGTGTGGGGCAGGCTCACCGATGACTAGTATCCGAGACAAGCTACCCCGAGCAACTGTCTGTAAAGGGGAGACTACCCTGTCCTACTACTGCGGGGCTTGCATATTTCGTTGGCGTATTGCTGCACAACCTTGAGTGAGGATACTGGAGGCAGAAATGTTGCATCTGCAGAAATGCATGGCAGCAAACATAAGTCCGCTCTCGACAGTTACTCATCTGATTAATACGAGTACGCCTCATGAAGGAAACCCCCGTATGCCAGGGCGAATATGCACAAGAGCGACCGAGGAGAGCATAGACGGGCGCTTAAACAGCCCAGCGCTTTCAAGACCGCCTTTGCGTGGTGGAGCTGTTCCGGCTTGTTGAACAGAAAAAGACGGATTCAAGGGGTGAATGCGGGGCCGCCGTTTGAGGTGTCGGGCCGGGAGGTAATCCTGTCCTAGTATCCGAGGCCGTTATTTGAGGTGTCGGTCACAGGTAGTTACATGTACTAGCATCCGAGACAAGTCGGGCAGTCGATTGAGGGACAGGGCCAGGAACGAATCTTGTCCACGCTCCAAGACCGCGTCACGACATCGTTCGAAGCGTCGGTCTGGTTACATTGTGCTAGTATTCGAGATGAGCTTTCCCGGAACAGACTGCACAAGTTCACCCTTAGAACTCTCGGAACCACCCTATTCTACACTTGCGGGAGCACGTCCGCGCATTGCTGCGCAGCAGTGGGTGAGGACATCGAAAGGTAGGTACGGCAGGAATGTTGAGCGGAAGTATAGAAATCTGTGGTAGAGAGTTTACTCCTGGACGTTACTCTTCAATGTTTACACGAGTACTACTGGTAGTTAGAACAAGCCCAGGGTGCCTCGGTACATGGAATTTAGATGCCCGGTATCTAAGCGCTTGGCTGACTGAGTGAGGATGGATTCGTGGTGGCAGTGGTTGGCTGTATGTTGGTCAGCGATCCCGGGATTTCGGCGACACGCATTACCAAACTTCTGGTGGCTGGCCCAGACAGTTACCAAGAGAGCGAGATAGGTCTTCGGAACCTTACCCGGTTTAAAAGGGTACAGCAATTGCTAGGCGATGCTGGGCGTTTTGTTTCCACTGCCGTCGCATACGAGGGGGGATGATATGCTTTATTGCTTGGTGCATCCTAGTCTCAATAGGCAGACCAATGTGTGTATTCTTGTGCTTATGTATTGCTATTGATTGCATCTTGTAGTAGCCCCATACTGTTTTATTACGTTTTAATTGCATACTACAATTACGTGATCCAACAAAGCAAGAAATAGAAATTTCAACATTTGTTCAACAGTATTTACCAGTAGTAAAAGACAGTTTTGGAGAAATGTAAAATCTCATCTGGAATTTGGATAGTTAAAACTCAGTGTATTGCAAAAGGAAGAACAAAATTGCACTGCACGACCACTTTGTTAATCAGCAAGCAACTCATACGTGTGATGAAAAATCTACACCCAGCCATAATGGAGTCTGTGCCGTACAAATTACAAAGAAAATTGTAAAATTTAGCGGCAGTGGCTGCTGGAGCATACAACGTTGCAACGATCGATGGCAAAACTGCAGTGGCTGATTCTAATTTGCCCCAAAAGGGCTGCAATTGGCCAACGCAGCAAGTCTCAGGATAAAAAGGTGTCTAGCCCAATATTACAAGATTTGAGTTGGCGTGTTTAAAAACAGAATCGTTCCAACAAAACCGCTTCCTCTGAAATCAAAATAAAACCAAGCATAGAATAGCACGACCCTTTTATCGCTCGGCGCCGCTTTCCCTAAAATACCTTCAACGCGACGATCCCTTCGTCTCATGGCAACCACCCTCGTATTGGTCTTCTAACAGTGAACTTGGAGTTTCCGTTATCTTGATAATTTCATGCGCAGAACGGATCCCGTAACACAAAGGCATAATCAATTTCCGGTGCGTTTTATGCGTAAAGGCAAGTTATTTCCACGAAAGCACAATGCCCTATTACCTTTGTTGTGTGGGATTGCGACTTACCCTGCAAGAAGTAATTTAATTATTCAGAATTAGCGATGCTATCGCGTTTCCCCACAAAAGGTCGGTTTATTGTTGTTGCTATTATTCATAAGGGTCCTATTGATTTTACGAGGCCTGGCTGCAAATTCAAAAAGCAAAAGCAAACAGAAAAACCCATTAATCGCCAAATAAATTAAAATCCCGACTAACACTGATTAAAACTGGAATTTCAATCGCATAAAGCAACGACACGACAGAAATTAATGCATAACATAAATTTAAAACGCAGCACATAAAGCAAGTGCAGTTTTAATGCAGGTGTACTAGGAATTAATTAAAACTGTAAATGTTAAAATGGAAGCATTTGTTAAATAAGTGTATGAAAGATAAATAACATGCTAAAATTACATTTCTTTTAATGGAAAGCATCGCACAAAATTGTACTTAGAAATTAGTAAATATCTCCTAATACTGTAACTTGCGTTTAGTAGCACAAAAAGAGAGGAATAAACTCTGAATCTCCGCTTCTAGGTTTTCTATTTAAAGTTTTTTTATGGAAATAATTTGCGAAAGTTCAAATGGCGAGTCATCTTAATACTGCAATTTCAACAGTTCCATTATAGAGAAGTTCATTCAGTTATGTATATGTATTTGACTGACTAAAGTTGATTGCAGAAGACAACTACCAGATTGTATTATCCAATCAAACATTCATTAACAGTAACTGTGGAGCTTTAACACCTTTGTTTAATTTTTCGTGCTGTTAAGATTAACCAGAATTTCAATAGATATTTTCTTATCAAAAGACAATATCTTGTAGGTCATTAATTTAGACTATTTAAAAACATATGAATGAGGAAAATATACATTGAGAAGAAATAGCTGCGAACCTTATTGGTATTCTATGTAACACTTTGTTACAATCCGACGTCGTCGTTTTAATTTCTCGCCCGTTTTTTGCTGTAATTTCTAGCAACCTAAAGAGTTTTAGTTGCCTCTGGATCCAAGAGTGCCGTTTCTTTCTTTCGAAAACCTTCCGTGTGTAGTTTCAAGGTGGGGGTAGTTTTCTGACTTCCATTTCCTTCTGAATTTAAGGGACGTGTTTTTGAGATTTCTTAGTGGTGCTTTACGCGCGGTTTTTCCCGAGAAAACAGGAGGCAAAATGTCCGCTGGCCGACTACAATCTGAGGTGGCAGTTGATTATCTCTGCTTCCAGGATGGCTAATACTCAGATGGATTTATTTTCAGGCCCATTTCCATTTCTTTCTGTTTTCTCTCATCCTCTGTTCGATGCGTTACTGTTCTGATATATCTATATCGGGTGCGAGGCTCGCAGTTCTGGCTGGTAAAAAAATAACCCAGGGATTCGTGACATAGCTGAACATATTATCCTGTATTGCGAACTCGTTATAGATGTCAGATTTAATGCCAGGGTGTGCCGAACACCGGCAGTAGTGATTCCTCTTCGGCATTTCCAATATGCATTACAGCTACTAAGGACTAATATTTCAGGCACCTAACAATATGTAGCACACTTTACGATAAGATAGAAACCCATGGTTGATTAGATTGTGCCGGTTATTAAAATTACCCTTGGAAACGTTTGCCCGATTCAACCTTTTTACTTCCCTCGTCGAAAAAATCACCTTCCGAGATTTCTTCAGATCTTCACGTTTCAAGGTCATTAGATGACGAAAAAGAAGTTTTTTAATTCCGTCTGTCTGTCTGTCTGTCCGTCTGTCTGTCTGTCTATCTGTCTGTCTGTTGGCAGTATAGATAAAAAAATATTAGTCGGAGGAAAACGATATTTTGCATACGTATTATATATCTACATCGCATGAAACCGGTACAATTTCATACAAATATATACAGGGTGAGCACCTTCAAAAAATAAAATTTTGTTTATTTTTGGGTGAATTTTGAAATAGAAGGAAGTTCACAAATGTCAGGCTTTACATTTGCCGAAAATAAGACTCAACCGATACAGGATGTCATAAAAGAGTAAAAACATTTCAACAATAACACCGTTCTGTACAAGAGAGGCGCGCGCCGGACTTAGTACGTGAAGATATTTTTACTCCTAACTTAATTTGATTTTTAAAATTATTTAGTGTCACAATGTCGACGAGGGAAGTTCTGGGTAAAGCCTTTTACAGGTTTTTCTTATATATAATATTGATGCCGATGGACAACCCTCCGTTGCCCATCGTTTTGTCTCTGATCATGCTGCAACTACCTAACCTAAAGTCATTCATGTCATCACAACTGATATTCCTAGGTGTCAAAATGATTACAGATTCCCATAATTTATTATTATAATTGAAATATAGTGGTAACCAACATTTATACGTAGCTAATTTCATGGCTACCGGGATCACATGTATTTATGATCACCCGATACTATTAGCGCATCAAATCTATCAGTAATTGCTATGCCAACAACGTGAATTCAGGATTCGTTTTGCGTTGCTGAAGCTGGTGTTGTTAATGTCTTCATGTATATTATTGTCGTCGTTTTGATTAAACGTACTTTTGACGTTTAACACTAGCCGTTGCTGCTTCTTTTATTTAGATATTTGTTATTTCCGTATAACCTGTTTTAGGATGCATCTCATCTATTCCGTGTGGTTCGTCGGAGAATATTACTGTAAGTGGTTGAACCTGGGGCTCTTATTTAATAAGTGATTATTGTTCATAATAAGCAGGTGAATCTCTTACTTAGTTTTCATATCCGTGACTCCTTTCCGGCATCCTGTTTGAGCTACAGGTTTAGGATACTAAAAGTTACGACGTTGATGCCGCGCACTTTCGTTTACTATTACATATTTACCCGAAATGTTTATAACAAAATTGACACCCAACGGGTTAGGCCTGTAACAAGTTGAGTAAGTAGGGATAGTTTCTCAGGTCGAAAACAAGAAATAGGTAGTCTAGATGAGCAGGATCGCAAGTTCTCGTTGGCCAAAAGTCTGCGACCTTTAAGTAATAAATTTCGTTAGATGCGACGGAGTAGTTAGAGATACATGGGGTCTTAATTGGAGAATATTGCTTCGATATCTTTCAGCGTTTATCGTTTTCTCAAAGAATCACAAAACATAAACTGCCTATATCAACCCACTACTGCCTGTAGACCTTCCTCATCTCTTGCCACCCCTCTCTTACTTTGGCTATTGGCATACAGTTGATTTCGACTATCCTTCTAAGCTTCCTATATTTCGTTTCATTTCACGAGGTTTCCAACCGAGCACTCTTCGTGACCACCTTCGATTCGTGGAACGTGATAAGCCTTTGTATGGAGTCTTCTCTTTTGGTTTGTGTCCTTATCCAGGCGTTATTCTTTCGATCGCCGAACTCGATTTCTAGCATGTACCTCTCATGTGTTCTCTGTGTTCTTGCCAGATTTTGGTAATTATTTTTGTTACATTCTGTCCGCTCCATATGTTATTACAGGGAGACACACTAATCGTCAAATTTTGAAAATGTTGATTATTTTTTATTTTAGAATCCAGCCCAGATTTTCAAATGCACTCTAGCTTGTTCTATTTTTTGTCTCATCTCGTCGCTATGTAGTGTTAGGCATACATAGATGACTATGTTTTTCAAGATTGTTTCATCTGAGGTTGAGTCTTCTTATGATCGATTTTTAGTTTCGTTGTCATGTCTTTTAACTCTTGCGAGTCGTTGCTTAACAATATCACATCATCCACAAATCTTAAGTGATTGAGGCGTTTAGATATTTTTCATCAAAATAATTTGGACGAGATGGTGTCTCCCTGCCTCATTCTTATTGCGAGCAGATTGGTTTCCTCAAAATCTTTATATACATTTGTGCGTTTTTAATTAGATTGGTGCTTTTACAAGTCTTTGAGTTTTGTTTATCAATGTACTTGAAAAGTAGACACTTAACTAAAGAAATGTAGGTTGTCGGTCCTTTACATTCGCATTGCTTCAGAAGTAGAACCAACATTGAGCAGAGGGAAAGGTCAAGTTCAAAGCAAAATATTCAGGAAACCAGTAACAATATGAAATTTGTGTGTTGTCATCTGAATGGGAAGAGCTCCTGATATGTCGGTAATCTGGTTTTAGACCTAAACGTAAACATCCTCATTGAACAAATGCTGACTCATTGATAAAATATAGGAATGCTTTTCCAATTTATAATAGTTTAAAACGTTTGGCATCTGAAAACATTCCAGACATTTATGAGAATTCAAAATGTAAATTTGACAGTTTGTGTTATTTAGCTGCATTGCAGAGACACCTTGAGAAAATTAAACGTATCACATGTTGAATTACAGCAACAAGTTCTAAACAAGGCTGTGCTTATGAGAATGTGAAATTGATTCTGGCTGCCAGAACTTCGCCGTAGACTTTCCGTCATTTTTGTTACCAACTTAATTCTGGATAGCGTAATTTTTAAATTCAACGACTGAAACTTTTCGGCTAACGATGTCAGACGAATTTGATTATTTCTTTGATAGAGTCTGTCTGTCGAAGATGTGTTTGTGAACACGGCTCCTGGTGATTTAGAAAGTAAAAAACGGACAGGGGCACTGAACTTCACGAACGCGTAACCTTGTACAAATTCGGTTCCGGCTGACGCCATTCGCAGGTTTTTGCAAGCATCCTATCATTTAAGAAGCAATCAATATAACGCATTTCGGCGTAGAGATGCACGAGCAGGGAGACGGTTGCTATAAGGTTCCCCCATAGCAACGGCAACGGCGACTTCTGGCAGTGGGTGGTCGAGGGTTTGTTTAGCCCGGGAGTTAGGGTAGGCCATGGATGGCGTCCTACGAGCTTAAACATTAGCTATATCGACCCAAGAGTATCCGAGAATACTTTCGGCTGCTTATAAACTTGCGTCTGCTCCTCCCGATTTTGGGCCACCGCGCTCGCCGCAAGACGGATAATCATGGTAGATAAGGCCCAACCCCAAAAAGGTTGGAAAAGCAACAAAGTAGATTGCATTTTGTACAGGGTGTTCCATTTCGACGGGCTTAAAAGGAAATATCCGTTGTTGTTCAGGTTAGATCAATCCGATACAGAACAGAAAAATCCAATATCTTTTTGGTTTATGAGCTCGAGTTTAAAAATGAAATTTGATATACTTCTTGTCGCAGATTAATATAATCAGGTCGGAATTGACGTATCGCTTATGCTTTTGAAGTTACAATATAAAAACTTCTAAGCAAACTTGAGAGGACTTAACAATATGAGAAAAAGTGTCTATGCAGAGGGTTCCAAAATTGGAGGAAGCTGCAGTACAGAAGAGGGTAAACAGAAATTAATGCTTGTTATTTGACTGAAATAATTTCGCAAAAGTAAATTTGGTGGACTTTGGCATAACTACGTGATTTTTATGCTGTGAATTTGAAAAGAATTTCGTAGAATATTGAAGTGATACTAGCTTTTATTATTATAGCCCCACTTAGAATACATTTATGTAATGATTTATAATTGAGCTTTTATAGTAATTAGCCCCACACTATTGCAAATTTTCATTTATAGTGACAAATGTTTTCTGTGCGTGTAGGTAAATTATTTACTGTGCAATTATAATACGTTTTCTAACTAACTTCGCTTATTTTATTTTAGATACAATTGACTCTGATATCAGGTAGGGTCATGCATAAATTACAATTCCTTAATCTAGTTTTCAAATTGAAATACCTACATAGCTGTTATGTTTAATACAAGAGTTTTTATTATGTCTTCTTGTACACATAAACTTGTTATTTTATAACTCATCTAACTCTATGGTAACATGAACAACTTACTGGATCTATATGTTACATGTTCCCTTATTTTATACATTAAACGTAATCCCCAAACTGATCTCTTAAATTACATTTTGTATTTACAAGATAGTCTTTAAATCTAACCGGCAATTGAATATTTCTTCTGGGCCGCGTACACTTGGCAGTTGTTGATGAACGAATGGTTGGTGAAACTTTTGGAGATTTTACTTCAGAGGTTCTCTCTTGGACTCGCATTGGTTCTTGCATCCCAATGATTTTTGATGAACTACTTACTGGAGTTGTAGCAGATCTTGACAATGTTGATGAATTTTCTTCTAAGTGCGAATCATTATTTGGTGTTGATGGTTTTGTCATGTTACTGTTTTCTCCTTCAATCCTATCTTTTAAATGTATTCTGTTCCTGCGGTATGTAGCTCCATTTTCAGTTCTAACATAGTATGAATTTGGATAGTCCGTTGCCTCAAGTACTTTTCCTGGTATCCACTTTCTCACACCCTTTTGAATATAAATCTTTTGACTGGGTTTAAGTACGCTTAACGCTCTACTTGAACGATTTGCGTATTTAATCTGCTGTTGCTGGTGTTTCTTCAATAACTTCTTGTTTTGTACTACATTAAATTCTGGTTTCAGGTTTATTGTAGGGATTTGAGTTCTAAGTGGTCGTCCCATTAACATTAATGCGGGAGATGGTAAATCTTGTTTTGGAGTATTGTTGTATTCCATAATAGCTATATTTGGATCATTTTCTGCTTGGATGCTTTTAAGAATTAGCCCTTTTACAGTCTGAATAGCTCTCTCTACCATACCATTTGATTTTGGGTAAGGAGGACTAGACGTCATGATTTTCGCATCGATTTTATTAGCAAATACATGATATTCTTTTGAATCAAAAGGAGGCCCATTATCACTATGTATGACTTTTGGTATTCCATGCGTTCTAAATATTGACATTAATGCTGCAGTTACAGCTTTAGTAATTTTGCTATTCAATTTGCGAATTTCTATAAATTTGGAATGGTAATCTATTACAACCAAATAATCTTTTTCTATTAAATGTATAAAATCGACTCCTACCTCATTCCATGGAAATTCAGGTATTGGATAGACTGTTAAAGGTTCTTTGACGTTTGATTTTGAATACCTCTGACAGATGTCACAGCTTTGCACCCTTTGCTCAATATATTTTGCCATACCTGGCCAAAAGACCGCATTATTTGCTTTTTGTTTACATGATATTATACCTTGATGTGCTAAGTGTATACGATTTAATACTTTCTCCCGTTTTGTTTTTGGTATAATCATTTGATTCCCACGAAAAAGTAATTCATTATATTCATGAATGGTACTTCGATATTGCCAGTACAAACGAATTGATGCTGGTACATCTTTCTTGTGTTCTGGCCACCCTGTTCGTATAAAGTGTTGCAAATTTTGCATTTCTTCATCTAATTTTACTGCTTGTACGTACTCATCTGTTTTTTTATCGGACATAGACACCACTGTATTTACTTGCTGTGCAGCCCCTTCCAAGTAACTTGTATCTACAGATGTTGTTCCTGGAGACCTAGACAAGGCATCAGAAACAAACATTTTCTTACCTGGAACGTAGCTTAAATCAAACTGGTATCTTAACAGTTTCAGTATCATTCTTTGTATTCTGGGCGATAAATTGTCCAACGGTTTCTTGATAAGACCTAAAAGTGGTTTATGATCCGTTTGGATTTCAAACTTTGTACCATAAAGAAAATAATTAAATCTTTGACAACCATTAACAATAGCTAAAGGTTCTTTTTCAATCTGGCTGTATCTTTGTTGACTGTTAGTTAACGTTACCGATGCATACGCAATTGGGTGTTCATCTTGTAAAATTACTGCACCCATTCCATTCTGGCTTGCATCGACTGATAATACCGACTTTTTTAATGGATCAAAAAACTTTAAAACCGGTGTTTCTGTAACAAGCTTCTTTAATTCTTCAAAACACTTTTGCTCAATTTGTTCCCAGATAAACTTATTTTTAATGCTAAGTAGTTTTCTTAAAGGTGCTGTTTTTCAGATATGTTTGGCACAAATTTTGCCAAATAATTTATCATTCCTAAAAATCTCATAAGCTCAGTTCGATTTTCTGGAGCTTTGTAGTCCACTATTGCTTGTACTTTTGATTCATCTACTGCTATTCCGTCTTCTGTAATTACATGACCTACATATTTCACTTTATTTACACAGTACTGTACTTTGCTTTTATTAAATTTAAGTCCATTTTCATTTGCTCTTTTTAATAATTTTCGCAATCTTTCATTATGTTGTTTTTCAGTATTTCCAAAACCAAAACATCGTCCATAAATGTACAAATACCTTGTAATCCTTCAGTAATTGTGTTAATTGCGCGTTAAAATACCTCTGGAGAACTACTTAAACCAAAAGGTAGACGAAGGAAGCGATACCTTCCAAATGGTGTAGCCACTGTACATAACTTTGAGCTTTCTTCATTTAACTTTATTTGTAAAAATGCCGATGAAGCATCTAACACTGTAAAATATTTTGCTCCTTGTAATTCTCCAAATATCGTTTCTTGTGTTGGAATTTGGTAATGCTCTCGTTTTATATATTTATTTAATTCCCTAGGATCCATGCAGATTCTAATTTTACCTGTTGGTTTCTTCACTATCACAATTGGATGTACCCAATCTGTTGGTTCCTGTTCTTTTTTTAATATTCCAGCATCGACCATTTTGTTTATTTCATTTTTTACTTCGGCTATTAAAGCTTTCGGAATGACTCTAGCATTTGTAACTTTACTTACAGCTCCTGGTTTTAATTTAATTTCATATTGAAATGGTATTGTCCCTAGTTTACCATTGAAAACATCAGGAAACTCATCTATTATAGGAAATGTTTTTACACTATGCACTCTGTGAATCAACTGTAGTTCTTGACACGCTTCCAATCCTATTATGGGTTGTATAGAGTTTTCTATTATAAAGAAATCGAGATTTAATTTGTCAACTTTTGACGTTTGACATGTCAGTTTGCAAATACCTAAAATGTCAATTTTATGCCCCGTGTATGACGTAACTATTTTATTGGTATTATTTATTTTAGGTTTTATACGGAGAGCATCATATTTTGACTTTGGTAATACGTTGCAGTCTGCTCCTGTGTCGAGTTTAAAGGATACTATGGTTCCATTCACTTTGATAGATTCTCGCCACTCAATTGCATCCACTGAACATCTCAATGTATCTAACATGAAATCATGTTCGATTTCTGTTTCCTGCATTACTGAATTATCTTCATCTAAAGTATTTATCCATTTTGCTTTGCATACTTTAGCGAAATGGTTACGACGTTTGCACTTTTTGCAAAATTGCCCATATGCGGGACAGTTTCTCGGATCATGGTGATAGCCACAACGCGAACATTGTCTATTTTCCCCTCTGCTTTTAAATTTGTTCATTCTTTCTTGACCATATTCACCTTTATTTTCATATTTCTTGCTTGTTCCCATTACTTCTCTACGTTTCTGTTTGTTAAGTACATCCACTGTTGTGCCTTTTTCCATTTCTTTCATCTGCGATTTGCTTACCTCGTTAGCTCGACAAAAATTTAGTGCTTTTGTCAATGATATTTCCGGTTCTCTTAAGAGTCGTTCTTGTACTGCTTTATCTAATATTCCTAGAACAATTCTATCCCGTAAAAGACTCTCATGCTGATCACCAAATTCACAGTTTGTTGCCAACTTCTTTAAATCAGTTAAATATAAGTCAATAGACTCACCTTCTCTTTGTGCACGACTAAAGAATTTAAACCTGTCAAAGACAGTGTTTTTTCTAGGTTTACAAATAGCATCATATTTTTCTATGACAGTTTCTAAACTTTTTACTGTACCTTCAGCAAAAGTAAAAGGGCACTCTTTTAGTTTACACCCCCACATAACCTGGTTTACTATTTTTGTATTTCGCTTAAACGTGGGGGTGTAAACTAAAATAATGTTTACGGACAGCTTATTTAGTTTACACCCCCACTTACACCTGGTTTACGATTTTTGTATTTCGTTTAAATGTGGGGATGTAAACTAAAATAAGGTTTACGGGCAGCTTATTTAGTTTACACCCCCACCTACACCTGGTTTACGATTTTTCTATTTTGCTTAAATGTGGGGGTGTACACTAAAATAATGTTTACGGGCAACTTATTTAGTTTAAACCCCACTTTTTTCCATTGTTTTCTATTGAAACATTATGATTTTAATTGCGAGGTTAGGTTAGGTGAGTTTAGGTTAGGATAGGATAGGATAGGTTAGGCTAGTTTAGGTTAGGTAAGTTACATTGGCGTGTTGCGCCTGGTGTGCGCTCACGGCGGTAGGTGGCACTGGTGGTGGCTTGGCTTGTTACATTCTCCTTGCAAATAGCAGAAGTTTATAAACGTGAATAATTTGTTTTACTTAATTTTCAATAAAAAGTTTGGGGTGCAAACTAATTTAGTTCAACATAGACTATAATTTAGTTTACACCCCCACATACAACTGATTTCTGATTTTTCTATTTAGCTTAAGTGTGGGGGTGTAAACTAAAAAAGTACCCATAGACTATAATTTAGTTTACACCCCCTAAATGTGGGGGTGTAAACTAAAAAAGTACCAGTAAAAGTATTATAGATTTCCAATCCTTCTTCTCCAATCAAATTTAAGAATATTGCAATCTTTAAATCCTCTGCCTTATTCTTTTTCTCCGATGCCACCATGAAAACGTCAAATTTTTGTTTCCATTTCTGCCATAATTCTGCTAAATCTCCTGATTTGAAATCAAGAGGTGCTGGTTTATTAAATCCTTCCATTTTGACCACTATGCTGTCACCATGTTATGTTTAATACAAGAGTTTTTATTATGTCTTCTTGTACACATAAACTTGTTATTTTATAACTCATCTAACTCTATGGTAACATGAACAACTTACTGGATCTATATGTTACAATAGCGTCGGTGATATAGATCTTATCTTCACTTCAGCGAAACCATATTCTCAGGTACATTATAGAGTTGCTTAGCTTCCTATGAATACTAACTTGCATTACAACAAAGTTGACCACCTTTCGCTTTCACGTGGGTTCTTAAAGTGAGCTGCAGGTGGCATCTGGCGATGCCTTCACAGCTGGAACGGGGTTTGCTGGTTGCTTTCATTGAAGCAGCACTTCATTCAGACTTAACAGAGCCCGATAACCTCGTAGTCTATGGACCTCCTTACGGGATCCCATCTTCTGCGATATCCTAAAGGACCTTTCAAGTTGTCTTGTAGAAGCATCCTGACCGCCTTTGGGTGACCACTGTGCGTCGAACGCTTTTCTGGGCATCACGAAGGTTGCATTTTCTGAATTTATTTACCGTTTTTAACTATTGGTTATTTGCGGCATTTGCGCATGTATTCGCTCAATGAAACGATCAAGTAACACTTTTACTGGCAAAATTGTATTTATTTTTCCCCAATTTGGGAAGTACAAGCATTGTTTCCCCTCGGGAAACACAATTATTTTTATTTTTATGCAAGCTCCAAGGCAACCAATTCAATTAATTCATATATAAACATCATAAATCACATTTCCGAATTTACATACTTGATCGATATTATACATGCAATTCATTCTATTTTTAAGACATATATTTGAATTATTTAAAACACATTAAATAACAATCAATATGTACTACTGAGCTGGATATTATAAAGTTCTAATTAGTAAATTTTGTAAGTCATAATTTAGTATTATCACAATATTCAAAAGGAGTAGTTTCTACAAGCTTCCATCTTTTAGAGTCAAATTATTTGTTAAATTATAATTTGATGTTAGAAAAACTCAGGCTTTTTTACACAGTATTATTGTTTGTAAGAGCTGCGAGCAGTAGTTATCATTTGAAGTGTATTTCGACTTCTCACTCATCTCACACTTCTCACTCTTGCGACAGATTTGGCAACAGTAAGTATTTCTCGATCTTTCGAATGTTATCGTCAACGGGGATGCCACTTAAAGTTTTTCTAGTTTATTTATTTGATATCATGTTTCCATGTTTATTAGTGTCTACTGGGGTATACTGTTTCATTGAGGGGTTTTCCTGCCATGCTTGCTGCTACGAGTTGGCAACAGGATAGAATGTATAGTACTTCAGGTGGGTAAAGCAAGACGCACAGCATCCCACATTGATCATTCAGTCCGCCTCAGGTATTCTGGGGGAGGCAAGAAACTGACGACTTAATGATGGCAATTTACAATTGCCGATCAATACTGTCCGATTATGAGTAGTAATACTATAAGTACTTCGATATTATGGGGTTATATGTCGATAGCTTGTTGCACAATAATGTCAGTTTGACAGTTTAAATAATTCGACCGCGAAGCGGGAGGATTATTCTGTCAAACTGACACGATTTTTTATTGTGAAGGACGTTTGAAACGTATAACCCGAAAATGTTCGAAGTACACATTGTATTTGACGTAATAATTTTTTGAGTAAATTTCAAAAATATGAACAAGTATAGTATATCATGTCATTAGGAGGAAAAGTGATAGTTTGTGTGGCGAGACCGGATGCGTTTGACTAACAAGCGTAAGCGAGTTAGACAAGTCCGAGCGAGGCTTAGGCGACAGAAATCACAGAAAAACCATTCCGTAAACCTTTTAGAACGTCAGAAGCTAGACGCCATAAACACATTCTTTGACAAGAAAAAACCAAATGATATGAACTTGGTTGAGCTCAGATGTAAAGCACGCATTGAAATGGATCTTATATTCGCATCCAAGACCGTCGGCCCTTAACTCCCTTAATACCGGAAGCTATCTCGTGGAGAAGGAACCAACGATGATGAGCAATCTGAAAGAGCAAATGACGCAAAGAACTCCCAGACCATTGATACGCGAGTGGGTACTTACAGAAAAAAAGGAAAGAGAGCAAATGAAGAACACACTCTTACAAAAATAGAAAATGTAGAAGAAAATAATATGTTTACTGACAACCTGTAACCTGCAAGCAAAATAAAAGACGGTGCTCAGTCTATTGTCAAAGCGGAAACGAAAACATAAATGAACCATCTCTAAACACAAAACAAAAACTAGAGAAGGGGAGAACATTATATAAAAAAGATAAGCAGATGACAGTCGAATATACAGCATTGAGGATAAACACTCGACGACTGGTAAAAAATGTCTTAGAAAAAAGACAGAAGAAGAGATGCTATAACACTCAAAATGAGAATGGAAGAAAGACCAAAAATCGAGAGAAAATACTGAAGGTCACGAAGGAATACTATAGATACGATCAAAGAAGCTGAACGCTCTATAATTCCCAACATTTAGGTTTTGTGTAAATCTGTGTAAATGGAACAACACCTGTCAATTAGCAGAAGGCGGTAGTAGTATTTTTTAAGAAAGGTAGTGCCACACTTGCACAATTTCAGATTAGTGAGTTTGCTATCTCAGTTGCACAAATTATTGACAAAAATAATTACGTACAGAATAACGAAGAAATTAAAGCAGTAACTACCCATAGAGGAAGCCATTTACGAGAGGCTGCAGTACTTAGATTATCTTCTTATAGTGAAAGTTTTAATAGAAAAGGGAAACATTCTCGTTTATCTCCGTATTCGGCTATGGTGGGTTACGAGAAGACTTATTCAATTTAGCCTTAGAAGGAATATTTAAGAAACTTAACTGGTCGAACCGGGGTGTTAATATAAATGGTGAGAGGCTGAATCATCTCAGGTTTGCTGGTGATGTGGTTTGTGTGCTCATGCAGTTAGAAGCAACATCAAGAACTATAGACCTGAAAATGTACATAAATACAAAGATGTGCTCAGAAGACACCATACAATTATTGATAACATAAAGGTAAAGAATTTCACAGAATATTTATTGTTATGGTATAATAATGGTTGTGGTTATCTTCTATACATATATAAAGGAAAGTCACAACCCTGACTAATCAACGCAGAGCCGTAACCACTGGCACTACGAAGTTGAGATTTGGGTGAAAGGTTCAATTTGTTACGTAAGGTAGTGCTAAGAAGGTATTTTTTGAAATTCGACCCCTAAGGGGGTGAAAAAGGGTAAACTGCGTTTTTACGAATTCCTCCATATCTCTTACACCCGATGAGATATCGACTTGGTGTTTACTTGCAAAGATTTTCAATGCAAATGCCTAGAAACTTATTTCAGGATTTTTCCCTGATCTACCCCTAAAGATGCAAATATGGATTCGGGGTGAATTAAAGAACCCTTCGTATCTCCTATGTTTCTTGAGTTAGACCATTCTTTTTTGGCATATACATGTATTTTTAAAATATCTAAAAAAGGGTTTAAGGATTTTTTAAAATTTACCCCTAATGGGGTGAAAGGGGGTAAACTGTGTTTTCACGAATTCCTCAATATCTCTTAGACCCGATAAGATATACTCTTGGTGTTTGCTTGCATAGGTATCCAAGGCAATAACTAAAACCACATTTCAGGATTTTGCCCTAATAAACCCTTAAAGGTGCCAATCTGCATTCGGGGTGAATTATACAACCTATTGTATCTCCTGTGTTTGTTGAGTTAGAGCATTCTTTTTTTGTCATATAGATTTGTTTTTCAAATCTTTAGAAAGGGGTTTTAGGTTTTTTTTAAATTTTACCCCTAAAGTGATAAAAAGGAAAAACTGAATAGGGGTAGGGGGTTAAAATTATTAATTTTTTCTCCTCTGGGTTCATTTCAAGATACAATGGGATGAAAGAATTTTTAGAAATTTTACCTCTAAGGGGTGAAAAGGGGTAAACTGTGTTTTCACGAATTTCTCAATATCGCTTAGAATAAAATAGAAGAATTTCTGAAATTCCATCCCCACGTGGTGGAAATGGGTATCTTGCTATTATTTATGAATACAACATTTAATAAGTACATATATTTTTTATTTTATCTCATTGTTACACTATAACTATAGTTTTATCAATCTATCCAATTACATACACATTTCCAGGGGGTGCGTGAATAATAAAAAAGTTAAGGAGAACTTTTTCCGGAGAAATTGTTTTCTTTTTACCTACAATATTGTTTTGCAGCCTTTGTTACTTTAGCGTATTGAGTGAGGAGGAGGTTGAGACCACAGAATTCATTTAAGATTTAGAAGAAAAAACAAAAATTTGTAGTCCGTACGAAGAACGGGCATCTTGCTAGTTTAAAATAAAATAAATGGGTATGTTCTCAAATGGGCTCTAATATGACTCTTATCTCATATGGGTCGGGTGCATATATCCTAGAAATTATTTTTTCGACGACTGACATCGAAAGTAGATTTTTTTCACTGTCATTTGACAACAGAAAGTTGACATTTGCCGCTGAGCGTGCGTTTTCATCACTTTGCCGCTCGCCGAGCGTTTTGGGTTTCCGCGTGAACAAAATAGGTAGCCACGTCAATATGATATTTTCCATTAATAATATGCTCAGTCGTCGAAAAAATAGTATGTATGTTTCGAGCTAAAAGTGAGCTTGCCGCTTTTGCATGATTGCTGGTTTCGGCTATGCCTCAACCAGCAATATTCATGCGCAAGCGGCAAAAATGCACTTTCAGCTCTTAACATACAATATACTATTAATTAACGTGTATTATTTATACAATTTAAAAGCAAACTATTTATATAATGGCAATTTAACTAAAGGGATAACAGAATAGTATTTAACAAAGGGAATATTGAGTTAAATATAGCGTGTTAACCTCACCATCGTGAGTATGAAATTAAAGCCTAGGTGATAACAAACGCTATTTTGAATCCATTAGCGATTAACATCAATAGAGCTTAAGTTTCTTTCCACTCTGAAATTTTGTTGTTTTTTACCATCGCATCTAAGACTACCGCTGGAACGTGATTACTCAGTCAGGCAGCCGAAGCACTTCATATTAATGTCCTACGATAACCAACACCTTACCAGCAAGTAAGACTTAGTCGAAAGCATGTTATGTGTGTACTAGTGAGTCACCCGAACTACGCTTCGGTTCGCTAATTTAAGAGAGAATCATTAATATAAATTTTAAAAAAAGGATTTATCTGCCGGGAGTCGAACCCGGGCCGCCCGCGTGGCAGGCGAGCACTCTACCCCAAGACCAACCTGGGTTGTTTGAATAATGCGTCGGTATAATGATATATGAACATAGGTATTCACCCGAGCTAATAGCACACGGCGACAGCAGCTGTCACACCGTAGCCCACGGCGACAGGCGCTCCGCTCCGCTGCTTAGAGGATTTAATTAAATTAAAACTTTATCGCATTTTTTAAAAAATAAAAACCGGCCTACGATCTAAGTCTAAAAATTGGCAAACTTTTAAGCCATCATACAATTTAGCGAACAAACATAGAAAGATAGAAAGAAAGAAAGAAAGAGAGCAACGATTTTATGTTATAGGATTCTTCACTGGACTGGAGTAATCATTGTTCGATATAATTCTAAAGGTCAAAATCCAGGAGTTTAGATCATTTATCGGTTTCAGGATATTAAGTCTATGTTTATATATACAAAAGTAGGCTGATAACCATTACCATACTGAAACTGATAAACTATTGAGCAAACCGCGGATGTTATGAATCGCAACATCCTTAGATGTTTTAAAATCCTCCCTCTACGAATTCGGCTTTCAAAGCAACATCTGCGGCAGTTATGTTACTCATAACACTCCTAGATATGTTAATACCTATTACCGGCACACTTCACCGAAATAAAATACAAGCAATACACATAGCAGTTTGATAACAGATTATTGGAAAAAGAAAATACCAATAATAATACAAATAGCATACTAATTTGCAACCAAGTAAATAATTAATAGGTATAAGATATAATAGACTAGTGCTGTGGGTGTTACGCCGTCATATCATAGTGATGCGTTGTTGACACTGTATGCATACATTTTTTAGTGTGTAGAACAATATTTTCTCAATTTTTTTGAGAAACTCTATATAATATGAACTTTGTGGTACTTTTTTTCAGACTGTACAGATGTAAAATTTGCCTCGAATCGCTGATTATATTTCTACATACTTAAACTGTGACTTTTGATTTCACCTTTTTCGCAAAAGTAGTTGACAACTGAGCTTTCTGATTTGCCAGTGGTAATAACTTTGATCTCGTCTCATGTCAGGAGCGTGCAATTTTCTGGAAACCTTTTCATGCTTTTCAATTAGAACTAGCAAATAATCACATCAAAGCATTTCTGTGAGAAACGCAGAAAGTTATCTACTTCTTGGAGGGCGCAGCTAGTCAGCGTAGAAAAAATTGCAAAGAAGAGTATCTTGAAAATTGAGTGGAATATTTTTACTGCATAGCTTGAAAAAGATTTTATTCTGACTGTAAGAGGCATGTATCTGTAGTTCTTCCCAAATATGAAAGGCTTTACATACATAAGCAGTAGTGCATTTTATTTCCGGGAAGAAAAGTAGAAATTTTTTGCTTGTGCTTCCTCTTATAAAGAGCTTATTTCTGCAAAAAAATTCTTTCATAGGGTTTCATTAGGGACAACTAGTTAGAATTTCAAAATTATATATTTGCATCCTCACAGAAAAAATCAGTCAATCTCTAAACTACGATATCAATACTTTTAATAAAAAAATCTTCTTAAAAAGTGAAAATTGTAATCTTACGAAGGTTAACACCAAGTGGCATTTTTGTGCAGGGGCGATAAAATTCCAGGGAATAATTCTGAAAATGCTTGCATTTGCTAGAATTATTTCATGCCGTCCTACACAATAGGCATCATTAGAAAATATTATTTTTAAAGAAAAACTATATTAGCAGTTATGTAAACAAGTTTTTTATTTTTTAATTAGTGATGGGCATAACCGGACAATTTTCATAACCGAATTATTTGCATTCGAATCATATTAATAACAGATTGATTATTTGAATAATCATTCGAATCAATTTTGGCTCTCGATTCGTTTCGATTAAGTCAGCTGGTTTGCCGGTTGGCGGTTCACCGTCATCTGCATCGGCATCGTAACTTGCAGATAGCAGAGGAACTCAGTTAATCGTTAATTATAATAATTGTATAAATTATTTTTATTTTATTTCTAAGGAGTTTAAACCATTGAGAATAGCTATATCAATACTAATCATACAGAAATTATAAATATGCGAATACAAAGTATCTATATGGAGTCTATTTTTAGTTCCTAAAATTCTCTAGTAGTCACCCTTCCCTTTTCGCTTGAACATCATACCGGTATATCTTAGAATCCATCATTTATCTACGTTCAGCCTTCCGCGGTTCTAAGGACGCACACTTAAAATTTTCAACATCGAAATCCACTTCTTGTCCCGACTGCTCCGTTATTAAAAATTAAATATAAATCTTTTGCCATATTGGAAAATCTTATTTAGTTTTCTGTTTATCCCTTATTAGGCATAATCAACCGCATTTCGAAGCAAAAATTTAGGCCGTTATAAATTAATACCAACACAGCTTCGGCAAATCTTATACTCAGCAGAGCGTTATCTTTAATAGGAACGGCCCCATAAATTTAACTCGTCGACTGGGAGTCTCAAATGTCTTAATAACATTAACAAGCAGCCGCGAGCCTCACTTGGGTCAATCAAGTACATACGTAGAAAAGGTTATATGAGTTATGAATGACGTATTATTTACAGAATTTCGATCACTCGCAGGTCGCTGAGACGCGGCACGTAGTACGTATCAGGATGAGGTTATTTTTCATCCGAATACTTGGAACGAAAACCGAGTTACACAGGTTATTTCAATAACCGGATAACCGGTTATTTTTTATTCGAATAAGCCCATCACTAATTTTAATATTATTTATTTTAAATCGGAAGTAAAGAACGTCGAAATCGTCATTAAAATGAGAAAAATCGGGAGTGAAGTAATCTATTATTTTACGACGTTTTGCAGTTTTCTCGATCTAAAAAAGCAAGTAGTGTTTCCCTCGACACTGAAGTTCCTTTTTATCCCTTATGTAGTTTATTTCCACATTCGTGATAGAAAGTTAAACTTCAGTGCCTTGGTGAACAGCATGTTCTCTTTAAGGGAGATGTGTTGGCAACCCTATGCAAAATATTGTTTTTCTCTAACCAATAATTATGGAATGAAAGTAGAAAAAGACAGTATTTAATTTTTTAAAGATGTTTTTCTGTATCTGCTTGTTTCTTGAAGTATGTTTATTTTCGTCAAGGAAAAATATCTGTGCTATATGCAGAGATGGAGATGGAGATCTGAAGAGATCTTGAAAGGTGTTTTTTTCACGATTACGCCTCAAGCGAAGAAAGTAAAAACTACATATGTAGCCAACAGAACATATTATAAATAAACTCATGTCAATAGGATAAAATAACAAAATATGAATACAAAGAAAATAATACGAGCTTGAATAAAATAACTAAAACGCAATTCTAACAAATAAGTACGTATTATTATGCCTAATAAATAATATTAGTGCTACTTATAGGAACTTAGAAATTTGTCTACTTATTACCTCACATTAAAAGTTTAATTTATTACTATTCATCTTAGATATAAATTTTGCTTACTTTCTGTGCCGCAAATTTTGAAATTTATGTTTTAGATGAGAGACCTTTTTATAGATATTAAGGCTGTATGGGACAGTATGACTTGACACGTCACGTAGTCGATCTACAAAAATCTTCTCTTCTTCTTGTTCTACCTTTTGACTAGGATTGTGTCCTTTCTGCCTGACCTCTCTATTCGTTCGACGAGGAAAATCACCTTTGATGCCCAAGCTACTGCAAATTATGACTGTTAATATTATTCAAAAATGTCCTTATAATGTGATATAATTTAATAGGAGTAGATAAATTATATTTTATTTAAAATGCTTTGCCATGTTAAGACCATATCAATATACAATGTACATAGCTATCTATATTTGAATCTAGAGGTTATGTCAATCTGAAGTTTAAGAGAGTAAATATTTTAGTATGGATATATGGAATGTAATTTTGATAACAAACAAAATTTAATTAAATAAAATTCATTCATACATCCACACATAATCTCGATAAGTATGCTAATAATTAAGAAGGATAAAAGTTAATGCAAGTTCGCTAGTCGTCGTCGGTGTTCATCAGAGATTGAGGGGATGTCGGAGAAGATGTCCTGGCATTCCTTTCGCAGGTCATGTTCGTCGTCGAGGAGGAGAGAGTACCTTTTCTTCGTTTTCGGTTGCTTCGTCTGGAAAGCGGGGATCGTGAGGCTGGTGACGATGTAGACAGTCTACCGTCGATGAAGGGGAGAGGGGTAGATGCCGGAAAGGTCACAGGGGGATTCAGGCTCTCCTCTTTGAGTTTAGTTTCTTGTTGCTGGTGTGGGGTAGAACGCTGAAATATATAAAACGGCAGTAAATAATTGAACGGCGTCCTGTAGTTGTGGACGAGTGTACGGTACATTGTACAGAAAGCTACTTCAGAGGAATTGCACTCCTTTTCTACATAGAATCGACGCAATTTTGGAGTTTGCGGTTCCAGTTCAGAGTGGAAGTGAAATGGACACCCAGATAGGTAACGGAGGTGGAAAGCTCCAATCTAGAGTTGCAAAGTGCTGGGCGACGTTGTTGGGATCGAGCATAGATCTCTTGCGACCATGAGGTCTACGAAACATCATGGTTTAGGCTTGATTCGCCAAAAATGAAGCGGATAGAACGTTGGAGGCTCGTACACTGGTGGTGGTTTTGATCCATATAATGGTATTTTCTATCTGCGTATTCACAAAGCTGAAGTCTTGGATTGAGTTGGTGTAATGAAGAGCAGTAGCTCCGGCCGTTGGGGAGAACGATTTTGAAATAGTTCCGCGGGCTGTGACCTGGTACTGACGGGTGGTGAGATTGATGATACGGACGAAGAAAGGGTGGATTTAGAGATCGAGAAATGTGGGTTCATGCCAAATGCCAGACGGAGTCTATAACTCTCTTAATGTCCAATATGACCGAGAGGAGGCATTGACCGGAGTTAATGGCAAGAACGGTTAGTGGCGCTTCTTTGAAGGCGAAAACAGTATGGGAAGTCTGGGAGAACATTATGGGCCTTTAGGATTTGTCGATGCTTGGAAACGAAGATCCTCTTGGAGGTGTTGCCCAAAATGTCGAGAAAGGCAATGGGACGATAAGATGAGGCAAGCTTGTGGTCATTGCGGAGCTTCAGTAGTACCACGTTGCTGTTTTCCAAGCCCATCGTGATTTTCGAAACGCTACTTCTTCGTCTCGAAATCATTAAATTCTCTATAATCGACCACTTCTCTGGATGGTTATTATATTACCAGTTATACGTACATGCACAACTGAATAGTGGCAAGCTCCATCAGTGTACCATGTATTGCAAAAATACGCGTCCAATATTTAAGCATTTTATTTTCCTTTTGAGGCTATACAAAGAGTGTATAAATTGCAGAAAAGGCTACGCGATATTAGATATTCTTAGTAAAACTCAGAGTCGAAAATTTAAATACCAGAATGTTATATTGGTCTTCAGGAGGTATCACGAGGGGTAGATTAAAACATTTTTATACAGGTAAAGCCTTTTGTGTTCTAAATACGTCAAACTATCATCGAGGAAAGTTGTTCAAAATATAACATTTTGGTTCCATGCAAAATTTTAGAAATATTGGCTACTTTTATGAATCCGTGTGTATTGGATGCATTAGTTGTTATAAACATCGTTTCATAAAAATTTTATTTTGAATCGGACCATAATTTTACAATTTGAACAACATTCTGTGATGATGTTTGTACTCTTTGCAAAAAACGTATTACATATCATATGTCAATACTTGGCCTTTCTCATACTTTTGTAATAAATCGACCGTTGGCGATTTTTTTAAAGTAAACTTTGGAAGTGCTATTATGAATATTTATATTTCCATTGGAGTTACTTTTACTTTAAACCATGCAATCCTCTAACTAAGAAGTTAGCGCCGATTTGAAGCAAAGGGGCAAAAGCTTCCCCCATTTTTATTAACTCCGCCATCGGTTGCCGTCGTTAGCTCATGGTATTGAGCGTCTGCTATGGGGTGTTGGTCGGCTAGACAAAGGAACAAAGGAAGTGATCTAGTTAAGTCCTCTAATGGGCGCCCGCCGTCATAATAAATTCCTAACTGCGCTGTTTGTAGCTGGATGAGCCCTTTTGTGCAACACGAAACGGTACAGGCAATCTTTCGAATTTTTGTGTGAGAGTGCGAGCCGTTAGCAGCCTCTCGGCAGGCAATTAAATCGGGCGACTAGCAATTCTTTGTTGCAACTTTATCGCGGGGTTATTGTTCCCGTTTTTATTTAGCAGCGATTGTGCTTTTTGATAATTTGAAGAAGTTCGGTTAATTGAGGCTTTTTGTGATTGTGCGGGCTTCGTGCTGAATCGGTGAAAGGGTTCTTTCAAAGCCTTGGTTGCTGAGCGGAGTGCAAAAAAGTTTCGCTCCGATTTAAATGAGAAATAAATTATTCGCTGGGTTTGTCTTCAGAAGTCATTTTTGAAATAAAAAGTCGAAAACTTTTAACAATATCCCATCAAAAACTTATGTTTTCGTTAAATTTACTGGAGCACAAAGCGTTAGAGAATGGATATTTTTAATTGTCCGCAAAAATTTACATTTTTTGACATGAAAAACTGTCGTGTTACAACGTTTCTGATTTCTATAATTTTAAACATTTGTGTAGAATTGCAGATTTAGTGTAAGTGTAAGCAGCAATCAATATTTATTATTAGTACTATTTATAGAGTATAGGAAAACCATCTTGCTATCTCTACAAATCGGAGACCGTAAATATGTCATTATCCTTTAATGGCAATATCGAACATGTTTTCTAAATATTGAAAGTTACAAGAGTACACAAATTCCAATTTAAATACTAAAAAGTTAGTGAATTTATAGCTTGTTGTTTTATTTGCACGTAAATAAATAAAATACGAAGTACAAATTGGTAGAAACAACCATAGTAATGCCAACGCGACTGCCAATGTAGAGACAGCGTTTCAATTTCGGAAACCTTTTTTATACAGTGCTGCTCATTGGATTTGGGTGTAGGACTGTCGGAAAGGGCAACAACTTCGAATGAAGATAGTCTAACAATCTCTCAATTTAACATTTTTCCAAAAAACAAAAGTCCTAAAATTCTGTTCCTCAAAATTCCAGCCCAGACACTTTTGGGGAGTTCTTCTCTGAGCTCTTTTGTGTCCAGTGAAGATTGTCTGCTGCAAATTCTTCAAATTTTGCCGATTAATTGTCTCCTTTCGATAGAATTCAGCTTCATAAGAAAAGGGCGTATGTGTTTTAGAAAATGTTCAGGTTATCAGTCACGCAAACTGCTCGAAGGACCAGCTGGTTTATTTAATGCCACTAAAAAATTGAAAATTACACACATTTATGACAATCCGTGAAAGGGGAAACCATAGTAAATTAAAGCCACCGTGAGAACTGGATGCTGCGATCACAGTAATGCTAATTCGAATTATTTAGCAAAGCAATTTTATAAGGACAATATTTTTTCTTGCAAAGACTATTTTGCACAGATAGAAATATATGAAATCTGCACCAGCTAGACTAGTGATATGGAATGAACAAAATTTAAAAAATGAACAAAAACAGCCACGGAGTGTAGGCATTAGGTAAGATTAAAGTATAATATTCGGTAAAGCATGCAACATAATAAAAACAAAAATTTCTAGATTTAACTTGAATTAATCGCAATATTTGTAAGTACGTAATAATTGATTGGATATATAGTTAAAAAGAAGAATTTAGATTAATTATAATAATATGACGCCCAGCGGAAACACTCTGCGTGAAACAGAAGAAAAAATGAGAGGCTTCAAATCCCTGGTAGATAAAAAAACATAAATTTCTGTACAACTTGCATAACCAGATCCATAACCCCTACCTTTAAGCAATAAAAAAAGGTGTTAAAGTTTTTTACCTGTAAGATGCAACTTAGTGGCATGTGAAAGGGGCCTTCTCGTCCCATGGGATTCTTGGGACTTTTGGTCCCGAAGCTATTAGGGATTTGTAACGCCATCTCACAAAACGAAATGACGGCAGGGGTATATCCACTTAAGCGGTTCAATTTTGAAAAGCCTAGCAAGGACTGTTTCAAAAAGACCCCTAAGAAGTTTAATGCTACCAATTATGTCGACCCCTATTGGTTCATTACATGAAGTACAGTGTGTTATTGAATTGCTGTGTTAGTAATGCTTAGTTCTAAGTTTTGAAACCCACATTTTTTTATTGACATTTGGTAATCGTGGTTATGGAATCTTACTAAACTGGAGTATTTAAGATGTACATCTAAATAATATCCTATTTTTTTAAAACGTAACTGAAGCAACAAAACTAATTTTTTAAGATTGCTAAGATAAGAGAAAGTATTAAACCACAGGAAAATACGGCCGCAGTTCCATATTCTGCAGAAATGTAGATCACACTTTTTTAAGGAATTCAAGTTTAAACTATAAAAATTAAACGGAACAATTAAGAACAGGTCTGTTTGCACAGTTAGAAAAAAATACAAGCAACGTTACTGTGCTGTGCCTTAGAAGAACAAATCGTTAAAAATACCTATCTTTAGATACGTATTACAAATAAATAAGAAGAATGAGGGTAAACACGTGCCTTTCTGAACGCTTGAGAAGATGATAATAATTAAGAGAACGATTTTGTCTTTGACATCAGCTGTATGCAGAAATGTAAACACGCTTCACGTTGATTAAAATAACCTTTTCACGAAAAACAGAATAATTATATTTAAAAATGACACCGATCAATAGTTAAATGTATTTATGTGAAATGATAAAAGTTAATGAGTGCGAAGTATTTAAATAAAAAATGTATTAGATTTCTCTTTTAAAAATCGTATTCTCCTTGTACAATTTCAGGATGTTTATTTATTTTAGATCTTTCTCATCTGTTTAGATATTGATTTGATATGCAACACGTGAGAATTTTTCTAAACTTCAGCTGTTTTACAAACTTTTTTAATATACATAGTATTAAATGCTGTTTTTACCGCGTTTCTCAAGAGTAATTTGAAATTAGTGATGACTACAATAACATTTTTATGTTCAATACGGCGTTAGAAATTATTTAAATTTGCGCAACGAGCAAGGAGCGCAATTTTTTGTATCCAGCCTGTTTGGAATTTTTTAAAATTTAAAATTTGATTATTTCATTTTAACGTTAATGTTTTTTTATTAGAAAGTTGAGTTCGTTTCATTTCATTACCAGCGAACGGTATAAAAATATAGAAAATTTAGTTTGATATATCTTGTTAGGTCCATTTGAAAATTAACGCCGCCACTTCCACTGCATTCGGTGGAGGTATGATGAGACAGCGAAGCTCATCAGAACCCAAGTTCATACGATCGTGCAACTAACTACAAACAATGACGTGGAGTGTTGCTCTTCCGTGAATGAAGCTGTTCTGGGAAGCCCTATTGTGCGATTTTGGCAAATCGCGACTTTGTTGGATCTATCCAGGGACCAGAAACGTAAGCTACTAATGAATGTACAATCTCGTTTGGTCGAGCACCCCCCTCCCCCCACGTTCATCCGCATTAAATGTCCCGTAACATTCTGTTCCGACTTCGTCAGGAGAAAAACCTTCCATTAGATCACAGTTTCCACCGTTTTGATTGCATTTATGATTTACTGCCAACTCTGTATACGTTATATGTAGCTATCTAGCTAAGTATTGAATGTGTGAATTACAGCTGATTTTGTATCTGTTTTATCACTAAGTAATAGTTGATGTTGGGAAATAAGTTCTGGGGCGTTATCTCAGTTAGATTTATTGTAATGTATTATCCAACCTGTGCTAGCTTCCCGATGAAATATCACTGTTGTTTTGCTTTATCGTATTATCGCGCCACCTGGCGTTTTGTTACCATTATTTTTGCAGTTCTGGTCTTCAGCTGGGGCCCGCTTAAATATATTTTTTATGAATGTATGAGTTTTAGAATTTACTGTGTAGTTAAGCATATTCTTGAAGTAAGAAACGTTTTTTACAGATTGCGAAAGGGTAGGTCTGTCTCTCGGAGCTGATCAACCGTCGCCGATGGAAAGTTTTTATGGTGTAATTTCCGTAACAAATACATCACTGGTAGATGGACATCAGCCGACTCTTATCCAAGTAACACTGCTTACCTATCGTATCTTTTCTAGTACAATTGGTTTGAGTATCGCAAACGAGCACCAGTTAATCCAATCTACAAATCATTCCTTCTTACAGAGCTAGTTCGAACAACCTTTAAGCTTGTCGTAAACGGGGTTTCCCCTGCAACAATGCGAAACAATGCCGATACAGAAGGATCAGTAGCGTTAGCAGTTTCCTCAAAAGAGAAACATGAAATTGCTTACTAACAATCGGAGTGTAAAGAAAAAAGAGTGTGCGATCAATGAAGAAGTTTTACGAACACACCTTGAACAATAATTCAGGCTTCTCAAATGCTCGGCATCACAAAAATCAACGTATTAAGAGAAAATTTATAATTTCAAGTAAAACATTGAAGATTTGAATTTCATTGAAATCCAATTCTTTTATTAGCACCAAAGCACAAAGTGTATCTATAAAACAATGTGAGGGTATTGAGCTACGGATTTTTGTAGGATTAATGATGCATTTTCGTTGGAATGTTTTTTGTGTCATTTTTGTGCTTTTATATATACACTTTTAATTAAAAATTTTCAAGGCTTAAGTGGCTTAACTATGCGGTACGATTTATCCTCGCATATAAGAACTTCATCTTGGGATGCTTCCATTTTTATGTATCTTTATTTTATTTTAATATCTGATACTGCCCCAGAGCTGGGCAGTAATTAATTACTTTGAAATTAAATTATTTTTTGTTCATTTGTCTTGGACTTGAATTAACTTTTAAAATATGGTAATTGTAATTGGTAATTGCCATTTTTGTTGAAAAGTACTGGACGGCTACTATTTCAAAGTAATTAATTACTAGGTGCAAGTGAGTAATTAAATTACTATAAAGTACTTGTTTAAATTATTTTAGAAGTATTTAAATTACTTGTAGTAATTAAAATGACTCGCTGTAAATTGTATTACTTTATGATAATTCAATTACTAAACAACCGACCTTGAGTGAGTATTAACTCACTAGAACGCAAAAAATAAGGTAAGGCTTTATTAAGTTACATGTTAAGCAAATAACAATAGGGCATTCCCGAAGCATTGTAAGTATAATTTATGATTTCCTATGACTAGTCGTGAATGAGCAAAGAGATATTCGGTGCAGGTGCTTATGTTTGTAGATGAAATGTGCATGTGTTGCGTCTTGGTGTAGTGTAGGCTGTGGAGGATGTAGTATTGTAGCTTGCTAATATTTATTGTGTAAGAAGTGAAAAATAAGTCTGCAGTAAATACAGATTACAGAGTAAAGTACGGTAAAAATATTATTTAATTTTTTCCATAACAATTGACAACTAGCTTCATTAGACGTTATTGGTTTATAACAATTATTTATTAATTTAAATTTTCTTGTTTAAAACGATATACTACTAGATACAAATATACGATAACAATTTGTAGTGAAAGTAATTGTTATTGGGCAATTACAATTACCAAGTAATTGACATTTGAATTATTATTTTGTTTAAATAATTGAAAATCTGGTAATTCAACTACTTCATTGGGCGGTAATTAGTAATTGGAAATTAATGATTTTTTACAGATAACATTATCTCTCCCAAAAGACATGGTAGATGTAAATCATCGCATGTTTCAGCAGAATACGTTGAGAACCTAGTAAAAAAACAAGTGGTTTCCAAAATAATGGGTAGAAAACGATAGTTAATACAGCTCTTTCTAAAAGCCAGTATTCGAAGTTATATTCACTGAGTGTAAATACTTACTATTAACTTCTTCTTTTTTATCATGCCCCATTATAGCCAAGAGGTCTAACTGGGATCCTCTTTTCAGTTTCCAAAGTGGTTTTTGTTTCTATCTATGTTTCTTACTTTTAAGTTATCATCCCGCGATATCCTTGGTCTGCTTCATTTTCATTTTCCAATTATTTCCATGTCTATCGCTTTTCTGGGACTCCCCTCTGACGTTCTGATACCTATAACAGCTTAACGGTCTTTCTTCTATCTAATTAACTGTAGGTATTTGTTCTAAATCATGCCTTAAGCTTTGGCTTCTTATACGATCTCGTCTAGTTTTTTTACAATCTTTCTTAAATATTTCATTTCAGCCACTCCAATTTTGACTTGGTTATTTCGCATCGGTTCCATATATGAGTGTAGATACGTATGTGGTTCTATAAATTCGTAGTTGTGAACTAGTACTTCCTTCTCTTTTACCTATTAATAAGTAGTTGATTTATTAATAATATTACATGCTTCCCTTTTGTATCATATTTTGTATTCATGATCAATTGTTCCAGTTCTTGTAATTATGGTGCCTAAATACTCGTAGTAGCTTACTTTTTCTAATCTGTTTTTGTCTATTTCTATATATCAATTTTCTCCTTGTTCTTCTCTTTTTGTTGTGTGCATGATCTTATTGTTTTCAGTTTTATCTGCAGTTTCCTTCGTAGTTCGGTTTTATTACCACCAGTTTTAACGGGTGTTAGGATGTAATAGCCCATGGTGAATGGTCATGTTTTATTTTTGCACGTTTCTATTAACTGATGCATAAATATTACAAAAAGTAGATGACTTGGACTGTCGCCTTGTTGCATACTCTTTTCCATAATAAAGTTACCTGATTTTCCCCCATTTAGTCTGACATAACCTTTGACTTTATTATATGCACTTTCAATACTATGTCCTTTAGTTGTTGGTTCATTTCCGGATATCCCAATGCTTTAAAGATTTCCTCGTCGAAAGATGCGGTTATATCTGCAAAGGTTAGATATAAGCCCATTCCCATTTCTAGCGTTTTGGTTGTAAAATTAGATCTTGTGTTTGTTTTCCTGGAGTGAAAGCTGTTTGTTCGTCTAGTTTCTTTCTGCTTCTTCTTTTAATCTTGCGTCTAGTATTTTTGTATACTACTTTAGCGTCGCTGGTGAAATACGTATTGCTGTATAGTTTTGACATTTCGCTTTCCCATTTCTTCGATATTGTTTCGGTATGTCACCATTTATTTGTAGATTCCTCATGGTCATTTTCCATTTAAGGTTATTTCTCTTCTTATTGCGTTATATTTTCTTATCTCATCTACTTTTTCTTAATTTTCATGTCGATTGTGTATTATTTCTTGTTGTTTAAACTTGTCTGCATAATATCGTTACCTGATTTAAGATGTCCGTGGTTGTGGTTTTCAGTTCACCATTGTAATTTTTAATGTTCCTTTTTCTTTGACTACCCGTTAGTCTTTTCATTGTATTTCAGTTTTTTCTGACCTGTAATATTTTCTTTAATTCTTTTGCCGTGTTCTTCCGACGAGCCTGATTTATTGTTTTTTGCCCCATTTTGTCTCTGATGCTATATATTTTTTCCCTTTCTGTTTCGGATTGATTGTATCTAATCCATGCATCTTTCGGTATCCTTTTCTTCATTGTGGCCTTCCACAAACTTGTTAGATTTTGGATAAAATTAACGTTTTTCATAACACATACCTCCCCATACGCTTTTACCATAGTTTTTTTGCCATTTTGCGATTATTTTTCAATATTAACTACCATTTTGATCTTGTAGTATGTTTACGTTTTCTGTTATTTTCTTACCATACGCTTCTTGTTTTTCTACCTTCTACAATTCTTCTTAGTTCGTTTATATTTTCTAGAAGTTTGTTTTTTAGGTATCTGTTTTATGTGCCGTGTGTGTTACCAATACTCTGAACTTTTTTACATTCAAACAATTACTACGTAATTGTTTAATTCGTTTCCATTTTTAAATAATAAATTAATTTTAGAGAAGCACAAAGCTGAAACATTTGCTCCTGAATTATTCAACTTTATATCTTTAATACAATTTTTTGATGAAGTTGTTTACATAACATTTATCTGTGAGTTAATTAACTGTTATTGTGAATGTTTGGTTTCTCTAGTAAGCAGCATTGGACTAAATGTATATAACCCATTAATATTAAGCAATATACTTATTTAAAATTAAACTGATCTTTTAGTGTAGCATGACTAATTATATTTAATTTGCAGTTATAAATATTATATGATGGGAAGAATTAATTAACAGCTGGATATTTATTCAATGAACGGACACGTCTCTGTCATACCGGAAAGAATACGTCACGCCAGCGAATGAAATATGTATATCACAGCAATGAATATTCAGTTGCCCTTTTCGAAGATTACACTTGCAATTTGTTACATCTTCACTTACATTCTACGCACGACATAATTACTAATTAGGGTCATAACTTCAAAACTTTCAAATCCGATCGTCACCGCGGCCGTGTCAGTTCCATGGTGCGCTTGGACCGAACCTTGTTTAATTACTCACCACAACGTTCTGTGCAATTTCAAACCGAGACTCATATTTTAATTAAAATTGTTTACAAACGCCCTCAGAAATACAAGCAATTAAATTCGGGATTACGACCGGGCGGGCTAATTATTATATCGCAGAATTTTAGCCAAATTTGGCAACAGCATTATTCGCTGCTTGTAAATCCAATTAGGAACTTGTTTGGGATTTGAGAATTTGGGATTGATCGGCCGTCATGCTGGTACTTGGAGTTGTAATTAACATGTGTTTAGCGATAGCCCTGAATTTAATATTTCAACTTTGAGCTGGGCCAAAATACGATTCATATTCTTTAAGCTCATTTATAGCTGTGCCGTAATCAAGGTACAAGAAAGGACACGAGAAAGGTTTCATTTTGATTCTTTCCTTTGTCCATCTTTCTGCCATCCATATTTCTAGAATTCTTATTCAGCAGATTCATGTCAGATTTCTAAAGCAGCTTCAAGTTTTTGAAAGATCTACAAGAATTTTCATTAATTATCTTAGTGATTACGAAAGCTTCTATACCTACCAAACGTAATCAAGCTTGAATTGAGCCAAGTAAAGTTTCAGTATTTTTAGCATGCAGATGTTTTTCCCCATTTGCACTGATTAAAAATCCGTTTTTGAACATTTATGAATTTGTATACCAATAATATACATAATTAATTAGGTATAATTAAGAGTTGGAATGTTTAACTATATATACGCGTTTTCGTTTGCTGAATGGGTCTCTGCCTTGTACTAAAATTAATTAAAGACAAGTCAGCGTTAGCGTTTTAAAGCCAAAAAAATACCCGTGTTACTATGAATACATTTTAAGGTTGACATATGTTAAAATTGTTCTTTATTCAATAAATGTCCAGAACAATAATGGAGGAAGGATGATAACAGTGTGCATAGAGAAGTAAACTCTAACCGGAAACACTTTGTTTAAATCCAAACAGATACATACGCACAATTTTTAATACGAGATTCGGAGTCGCAAAGGAAGGAAAACAAAACAAACTAAAACTTGTGAATATATATAAAATAAGAAGGCGGCTGGAGAAATATGTATATCACTAAGAATGAAAGAACAACAGACAAAGTGTTGGAACGAAACAGTTGAAATAAGGGGAGTTTATGAAAGAAGTTACTTGAAAACAAAACCGAGAAAATAAAAAATTCAAATTAAGTTAAAGAAGCAATACAGAAAAAACCAATAGAAGTTTTTGGCAAAAAGTATAGGAAACAGAAACATGGACAATTAGGTAGAAACAGATATGAAAAACGTTCTGGAAACCGAGAGAATATATTACGGATTTTAAGAAGATAGAGAACCGAGAAGGAAGAGGTTGTGAAGCAAACAATGGAAGGGGAAGTAAAAGCAGCCGTAAGATTACTGAAGGGTGGAAATTGAAAAACCTCCAGAACTAGATGAGATCACACCCCAAATGTTAAAGTACAGAGCAGATAGGGTTATGCACTGCTTAACGAAAATCTGCCATCAGGCATAATACACAGAAAAAATACTGGGTATCTTAAAAAGAATTACATCTAGTATGCTTTAAATTTCCCTTGCAAAATAAAATGTGCCGCTCTTGCGCAATGCTGTTAGCTAGTAGACAGATTAATAACATAACCTCAATAACCACAACATTGTTATGACGGCCGGGACCAACTATTTCCGTGACAGCCGTATCACGAGACGCCGAGAGATGCAGCCGTGGAACTCCCATCCAAGTTCTGACCAGAAAGAGCGTTGCTTAACTCTACTGATCGAACGCGGACGCTTGTTCAAGCTACACCACCCGGGACCTTTAATTCTAATGCACTCTATCAGCTCCTCTAAATTATTAATTGTTTCTTTGTAGACCTTATTTTTAAGATGTGGTGAATTTACTGTCCAAGTCCCTCTGCTAATTACTCGATTGGGAAAAAACTGCTCGAGAAATAGTATATTTTCCCTTGTTGTATACGCGGTGGCCCCGTCCTGCTGGGAGTAACCTTCATTAAATTAATCTGGATGCAGTTGATCCAAGAAGGGCACTCGATTACGTTGACCGTTTATTGTGTCATGGAAAAGTATTGCTCCTATGATCCTACCAAGTTACAGCTAACCATACACCAATTTTAAAAGAATGTAAAGAAGACTCAATATGGTTATCTGGATGATCGACTGACCACATTTTGTAGTTCTGTTTATTTACATATCCACTTAATGGAACCATACCTCATAGCTAAAGAAACTTAAATAAAGAACATCGTTGTTGTTAAAATTTTCTTGGAAAAAGTTGTAATAATGTATTCTACTAGCATGGTCCCGTGGTCGAATTTCATGTACAACAGACACTTTATAAGGATGCATGTGCAGTCGGTTCTTCAAAATGTTGTGGACAGTACTTGCAGGGACATTCGTCTGAGCTGAAATATGACGCACTGACATTTTTTTATTTTGTACAACAAGAGCTTCGACATTTTCAATATCGTTTGGGGCAGTGGCTGGCGTTCAAGTAGACTTGCCCTTTTATACATTTCCCGTCGCCTGACATTTTTTACAGTGCGACGCATGTGGTGCAGAAAAACAGTTTCTTTAACAATTCTGTTAGGAAATTGCAGTCGAAACTGCTGCTTACAAACCACATGTAATAACTGTCGTGATCGAAAGTATGCCTCAATAATAAAAATGTTTTCTTGCATAGTGTACATTTTATGTTGAATTAACAAATTTAATTAAAACTCTTTGAAGTTTACTCTTTAATTTGACAATTGATAAGTGGCAACTTTGAATAATGCAATACCAATAACAATCTAGCGGCACATAAAAATTTACATTCAAACAGAAATCAAAACCTACTAGATGTAATTCTTTTTAAGACTCTCGGTACAATATGGATGGGAGCGCAATATCATTATAATACTAGACAACAAGGAAAACATCACGGTGTGCAACAACTTCTAAGAAATGCGCATAATGTCAGTAATCATAAAAATAACTCAGCTAAAAAAAACTAAAACGAGTTGAACTTTGTAGACAACGAGTGACTATGCTGATTACAATTACAAGTAATCCTGATTAAAAGCAGTTCGTCGGATCGGCTTACTGCATTAACATGTAGGTACGTGACGTACGGGGAGCATTATAAATGTCTGACCTGTACCATAAGCTCCACAGCCACTAAAGACGTTGAAGGACTCTCCACGCACAATCCAGTAAAGGGGCTCCAATCCGGTAGAATAAATTTGATACAATGCAGCAACAAAGGTTTTTCCCCAACACAATTGAGCAGGACAAATGTATTAAAACCAGCCCCACCCAGTATTTCGGTAGTTTACGGTGATTTGACCATTCTGAGGTTGGTTACCGGTCCAAGAAGGATTCATAATTAATACAACTTGAATGTTACTTGATAATTACTTGGGGAATGAATATTGGTGTGGCCTTCTAATCGATGCGTAGTACCGGGCGAGCTACAGATTTGATTAGATGGAGCTGCGAGTTGGTGGCCAAGAAGAAGGTTCGACCGCTGCAGGTGTATCGTGCCCGGCGAACGAGGGGTTCGATAAGGACAGGTATATTGCGGAGACACAGATATAATACTCAGAATACTCTAGACGAACTAATGGTTCGGCTGCAGAGATTGAACGCCAAAGCTCTAGGCAAACAGGGACAGTTTGGCCTAAATGTTGGACTTCCAAAGCTCTAGGCGAATAGGGAGGGCTTAATTAGAAAACTTGGCTGCCAAAGTCTGGGCGAACAGGTGATTTGGCCGTAGAACTCGACTGAAATTTGTTGCCGACCGTCGGGCTGTTTAAACTCTCTGAGGTGGTAATTTGTAACGGTAACGTTGCAGTGGGGGCAAATTTGCTATGTTTTACTAAATCCAGCTAAAAGTTTTTGCAGGGGCCTGAGTCGTGTTATGGCTGACCAAAATTCGCGCATTTTTCACCAAATATGACCCCATTAGTGTGCAGGTATAGTTTTTGTAAATGTAATCACGCTAATTTATCTTTGGATTAATTAGATCACCGGGTGTTTTCATGCGGGTATCTGGTTTTTCATTCAACCTGTATTAGGCAGCGCTTTTTGATTATTATTGTATTAGCGAGGCGTTGCTTCTACGGTCAACGGACGGTTTTAAATTTTGCAGAAATTTCTTGTTCTGCGAAATTTAGACAAAGCCGTTTTTATTCTCAAAATTATGCGGTTTAAGGGCTTGTACCAAAATAGTTGGCCG
This sequence comes from Agriotes lineatus, assembly GCA_940337035.1. Classification (NCBI taxonomy): domain Eukaryota; kingdom Metazoa; phylum Arthropoda; class Insecta; order Coleoptera; family Elateridae; genus Agriotes; species Agriotes lineatus. The sequence continues at coordinate 107,789,204 of OW679197.1, read as the reverse complement.
GCGTCGCATGCAGACAAGGCGGCACCGCACCAATGGCGGCCGCGGACCGTTACGCGGAAACGGGCGGATAAATTAATTCATATCATAGTAGTTATGACTAACATATACATAAACATATGAAACTATGCAGTAAGCTGACTCCTCCATGACAATGTTAGGCTCTGTGTATAATAACGTTCAGTTAAAAATACAATCACCGTATTAAAGTAAGAAACACTTTCGTACTTGCATCGTGATATTTGAAGACAATAATCTAGGGAAAAATTTTGTGTCAAATTGACTGAACAAGCAGGCAAGATACTTTTATTTTAGAGACATTTTTTTTAAATTTTGATATTCCGCCAACAGCCGTTAGGCCAATTATAGGCGTCCCTGTACATTTTATAAAATGTATTCATAAAAATAATAAAATTAGTTTATGACGAACAGACTAGACACTAGAATGGACGAAGTGTGGCGCAAATTAATTGAAAAACACAATTAATGCGTTTAAAATTTGCATGTAGCTAATCTACCGTCACAATTATGGGCGCTTTTCTGAGCCTCGGGGTATGATAAAATTCCAAAGAAGGTAAAACGATCGATTCTGCACGTGAGCCGTACTGACCTTTGCGGTCACGGCAAAACTCCGATGGAATAAGCCTGCGCCCTTCTCACAACAATGCAGTTTTCCTCAGGTCGCCACAAAAGATGACAAAGAGTATTTAAGCGAGCTGTTTCGCTCCTGGAAACTTGACTAAAGCGCATCATCCCAGCATGAAAATCCCCAGGTTGCTTTACGCTTCCAGTACCTGCAGCCAGCTACAGAGTAAACCCGCATTCTACTAACTTGAGACCGTCGTCAGCCCGACACTTTTCAATTGGGACTATGATTCTACCATTTTCCCTCTTAACCCAAGCTCACACGTCGGCCATCTGTCGTGAATTTTCTCTTGGAAACCCCCTTCATGCAGCTGGAACTTCAGTGGTGATCCTGACTCTAGTAATCGTTTGCTTTCATGAACCCAATATAGCGGTTACATCGCCTCCTGTAACGCCGAAAGACACGTGGGGATTCGTTCAAAGGCCCCCACGTCGCTGGGAAATAAAATAGATTGGCCTTGATACATTCTTCGTAAAAAATAGTTTTGAGGTCTAACTTACCAAAATAGTGCTCTACGAGCTTGAGTCACCAACATTACCCCGCTTAACGTGAGAAACCCTTGCTATCCATGTTGGTGGTTGACTGGGCGATGAAGAACACGAGACGTAATTCGGAGGAATTGAACATGGAGATTTTCATAAAAAGTTGTGAATGTGCTTTTATACGGATTTAAAATTTGGGATTTGACAAAATTGCAAAAGAGCAAATACATACTTTTGTCGATAAATTAATGAGAACATCTATTGGCCTAACCAAGTGCTCATATAAAGTTATGGAGTAATAGGATTGGATCCAGTAGAGATCATAATCAGAAAACGTTGTTGGAAGTGAGACCTTGAGAAAACCGATCTCCGACATAAGATGGCAAGCACTACAATTCCATATAAGAGGAAATAGTAACCAACCATAACCTGGAACAGACAATTACCGAAATAATATAGCCCTCATAACTTGTTCTGGAGTGAAGTTAAAATAACTGGCCAGAATAGGAAGAAATGGATTTCATTCGTAGAGTTAATGTGTAACCAAGATAACTAGAGTTACCAGTCTTGTGTTGGTTGAGGAGAGTGTGTCGAACACTGGAATTATGCAAAAATTCGTATTTAAACTGTCCCCCAAACATGACAAACTATCATATTTAATCAGTTTACGTAAGAGCTACTTGCACCTAATTACAAATGGACGTGGTGTGTACCTAGCCCTGATTACTGGTGGTTATGTAACTCCCAAAATAAACATGCATGGGGGTACTAAGTTGAACACGACAAGACAACTCGTCTATTAACTCCGTTTGAAAACCGAGTCTCCAAACAGGAACTGCATTAAATCCGCAGTTGAAACTGCTAATGAAACTCGATTAAGCTTTCGCGTGGATCGTCGCTGGACGGCTCTCAACAGAGGCGCTTCGTGTAAGAACAAAAAGCCAATAACTCCAGCGGCCCGAAATAGAAACGTACATGTGGCATATTTACAAACACGGCGATAAAAATATCAGGGGCACGCGCGTGCTTGCGGGCCACGCGAGATTAGGAAACTTAACATTATCACTCTTGTTAGTCACGGTCGCACGCCGTCTACAAATTATGGCTTGACCTAAGACGTTTGGCTACCGGTGGTCCGCCTGCCCTTTATTACCACCCGCTAACAGAAATTTGTTTTTCAGTTTATGTCTACATAGTGTTGGATGCTCTGCACTCTTTCCAATCTTTGGTATTGGTTGTAGCAGCCATAGAACCACTGTTTATGTTTTACATTGGCGTAGAATTATTGTGAGGTCAGCCTCACAGAATACAAACGGTGGTATCCTAAACGTTAGAAACCTCGCTGGGTCAATTCATATGAAGTACGAGGGTCAAGAAAAAGCTGTTGACAATTTTAAGCCAGTTCATTCAATCTATGTAACAATTTACCTACTGTTCAACATGAATCCCTTCACTATATGCCATACTCGCGACTAGCTTTTTATTCCAGCAGCTAAGAAATGTTTGCTCTGATATCTGAGCAGATTTGCACATTTGTATTCACTGAACCTTTGTTGATCAACAACTGCTGATCCAGCAGCTGCTTAGGGTCGTATTTATTACTCTGACGAGAGTTCCGTCATAACAATAAGATGTGAGGAAAGGGACCATCCAACAGCTTCTTCTAGGTTGGGTGGTGCACCTACCTTTCAGGTTCCTTTCCAGTTTTCCCTTCACATCCATCGTAGAAGATTCTTCAGTCTGGCTTTATTTGGATCAGTTCTTGTATTAAAACGAAAAAGCAAGCAGCTGTTCTAGAGTTGTACGATTACATGACATTAAATCATCCATCTAAAAAGAAGACTAGGATAAGTTATAAACTGCATCCTGTACCGGTAAAGTTTGTGTTATTGCCGTTAGAGTGCGCTGAAAAGTGGCACAGCATCCTGTATCAATGTAGGAGAAACGTTTGAGCCATTGCCGTCAGATGGCGCTGACGGAAGTAAGCCCGATCGGGGACGTAGTAAGTTAGATCAGTGACGATGCAACCTGACGGAGGCACGCAGTTTTAATCGGTTTTATATGTGTGATAGCTTTTGTACTACATGTTTGCTCATTAGATATTGAATGACCTTTGTAGTTCAGCACAGGTTGCCTAGCTATGTATACGAAATGTATTTTTCGAAATTTCTTGCTCTATAATAGTGACAATTTTGTATAACGGTGCTCTTCTAGTAAACGTACCCATTTTCAGAACTTTTTTATATATCAGCTCTTGTTTTATCTAATGCCCTCACGCCCTGAAACATCAACCATTATTCCAGATATGATCTAGGCTATATTTGTTATTATGTAAATGATTTTCTTGTTGCTTGTTCGGGTACAACAATTTCAATTACAAGTAACCTTCGCAACGTCAAAATGTTCACCTTTAAAGGCGAAAAGAAAAGTTGAAAGTTCAGACCGATTTTGTTTGAGGGTACCTATGATCTATTAATGCCTGCCTATACACGTTTTTTAGTAATTTTAGGGTACCAACTATTGTTGTAAGCATGGGAAATTTATTTTGCGGCTTTTGGAGAATACTTAATGATGATTAATAGGTATATATTCAGGTGCAGCCTGTTTAAATAGTAGCTACACCGAGGGAAACATTGCGTTTTCTCCTGCGGTGTATATATTATTTTTTAACGATCAGGAGTATTTTCAAAAAGCATTACCGACAATGGGAATTATACTGTCATTAGCAGAATTACTCAAATGGGATTAAGACTACCAACAATTGGACGGTCGCAACTCAGTTCAAAATCAAAACTTTTACACCTACTGATACTTTTACTACTTCTTTGTCAACTATTCCACTAGAGATTATTATCACCAAATGTGACAAATTTTTCAAGGTACATATGCATCATAAGCATAACACTCAGAAAAAAGAAATAATATACCATATTCCAAGTTACCAATATACCAAGTTCATATTATTACATAGGCAGAACTTACAAAACGACTTCAAACTTTTCTTATTAAAACTTCATCAGAGAAAGGCAGAGGTACAATGAATTGCTTTGCCCAAAAATATTTGTAGCCATTGACTAGCTGCACAATGGTCTAAACCTAAATACATGCAAAAATATTTATTTAAGGTATTCGAGCAACCACTTCAGACGGATCGACTCCAATATAAAAATTACCTACTTGAAATGAAGACACAAATATGACGCTTAACATTCAGTTTCAAAATCAAGTAGGAAGTCACTTCTCCTATATAATATTTAAATGTTCCCACTGATATCTTTGCTCTCAAAGTCTCTTCGGCTCTATGGTATTCACAAAATTCAGAAACAGGAAACTAGTAAATCAGTTTGGCATTTTCACAATTAATTACAGTTTCTCGAACTTACATCCACACTAAGTATGGAATCTGAAGATTTATTTGTGACTTTTGTGTCACTTCCATCTTTACTAAGGTTCCTATTTTCGGTTCTATAGCCATACTTCAACAGTTGATATAAGAACATGGTGAGACGTATTCAGGTGTCAGGTCTACCTACCATTATAGAAGAATACATTTCTTCAAATTATTTCCTAGTTAACAGTTCTATACACAAATTCCCGGTGCAATCTTGGATTCGCCTCTTTCTTCTATCGTCGCTAATATCTTCATGGAAGTGTACGAAGCTTTAGTTCAGGTATCTTCTGAAATGAAACCCTGTAACCGACATGTTGACGATACCTTTACCATTTAGACACTTTACCTGCCTTCTTAAGCCATTTCAATGAGCAACAGCGACATTAACTTTATCATAGACTAGCTGTTACCCGCGACTCCGTACGCGCGAGGTTCGTTATTTGTGTATTAAATAATGACTAATTCTTTAGGGGTTGAATTTCGAAATAGCCTTCCTTATTCCTTGTAGTCATCATAAAGGAAACCTCTGTGCAAAATTTCAGCTTTCTAGGTCCAAGGGTTTGGGCTGGGCGTTGATGAGTGAGTGAGTGAATGAATGAATGAGTGAGTCAGGACTTTCAGTTTTATATATATAAATATAGCTAATAATGGTTCTATTCCATTCTTAGATATACATGTTTCCTGCCAACCCAGTGGCGTACTTGGGCATTCAGTATATTGCTTAGGAAAATGTCAAAACGTCGAAAGAGCGTCATTAATAATTATTTACGTGGCAAGGTTAGTAAATTAGCCTTAATGGGCGAGCCGGATAATTTGCAGGGAGAGCGACGTAGGAGCAATCCCTGTAATCCTGTGAGTCCCAATAAAGGCTAATTGCAAGCGAGCCGCGTACAACGTTTTATTTCCTCTTGGGGAACATGCTAAAAATTAATATTAGTGATTAATGAAGGATGTGATTATTAGAAAACAAGGTGCTTGTAAAGTCGCGATGGCAGCATTTTACAGGTACCTGGCCTGTAGAGACTCTTTTACAGGTCAGTTCAGACGACAGTAACACTTTACAGGCACCTAGCCTGTAAAGACTCATTTACCGAGTCAGTTCAGACGACAGTAATGGCCGTTTAACAAGTAAAGAGGATATACAATGTGTTTACGGAGTCCCTTGTTCGAATAATGCTGTGCACATAGGTGAAACGGGTTGTTCAGTAAAATCAGGTCGCGTTTGATACCATCATCAGCCATCCGAACAACAACGCGATTAGGATCATTTTTGATGAAACTTTTATTATCTGCAAATCACCATTTTTCTTTTGCCAAAAGATTCGTAGCGTCATTAAGATTTACAAACACTCTAATAACCTGAATCGAGACGAAGGTTGCCCTTTTTCTTTCACGTGTAAGTTGCTTTAAATTCCCTCTCGCTCCTTCTTCACTCAACCGCGACGACTCTTGACTATATTTCTTCTCCTTTCATATCAGTGAAGAATTTTATCTCTGGCATGGTTGGCACATTTAGTTATTGTGCTCTTTTGTTTCACTCCTTGTGATTCCTCTTGTGAAGGTGGATGACTCGTTGAGTTCTTCTACAACAATAACAACGTCCAATCCCAGAAGTCGTTCGTTACATTGTTGTCCATGTTTATATACTCAAACATTAAAATGAATGACGCCTTTGAATAAAAATTTGAAAAATAAATAAACTCATACAAAATAATTATAACTCATTCAAATAACATGTGAGCAAACGAAAATGAAATCAAGCTTGGCTTTGAAATATTTGCGTCAGTCTGTGTCAAAACTGATGGAAAACCTAACCTGCTAACCTCGAATTTGACATAGACTTGCAGTGCCACCAACATATTATTCATACAACAAATATTTCAAAGCCAAGCTTGATTTCATTTTCGTTTGCTCATATGTTACATATTTGTATCGTTCTAACACGTCTCCTACGTAGTAGTAATGGAAATCAATTAATTTGTGTTTTCAAAAGTGTAAAAACAGGGTGTGCTGGATGCACCTTACTTTACTCAAATTGTCAAAGTGAAAGGGTTTTATAAAAATTATTCGTTCAATATTATCTCAGGCAGGGAACGGTAAAAGACACAATATAGTTCTGATTTCCTAGAAATAATTTCCCGACGAGTCTCTAGCTTCACGGTGGAAGCGTCTCGCTTCAAATTATTACAATAACATAAAAGCTTTCACGGTGCATTTAGCTTTGCATATTACCTTGTCATCCCGTGTTTATCAGCCTAATGAGAATGTTGGAAAGCACAATATTATTACAAGAATAGCGTCTTGTTTATTTTGCTATCGTATTCGCGATGATGTGTTTATAATCCCAGCGCAGGTAATTAAAAAGTAATGGTATATGCCATGAAAATATTCAGCAAAATTACGAATCGCTGCCTGGCTACGCCCAGCACCATCAAATTAGATAATGTTAGACAGATCCCAGATAAGGTTCGTTTTATCAGTTTTATGGTTTTTAGTTTCTAAATTGCCGAAACGCCGCGTTTAGTAACCGTAATTTATGGCAAGGGTAATAATAAAGATGTTAACTAAACTGCCCATCGTTACTGAAGCACACTAAAACAGCGCTTCTCAAACTCAAATAAGATGAGAATGGAGTTTGTAATGACAAAAAATAAATATTTATTATTCGAATGGTTCTGCGTTTGATAGATTCTAATTTTAAGTGTTCCATCTTAATTAGTAATTACCATTCTATATTAAATTTTGATTTATCTTCAGTCCACAGAAGAGCTAGTTACAGCAGTCAACCCGTTCTCATAAAGCTAAGAAGTCGGAAAAGTCAAACCCTTTATTAGAGAGGGGCTACGAAAAATTGATGTGTTGGGATTCACAGATAATAAATATACGACCTAATTATGTTTAATAGACACATATCAATAATACATAGACAATACTGTGCAACACCATTCTACAATGAAAACTGTCTCAAGGAGCAGAATATTGGGCGAGAAACATGAAGAATACGAAGAACATAACAACAATTGAATTGGAGTATTGGGAAAGATGTTTTGAAGATATGAAATTAGACAGCATAGCAAACGGTGAAATATGAAGTAGGATGAGATAGCGAGAGGCGTATGCAGTTACATGGAAATAATCAATTGTTATCACATAGGTATGTAAGGAGAGCAGACAATGACAGGGGAATAAGAAGGTCACTGTACAGGAACATAAGGAAAAGGAAGGTTACGACGATCCAGGCGTGATGAAAAAATTAATCTCGAAGATGGTTAATAGGAAGAGAATGTTCGAGAACATAATCGAGTGAAGTCAGCGGCAGCTCTGGAAATGTATGAGAGATTCAAAAGCAAATATTGTTCTTTTCCATGCAAAGAAAGCAACCAGCGGCAATGTATTCCTAATTGTAATCAATAAAGTTATCGCTTCAGTGCTCTTCTGTTGTTTCCAGAATAACTTTGCTGAAATTCTGTTCTGGTGGGTTGTTGAAGATAAATTTAGAGCGCAGAACACTAGGTGAGTGTTTTTTGCTTTCAGTTTCAGTTTATTATATGTCCACTTGGAGGAACCATAGCTTTACCTTATTAGTAGAGGTTCATTCAAGGATTCTGTTTGATTCCTTAAGTCCGCCACTGAAGAGCAACATTTGAAAGCAATATTGGTGCATACCTAATAATATTCATCATATTATTGCTTTTCTGCAAATTAAAGTAGGTAACATGAAAATATATTACACACATTTGTAAAATTTAGACATTTTGTGACAAACGTCGTAAAAACCTTGGGGATTATGAAAGATATTACTTTTCGAAAAAGGTTGAAAGAATATGCTTGTATGTTTTCCATAGTGATCCAGCCATTGGCATTCCCAGGCTGAATGTGCCAGTAACTTTTTCTTCAAAAGGTGTTTGAAAATGTTTTATTGTATATTGTATTATTGTTTAGGATGAAGTCCAGCAGAGTTTCCTCTATAGAGACATTAAAACGGGGGCTAGTTAAGGGCGAGAATCCCTGCGTCTCCTGGGGAACTTCTAGAGCAAAATTTTGGCGACATTATGGTGGTGCATTTATGTATTTATAAAGCTATCACCGTCGAGGTCTACGAGCAACAGATCCAGGTATTATGCAACTAACGTTGTTGATCATTACCGCAGGTGGGAGTTTATTCCGTATTTGGTCACTTGAAAACATTGCATGTCAACATGCGTACACGCACGCTCTCTTAAATTCTATGTGCACTGCGCTTGATCATCTGCATAGTAGAAGCAGCTGTCGGTGGTGTGCGTTAGTCATGTTTAATATAAATGAGTAGTAGAAAAAGTTTTTTTGCGTATGATTTAATATTATTGTGTGTATAAATTCGGAGGACAAATAGCCATCCGTTTTATGGCCTAATATTTAACACAGTGCTTCTTTTACAATATTTTTTGTTATTTATTGGCGTGTAAATAAATTAGTTTTTATTTGATTAGATTTTTATGAGCTTACATTTCCACGTTAGAAGGAAACCAAGTCAACTTCTGAGTGCATTACAACAAGATCTTTCTATAACCTTGGAATGAGGTAAGTAGAATAAGGGAGATACCATTACTATTGAGCTAGCTGGCAATGGGCAACAGCAACATTAATTTATAAAATAGATAATGTAAATAGAGGCTGTCAGGTACGAAAACGACATTAACGGCATCGCGCCAGCCTGCTCATTCGAAAAGCCACGAAAAAAGCTAGACGACTAGCGCGTACGATATCAACCAAAATTGGGAAAATAACTCACATAGGACCGCTGCTTGGCCCGTAGCAAGAAGTGCAGACTAGACTTAGTGAAGCGAGGGGTGGTCCGACACGGGATAACACAAGGACAACGGCCTAATGAACGGTAAACAGATCTAAATAGATTGAGCGCCATCCAATTCCATCAAGATGAACGAGAATGCACAGGTAAGCTCACTGAGGAACCGGAAAGTAAATGAACCTACCTTTCAACTTTACAATTGGCAAAAGCCCAAAAGCTAAACGGGGTAGGGTATGTGTGCAGCCTTGTGACTCCCCGGAACCGGCAACTGAAGCGTTCGGACCTACCTTGACGTCCACAACTTCGTCCAGGATTTGGTTTACATTAATCTCACACTACATTCTGCTTAACCTCACAAAGAAAATACAACGGTAGCGTTTAAGAAATAAGTCTATTGTTCTTACATACATATATGGTTATGGATAGTAATTAGTAGACAAAATAGGATTGCTGGCATTAATTATTACGCAAAATATGATTGCCGGCTGTAATTAGTACTCAAATCTGATTGCTGGCATTAATTATTAAGCCAAATACCTACGATTGTTGCCACTCAACTGTAGACAAAGATATGATTGCTGGCTTTAAATAGTGCTCAAACATGATTGCTGACATTAATTTTTACGCAAAACATGATTGCTGGCATTGGTTAGTGCACAAATACGGTTGCTGTCATTGAATAGTACATAAAATAAGATTGCTGACATTAGTTAGTACACAAAATATGATTACTGGCATTGATCAGTGCGGGTGATGTGATTGCTGTCATTAAATAGTACACAATTAGAATTTCTAGCATTAATTATTACGCGAATATGATAGCTGCCATTAAATAGTACACAAAATACCTGATTAACTTCACCTGCGGCGGTCGAACGAGTCCTGTCTGCAGCACGGTGGTGTCATAAGGCATGCGAAACTGGGCGAGATGCTCCAACAGCGTTGATGATGAGGACCCATAGATTCCTTCATAGAATTCACGATGCGGCCACAAATAACGACAAGGCCCGCATGCGAAAGATGACCAAGGGCACGCTCTCGATGTTTTTGGATTCCACATGCACAGCAATGGTATTTTGGCCGACGGCCGACGACAAAACGAGAAGCGTTAGGCCAAGACGACGGGCGCATCACCAACACTCAACTTACTCGCTTGGTGACTCGGAACACTCGCTCCAAGTCTCAGAACAACCACACTGAAAATCGCCGCCTAATGGAACACACTCGGTAAAATGCCACCCCGCGAACGAAGTTGCAGAGGCGGTTAGAAGCCACACTCTAAGAACCACTTGCAGTCACCTAGCGAGGTCCTTGACCAACTGCACAAGACAGCCCCCACGAAGCCCAGAAAAACTGGAAGGGGCTGCCGCAACGCCCCCAGACAGACTGAAATCCAGCGAAACCATTTATTCCCTCTCTCTTGCACTCATAGCCTGGCGTTTTAAATTTAAAGCTAGAAAACAAGCTGGTATCCAAGTTCGCGACAGCTGCGAGCGATAACAAGCACACGTGTTCAGCAACAGACCGGAGCAAGGGCACAGCTGTGTGACGGCCTGAAGCCAACGTCTTCATAAAACTCCATACATTTAAATTTAAGCGGAAAAATATGAAAATCATATATACACTCGGTGTCGTAATTTAGAAAAATCTGGTGTGATACACTCACACGACTTTCTTTTACAGTGATCTTATAATTAGCCAAAAATTAGATTTTTAATTTTTAAGCATTTGTCAAAAATTTTCAAAAATTACAAATTCTACAAAAACGGTACGAAATAGAGAGTTAGTTGAAGAGATAATTTTTTTCTAGAATTTCAAGCTAAATTCAAAAATGTAATATTCCATTTTAGAAGTATTCAACTGGAAAATCCCCTATCTCACAACAATACACATTAAAATGTAATAAAAATGACACAGACACACACACAGACAGACCAATGAAAAAAATATGTTTTTTGGGATCAGGGGACTCTAAAACGTGAAGATCTATTGAAAACTCAATTTCGAAATTTTGGGGTGAATCCAATACTTCCTTTATCATAAAAGGAAGTAAAAATAGGCAAAATAACTCGTACATTCGTACAATCTGAAAATGTCCTCACAAGGCGTCGGAAATATGTTATTACAACTAACAGGCAATACTTTAAATTTTGTTTCAATTGAAATGAAAGGTAGTTTTCGAAGCGTATAAATAACATTTAGTAGCAGCAAAAACATTATCATGAAGAACGTCCTCTGATGTTTCAGAATATTCACATATTCTTTCCGCGATTTTAATTCCGTCTATTTTGCCATTTGTCTCGGTCTTTGTTTAATTTAAAACTGCTATATTTCTTAGTCGTTGCTACACCGTTCTTCAGATAATTTTGCACTAATTCTTATCTCTTTTTATCTTCAAGAAGATGGTCAGAAATTAATTTAGACCATAAGACCGGCATGATTCTACACAAGAAAACCAGCACCACCAAGAAAACATTAAAAACAATAACAAAGCAAAATAGAAGACAATAGCAACTTGAAGAAAAACTTGAAACCTCTGAAAGAGAATAAGCCGCCACCAATCTGCATATGGAATCCAAAAGAAAGGCGGTGGAGGTTAAAAACATCAATTATAAAAGCAGCGCCGAGGGTACGCTGCAGAAGGAAAATAGATACCGAAGAAAAACGAATAAGATGAAGGAATGCAGAAGTAAGAGGGGATACCAGAGAGCAGAAAAGATATATACAGCCAAAGAGTGAAGGAGATAAACAACAATATAATATTAAAAGAAATGAATCAAATCACTAGCGAAAAGAGCTAGGAACCAAGCTAGGAACCAAGCTTGTGAAGAATTTGGAATACAATAAAAGCACAATTTTAGAATAGCACAGCAACAAAAAATCTTAGACTATAGTTAAACACCCGAGAAAAATACGTAAAAGAAAGTTGGAGTATAACAGATGAGACATGCGATGTAATGGCAGCAATAGACAATATATTAGACATCTGGAGGATATATTATAAAAAGAAGTTCAGAGCTGCCAGAAATATGTGGGCCAGCGGTTAGCCAAGCGAACAATATACTCGACTCTCGTGGTTTCGATTCCCGGTGACTGCACAGGGATTTTAAAAATCGTACGCTTTCTGGCTACTACGCTAACACCTGTGGTAACAACGGAACTCTTTCTCGACATCCAAGGCTAGCCATCTACACGGCTTACTTTCAAAGAGGGCTCAAAGGATTACAGCTTTGTGGAACTGGCCATTGGCCTAATACAAGCGCAAGAAGAGGAAGAAGAACATATGGGAACAAGAAACAATAACTGAGGAAGAAGTGCAAGAAGCAATAATGAAAACGAAACTAGGGACAGTAGCCGGAAGAGATGCGATTACTAGTGTATACAAGAGTTGAGAAACAGGTTTAGGAAAATATACGTAAAGATTACGAGGAGAACATGATTATACTTTCACACAAGAAGGGAAACACGAAAATACTCTAAAGGTAAAGATATGGTACTGGAATATGGTAACTGCGATTATTCAAAATTTTGTAATATGAAGACAAGACTATATTTACACCAATCAATTTACGTATTTATACTAACGCACAAATAAAAAAGTAAGCGAATGCAGTACAAACACAGTATTTAAGGAGAATACTAGGACAAACGGACGTATGTAAACTGCAGCGGCTTAATCCTCATTAGCATTTAATAGCCAGGTAGTGTCTCCAAAAAGTATGTAAATTGCAGCGGGTTCATGTTAATGACGAGCGCAGTGTAATTACGATGATCTAATGAGCGCCTAATGATGGAATTCCATACTGTAAAATTTATTATTTTTTTTATTATTATTTAACTCTTATATTTGTACAATCAGTCTTGGTGAGACTATAAGTACAACTGGTGTATGCTTAACCTAGAACTTAAATAATTAACAACATAACATGTGGAGTAATGTCCCAGTGGACATCCTCCGTATAGAATATTTTTACATAATAATGACTGATTTGTTTACTAAATGATCACTCTAGAATCTAGTAGGTAGGTCAGAAGGATGGAATCGTTTTAATCTTTTTGGTTTTTTTCGTCCAGAAGCAGTGAAGTGGCCAGTTCATTCGGATGTGCTGTTAGCTTGTCTTTGTGTTTTGTGCTGTGTTTGATGATTTCTTCTCGGATGGTGGGTATATTTAGGTCAGTGTGTAATGTTGTATTGGTTATGTACCATGGGGCATTTACTATTGCTCGTAAAACCTTGTTCTGAAATCTTTGCAGAATCTCTATACTTGAATTGGACGCTGTACCCCATAGTGGCACGCCGTAAGTCCAGATGGGTTTCAAAATGGTTTTATATAATAACAATTTGTTTTCCATTGACAGTTCCGATTTTCTTCCGATGATCCAGTAGACTTGTTTGAATTTAGCTCCTAATTGTTTTCTCTTATGGAAGATGTGAGAACGCCAAGTTAGTCTTCTGTCCAATTATAGACCTAGATAGGTCACTACGTCCGCTTGAGGTATTTGGTTTCCATTTAAGATGACCGGTGGACAGGTTTGTCTTTTCAGGGTGAATGTAACTTGTGTCGATTTTGTTTCGTTCGTTTTCATTCTCCATTGTTTTAACCAATGTTCCAGGTGTTGTACGTGGGCTTGAAGATTTCTGGTTACGCGTATGGGGTCATGGTGAGAAGCTAAGATCACAGTATCGTCAGCATATGTTGCTATCATCGTTGTAGTAGTTTCAGGTAGGTCTCTCGTGTAAAGTGAATACAATATGGGGCCCAAGATGCTCCCTTGTGGGACGCCAGATTCAATAGGATAGAGTTCAGTATATTCTTCTTGGTATTTTACGTGGAATGTTCTGTTAGATAGGTAGGATTTAAGAAGAGAGTAGAAAGGATGTGGGATTGTGTGTTTAAGTTTATACAGTAGCCCTATGTGCCATATTTTGTCAAAAGCTTGACTTATATCGATGAAAACGGCTGAACAGTATTCCTTCTTTTCCATGGTGTTGTTGATTTTATTTACTATTCTGTGTATTTGTTCTGTGGTTCCATGTTGCTTTCTGAACCCGAACTGGTGAGTTGGTATTAGTTGTTCTTCCTCTATGATTACAGTCAAACGTTTTAATATTATTTTTTCTAAGACTTTTGATAACATTGGAAGTAGACTAATTGGCCGATATGATGTCACCTCAGTTGGGGTCTGTAAAATTTATGGTATTCTATTTTGAAGATGTGTTAACAAATAGACGAACTGTTGCAAGAAATTCTCACTATTCATTCAGCAACGAAACCGAACGTTCCTACGCTAAAATGAATAAAGTAATGGTTGTTAAGAGCGAACGCGGCAGAAAACTGCTCTTAGCAGACGGCTGCAAGTTTTATAAAAAGGAAACTTTGAAGTTTTCGGGTTTGACCTTGGAGCCGTACAACCCAAAGATCAACGCGTCGCAAGGTACTTGGATTACCTAGTTGACACCTACGTTTTCGAAGAGGCTCTCTTTCCCTCATCTATCTGGGCATCATCCTCAGCAGAGATGTGTCGAACGACTAATGCATACGAGTCGTTCCACTCTCAAGGTTTTTATATATGGAGAAAGGTTGCCGCAAAACAGTGGAATATGGAGTGTGTCTCGGACAGGGGAAAGGGGAAGATAGCACATTGTGACGTAGTACGCAGTGTAGTAGGGAAATTCATTAGGTGGCGTAGCTTGTCGAATGTTGACAGTTACTTCGAACACCTAACCTGTACAATGTATAAATTTTATAATAAATAGTAGAATTTACCGTTTTTGATGTAAATAAAAATGCCGGGGCATTATTGTGCTGTCAAACACTGTACAAATAAATCTGCCAAGGTAGGTAACGCAGCAAATGTAGCGTAACGTAAATTGAAACAAGGTGTGCTAGAGGGATGATAATGAAAATATTAACCCAGCAATATCTTTTCATGCATTTCCGAAGGATAAAAACCTCAGAATACTGTGGCAACAGGTTTGTGACAAATCCGAGACATGGGAACCCAGCAATGTATCTAAAATTTGTTCGGTGCATTTCACTCACGGACAGTTTGAAATGAGGTTTAAAGCAGATTTTTGTCATTAACCAGCTATGAAAAGACGACTTAAACCAGATGGTACGGCATAAATGTGAAGTAATGGTTTAATATTTAGTATCTATGTAATGATAGCTGTTCCGCACAACGACTAAATTTAAAATTCCCGCCACATAAGCCCATTATGACGTCACAGCAATGGCAGTCACATGCTCCAACCTTCTCCATATATACAAACCTTGTTCCACTCTCATTTCAATAAAAACTTCGGCACTTTCCCTCGAAATCTGAACATCTTTGTTCAAACTCTCGTGGAGTATCAGACCGAAACTTACGTCAAAATGAGGAGCATCGACTGCAAGAAAAAAGTGAACCGCGAACCGTTGAATAAACAACAGTTTTTAGAAGTCCGTATGTCCGCGTACAAAAACGGATGTATAAATAGACTGAGTTTCTTGAAGCAAGTATGCCATCACTTTGGCGATACAGTGATGCACAAGAAGTAATTTTATTTGGCGATTTAAAAAAAATAAAAAAACAAATATCGAAAACACAAAAATACTTGCATGTTATTTGTCTAAAAAAAGTGGAAATAAGATTTCCATCATTTTTAAACACGCCGAATATATATTTAATATGTATATTTCGCCAGTCCCAAGCCTGAATAAAGTGTGATGGGAAATGATGTGATTAGTTGTCGATTAATATTAATGTTAATTTTATGACCCCGCTGCAATTTACATACGTCCCAAAAACTACCTGAACGGTGCCCGCTGCAATTTAGATACCCTCACTAATGATCCGCTGCAGTTTACAAACGCCGGGACAAACACAACTGTAGTAACAAGAGGAGAACTGGAGAAGGGACCATTAGTAGCAATAGTACAAAAGAAGCGACTGAAGTGGTACGGATATGTGATTCGAGTGAGAAGAAAAGAGTTGCTAAAAAAAATAATGGAAGCACAAAGAGATGGGAAGGCAGTAGAGGAAAACCAAGGTTAACTTCGATGTATATAATTAAGAATATGAAAGAAAAATGGGCAAGACTATAGATGAAGAAAAAACACTGGCGCTAAACAGAAGCGTTTTCAGAAAGCAAATCGAGTATTATATACTAATATCATTAAACTTTGAAATTACGAAACTGCAGATTTTGGTGTATAAATTATAGCTTTTTGTTATTGTTATTTGTTATTTAAAATTTTAAATATAATTTAAAATATTGGGAAGAAGTTAGTATGAACAGTGATAAATTCTAAAAATTGAACATACTTCGAATTCCAAGCATTGTTTAGTTTTAAAAATTATTAGGTCAGCTTCAAAATTCACTGCCTCTGAATTTGGTGGGCACAAAGAAAGAGGGAGTAGAAAATTCGGTGAGCTCGTCGCACCAATTTACTGCGGTTTTGCTTATTGCGCGACGTAACGTCACTTGCAGGTAAAATTCTTCGAGAATGTTTTGCTATTTTTTGTTGCGGTACTGATTTTCATGTCAATTAGAACTGAATACCGAAGGGGTATTTTTGTGGTTGCAGTTCCCCATTACATCATAGGCAGACGTACACCATGTGACACCCATAAAAATAATACGAATTTCTTCCTGTATCTTTTCAGGTTTGGCTCTAGCCGATGAGTCCTGTTTTTGTTGCAGTCTAAAATCACTCCTTACATAGAGCTATTGGAGTCTTTTGGCCTAGTAAATAATTTTTATATAGATTTTTAGTAATATTCACATAGTACATGCTGAAATATTTACAGCCCTGAATGTGGTGCTGCGTATGAAGCAGAAGTGAAATTATTGAGTTAAAATAACATTGTAGTTCAACTAGGACTACTAATGGAACGGTTTACCTAAATTTCACTGCTGTCAGGTGAGATTACGACAATATTAATTGTGGGTTATCTTGCGTCGTAATTTCGTTCCAGAAACAATGGAGCTGTGAGTGTTTACAAATATTGTAGGAAATTCTGGGTACCCAATGATTTAGAAATTAGGTACTGACAAAGCTCTGTTCTTTTATGCATGAACTATTGTAATCACATTGTATTGGGATATTTGTTAAAGATAAAAGTGAATTACGTAGGCCCCGGAGCTTTAAACAAAGAATAAAATTGGTATTCGTGGTTCAGGTGCCTTCCTGCAGAGTGGCTGCCCGTTGCAGTCGTGTTTCGTTCTCAAATTTGTGCTTAAACACACGGAAACTGACACTGCAGCTCATAGACAAACCCGTGTTTCTGGGTCACGTGTAATGTTTCCGCCCGTTGGAGTTTCCTTGTACGCTGCACGTCAATTTTGTGCACGAGTACAATCTCAGACGGTTTAGTGGAAAACACTCAAATCAGATAGCAACTGAAGCTACTAACGATATGCTCTTAGAGCTTGCATAGTTTGTTGTAAGTGGATTTGTTAGGTCGTGCAATCAAGCTCCAGTTGCAAATCGTAGCTCAGGTCTCGCTGCGTTTGCAGTCTGGATTGCTTGGTATTGTCAGACTGAGAATTTGATTTTTTGAGTGGGCAATGTTGAAAGTAGGTATAACTAAAATGTTCCCTGACAATAAGAGTTTGCTTTTATCCGAAAAGTATGGAAGATATTATACCATAATTATCTCGATAAATAAATTCCTAACACTTAAAAATAGTAGCAAAGGGATATTACTTCTTCAAGAATAGAATACCCATGACAAATATTAAATGAATGCTCTAAATATACAAATTCGTAACATTTTGCACCCAAAAATCTTGTTAGGTTGTTGTTTTAATCAGAGAAGGCATAACGCTCACTCTCACCATGAAACCGGAGGTGGTGGTACTTTTTTTACTTCCAAAATACCCCTGATTCGAAGTTTTATGATGTTTGGAATTTTGCACAACGACAAAGGTAATTTTTGCCCAAGAAAAAGAGAACATGATATATATGCTGGGCAACCTTAAAGAACAATATGAGACACGGGGCTTAAATATAAATTTTAAAAAGACAGAATACATGTGCGTGAGAGAACGAACGAACAATATACAATTAGAACATGATACGATCAAGGTATGCATGAAATAAAGATATTTAGGGCCGATTATTACAAACATAAGAAAAGTGCAAGAGCACATATAGGAAAGAGAAAAAAAATCTATAAAAGCACTACATGGGACGATCTGGAATAAAAATATATTTAAAGCTATTATCGAGAGCATAACAATGTATGGCGGAGAAATGTGGCCAATGACTAAGACAGTCCGCGATAAGATAAGAACAGTGGAGGTA
Organism: Agriotes lineatus; assembly: GCA_940337035.1. Taxonomy (NCBI): domain Eukaryota; kingdom Metazoa; phylum Arthropoda; class Insecta; order Coleoptera; family Elateridae; genus Agriotes; species Agriotes lineatus. Next base: position 107,770,606 of record OW679197.1, on the reverse strand, counting down.
GATTATTTACGTAGATGCCTACAATATACTCGGAGAGATAAAATAAGGACAGACAGAAGATGGAGGTAAAAGAATCAATTACAAAAAGAATAGACAATAAAACGCTAAGATGGCACGGACACGTTCAAAAAATGGAAGTAGTAAGGTGGCCCAAGAAAATCTTAACGTGGCATCCACGAGGAAAAAGAACAAGAGGACTACCAGTTGTCAAATGATAACAGTACATACACCAAACAATGCAAGAAAAAAGTTTGAAAGATGACTGCAATAATAGAGAATATTGGCATTTGAGAATGACAACCTGTATGGGAAAATGTTCAAGAAGGAGAAGACAAAGGTGGTGCTGAATTAAAAGATAACGCTCGTAGATATTGTCGAATGTTCTACATGGAGTTGCTTGTTGAACATATGCTCCCCCTCGAGGGGAAAAGGTTAAAGAAGGAGAAGACAAAGGTGGTGCTGAATTAAAAGATAACGCTCGTAGATATTGTCGAATGTTCTACATGGAGTTGCTTGTTGAACATATGCTCCCCCTCGACTTCTTTTTATTACTAGGTTAAAGTCTGTTTTTGTACAGACGTAAGCTTTCTTGTCATTGTTTATTTAGACTTCTGGGTAATCTCCTGCCACACGGTTTTCCGTTTCTGTGTAATTGTGCTAGTCTATTTTCGCCCATTCGACTAGCGTGGTCATTTTATTCCTTTCTTCGCGGTTTTGACTATTCATATTAGTTTCTCTGTAGGTGAATTGTTTTTTTTTGTTCGATTTTGCGAATAGCTCGTCTTCGTCCGATCAGTCTTGTTTCCCAGGCATCCTTGTAATTTCTGTGAGCAACCATTGTTTTTTAATCTAGACAAGTTGCTGGCTGCGACCACGAACCCTTCTCTTTTTCAGGGCATGGAATCGGCAGCGTTTATTTCTGGGCTACTTAATCCACCCGTCCGACATCGCTGGCAGAGTACGATGAAGGGATTCATTCCGACAACATTTAGCAACGAATACAATATTACTACGGGCTACTTTTCAGTATCCTTGGACCATTATAAGCAGCACAAAAATTACCATCGCAGTTGACCTCTCCTTTAGCCGAGGTTGGACGTTAAAGTGAAGATCTGGTACCAATAAAACGTCTTTATTTTTCTTAGAATGTAGGAGACCCGTGTAATATTTTTATGCGTCGTCTTCGTAATTTTTAAAATAAACAACTCTTTGCGTATAACTAAAGCACTTTGATATAAACCTTTCCAAATATTAATGTTTTTTTGTCATGGGTACTGAAACGGAATTTGGCTCCGCTACACCTAAGCTCAGCAACAGTAATTAATAATCTTTCAATATTTACATATAAATATATTTGATTGGTTTATTTAAATTTGATTAAGTTAGGCAGGCGCTAAGGTGTGTATCCGGTCAAACTATTCCACGGTTTTTGCTTAGGGATTCTACCAATAAGTTGGAAGTGATTGTGTCAAAGCACGGGCAGGAGACAGGGCATGCGTGGCGTGGTACTTGCAGTTTGCGTGACCGATTTGAACTACAACTCTCAAGGTGCATTTCAGTGCAAGGCGTTGAAATTACGTCTCGACCAATTAACAAATTGCGCTATATTGAATCACCACGCGTTCCAAAGCTGTGACGTTATTGGGTGAAGCAAAACGCGATATTGGTGACCTGTGACGTCAAGCATCAGATTATTGCGGGAGTATCCGAGTACATCGCCAATCTCGGAGAACTTGATCAAGGCCAACTTTTAAACAGGAACGACTCAAGTGGACTTTTTAGAGAAATGTTTACAAAAAGTGTACATGCTTACCTTTGATAATAATAATTAGCAATAATATAAAGAAACTTTACTTGACCTTTGGTACATGAAAGCTTACGTGCAAACTGACACTCCGCCTGCAGCCGTAATAGTGCACCAGCTGCAAGCACTGACCCATAGTTGTACACTGCTCATGATCACTATCCTAAGGTGTCTGCTGTTAAGCGCTGCAGCAGTCGAGGAAGCGTTAAGAAATTATTGTAAACATATATAAGTGAGAGTGATTGTGCCATTTAAGTTTTAGTTGATCCCACAGTTTCATATTTTTTATGATAAATTATGTGTTTTTATTCGTTGTTTGTGAAGTAGTTTGTTTATTTTCTTTGTAGCCAAAATAGAATGGTATGAATCATGTGTGAATGTTTGTCTTATCCTGCATATCTATCAGAAAACGATTATGAAAATGATATATGAGTAAGATGTAGGCTTGTTCCTCTGATCAAAAGCAGCACGTTGAATTTTTAGATTCAACTCCAACGCATAAAAACTCAAACTTAACTTGGTGATAATAGAAAACGTCTTGTTTAGCGTGCGCGGTAATAGTCGGCAATATAGCCTTGTTTACAGCATAAAATGCATTATAATAGAATACGGACGTTTTTTTAGTTATACGGTTATGTTTGATTGTAGGATCATTTTGTAGCAAATCATGAGTAGGATGTCGACATTCAGTACTGCTTTATTATCTCGTGGGCAATCTTTTCGACTGAAAAACTTTGCAACTATCGACTTGCTGAGAGCTTCTAACCAAATACCAGTCCATCCCAATGATGTTCATAACAATTCTCTTCGAATTGTTTGAATTTCCATATATGGGTTTCGGTTTGCGTAACTCTACTCAGACTTTTCAAAGATATGTGCTTTGGAGCGAGTACAGCAACAAGTTAAAATTTTCAGTCGGTGTTTTATATGTATTCTAGACCCTGTCATTGTTGATGCAGAACTTAAAGTTTCCCTCACTTTCGCTTCATCACAAATGAGAAACCAAAGCAAACCGACAAGTTTTCATCTTTCATAACAAAATGCACAAACAGTTCATCTACTCTATTCAAATATTTGAGAAAGGATTTTCACACAGTACACAGATTAATAAGTTGGTCACACGTGTTATTAATCATTAATATTTTAGTAGAAGCTGTCATGTTTGAAATAACTAACAACATTTTTAGAATTAAAAATTTAAAATAATAAAAAAATGTGATTCACTTACCTGTGAATTTGCTTTATACTTATTTGTGATAATAAAATGTTATTGAAACTAATAAACTTTTGTTAGTTCTAAAATTATCTATCGGCAATGGCGCTATCGTACACGTTGTGGAATTACTGTTTATTTGTTTTATACAGGAATTGACTTAAATAAGCAATAAAAACAGACTGAAAAAGTATGAAACAATTAAGAATGATCTCTCCTCTCCCGTTTTATGATGGGCATATTAAGCTAGTGCTCCAGATTTATCACGAATAAAATTTGCATTATTTAAAAATAAAACCGCTTGTAAATTAGGTCGCGCGTGTGCATTGTGCCCCTTGCACATCTGCTATGATCACCCCGGGAGTAACAATACAACCCACACCGGATATATTCAAAAGCCCTTCAAAAGTCTACAGCAGAACTAACGAGCTTTGTTTGATCGCTAAAGCTTATTGTCACAAATATATCTGATTCCAATGTAAATGATACACTTCAACTCTAAAAATTTACTTTAGCAGCAAACAGAAATATTATTAATAATCGAACTGTAATGCAATATCATAATTCGTTTTAATTAAGCGGCTGCTCGTATACGTTCAAAGAGCAGTTTTCGTAAATAACGATCAGGTTTACACATGTATATATTTAATTTCAATTCGTTTACAATGCAAATTTACAGCAGTTATTGTATTATTCCTTGTTAATTGTTAATCAACAGCTGCTTTAAATATTCATGAATGCTGCAAGAGACTGATTAAAATAGTACTCTAATATTTTATTCATAACATCATCGAATTATTTATCGCGCCAATGAAAACCTATTCACTCAATGGTGTTTGCCAATATCTCGATTAGAAGTACAGAATTTTCAAGAATCTATGCAAGGTTATTGCCAATGCAGGTTCAGTTCTGCAGCGCCTTTCTTTATGCCGCGTTAACGCATTCACAATAAAATATGAGCCGTAAAAGAAGATCGGAGAACACGATTTACCTGCACGTACGTGCAGCAGTTCGCTGCTCAAAATGGAAGAAAACTGGGGCACTGTACTTCCGATACATATGTAAATAAAAATAGGTTAAACTCGCGGAAATATATTCCTAGACACGTATATTGGTATCTTTAGTACTTTTCTCCTCACAAGAGGAGCCTGGATTGGCAATTTCAGATGCAGTTCGTTGTGTGCTGTCAAAGTGCAATTGATGTGTTCTTTGTTGGATAATAAATTTGGGTATACTGTATGTGTAGCACTTAATGTTGAATAACAGTTTCTTCGTTTAATTATTATTCGTTATTGCTAACAGAACACAAAGAATTAACTTGGTTTAAATTAAGTTCTATAGTAGAAATTGAGTAGATGATATAACCACCAGGTTATTGGAACTGATCGTTTCTACAGTATTAAATCAACCCATATTAGTATCGATTTGAAAAAGAAAGTTCCAAAGAGAACTAAAATTATTTGATGTAAACAGCAATATCGTAACTCTTGCAAAATATGTAGATCTGCAAATCTTAGCATAGCCAACATTTAAAATAAGAGAATTGTACTGAAGGTAAACATATTTTATAGGTTAGTTCTTTCCTCTAAAATTAATCTTACCTAGCTGCGAGGAAACGTTGTTAATCTACTGCCTCGGTTTTCAACGATCTTCCTCCAATGTTTCCGATCTCCTGCTCTTTTTTCTGTTCAATGCATTGGCTTTCTAGTGTACACCATTTACCTACCACCTCATACTAAGCTAACCTATCTTTTTTCTTACTCTCATCGCATTGCTTTACATGTTTGTGGTGGCAATTTTTTTAACTACTTTCTCCAGAAATTGTTAACGGTAAATCCCCTTTTTTGACACATAACAAGCTTAAAGCTTAAAGCTGAGTAGGATGGGAGTGGGTCGTAGACTGAAATAAAGAGGGGCTCGCTCGCGATAGTCAAAATAATTGTTTCGGGCAAGGTACGGGGATGATTCTTACTATTTTAGGGGCCACCATGAGGTTTTGGATACTAATGATAGACTGGGGGTTTCATAATGGAAAAGCTTCTCTGGGTGGGATCATTTTGTGTTCTTCAAAGTAGCTTATTTGACATAAAAGTACACGAAACTGCACTGCGCTTTGCAAAAGAAAAATATATGGTAACTTTAAGAACTCTATTAAGATAATATTAATAAAAAGCATTTAAGCGTGTCAGCCGTGCAGCTATGACAACAACAAAGTAGGGTATCAAATCAGTTCCTGAATAATTTCTAACTGTTAGCGACGTCACGTCGTGGTATAAGCAAAATTCTAGCAGATTCGTCTGTATTTACAGTTCCACAAAGGAAAACAATACTGGTAATCTGGAGCGGAGCGCTGAAGCCGTTACTGCACCACTAGCAAGGAGATGCATCAACATTTATTTCAGAACGGCAAGTTCAATTGCTTATATACACATACAAAATTGGCAATAGTGTTACATTATAAATTGCCGGTATTAAATCGGAACATGCACTCAGGGTAACTCAGGGGAAGGGGGTAGGTAACTTACATTCAAAACTAATAGGTCTAAATTCATAGGGACACCAAATGATTCATGCTCATGTTCCTTTGTTCGTTTGAGCGAACGAACCATTAAATTGCTCAAAGGTAACAACACACAATATAATCATTGAAACCCACAGTTCGAAAAATCGTATAATGATTCAATCAAGTAATCGATCACAATAGGGGGAATAAAATAGATTGTAATTACTGGCATCAACGAACAATAGCACTTAATACTATATCACATAATTAATTATCACAAGTCATGCCTGAGACAGTGCGCGTGGAAACGCAGCCCTTGCTGAGTACATTTCTGCTAATTTTCTAATTGGTTTAATTTAAATAATAAAGTAGCAAAAGCAGTTAATTTTGAAACAGCCCGATCGCTGAATGAATGATAGAAACGTTACAGTGTTCCACACTTAGTGATTTACTTACATACCGCGAGTAACTTCACATTCAGATATCTGTATGATAGTTTGTATTCCAATGTGATATGCTAGGATCGTTTTTGCCAGCTAACCAACTTAATATAGGCGATATTTAGAGGGAACAAACGTAAATCGGTGCGACCACCCACTCAGCTAGTATCGACATACGAGGCGATGTTATCTAGTCCAAAAATAAACTACTCAGGTATAAGCTGGCGTCAAATCAGCACACACATACAAATACACAATTTCTTAAAACGGTGAAGCCGTAGAAGTGAAATCCATTGCGAATAAATTTATACAAATTAAATATAAGGCCATTAGGTTCAAACTACCAAACTGTATACAATCTGCAAATGCAGCATGAGGTAGATGCGACGTTAACTCCAGTCCTTCTGCCTGCAAGTAGGTGAATGACGTACTCGGATAATTTTTACACCAACCAGGAGCTGGGAGCAAGCCTGCTACTCCGAAGACATTTCACTCGAATCGATCGACTTAGCCCGTAGGGTGAAGGTTATACCTACACTCCAAATTAGCAAATTAACCACCCAAGGTAAAATTCGTTACAAGAATAGTCTGCCAGAATATTCATACAACACCAAAGCATGTGCTCGCTGAATCAATTCATTTAGCCAGTTTAATGGATCACAATATGCCTCGATTGATTGTGCTGCATTAGCCTGACATCACCAGCAATTCACAAAGCTCAAAACCATGATCCAGGAAATTCTAAAACGGCCGATAGCCCCGGATGCACATAGAAAACCAAAAACGTAAAACGTCTCCCCACAAATTTGGCAGACCGGAAATGATCCAAAACTATATCGCCATCTAGCGACGAATTACTGCATTTGGCGGGAAGACTGCAGTTTGTAGGAAACTCTACTAAAGCAGAAAACTGCATTCCACAAAATATAAGTTTGCAAAACCAGTTGCCTATTCGACTCGGCGTTTCTACGCCCGTGAGAATTGCCAAATAATGGGATGGACAAATAAATTAGTCTCAATAGTTTACACATAATAAAGTCGTATTCAACTTAGCTGAAATGCAGTTCATACTTGACGACGAACACATGCAAAATACCAAAGCGGCGTACTCGAATGCTAACCGCAGATCCTGAGCGGCGAGTAATGGCTTGAAAGCCACGAAATATTGAGCGATAAAGGCCTGATCGCAAACAGAACCAAAATGGACAGTTCCAAAGGTATCCACGGAAGAAATAGGCGGTGTAAGAAAATCATGTCGAAAGAATAGATGGAGGTACTTCAAAAAGTACCCAGGAACAATTCGCGTGTATCCACGCATTGGCTTACGCCAATTCTACACACCATGTGCGGAGCTTCTCCAGAACTGTTGCACAGGGCATCAAACGTTGCTTTATAGGCTTGTTGTGAAATGATAGATACAGGATATTCCGTTGAATGATGTGAGTTGCTGCAAAACTTAAATGTGACGAGATTCAGAATTTCTGATTAGTAGCAGGGCCTTGGAAAGTTGGATTTATCCGACAATCGTAGTAAATCTGCTGCATCGACACGGAAAGGAACTTCTCAAACGGCTATATTCATGGAACAGGTAACTCTGCACTCCCTGAACTTTAACAAGACGTTTTCAATAAAACAAAAGCGCAAAGTGTAACGGTGGCGCGAGTTTTCAAACGAATCTAATAAGTTGACACTTCGGTATCTTTCACAGTTCAAATATTTAATAAATATATGAAATCTAAGTATAATTTGCGGTCATCTTCAATTATTTTGTTTATTAGTTGCGTTACTGTAAATATTATTACACGGGAAACCCCGTTCATGGCAGGCAAGTCCAGTAGCTCAGCCTCAGGAATTAATCTGAAATAACATGGAGATTGCTCACTATAGTAAAACAATGTACCTGAAAAAATACAGGCACAAATTCGTGTAATTTTTGTAGGAAATTAAACCAGGGAAGTGCTTTTCAGGTCCGGGAACTGCCTTGTTTTGTGGCTTCGGAGAGCTTATTTTACTGCAATAATACGCGGAGTTCAATTCGCTTCACAAATGAAAAACATACAGTAAATTTGAGAACTATGTTACTACAACGTTTATAAAAATACATTTATTGCAGCAGTGACCGCAATAAACAGGAATGTATTCTTTTTGTGACGTCCACAGGAAAATAATATTGATACATGGGCGCACAGAGCTTAAGACATTATTGCACTTCTAAAGAGATATGTTCTAAAATATTGTTCACAACATTTGCGGTAAATCACACATGCAATACTAATTAATAAAACCTAGTTTGGTGCAGCGAATTCACGATAATCATGTAAGAATGCGCAGCGGTTGAGCTAAGATCCTGGCCAGTAGTAATAGTTAAAGAATGGCAAAAAACTTATCTCCTAACCAAAATAGGCAGCTCCAAGAACGGCGATGGGGGAATTGGTTTTGTTCTACATGCGATAGGATGACAAACCCTTCTGGAATGCGTTGGGGCAAGTTATCAGTTTATGTGGGCGAAACAATTGATTGTGGGACTATAAAGGAATCCTTTAAATATATCTTATACAGGCGTCGACATGAAAATTCACAGTTCTCACACGACAGATTAGAATGTCAGACAGGTACGCTCTAAAGATAGCAATTTGCCCAAAATGTGCACGATAAGGGCTTTCCAAGCTGCTACATTCATAGAACAATAACACTCGCATACACACAAGCTCTCTGTTTGATGATCGGCTCCCTGCCTTAACTTGCACGAGACGAGTTTCGCGAACTTTTATTTTCCGCGTGCGGCGTCAATTGCCTAATGGGCGAAACAATATTATCTGTTTTTATTTGTGTTAAATATTACCTAACCAATTAACAATAATTTATATTTAGTCTATTATTTTTATACCTAGAACTATACTAAAGGTTGAAATAAGATCATTATGGCTTTCTAAATACTTGAATATTCTCTAATTTGTTTTATTTCCAAGAAGAATCCTTCGAAATATTTATTTCTTCATAGTTTTCATCGAAAAAATGTTCAGAAAATAGAACATGGCTGACATCTAGCGAATGTTGTTTAAAAATTTGATATCCAATTAATTGTATCGCTAATGATAATATGTTCTCCATTTAGGTTTTCTTTACAGAAGTGAAGAGATTCTATTTTTGCTGGTTTCCATTCGAAAATATGCTTGAAATTTCTGGTGCTGTAGAGCAGAATAAATCAATACGCAAACGTGCGGCCGCTAACATAACCTATAATATCGGAGGCTCGTGAGATAATCCAAACAATTTTAGAGACAGAGGTTCAGCCTTCATTAAATCAACAGTTTCCAAATGACAGTGCATATATGTTTACGTGGATTGGTTCTTTTCTATATACACATAATACTTTTAGAGGTATTCACGACTTTACGGTTCCGCTATGACAAAAATTTTGCTGTAATTTGGTTGCTTCCGTCATAAAATCATTTAATTCTTTATATAGGAAAAAATGGTAAGAAGTTAGTTGTAACTGAAAAATAAAAATTCAGTTTTCAAAAGATATAATCCCTGCAAACACCTACATAAGCTCAAGCTAACATAAAAAGAAACTGCAAACCTTGCCATTTTGCGCTGATTGATGTTTATTACCTGTCAGAATTCGTTTCTGTACATGCGCCTTGTGCAGAGACAAAGTAAAGGAACAAAATGATGGAACTCTTTCTACGAAAGTCGAAATTAAAACTCGTACAAAACCTCTTCCGCCTTCGCACTCTCTTTTCACGACGCGTCAGCCCCAATATTTCGAACGGTCGGACTGAATGAAAACCGATCACTGGGGCTGCCATTTACTTCTCGTTTCGTTAATAAACCAATAACGTAAATTAAAAATGCAATACAGCTGTCTGTGTCCCGAATGCGACCGAGCACAGCAACAAGTTGCCGATAATTAAAAACATCGGCGTTTGTTTTCTCGTGCGATAGCAATTAAGTTACAACTTCGAGGAATCCAGGGTGACAAGTCTGGCGGACTCATGTTTTATTTGCTTTGAAAGTTGTGTTAACTAAAGACTAATCGTTATAAAGTTGAGTTGCTTGCTTTAATTTCTAAGTTGCATACTGACAAAAATAAAAAACGTGTTCTATATTCTAATTTTTTAACTAAAATACTGTTAAAAATGTGATCATTACCGTACACATTTATTTGAACAACATTATTAAATCCTACAAATATCATTGTCGGGTGGTTATATGGCCAGATTCAAGTTAGCGCAGTCGTCAAGTGTACCCGTAACTCAGTGCATCTGTGATCTCGATAATATTGGATCTAGTGCGCCAAAATGATCAGTGTGGCTCCTTGCCGGCGAAATGGAAAACATCAGTCGTAGCCCGGTAGTGTCAAACAAAAATAGCCCCCAAAATAGTGAAACCCACAAAAAATACATATGCTCAGAACTTGCACCATTAAACAAAAATAAGTACCATTTATCTGAATAGGTAGGTTCACAAACGAAAGTCATCAATTACAACAGCCAAAAATTCCACCTATACATCAAAGTTCTAACTTTAAGCGAATTTACTACACAGCAGCGAACTGATGGATTGAAAATCAACTTAACCTCGATCGAAGGTTACCGTGCGTTATCAAAATACTTCACAGAAAATAGTTGACCATTCCACACCTTATAAGTTTGAACAAGAAACCTTAAATGCTATCATTCGTAATGTGCCAATCCCACTTTCGGTAAAAGAAATTAACAATGGACTTATTAATACTTTGTTACGGTATCAAATGGTTTTAATGACACTTAAAGGGGGCGGGAGTGTCACTTGCTTTATCATGTCGGGAAAATGCCAACGCTTGCCCTGGAAATGTCAAAAACAGGCCAATAGACACGGCTTGATACGCTCAGGGAGATGGGCGTGGTCCTAGAAACGGTACACCATCGGACAAGCGTGACGATATGTATAGGATGTTGCAAAATAAATGGGCGCTACGGAATTCAGACTTGGTTTCCACGCTTGGCAAAACCCCGAAAGCCAAACGCGGTAGAATTTTTGTGTACAGCCTCACGACTCCCAACACTGCGGCGACGAGCGCCCTAACCTACCTGAGACGCTTAAGAACCTCTTCCAGGCTCCAGCTCACACAAATCTTTACACGGTGAATAATTCACCCTGAAAATAAGCATGCACAGGCATGTGTGGAAATCATAAGACAACGTACGGCAAACCGATCTATTGGTCTAACATATGGCTAAATATAAATTATCTACACAGGCGCCGACGTTAGTCGGCGTACACAACAAGAGACAAAAACAAAAGAAAGGGGCTACAACTATACTGCGAGAATATGAATATTTACATACAGCCCAAAAGCGGGTGGCTGGCATTTATATTTATGATTATTTACATAGAGTCCAAAAACAGGTGGCTGGCATTTATATTTATGATTATTTACATGCTATGCACACTACCTGGTTCAATTGCAGCTTCACCTTGCTTCGTCGTTAGTGTCGGGAGCTTGCCCACCAGTGCTGAAGAGCTGCGGCTACATGCGTGGGTGCCGTACGATCCAAGATCCCCTGACTTGCAGGGACTGAGGCGGAACCCTCATGGGAATACGAAAACTGTAGAGACCTGTTGATTGCTCGTCCTGAAGACTGGATCCCAGCTACTTAGCGGAACAATTGCCCTACAGGCATTCAGAAATTACAGAACGGCGGTCATCGAAAAAGGAAAGGTACAAACACTAAAAGCACCACTTGGCACTGTCACGGCCAGCAACGCACTTCCAAAGCAAGCCAACGCTGTCTCATGCAAGACACGCTGCGGAACGCGGCGTGCAGGGGGAACCTGTTTGCCGCGCTGTCTGACCACCTGCAACCAATCATGAAGCGAACGAGGCCCCACCGGTAAATTAGCTCGACGAAACTTCTAGAAAAAAGCTGCGTGCTAAATCTGTAGGATTTTAAATAAGCCAAGAAAGTAATTATGAGCAAAGCTACCAAAAGAGTGCCTTACAGAAAATTACAGCGGCCGTTACAGCTGCTTAAAGTTACAAACCGTTAGCTGCCTGCACACAATTTGATGAACTATTAATGGTAAAAATGTGACCGAAAAAACTATATACAAGGCAGGTTCAGAATCTTCGACCAGAAATACTCCAAAAGTCGCACATTTGTAAAATTTAAAAATGTTCTGACAACTTATCCCATTACAACAGTCACAAGACTTCTTAACAAGAATAAAGTGTACATGCCTTTATGCACCGCGCAGTTAACAAAACACGAGAACGGAAACGAGATTTTCAAATTAAGTAAGCTCCTGTATTCCGTAGTCACAGTTGAAAGTAGACGTAAACCAAAAACGATTCCTCGGTGCATGCGCTGTCAAAGATATGGACATACAAAGAATTACTGATACTCTCACCAAGATGCGTCAAATGCAACGGCGATTACATTTACAGCAATTGCAGTAAACTATCAAATGTGAAACTCACTTGTGTTAACTGCCGCAGATCGCATTCTGCCAACTGCAAGGGTTGCCCATACTATCAGACCTTAAAAACAGAAATAAAATTTCCAATAATTACGGTCGACCTCAACTACACAACAAACAAGTAGATTTCTCACAGTACCTCACAATTTATCCAAACCTTACCCAGAATGTAGTTTATAAGCTCACGCAATCACCGGTGATTTAAACAACCCAAAGTTCAATTCTTCCAGTTCACATAACACTAATAAAGCAAACAAATATCTCTTTTATCAATACTGTACTTAGAAACCTCTCGTAGCTGAACTGATCTCAAATGTCATTGCCGAATATTTCAATGGCAAATAACAACGAAAAGCTAATTCACGATCTAACTTTTTTAAACTTCAATGCTAATGGAATCAAGAGACAACCAAAACCTATTTACGCTATTTCTTGCAAGACATAGTGTCGACATAGCATGTGTTAACGAAACCCACTTGACTGACAGCGAACCATTTTGAATCGCTGGATTTCAGATTTAGAGAAGTGATAGAGAAGCCCAGCATGCGTTTGGCGCAGTTGCTGTAATCATCAAAGGAAGATCAAGAACAATCCCTAATCTTTCTAATCTTATATCAAGAGGAGCAGTAGTAATAAATGTCCAACTGAAAAATGGAAGCAATGTAATAATCAGCTCTGGGCACAAACCTTCACAGCAACAGCTGAACAATAACGATATTGCTTCTCTATTCGCAAACCATACTCCTGCGATGCTCCTAGGAACCTTAACAGCAAAACTTATTACTTGGGCTGTCGATCAAACAATCCGAACGGAGTTGGATTATATGCGATAACTTCAAACTTAGATATCCATGTTATAGCACCTGCAGAATCTATGTGTATACCATACAGAGTCGACCAATTCTTGATATTATAACAACAAAAAAACGTTGTAAATGAACACGAATCTGATCATCTCCCTGTTATTATTTTTACCAATAATATGCACGCTCTTAATAAACCGTTTCTAAGACTAATTACTGGCAGAGTCAATTGGGAATAGTTTCAAGACAAACTGAATGATGACCTACAGATCAATAAAAGAGAAACAAATAACAATATTGACAACGCTGTTAATATGTTCACAAATTTACTAATTAACACAACAAGAGTAGCCACTATTCCGAGTACAAACAAATCACGCAAACAATCTTTCGATCCACCTACATATGTATTAAAAAACAAGAAGATTCTGGAACATCAAGTTAGAAACGAATTCGATACCAAAATATCGCTATGAACACAATTTTAAGCCTCCATAAGTATTACTGTAATTAATAACATTTCATGAATGTCAAATAATATCTAAAAATGTTCCACAATGCGCGGATTTGTGATTTCATCGTACAATATTGCTGTGGATGTGACAATAAATAATTTGTTAAAAACTACATTGAAATCATATTAGCTTTGCAGTGAGCAAATGTAATCAGAGTAGATTTTGGATTGTCATGAGCACCATAAAATCTGTAAACAAAATAATTGGGAAAAGGAAGCCAAGCTTGGTGGCTGTTTTGTTTGGCTTCCCCAATTTAAACTTAAATTATCAATAAATAAATACCCCAGTTTTTATTAAAAGCTGTATAATTTATGGGAAGTGTCTTGTGTAAACTGTGGAAGTTTGGTTGGTGTCGGTAGTGCTTCGAAGTTGGTCGCACAGTAGTTGGTGTTTTCCGAGCAGTTTTTGCACTAGCAGGGAGGGTAATTGAGACGTGAGGCGTGTGTGAACGAGCATTATCTGCAACGCAGAATGGTTGGTTTATACGCAATAATGAACTCCACAAGGCACTGCATATGTCATGTATTAAGGATCTAATTACTTCCAATGCTCCCAGCTTCTTCAGCAATGTACACAAATGTCCCAGTGCAATGGTCCATAATCTCGATACTCCGTACTCCTCTATCCACAAGAAGACTGAAAGACAGATCTAATCTTGATCAGTAACAAATGTACAAACAATATGTATCTAAGTAACTTATGAATTTTTATAGAGTAATAGTCTCTTAATGTTACTTAACTGTTATTATAATATATATAATTATAATTATACCTACCATGTAAAGCATTTGTATATTGATCTGGTAAATTACGCCAACTAAAAAAAATAAGGTCTAAACAGAAAGTCAGGTTTCATTCTGATAAATAGAGTAATCGTGAAGCCTGACACAAAACGAATATGTGCATGCGTAAGTTAAATGATATTTCTATATTATTTGAAAACCGTGTTCATGACATTTAATTTTGACAAATTTTTCAAATGGATTGATTGGCAACGGCCGTGAGTCCAGGCAACCTTCGATGAGCAGAGCATGCTAATAATTTCCCGATCAGCTACTTGATCTGCGACATGAAATGTAACAACTTTTATCTGCCAGGAAAATGAGAGACTACTATAGCTGAAATAAACAAGTTGAAATTAAATAATTATGCTTGGCATAAGTGGTTTGAAGGTTCAGAAAAATGTGTAAGTAATCATGGTTACGAAATTAATGTTTCGTCTGTAGTTACTTTGAAGTTTTTAGGGCAGCGGCTAGCAAAGTTCTAATAGCCATCCTCCAATAGGAGCTGGGCTTGCAAGAAAAAGAAGAAGAAGTTATGTAATAACTCATCTAAAACGACCGTAATGAACATGGTAAAATCTACCATGATCACTTGTGGTTATGAGTCTGTTACCACTGAGTCACCAGCGCGGAAATTTTGGTTAGAAATTTATTAAGCGACGCTTTCGGATCGTAACCACTCCCTTATGAATTGTTACTTCTCTGAAAAAATCTGACCCATGCTCAATGATAATTTTTATGCGATCGTAAATTCCTTAAATAGTCTCTGCGAGTTGTCGAGGGTACGCTGTCTATCAGCATCTGTTATAATAACTTTGTTTAGGTTTCCAAATGAAATTATTTTCTTTTTTAAATTATTCAAGTATATACGACCTTTCTCTTCTAAAAGCTACCCTATTCTTAGCCTATTAATCACTCAGAGTTGATTGGCAGGCGATCGTTTAACATTTACTACATAGTTTGTATGTGCTGTTGAGCAGACTACCCTTTAAACAAGGTCTTAGCTTTGGCCTCTTGTGTTTTTGATTTCGAGGTTCGTACAATAATCTGTAGTGCTTCCAATGCAATTTCCTTTATGTTTGTTTTTTGTTGATGTTCTGTTTTAGTTGACAGCTCCTCATAGGTGGACCACGGCTGTTTATGTGTACTTCGTTGTTAAGTGTTGTAATATTTCGATTTTGCTTATACGCGTATCTTGTTGTGTAGTTTGTCCCTTATATGTTTTTCTTCTAGAGCTACTTGTATCTCATCATTCCCAATTCTCAAGCTTCTTCTTCTGTTGGTTCTTTTGCTGCGCGACTTTGTTAATAAATTTTTCAATACTTATTCTTCAAAATCTTTGATCTTAGCTATATGGGGACGTATAGTAGCAAGTGAAATTTCAGACAAATAAACAATAACTCTATATTCACTACAGAAAACTGATATTTGCTCAAGTTAGTCATGTTGTATTTACTTACTTGTAATATTTTAGTTATAAACGTTATTCACATTGAAAATTTGTTGGGAAATTAAAGTTTTCTTCGTTAAACCTTGTACGACTAGAATATTGATTAAACGTCAATTTTTAGTTAGTCAATGCCTCTATAACTTTTATATAGTTTCAAATGCAGTTTTGTTGCGTCATCATCCATTTTCACTTCCCTAGTCTAAAAGACGACGGAAGTATTGTAATCGTGAAAAAAACATTCCTCAGATTTTCACGTTTCAGGATCCTTAGATGACCAAAAATATGTTTTCTCAATTCCGTCTGTCTGTCTGTCTGCCGCTAGTTGTTAGAAGAAGACGATATTTTGCATGCGGAATATATGTCTACCTGCCTCGAAACCGAATATACTTTCGGTCAAATATATACTGGGTAACTAAACCGTTGTGTATTTTTTATTTTACTGATGAATAGATAAAAATAATCATTTGCACATAGCTCAGGCTTTATCCTTGACGAAAATGGAACCCAATAGATACAGGGTAAATGTCGTACAATATCGAAAGGCTGGTAGTTCTAGGTAAACCAGATGGAAAAAGAAGACGTGGACGATCACCAAAACGTTGGAGAGATCTTCTCCACACTAGTTTGAGTGAAGCCGCCCATATGGCTTCCAGTAGACAAAGATGGCGAAACACGGTAGAAAGAGCCATCAGTAATATTCAAAATTAATAATGGGTCACAACACATCTGCCAAGTGTTATAAATAAGAAGAAGAAATGTCGTAAAAGAGGGTTGCGCCCGTGTTGTAGCCAAGCCTTGATATCTTACCTAGGCGCTAAAATCGTGCTGAATTCGAATCCTACCGCCTGCAATGTTTGTTTATTTGCAAATTGATGTAACTCACAATACCAAGTATTTACTTTTATTAATTCAGTGTTATTAGTAAAGTTAAGATGTTTTTACACGAGTTTTTTATTTTTCAACATTTTAAGTGTCGTCACAACTTCCACTTGCGAGAGAAGTTCTGAGTATACCCTTTACAGATTTTTAAAGTTATTTCGATTAATCTAAGTAGTCATTACAGAATCTGTCAGAAGGATCAAATTTCTGCCCGAGCAGTATTATTAATGAACTGAGAAACATCTTACAAAATAACTGTGACAAAAGTAGTGAACGAGTCTGAAAGATTGGAAAATATGAGGATAGTCGTGTCGATCTACGGTTTTGTTTCATGTTTTTACGACACTTTTAAGTTCTTTAAGAACTTTCAGCACATTATTTTATTGTTATCTATTGTCACTACGTATATGCCGCTTATACATATCTAAGGAATAAATTCTTCCATATTTTATTTTTTATAAAAATGTTCGTATCTGTGATTTAGCTATCGTATGGCCATCGTTTGTCCTTTATTTTCATACGTTTGTTTTTAAATTTTACTGTTCGCAAAATAACTTTCAGACGACCAAATTGCTGAAATTAAGAATGTATGCTCAATAAGGCTAAATGCTGAGAGTTAATACATTTACACAAAAATGGAGACACAAGCAACGATAAGTGCAAAATATATAGCTAAAAGAAAGACTGCGAAATCAACATGCAGAAAATGGAGTCGTCGAGTTGCCTCAGGGGTGGAAGAATCTAGAATCGAAGGGTGCATTGCTGAGTCATATTAAATTCTGAAATGTATAGACGACAATATAGTAAATACCGAGAATATTTCGTGTTGCAAAGCACGTATATAAAACAACTTTTTGCTTAGAAAATCTTAGCGGCTTAAGGAAATATGCTATTAATAATTTCATTCTGTTGGAAAAATTGTGTTGTGGTGAAGTTCAAGTTTGCGCCAGGACAGCAAATTGCATTTCGCGAGTGTGCCGCTTTCAGTGAGGCCACTTTTATACACAAGTTCTGCAGTTAAACTGCTTTGTCAGGCTGGCAGCTTCGCCCTCGACAAAATCAATAAGGTGCAACTGCTTGTTGAGCGCGCCAGAACGGTTGAATGGCCGGCTTGAAAATTTAATTTAGTTATTCCTTTGCTCGACTTACATCCGCGAGGAATCTCCGTTAAGAGCCGCGACCATCGATCGCACTATTTTACGGCAGATATAAGCAATTAGCGACGAGTAAATAATTACGCCAGGCCGTGACCGCCGCCGCCACACTGGAGAAAAGCCATTCCAGAAATGCTGTTTCCACTTTTAACAGAGGAAACAGCAATAAAGCAAAGAATGTGCCGCTCGACGGTCAAATAGCTTCACGGTCAAGTGTAACCTCGCTTTGTGAAGTGAGAATCCCTGACCGTGAACTTTCCGTGACCGCACTAATGATAAATTCTGAACACTTACGACTGTCATTCAAATTTGATGTTATTTGTTTCTTCCGAATAATCTCGGTGGCATTTGAATATGTTTAGACAGGCTTCACGGCGCAGTAAAAGCGAACCGGTAATAACGTTTTCTGTCTTTTGGAGGAATTTATTTCTTCGTCGCAGTGAGCTATCCTGCAGGGCTGTTTCCCTTATGGAGTTTCGACCGTTTCAATTTATTTTCTAATTTATAAATATACAAGTTCTCATGAAATAATTGATCATATGAAGATATATTTCTGGTTCTTTCATCGCCAAATACAATAAGAAATTACATGGGCAAATACAAGAAGACAACACTCCATGATAGGTTTTATATTAACAGCAAAATTCATCTAATTAATATATTTCTATGGTTACACATTAATTTAAGCACTACAAAGATGAATTTTGTAATGGTTTTAGGTAATACAAAAAATTACTATAAAGACCGACAAAATACGCACAATTGCTGAGAGATATATTCAACAACACTAATACACACGCAATTAGTACCTACAAAGCAACTCTTAAAACTATAGCAATAAAGCAACATTTTGTATTTTTAAACTATCCGATCTTGAATATGCTTTCCGAGAGCTCTGTATCAGAAGTTTTTCCAAGTAACTTTACACGGTAAGCAACTTACTAAGGTGGGTTGCAAACACCTTAGCAACTCATAGGTTTAATTGAGAGTATGAAGGAAATCACCTTACTTAAAATGATAGCAACAAGACTGTAGGGTATGTTAACTACAAATAGTGAAAATTACAACTGTGCAAGTGATATAAAATAGGTTTATAATATTTTAATTGTTATATGCTCAAGTCTAGGAATACCTGGAGATATATAAATATTATGTTAAAAGTCACGACGTTCTTCGATTTAATTAGGTTTGTTTGTACTGCTGTTGCATTGATTCCGACTGGGCTGAAAATGTAGATAATTATAGTTTTCTAGATAGCAATACTATTGCTTGGGCTACGTCTGGGTTTTAGAACGGTTTTTTGTTGGTTGTGTCTGTGTCTAAACAGCTGTATTAGGCCACAGTAAGAATATTGGTAGAATGAAGTAGTCAATTAGAAAAAGGCTTGTTATTTGAGTAATGCATGTTAGAATTGCGTAAAACTTAGGTCATATACAGTGGCGGTGGCGGAAAATGCGAACATAGGCAGTCCAATGTGCTAGAATCCAGTTTATGGGGTTTGTAGGCGTTAGACTGAAATAAACTTATATGCAATTAACATCTAGCATCCGCAGAATGAAGGTGTTTTGTTTTCATAAATCACTGAATCTTAGGATACTAGATTTTAAATCAAATATATATATTTCTGTCTATCCTTTAACGAATACAAAGGCTATAAACTACATTATAACTAATTTTATTTTTAATCTGTATGTAATACATGGTGTATATTGGATTATGATAATGTTCTTCTTTATCTATTCCTTTTGACGTTAGGCGTCGGGTCTTTGTTCAGGGACGTGTTTCTTCTACCCATTTCTTGTATGCTTTTCTATCCCTCGCTAGTATTTTAATGTCTGTTATGGTCTTTCCTCTCCTTCCATCTGCCTTTGCTCAAGTTATTCTCAGCCTTCCTCTCTGTCTTTTTTCTTCCACTTTCATCTCCGTCAGTATTTTTGGAAATCTATTCTCTCATTCAGCACATATGCCCCAACAGATAATCTCTGAAACTCCTTTGTGGCGTGAATCTATAATTCATATTCTTTTTTGGGTATTTCGCCACTCTGCAAATTAAAATTATTAAATAACGTATTAAATAACGAACGTTTCGACGGACAATCTGCCCTCGTTGTCAACGAATAAAAATTAAAAAGGAACAAGAAAACTTAGCTTTTTCACGGAGATTGAAAACCACCAACCTCCAATGAATTGCTTGACATTGACGTTTGTTCATTGTCTAAACCTACTTGATCTGATCTTTAAGAATCGATAGCCAACTAGTGTCTAAAAATATTGAGAAAGACGACACGCATTTTTCTTCGTTAAGTAAAATGTATGCCGTCTCCTTAATTTTACGTTTAGTTGACATTGATTCTTTAGACAAGATCTTTGTGTTATGCCAGTGTACTTTAGGATTATTATCCCAAGCATGTTCTGCCAGATTAGACTTATTGAATTGATAGGTTTCCATCATATTTGTTTTTTGAATATGCCCCAACCATTTAAATTTTGTATCCTCTATCTTCTTCACTACTGGCTCAACGTTTAGCATTTCCCTTATTATATTATTATTGATTCTGTCTCTTCTAGAGTGTCCAGTTGTTTTTCTAAGGTATTTTATCTCAGTAGCGGTTATTCTTGAGCTTAACTTATCCGTAAGTACCAATTCTCTGCAGCTACGTGAGTGTAGGTAATTATATAGTGTAATGGTTTTTAGTGTAAGGGTTTGATATCAGATTAAAAAATGGTTAAAAGAATACAGTATTAAATTACAAAGATGAATTTAAGTATTAGAAGGATATCGAAATTACTAATATGTATTTGGTAAATAAATGAAATAGAATTAAAATTCAATTGAATGATGCTATATAAGAAACATAAAGATTCTAACATAATTTAATTATTATCTGAAATAAAGTGGAGGATTAATAACAAATACCTATTCGAGAAATATCATTCAACATAGTGGTTGTTAAATAAATATGATACAGATTATATCGAGTGTTGGACTTCAAAATATATGCAAAACAATATCACTAAGGAGATAATAATAATTATTAGTATGTAAAATAATTTGGTACAAAAACCTGTAATACCTTTGTAAGCGACAAAATTTCTAAAATAAACCCTTTATAAAAAGTTTTAATCTGCTTGGAATATAAAGGGTTGCGAATTAAAGTAAAATTTGTGAGAAGAGAATTTAAATTTTTTAAAAAATATTTAAAAATGTGGAGATGGTAAGGTGGAAGAAAATGGATATGGTGTGAGTACCATATGTAATAGAGTTATAATCTACAAAAGCAATTTCTGGAATTGGATGCAGAACTAAGCTTATTGTCAATCAATTATATCATATGAATTGGATAGCAGGGAATGGTTTTTATGGAAGTGATTTACATCGAGTTTGTTATCAGAGTGAGCGTCTTGTGGTGTGGATAGAAGGTTTTTCATCTGCTGGAGTTCTAATTCGCCAAGCTTGTTATTGAAGTGACATTTTGTAACTTGCATTTAGTTGAGGTTCGTGATACTAGGTCGTCGGTGGCTTGAGAATTTTGGAAGAAAGACGTGGACAGCGTTTGCTGCTGATCAGTTTTTGGCAGTTCTGTTGGAGAAAAGTGGTAGATGCCTTGTCGTGTTTGGCGGGGAAGTCTTTGTCGTTGTTACGATTTGCGTTCTTTAATTAAATGAACTATGTAGGAATATACTGTACTTTAGTTAGCTGTAAGCCATCTGTATAATATTTTAAGGTAAAATTCGTAGGAAAATGTCATATTTAAATTACAACAAGCGGATGTTTAGAAACGTGCCTTTCGCTTGGGAAGCTGGAGATATTCCAATCTCACGAATAAGATTAGAGTAAGTTTATGCAGCGTTTACTTCATAAACCGAAATATTGAGTGATGTATATGACCGGTACGTGATTAGAAGAAGCAACGGTTGCAACTCGATCATAAAAACTATTTGCAGCTGGGACCAAATGCTTTAGTAGAATTTTAAATCTTTATAGCGGTAATTTACTAAGGGTCCGAACAGGCCGCATTTCACCATGGGAAATCCTCAAGCTTGTAAAAATTCATAGAACTATTATGAACGGTCACGTCCGCGTAATGCCAAATGTCCAAAATTTAGACCAGCTCTGATAGGTTATTGGGAACTTTGTAAACGCCCACCGAGCTTTCTTGGTCAGAATGAACTTAGAATTAAGTTAGTTAATAAGAAGATGTAAATACGTAAACTTAAGGTTTCTGTAAACGGCAGAAAAATAAATGCAAGTATTTGTATCTACTTAAGTGTTCTTATTAATCTCAGTAGCTTTGGTCTTCGTGTCCGAGTGTGTTTCAATTAAAAGGATTGCCAGTTACCCCGACTTTAGGCGTCTCGCAATAGTGGTGGCAGCGGTGGGATTTATAACTTATTTAAATCGCACGACAGAAGATTTCTTTTGTTTCGAAGTCGGTCCAAGTGCAAGCGTTGAAATATACAAGGGGAAGCACGTGAACAGGACGGGAAAAAGCACCAAATAAACTGAGGCGGTACAACGGGAGCGTTCATTCCGAAGGGGCGGCGTAGATAAAATCCAGGAGCGTCGAGGAGTGAATGCAGGAAATTCCGTGGTCCAACGGGAGCGGTCAATCCGGGAACGGCGTAGAGGACTGGGGCGGCGTCACGTAAGAGTGGAAACGTTGGAAAGCCAGCAAGCGTCGAGGAGGTGACGGCAAGGAATCCGTGGAGGCGGCCAGACAACAGGAGGGCAGTCATTCGAAGGGGCGGCGAGGCAGCATTCTGGGAACAACGTCAGGTAAAACTGACAACGAAGAAAAACCAGTGTAGTGCAGGGAAAGCCAGTAAAAGTGTCGAAGTGAGTGACGGCGGAAACTCCAGAAAAAAGACAGGGAAGCGGCTTCAGAACAGGGAGGCGGCGCGTCCAGATCTGTGGGAATAAGACGACAGCACAGCGGGGAAAGCAGAAAATTCCAGTTGGGGGTAAGTAATACTTGTTGTTTGTTTCGGAATTGTATGGTCTTATTATGCGATTTAGTAAGGTTGTGTATATATTTTTTTGAAATAATAGGATCAGGTATTGCTCGTAGTTGTCAGTAATAGTAAATTTTCGACGGGTTGTGAACTAGTTACGTTTTTACAGCAGCGATAGGTAATTTACGAGTTACGCAAAATTCCTGGTTTACAGAATTTAAATTTTTATCAAGTGTTTCATTTAAAAACAAACAATGGTTTCCGAATACAGTATTTTTTCGGTGAACGAATTAAAATATGTTGCTAATCTGTTGGAATTACCGGAGAAAAAGAAAAAGGCAGAGATCATAGAAGAATTGATTAAGGCTCAACATTCGGTAGAGGACATTAAGGTAGAATTAGGTGCCTGGGAGGAAAACCCTCGGAAGGACAAGTGGGAAGAATTAGCTAGCAGGGAACGAGAATTAGCTGAAAGGGAACGAAAAGAAAAATTAGAATTAGCTGAAAGGGAACGAAGAGAAAGGTTAGAATTAGCTGAAAGGAGAGAACGGTTAGAATTAGCTGAAAGGAGAGAACGGTTAGAATTAGCGGAAAGGGAGCGAGAAGAAAGATTGGAGGTAGCTAGATTAGATGCTCAAGTGAAAATTGCTCAGGCCCAAGCTCAAACGGCAAATGAAAATAATGTACATGATGTCAATGCAATTAGGAATATGTCCTTGAATATGACAAAACAATTGCAACCTTTCAAGGATGACGGTGACATGGGATTGTATTTAACAAATTTCGAGCGGGTTTGTGTGCAATTGAACTTCTCCAAGGAATCGTGGCCAATTCGATTGACGAGTGTGTTGTCACCAACAGCGAATGAGGTCGTGGCTCGATTAACAGAAGAGGACAGCAAAGATTACGACAAAGTCAGGGCTAGTCTGCTCAAGAAATATCAGCTAACAGCAGAAGTTTTTAGAACGAAATTTCGGTACGGGAAACGGAAAACTGACCAGAGTTATGCGGAATTTGCATACCAACTAAAAACCAATTTCCAGGAATGGATCAAGAGCGAAGAAGCGGAAGGAAACTTCGACAAGCTAACTCAACTGATGTGCTTGGAGAAATTTTATAGTTCGTTGCCAGGGGAGATGAAATTTTGGGTGGAGGACCGAAACAAGTCCAAGACGATGGAGGAAGCTGCAGAGCATGCAGACACATACGTCACCAAAAGAGGACCAGGTACGGAACGGCAATATAATGGAAACTTCAAGACATCGAAAAATAAGTTTGAAACTAAGCCGACGTCGAACTTGAAAAATGACTTAGGGAAAAGTCAGGTGCAAACGGAAAGTGTTGTCAAGGAAAACTTGGACAAACGCAGTTTCGACAGACGAAGGCCGGGGAAGTGCTTTGGATGTGGTGCAGTAGGTCACTATAAAGGTTCACCGGAATGTCCCAAAACACAAGTCGTTTTAGCAACGATAGGCCAGAGCAAGAACGAGGAAGGTCTGCTAGAACCTTATACCATAATAGCGAAAGTAAATGGAGTGGAAGCAAAATTACTACGAGATAGCGGAGCCAGCTATGATATCGTGCACACAAATTTAATCAAAGGAGCCGATTATACAGGGAAATATGTATATGTGCAAGGACTCCTGAATGAAGAATGTGTGGCGTTACCAGTTGCGAAGGTAAAATTAAATTTGCCAGAAATTCAGGTGGAAACTGAAGCAGCTGTAGCGAATCGTTTGCCTCGAGATTATACGTATCTGCTATCAAATAGAACGTGGGAGATGCTGCCGAAGGAAAAGGATGTGGTAATTCAACAAGTGCTCGCATTAACGAGAGCGCAGGCGAAGGCTATAATGGAAAAGGAAAAGGTTTACGATGAAAATAAAGAAACGAATGCCGAAGTAAAGAGTTCAGAAGACGGAAAAGATTCCGACGAACAGGGAGGAGAAGCGGAAAAGGAGATTGGGTATAAATCACCGAACCTGGAAAAGGACGAACAATTTTCAATACCTAAATCGGATGTCGATTACTCGGACATAACACAACTTACACCGACAACCTTAAGAATGCTGCAATTAGAAGATCCAAAATTAAAGGAGTATTTTGAGATGGCAGAATCAAAGAAGGAAAACAATGGAGCAAAATTCTACATTGCTTATGGAATACTGCACAGGAGAATTACGGACAAATTGGGTCGGAGCTTTGAGCAAGTGATGGTGCCAGAAAAATTACAAAGCAAGTTGCTAGATATCGCACATGATAACATGTGGATGGGACACTTGGGTTGTAACAAAACCATTGACAGGATCAAGCAGAATTATTGGTGGAATCAGATGGGACGAGACGTGAAAAACAAGATCAAGTGCTGTGACGTTTGCATGAGCGTAGGGAAGCCCACTAATAGGAAAAAAGCTCCAATGTGTAGAGTGCCAGTAATCACCGAACCGTATAAGCGAGTAAATGTGGATATTGTAGGACCTTTAGCGAAAACCGAGAAGGGAAACAGATATCTACTAACGCTAATTTGTAGTGCCACAAAATTTCCTGACGCGATCCCATTAAAAGTAGCAGATTCTGAAGCGGTGGTAAAAGGGTTATTAAATATATTTTCGCGAGTAGGATTTCCATCCGAAATCCAGATGGATTTGGGCACTGTATTTACCAGCAATCTAACGACCGAATTTCTTGACCGATGTGGTATAAAAATCATACACAGTTCAGCATATCATCCGCAATCAAACGCAGTAGAACGATTCCACGGGGTATACAAGCGAATCCTAAGAGCGTTGTGTTACGAAAACGGAAATGAGTGGGATGAATATATCGATCAAGCGCTTTTCGCTTTGAGATGTGCACCGCACGCGGCACACGGATTTAGTCCCGCAGAATTGGTTTATGGACGTCAGATTAGATCTCCATTAAACATGATCAAGGAGTTGTGGGTTGGAAAGGAAACCAACGAACCGGTAGTAGTGTACATATTAAAGTTACTCGATAGGCTAAGGCAAATGCAGGAAATCGCGAAAACGGCGACTTTGGAAGCACAAACCAAATCAAAAGGTTATTATGATCTGAAGGCGAAGGCTTCATATTACGAGGTTGGCGAGAAGGTTATGTTGTATCAGCAAGCCAGCACCAACAAATTGCAGATGCAATGGACTGGACCGTAAACAAACTCTTGTCCACGTCAATTTGTTGAAACCTTATTTTGAAAAGGCTGAAGTTATTGCGATAGTAATCAAACAACCTGGGGAAGAAGGAGCAGAACTCGATCTTCCAGAACTGGAAATAGAAGACACCGAAATCTTAAGTGCTTCGGAAGTGTTGAAACAAGCCAAAGGGGTAGGAAAACTCACGGAAATCCAAATGAAAAGCTTGGAGGAATTAATCCAAGAATTTCTAGGGTTATTTTCAAATCGACCCGGAAGAACCAACTTAGTGGAACACGATATTGCTCTCAAGGAGGAAAAAATTATCCGAACTCTAACGTATTCACACTCACCGAGGGTACGCGAGATTATCGACAAAGAAATCGATAAAATGTTAAAATTGGGAGTAATTAGGCCCAGTAACAGCGAGTATTCATCGCCTATGATGATTGTGGAGGCTGAAGGGAAGGATCCAAGGCCTGTGATCGACTACAGAGCGTTAAATGCTATTACGATGCCACAGCAACATCCTGTTCCTAATATAGAAGCATGTGTGGAAAAATGCAGCAAGGCCAGATACCTGAGTTTAATCGATGTAGTAAGAGCCTACTGGCAAATAGGGATGACTGAAAGAGCAAGTAAATATGCTGCTTTCATAACGCATCGTGGAGTTTTCGAACCAGTGACGTTAGCGTTCGGGCTGCAATCTGCTCCATTTTCGTTTCAGCGGCTAATGGACACCATATTGGAGGGAATGGACGATTTCGCAGAACCATTTTTGGACGATGTGCCGGTACATTCGATGACTTGGGAAGAGCATTTAGGACATCTACGTGCGGTATTCCAGGCAATGCATCAAGCAGGCCTAACGATAAAGGCTAAGAAGTGTGAGTGGGGAAAAGCCGAGGTGATATATCTGGGACATAAAATAGGTCAGGGATTTAGACAACCGTCGGAGGTAAAGGTAGCGGCCATACAGGAGTTTCAACGTCCCCAAACCAAACGGGATATTCGATCATTTCTCGGGATCACTGGGTATTATAATCATTACGTCCCGAACTATGCAGACATAGCTAGTCCACTTACAGACGCATTACGGAAAAATGCGAAAACCAGAGTAGAATGGGATGATCAGAAAGAAGTTGCCTTCCAAAGATTGAAGGACGAATTAATGAGCGGTAAGGTGTTGAGAGCTCCAGATTATTCCCGTGAATTTATAGTACAAACCGATTGTTCGAAGCGAGGAATGGGGGTGACTTTATCGCAACGAGATGCTAATCAAGAAGAGCATCCGGTGCTGTATCTGAGCAAAAAACTCACGGATAGGGAGCAAGCTTATAGCGCAAGTGAACTCGAATGTGCAGCTTTAGTCTGGGCAGTCGGAAAATTAAAGCCTTATTTGTTTCTGAGCCATTTTACCGTAGAAACGGATCACTGTCCTTTGACCTGGTTACGGCAGATGAGCAATAAGAATGGCAGATTACTGCGGTGGTCATTAATTTTACAAATGTTAAATTTCACTGTTCTCTATAAACCGGGAAAGAAATGCGGAAACGTGGATTCCTTATCTAGGTATTTTGTTTAGTTAAGTCACCGCGAACCAAAGTAGTACTGACAATTACACCAGATAACTGATGTTAATTCACGTAGGTTAGTTAAATTAGGGTAAGCATAATGAGACCATATAGTTCTGAGATTTATGACTGGTATTGCTTAAGTGCGAAAGAAGAACGTCTTGTGGTGTAAAAATCGATAGATTTAGACCCCAAAGACTATCTTAATCCGGGGGCAACTGTTACGATTTGCGTTCTTTAATTAAATGAACTATGTAGGAATATACTGTACTTTAGTTAGCTGTAAGCCATCTGTATAATATTTTAAGGTAAAATTCGTAGGAAAATGTCATATTTAAATTACAACAAGCGGATGTTTAGAAACGTGCCTTTCGCTTGGGAAGCTGGAGATATTCCAATCTCACGAATAAGATTAGAGTAAGTTTATGCAGCGTTTACTTCATAAACCGAAATATTGAGTGATGTATATGACCGGTACGTGATTAGAAGAAGCAACGGTTGCAACTCGATCATAAAAACTATTTGCAGCTGGGACCAAATGCTTTAGTAGAATTTTAAATCTTTATAGCGGTAATTTACTAAGGGTCCGAACAGGCCACATTTCACCATGGGAAATCCTCAAGCTTGTAAAAATTCATAGAACTATTATGAACGGTCACGTCCGCGTAATGCCAAATGTCCAAAATTTAGACCAGCTCTGATAGGTTATTGGGAACTTTGTAAACGCCCACCGAGCTTTCTTGGTCAGAATGAACTTAGAATTAAGTTAGTTAATAAGAAGATGTAAATACGTAAACTTAAGGTTTCTGTAAACGGCAGAAAAATAAATGCAAGTATTTGTATCTACTTAAGTGTTCTTATTAATCTCAGTAGCTTTGGTCTTCGTGTCCGAGTGTGTTTCAATTAAAAGGATTGCCAGTTACCCCGACTTTAGGCGTCTCGCAATATCGTTCCTGGTGTTTGGTTGAGTTCGTACGAGGATTTGTCTGGACGTTGGGATATTTATGTGAGACTACCGGATGCATTTGGCTTGGTAAAGGAGAGTATCGAGGTCCATGGACAAGTGACAGGCACAGGTATTCATGTAAAAACTGAAAAAATGTGGAAAGAGTGAAGTGAGGTAATTTTAAAGAGGGAAGTACTTATTATTTGATATTTGTTGAATGACAAGTAATGTAACGAGGAGGTATTTGTAATTGATTTTGCACTTGCATAATTTAAAGTGACAGTGACAGACGTACAAGTTGTCACGAAATTAAAAAATGAATTTTCAGGAATAAAAGCAGTCTTGATTATGAGCGAATCCGACCTGTGTTTCAGTTAAGAGTAAATGTTTTCTACCAAAGCTAGATATATTTAATAATATTGATAATTCATAATTTATAAAAGGGTAAATGAGTTACTTAAATTCATTTCAAAAGAGAATTGATTGAAAATAAACTAAAGTATAGTAAAAGTCAGACGTAATAGCTAAAGAATAGTAATTATTGTTATAAAGACCATTATAACATAGTCAATTATAATAATAAATTATATATTTGATTTTTTATTTTATTGCTGATTTCTCTTTTACCTATTATTGTGTTGTTTATCGTATAGTATATATGGTTTGCTTTGTTTATCCCGTAGGATATCTCTTGCTCTATTTTCCCGTTATTTATAATTACTGTACCTAGATACGTGTAGCTGTCTACTTCTTCGATTCTATTATTCTTCACTGTTAATTCTTGCATGGGTGTTCGTTTCTTCCCTATCGTAATACTTTTGCTCTTCTTTATGTTGATTTTTAAATTTGCTCTTTCTAATTCGTTCTTCCATGCAGCTTCTTGCATGTTTCTGTCAGTTTTAGTTACCAAAATTATATCATCGGCATACATCAAGTGTTGCAGATATACGGGTTTCATTATTCTGCTTTTAATTTTTATTGATGTTAACAGTTTTTTACATAGTTCTGCTACGTCACCCATTTTAATTATGAATAAAAATGGGCTAAGGCTATCGCCTTGCTTTATCCCCTTGCGCATTTTAAAACTTTTAGATACTATTTGATTCGTCCTCACAAAGCCCTCAACTTTAGAGTAAGTTATTTTTATAGTTGCGTACTTATCTGTTTGGTCTGAATGCTGTTTGATCTTCGCTTAGCTTACCATCTATTTCCTTTCGTAGCCTACTTTGCACTACTCTACTATAACTTTTGACAGTACTGATGATAAACATATCGCACGGTAATTATCACAGTTGCTCGTACTGCCTTTTTTATGTAGTGGTAATATTACATTCTGCTCCTACTCATGCGATAGTCTTTCTAGCTTCCATGCTATTTTTATTATGTCCGTTAGCCATTCTGCTACATTTGTTACTCCCCATTGGATTATTTTCCGTCTTCTATATTATCTATTCCGGCCGTTTTCCCACATCGCATTGTTTAAATTATCTGTTCGGTTTCCTCCAGCGCAATATTACAGTCTGTACCTATTTCTTCCATATCGTTGATTCTTCTTCGTGTCTTCCTTTCTGAATTTCCTCAAACCTTTTCTCAAAGTACCTTCTCCAGGTTTTTACAATTTCTTCCTTATTCGTGCAGATGTTGTTTTCCCCGTCTTTTATATTGACAATGTAACTTTTAAAATAAGAGCTGACAGTCGAGTCGGATTTGCGTCGTGTAAACTGTAAGGTATCAAAACGATTCTTATGAAGTTACAAAACCATTAGTATGGGTTTTAATGTTATTAGAGTTCAGCATGCTTAGTTAAATTAGAAAATAGGTTTTTCCTGCATCGTTAAAAATTAATTTGAGTAGTAGAGGTAAATTTCTTATCCAATAGAAGTTTTGCGATAGCGTTTGTTTATAAATAATTGAACGCACTACATTTATAGAGTTGCTTTCGGTCTCTGTATCTATTTGGCTGATGCCAAGTAAAGTGCTAATCTTTGTATTCGAAGCACAAAAGAAAGAGCTGTTATAAACAGTCGCCAGCTTTTAAGGTAAAAAGTGGTTATGAAGCGAAAGTTTAAATAAAAATTTGGTTGGACACTTACTTATGGTTAACTTATATGGGAGCTGTCTGTAAAAAAGAATCAGGTTAAAATCTATAATCGCAACAAGCTGGGACAGTGTGTGAGTTGATCCAATATTCTTGGGTAACCTACAACAAACAAACAATTAGTGGTAACGAGATAATTTGGTGAGCTACGATTTTACGGACCTGGTATCCGAGGAAGAAGATAAAGGGCTCATAAGTAGTTCAACAGCGAAGAATTAAGATTCCAAGTAGGCGAACAAGAGGTTTCTATGCTGAGATTCCGCAACACCGAACTTGATGTAGCCATATTTACCTCGGAGGGCAAAGCTTAATGAGCGTTAAATAGTGGCGACAGTGATGCAAATGAGATAATTTACTTTTCCATTTGCTTGCGAGTAGTTTGCTTTCAATTTCAGTGTTTTCAGCCACTCAAGAAATTATTATTCTTGGCCGAAGCCACGTTAAAGTATTAAACTTTCAAACTCTGAGATAATTTTGAATGGTTTTGTATTAGTGGAAGAGTAAGTAACCTAGTGCTAAATGGTGTATTGCTATACAAATTTGGATCATAATCTGAAAAATGTGCATATTTAGTTCTATAAATCAAATGGTAAATTAATTATTTAAATAAACTTCCAATTATTATTATATATTTTTTGAATAGCAGCTAGCGTGGGCTGTACATACAAATAAAGTTATCGCTTCATCATCAACACACCATATTAATATTTACTAGATGTTTGCACTTTCTCCTCAGACAGTGTTCGCCTCACTTAGGAACTAGTGTTTAAGCTTAATCTACATGCAAAGCATAATAGAAAAGTTAAATATATCTAAAGCTGCATAAAATTACCGTACTAAAATAGACTTGAAAATAAAATAGAATAAACGAATATAACAGAAAACGGCCCAGTAAAATAAATATAGCTGAAATTAAAAATTGCAGTTGAGGAAACATCAGAAAAATGTAAAATCAACACGAGCAAAAATAGATACACCGCGGTTCGATGAGAGAACAAAACAGCTACTAATAAAAGAAGATATCACTTCTAAGATACAAAAGATACAAAATTAACATAAGAAAATCACATGTAGAGTAGATTAAAAGCTAGAAATAGGGTGAATCAGGAAATACGAAATTCGGAATACTAAACAAAAGTACAGGAAGGAATTTACGAAGGTATGGAGCATGATCTAGTATATGGTGGTCAGAGAGAACGATACGGGCGAACACCAATGGGTCGAGTATTTCACAAAAATATATTGCAATGATCTATGTGGGCATAAGAAATACATTTTCGACAGTTATTTGTTATCAAAATCTCAAATCGTTACTCTTTCAATATCAGATTTACTTACACTAAAATAGTTATGGTTATGTACTACGCAAGACAAAGAAACTGGGACAACTTTTGATAAAGATATCAGCATTATTTTATTAACATAAATGAGGCTTTAAACAGTTACATTTACTATAATTTTTTTTTCATAGGAACGTCTAGACAAGTTGGCAATGAAATTAAAATTACCTAACATCTATACATACTAAGGTAGTCACATTCACAACCGATCATATTAACTGCCTCAGTTTTTTTGGTCTTGCATCAATTATATTCTGTTATATAAATTTTAATACTAGCTCAATTAAAAAATTTAAAGACCAAGGATAAAATACTAATCCGTTGATGCAGCGCGTTGAGGTCGTTGCTGTACTACTGTTCCAAAACGTTTTTCACAACTGTAAGACATAAAATTTTGCAGTAATTTACAAATACAATACATGTCTAACTTAGTATTCTAGCACATCATAACGTACTTTAAATTCACTGTAAATAACACATACAACATGAAATAATAAACATCGATCAGATTTAGCCGAGTGCTGTATCTGATCAACAATAACATGCCAAAACAAGAGAAGTCACCGACCTCGGGGTATCACACAAAATGTAGGCTGAGCGCACTAATCGTTTTCCGCCAAAGTTGAAGTCCGATGAAAGCGAATTTGTAGATACAGTGATCTCCTGAACGAGAGTTCAGCATGATAGCACGCGCGATGTAGGGAAAATTTCTCCAGATCTTCGTTTGAAGAATGGACAATGGCAGTTCAAAGATTACGACCGTTCAGCGTCAATTCATACGTGATGCATGGAAAATTTCTTTTTCGTTGACATGTAGCAAGGGCTGCGATACGAGGCGTCACTGAGCCATAGTGATTTCTTTAAATCCAATCAGAGATCGACGGATCGACCTATTATTTCCACGGTAATTCAAGACGGGATTTCGAAATTTAAAACTTAGTAGTCTGTGAATTGGGAAGTTGGGTAGATTTTCTCTTATAGTCTGAATATTACATTTACGGATAATTTTTACTTCAATATTTAGGTTATGGACCATATTCTCAAATCGATTGCAGATTGTTACGTATAAAAAGCGTATTTAGCGTTAGAATGTATTTTGTTGCATAAATCTTGGTTATATAAACGTTTGTTTATTTGAGCAGTGCAATCGTATAACGTAGCCGAATTGGCTGCTCGCATATTACGTCGATATCTGTTATCTGCTTACCGGAGCTTTTTCTGGCAGCTCCCGCGCATTCTAATCGTTTATAACGCCGTGCAGGCGGCTCTGGTTTCGCCTTTTCCAGTCATGAAACGTCTTATTACGACCTAAATAGCGTTCCATTTTTGTAAGTGGCCTCATATTAGCAAGATGCATGTATTGGTCGTTTCCCAGAAAAACCTGTAATGCAAGGCGAGTGGTTACTTTATTATAAATTTTGGTAGCGAAGTACATTTTAACTAATTGCGTCAGGAATTTCTAGCTTTTTCCCGGTGATGTTGGCTTCACGCGGGAGTTTTGAAACTCCATTGATTCGGCCTACTTTGGGGAGGCGTGTATATCCTCCATCACGGAAGCATATCGTCGAAGTCATCCACTGGTGATCTCTGCCAGCACCGTCAACTTGCTGCAGCATAGCGGTAATAGCCCGTTTGGAGGCTATTTAGACAAGCACTGCAGAAGCCTGTTCTCTCAGATAAGTAACTTACGACGTAATGAACTGCGTCACTCTACAGCAGCTGTAAAATTATACCTTCTTAGCGTAGCACTCTAACTTCGTGTTGTGCCATTTAATCGATGCACCTGGCTGGATTTCTTTCAGAATTCAGCTGATGCTAAACTGGGTTAATGATACTCATACTACAAGGTGCATTAATGTAGAGGAATTAAAGCTGTTGTTAGTCCATAATTTACATTTTGCAGGTTGACCCGTAATTACTTATTTAATTGTGTTAGTGACTAGTATGATATGCTAAGTGGGAGTGCACCTTCCGCGTAAGTAATGCTTTTAGGAACTGTTGTAGTGACTATTATATGCAACGTTTGCTTAATAAAGTTAGCGCACCTTTTATGCCATTTATGTGTCTCATTTCGTTGCTGCTACCTTTTGGCTTTCAGATATTGCACTATCGCAAAGTCTCAACTTATCTGATCATATTTGTTATAATTTAAAGACTTGTTGGCGCTCATGGTATTTGGTAATAAATAATTTAAAGAACTGCACACCGTCTTGACTGAGTCTAGCTGGCGAACCCTCAAGTATACTTTCGTAGCGTTGCGATATTTGAATATATTTAGGAATATAACTAACAACATTATTTGAAAAACATCTTATGATTTGTTTTGGCAATTCTTCAAATAATAAATGCCTTCGAAATGTGGTCTTATCGACGCATGCTTCGCGTATCGTGGGTTGACAAAGTGACCAATGTGAAAATACTGCAAAGAATGAACTGCTCACTAGAAATAATGCCAATCATCAAGAGGCGAAAATTGGAGTACCTGGGGCACGTGATGAGAGTAAAAAAGTATAAACTCTTGCAGTTAATCCTACAAGGACGAATAGAAGGAAAAAGAAATCCTGGACGTAGACGAACTTCCTGGCTAAAAAATCTTCGCACTTGGTACAATAAATCCACAACAACATTGTTCCGAACTGCAGTCTCAAAAATACAGATTGCCCTATTGGTCGCCAACATATGTTGGGATAGGCACTAGAAGAAGAAGGGTTCTTCAAAACCTTAGTAACTCATTGATATGATTTTGAACTTGCAACAAGTTTAGCTCTACTGCCTGCAAAGTATTGGCAACGGTCTTCAATACTGAAGAATATTTTTTAAGTTACTAAACATATGGGATCTTCGAGTGATTTAAAGAGTTGATTGATGTTGAAATTGATTCTTTTGGATCAAATTCTAACTGCTTGTACTATCCAGATTTTGCTCATAACTGAAGATGTACATGCATCCAAGTTATGACGTTCAACTATTTAGGGGTAGATATTGCTACCACCAGATAATTAGCAGAAGAAGTAAATAGGCAGGCACAGAAAGCACTAAGAATAGTCGAACATTTACAACAAACGGTATAGAATAACAGACGCATGAGAAAAAGTAGTCAAAATTTACAAGAAAGTCATGGCGTATGCAGGAAAAACAAGGGCCGATACCAAGCAAACTCTGATATAGATAGAAAATGGTATATGAGGGAAAGCACCGAAAAAGATGGAAGTAACGCTGGTTTTCCTCGTTTGCGAAATGGGGAAGGCTTAGCAAACAGGAATTATTCCGAGCTAGAAGAAGAAGAATTGAATATGTTACTGACCGAAAGTGTCGCTTTGAATTTTTCGCCGACTTTTACGTAGTACTGTCTACGTCCTTGGTGCTAGCTGCTAAGCAAAGGACCTGTAAACGCGTAAAGCATCAGTACACGTCAGCTGGACCAAGCTTTTGACGCCAAGCAGAATTGAACACTTGCAGCCCCGATTTCTTCAGGTTTTTCTAGCACGTAGCCACTAAGGCGACCCTTATTGGTTTTCCTGATTTCAGCTTTTCTATTGGTTCACTTGGTAAGTATTTAGGTTTTGTAGTACATTTTCGTTTGTAACAAGAACAGTGAATGGGTAAACCTAACAATACATAGTCACATGTGTTATTCTCCAATTATAGTGAAGATTGTGCGTTTAAAACGAGGAATAATATTAATTTTCTATTTATATCAATGCAGTGTGTTTTAAAAGGCCTTGTTAACGACTGTATCTGCGAGTCACCTTAATCCACAACTTATTTTTGAGTGCTAATGATGTTAGTGATTCATTAATCGGTTACGTACGCTCTGTTTGTTTACTACTTTTGTACTATTCGTGCCATGGCATCTATTGTATTGCAGGGATTTACCTACATGTAACCTGGTTACAGATTGCTAAGTTGCAAATATATTAATAAATAAAGGATTGTTTTTGATATTTGAAACTCAAACCTTGTGTTTTATATCTCCGAATATACTGTTATTATATTAATGCAGTTAGTTAAGCTAATCTAACCACTGCATAATGGTGACCCCCCAAGGTAAAATAACACTTCGAACACCAATCTTCGAAATAATAATACTTCAGCCTGCGACCAATTCTAACGTGAGTGATATTTCAGACTGTTCGTTCCCGACTCCCTGGATATTCCCTGTCCGTATCCTGAGTCTATTCGACGATTTCTGTCTTCATCCATACAATTGGCATCCTTGAATTACCTGAATTTCTTCTGTCAACCCTACGCGAACCGTTGGATATACGTCCGTCTGCTTTGCCACCCAGGGGGACAGTTTTCAGTGACCTTCAAGCTAAGTATTTGATTATATTAACGTCAAAATGAACCGTCTTGCATTTCCTGAATTCCAAGCGAATGACATCGAACTATATTTCACTTTGCTCAGAGCCAAATTGAGTCACAGGAGGAAAAATTCAATATTATTTCTCTTCATTTACCCTCTGTTGCACTAAGCAAGGTACGTGATCTAATTGTCCATCAACCCTCTCATTTCCCATACACAAAGATTAAAAAGCGTTTGATTCAAGCTTATGCCGAAACGTCATCTGAAAGATTGTCCATGCTATTGAACGAAATTCAATTTAGCGGTAATCCTTCAGATTTATGGTATGAAATACTTAAACTTAGTAGTGATAATGGAGTGCCCAGCTGCTTTTCCGCGCCAGTTTTTCCTGTCAAAGTCCCCCCCCCCCCCCCCCCACACATTTGATTTGGTTACCAAGGGTTATTTTTTAGAGAATAAAAAACTATGCAGAACTATAAATTAGTAAATAGTTATCCCTAGCTGCAAAAATTCTATCTTTTCAACAAGAACAATAACAATCAAAGCAATAGCTACAAGATTGTAGCTCGAAAAAAAACGTTGCTACCTGTGTTGTGTGATTTATATTGTTATATTTTAGATGTTTTGATTTAATGTTGATTGTTATTGTTCTTGTTGAAAAGATATAAGTTTGTTGCAGCTAGGGATAACTATTTACTAATTTATAGTTCTCCATAGTTTTTTCTTCTCTAAAAAATAACCCCAGGTAACCAAATCAAATGTTTTTGGGGGGGAGCTATGGAGGGATTTACCTACATGTAACCTGGTTACAGATTGCTAGGTTGCAAATATATTAATAAATAAAGGATTGTTTTTGATATTTGAAACTCAAACCTTGTGTTTTATTGCTCCGAATATATTATTACATTAATGCAGATTTTGTGTTATTAATTTCTTTCGGTGCATTATTATCGTCGTTGCGAACAAACATATTATCGATGTTGACACTAGCCGTTGTTGTTTGTTTTGTTTTGTTATTGTTATCTCCTTATAACCTGTCTTTCGTCGCAGCTCATCTACTCCGTGTGGTTCAGCGGAGCGAATTAAGGCAAGTTGTTGAACCTGGAGCCCCTAGATATTAAGGTCATTATTACTAATAACTAATAACAAGTAGGTGAATTTATTACGCATTATTTAATCCCATGGCGCTTCTCCAGCGTTCTGTTTCTACTATTTGCTTGGAGTTCTAAAAGTTACGACGGTGCTATCCGGAAGTTTAATTAATGTTACATTCCTAATCAAAACTTGTATAAAAAATGGCACCCAACGGGTTAGGAGTTCTTCAATTAATAAGTACATTTTAATCAAATATTGGTATATTTTAAAACACCACTGATATTTGATTTGGTTTGGCTCTTCCATCTTTTTCCCATATTTATTTAGTGCTTTTATTCTTTTCCTGGTCAAATTAAATACGCTCACATAGAAAATTGAGATCGCTATGCTATGGTATCTTGAATATTCCTCCGTTTTATGTGCACTAATGTAATATATGTAATACTCTACTTGCTAATCGCCTTTGATTCATATCCAGATAAATGTTTCATTATTCGCTTTTAAGTCATATAATGCACTCTTGCGCCTTGGATAGTAAATTTAAGTGCTTCAGTTACTGCACGAAGTTCTACGATTTAATTTGAAACGCTTTACCGTGTCGCTTGATTTAGATGCACATTCTATATTATTTCTATGAAACGGGTGCAATTCGTAAGTGGAATTGTACTGCATACTTTATATTTTATATTATTGTAATCTTCGAAACTATGACTCCAGGTATCCAATTAAGTAGTTGAAGAAATTTACCTTTTAACTGATAAGATTCAAATTACATTGTTAAGCGTTTTATAGCCTATTAATTGTATTTGGAAGATTGTACACAGCTCGTTAGTTCTGTTAAAATTTATGCATGCTCAATTCCACGCTGAATTGTTTTCAAATTAGAGACTAATGAGCGTCCAAGCTTCAAATTGGAAAAGAGTAAAAATTCAAAAACAATGAATAGTAACAATAGAATTAATTTTCTGAGTCATATCATAACTGACTTGTATTAAATAGGACGATAGTAATTGTGGAAAGAAGACTGTGAAGCTCACATTCTTTTCTGGTGCAGAATTTGAACTTTAGAAAGATATTTTTAATTTACAGTGCTTTAAAGTATGTTTGCCAACAGATCTAGAGCTGTCTTTTCGTTCATTTTATTAAAGAAAATGTGCAAGTCAAATTATGCTTTCGACTGGCATGATTTATAGGATTTGCATCTGAATTTTTTGTTATGCAAGTTATTGTCCTTAATATGACAATAACACGATTAATGATCGCTGTTCGTGCGCCCAAGAAAAACGGTGAGGTATTAAGCCTTGATTGCTAATTATAGGACCCAGCGAAATTGAATAACAGCTATAATTCAGGCAATATCATTAACCTAAAACGTGTAGTATACCGGTATTAAGTTTCTTTATATAGCAACAAGGAGAAATTGCTCAGTGTTGATACAAGATGATGGCCACTGAGTGGCATTAAACGTGATGTAAAGCAATTACTTTCACTCATTCCCATCCTTCAGGTAATGCTGAGCTAACGTGGCGCCGTGCTCTTCAGACATAACCTTGTTTTTGCTGATGTAAATGGTTATTTTAAAGCGGCGTGATGCTTCACATACGATTTGCAATAATCTCTTTGCGTAAGTATAAATGGTGTTATTCGAAAACATCAAACATTTGTTTCGTTACTTAAAGGCCGCACAATTCGTGCTGAAATAATAATAGTATTGCTGTATAGTTTGTTATTTATGTTTTTAAAACGCTTTTGTGGATCGTTTGCCATTGATGTTGGCTATTAAGCACGGCAATTGTTTTATTGTTTATTATATTAGATTTTATGAAATTTATAAAAAGTAAATAAATTTAATCATAACAAGCTCTGGTCTAAATACTCGACGTTATACATAATTGTTATAGAAAATTTCCCACAAGAACTACATTTCTGTGAATAAACTGAAAAAGCCACAGATGCCAAATAAGTGCAAGAATGTAAGATCCATGGATTTTTGTTGTTAAGGCACATGAATAGAACAGCAATTCTTATTTTGTTGTATAGTCTGTATAACCTCTAATAAACTTACTCCATTTGACAGAATAGAACATTGTTGCCAGATGGACTGCTTATTTTGATAGTACATGTGGAAAAATATTTAAAATATAAGATATTGTAAGACCGTCCATATACTTCATTAAAAACGCCTTTAATTACCCAATTACTAAAGCTGGAAACTAAAAATTACTGAAGTTCTATTTTCGGTTCTGCACAAAATGTAGCAACTTTGCATTTGAAGATTTTTTCCATGTTTTCTAATCTAAATTAATTTAAAAGCCATAACCTCGAATTTACACGTCGTCTAAACATACTCAAGTAATTTTACACAGCTGTACGTATTTCTTTACCACTTTTTGAAAAAGTCTTTTAAGTAAATTATCCACATGAGCTGAAGAAAGTGATATTTTCCTAAGTGTGGCGAAGTAAACCAATTATTATTGTAAAAAAGCTTAATTTATTATAACGTTTTTTAGAGTTGATGGGTATAACTTCGGAACATTTTTTTAACAAAGTAAAGCAATCTATATTAACTACTTGAAATCGAGTAAGGACTTCCCATCGTGGATCCGTGGAACACTCTGGTTGTCTGTTCAAAATATGAGAGTAAAACTTCTTCACTAATCCTTATAACATAAAATCGTTGCTCTCTTTCTTTCTTTGTATGTGTTTGTTCGCTATCTCCTCCGAAGATACTGGAGCGATTAAGTTGAACGATGGCTTAAAATTTTGCTAACTTTTAGACTTAGATCGTAGGCCGGTTTTTATTTACAAAAAAGTACGAAAAGGTTTTATTCTAATTAAATTGTCTGTCGCCGTGGGCTACGGTGTGACAGCTGCTGTCGCCGTGTGTTATTAGCTCGGGTGAATACGTATGTTCATATATCATTAGAGCGGTGCATTATTCAAACAACCAAGGATGGTCCAGGGGTAGAGTATTCGCCTGCCACGCTGGCGACCCGGGTTCGATTCCCGGTCCATGTATCTTTTTTTTAAATGTATATTAATGAATCTCTCTTAAATTAGCGAACCGAAGCGTAGTTCGGGTGACTCACTAGTTTATACCATAAAATCGGTGGTCTCTCTCTGTGTTCGCTATCTCCCCGAAGATACTGGACCGATTAAATTGTATCATAGCTTAAAATTTAGCTAATTTTTGGACTTAGATCGTAGGCTGGTTTTTATTTTCAAAAGAAGTACGAAAAAATGTAATTTTATTAAATCGTGTAATTAGCGAAGCGAAGCTTAGCTCGGGTGATTCACTAGTTTATTAATAATCACCTTGTTTCAACTCTTTCTCTTTGCACCAAACACTAATTAGTGATGGCACCTTTTATGTTTCTCTTTAGTTTTTACTGGGATTAATGATTGCACTGCTAAGGCACGCGATTTTTCTATATTGGACAGTTTTTAGAATTTATTCAGCAAACACACGCAGAAAATCAATAGTCATGATACCAACGAAGGATTCTTGATCTATAAGAAATCACAATTGGTTAAAGTAATTTCCCTCCACATGGCCGACATCCTCTATTCTCTACCTAATAATTGTCTATTTTTTTATTTTAGTTGCTATGCGGTGCGTAGAGGGAAATGACCATAGAGTTAGAAAATTACCACAGATTGTAATTTCAGAACATTGTTTAATTGTTCTATTTTAAAGCTGTATGAGTATTTCAGTGACAAGAATAACCTTCCTATAGTCAAGAATTTAATCGCTTCCCGGTGTTAAATTTTCCCCACGCTACTAAATCGACTATAAAATCTAAAGTTATATACAAGATACCAGTGTTGAATTCCGACTGTTTCCTCCGGGGCGGAACATGGAAGTTCTGGGGGGTATTTTTTAAAATTAAAATATGAAGAGATACATGGCGTTTACTTAATTTACAGAAACAAAATAGATTTAAATGGCAATACTTATTTCCGCACAATCCACCCATTCTTTTACATATAGTAAACAATCTCCTCTCCCCGGACACCCCCCCTGGATTCAACACTGCAAGATACGAAATGATGGGTAACAAGATAATGTGTTTCAAGGCACACTAGATAGAGAACTGCAAAAAGTTTTTCCTTTCCTTGGTATTTGCATTTCCGTCTAGTATGAATGGCCCTCAACACTCAAAGATAAAAGGAAACATTATATTTATTTAGGGTCAGATTACACAGTCTTCTTCATAATTGTGGCGACATATGTTACATTTATACGTTCAGCTGTGCATATAATCATTGCATATAGGCCCGGCGGTTTTTAAATAGCGCGCTGTTTGTGCACCGCTTTTATGTTTCTTATTGCACTTTACTTTCAACAAACTTTTAAAACTAAAAATTCTTTAATTCTGGGGTTACTGTTTGTGCGTTTGCATGTTGAAACGAATTTGCGGGCTTGCAATATTACATAATTCACATTCCGATTCTATGCTTAAATTTTATCATTTTGGATCATGATTGGCGACATACACCTTGTACACCTTAAATTTGTGGGAAATGTGTAATGTGATTGTGTAAACGTATAGAGAACGTGTCTTGTTACCAATCTGCAATCAAGTACTACGAAGATTGAATGAATCGTATATTGTAATCTCGTAATCAGATGATTCATGTATTCTTTTAGTCAGATACTTAGACTATGAATGGATTAAAAAAAGAACTCTTTTCCACCGCCAAGCTTCGAACTCGAGATATCCTGCATAGGAGTTAAGAACGCTAGTTTTAACTACTATTGCGCCACAAAGTTTTTCCTTTAATTGCTTGGATTCTATTTCTGTTTATATCTCATATAAAAAATAACTAAGCGATATAAAATGTGTGGAAAATCAACGTTTCTAAAATACTGTTTTGCATAGTAAATTGGGCTGACTGATTTATTTAGATTTAAAGAAATTCAATTAATACACAAGTAAACTCAAATATTGTAAGGATCGATTAACGAGACTAGCTGAGTTGCGCAGTCTTAAATCACAATAAGGATAAACAAAACGAAATATCTTCGAAAAATACTTGCCGAACTACAAGCTTAATTTTTTTCTAAATTTACTTCAGAGTCACTTGAATTAGTCTCACATCCTTTGGACAGATTTTCCATATTGTCACTTTCACTTGTATCATCAGAGGAAACGTGGTCTTCATCGTATATGATATCACTCATATCTTCTAGAACAGCAGCTAATTCTTCAAGAATTCCAAAAAGAAACTATACCAAAATATAATAAATAAATAATAATAATAATAATAAAAGCAATAATATATTAGTACCTAGTAGTACCAAGTAACTTGATAAAAACAGTTTATATAGATTACATGCAAATGAGATAAATGAAAATTGCACATGAATCTTATTATAGAGCTCACTAGGGCGGGTAAGGTGAGATATCGCCTCAAAACTCTTTTGTACGCATTTAGGGTAATCCTACATTCTCTGTGTCTCCAAAGATGCCTGATTCTTTTCTTTTTCTTCTTCTTCAGGTTCCTTCTCCAATCGGAGTTTGGAAATCATGACTGCGATTCTTATTTTATTGGCAGCTATTCGAAACAGTTCTCTTACATTTCTAAGAAAAATATTTTACTTCTTCCAACACTTCTTCTGCCCCTTATTTTACCCCCCATAATCAACCTCAACATTTCATAACGGGCTCCTCTCCTGACGTAGCCGAGATATTGTATTTAATTTACGTTTCTTGATTGTTTTCAATGATTCCGCCTCTTTGTCCATTCTCCGCAATACTTTCAAGTTGGTAACAGGATCCACCCAAGATATTCTTAGCGTTCTTCGATAACACCAACGTTCAAATGCTTCAATTTTTTTATTTCTGCCTGTTTCAGTGTCCATGCTTCAGCTCCATATAACAATGTCGAGAACACATAGCATTGTAGGATACGAACTCGTATAGTGAATGTGAGGTCACGACTAAAGAGGACTTTTTAAACTTTGTAAACGCCGCTCAAGCTAGTATTTCCATCCTTACTCTTTATGTTTTGATCAGAGTTTTGAGTAATTCATGTGCCGAGATATTTATATACTCTGTTATCTTTTCTATGCGTGTGTTAGAAATGAAAAGATGTACGTTGTGGTTTGGACTTTTCATAACTACCATAAATTTGTTAATTTTAATACCATAATTGTTACATTTTTGGTTTAGACTTTCTAACAAATCTTGTAGATCCTGTAAATTGTCCGCGAACATCACTGTATCGTCTGCATATCTTATGTTATTGACGATCTCCCCGTTTATTCTAATGCCCTCTGTACTTCGCTCCAGCGTTTCTTGGAAGATCCCATCACTATACAGTGCTTTCGTAAAGTGGTGGATAAATTCGTTAAAAATTCAAGGAATCACTTTTGGAAAAAACGCTGGGACCCGTCGATTTTTATTTTTATTTGCGCATTTTTTCAAATAAAATCTATTCATTCAGTGACCCGCGTAGACGGTATGAGGTCATCGATGTTTTTTTTAAAATAGCAACCGCCTTTTTTATTACGGAATATGAAAGAACGCATTTTTTACTTACGCTAAGTTGATTTTTGAGTATAGGTCACATGACCAAAAATCAAGAAACACATTTTAAACTGCAAAATACTAAATTTAATTGCAATGATAATTGCAAAAACCACTAAATTAAATGTTCAAATTGTGCACCGTTGTCTGTCTGACAGTAGCAAAGATGATTGATATGTTTTTATTGAATGCGGTCATTGATAAAAACGTAAAATCATATTTCCTGAAATTAAATTTATTATTTTGCACCCTCTAATATTTTTCTTAATTTTTGTTCGTGTGATCTATACTCAAAAATCAACTTGGAGTAAGTAAAAAAATGCGTTCATTCATATTCTGTAATAAAAAAGGGGGTTGTCATAAAAAAAAAAAACATCGATGACGTCAACTCTCCTACGCAGATCACTCTGTATATATAGATTTTATTGGAAAAAATGCCCAACTAAAAATAAAAGTCGACGGGTTTCAGCATTTTTTCCAAAAGCCATTCCTTGAATTTTTTACGAATTTATCCACTACTTTACGAAAGCACTGTATATATTGAAGAGTAATGGGGATAATATGCAGCCTTGTCGAAGTATGCAATAATGATTAACACAAAAATATTACTAGTAATACAAAAATGTGTGTAACATTGTTGGGTCCGATGGACCCTGGTGGTAGACGAAAGTTTTTTTGTGTGAGCGAAAATATGAAAACTAGAATTTTCTGTTTAAATTACAAATACATATAGGGGATATATTAACAAAGTC
Organism: Agriotes lineatus; assembly: GCA_940337035.1. Classification (NCBI taxonomy): domain Eukaryota; kingdom Metazoa; phylum Arthropoda; class Insecta; order Coleoptera; family Elateridae; genus Agriotes; species Agriotes lineatus. The sequence goes on along the minus strand of OW679197.1, from coordinate 107,725,852 downwards.
AGAAAATTACAGATTTAGTAGTTGAATAATGACAAAATAATCAAACCTCAAAATTGATTTAGGGCCGACTGGATCCATTTGATAGACACAGTGGCTTATTATAGCCGAATCCTGATATGTCCGGGCTTCCATTGAATGGTTGACAAAGAATTAGTTTCATATTTGTGATAAAATATTATTTCTCAGGCATGTATCTACTGAAAATAACAACCCAAAATATCCACAGCCAATAGTTTTTGGATTTTTTTAATAAAAAAAGTACAATTTGAAGGAAAAAAGATAAGGGGCTTCTGGCGGCAAGCCTGGTTAATACGCCACCAGGTAGCGATAGGGTTACTGTAACATATTGAAGTGATACCAGCTATTATTATTAACCTACTTAGAATACATTTATTGATGTATAATTAACCCCACACTATTGCCAAATTTATTTGATAACGACAAATGTTTTTTGTGCCCGTACTGTGCAATTATATTATTATTTCTAACCAGCTCATCTTATTTTATTTTAGATAAAATTGATTCTTATCAGGTGAGTCATGGGTAAATTATAATTCTTTAATCTTACTGGAAATTTTAAACTTGACATTTAAATATGGCGTGTCGGTAATTCAGATCACTTCTGTATCTACCCTAAATTAGACGCATTTTTCTTAATCTCACTGTATTTTAGCAATACTTCAAGGTAAATGATAGATTTCCTTAGCTTCCTATGAATACTAACTTGCATTGATTTTCCAACAAGGTTGATCACTTTTCTGTAGCTTTCATTACCGTTCATGTGGGTTCTCAGAAGTAATCTGCAGCCGGTCCTCGGCGATACCTGCACATCTGGAACGGTTTCGATGGTTGTACTAGTTGAAACGGCACTTCCTTCATACTCTACACAGCTCGATAACCCCGTAGTACATGGACCCCTTTTACGTTGGCAAGGTTGCAGCTTCAGGAGCAGAAATCGGGATTCTTGCTCCTTCTGTGTGGTATCCTCAAGGCGCTTTACAAACGCACCCGTGCTCAAGGACTGCCTCTGGATGAATAGTGTACGTGGGGCTCTTTTCTTATGTATGACGAAGATTATATATTCTGAATTTATATACCGTTTTATTTAGTTGCGGCCCTTCTGCCACGCATGTATTCACCCAAGAAAACGATAAATTAACATTTTTACTGACAAATTTCTATTTAATTTTTTTCAATTTGGGAAGTATAACCGTTTTTTTCCTCTTGGGAAAACAATTATTCTTGTTTATCTAATCTTCAGGGCAACCAACTAATTATTATTTCATATGCAAACCTGACAAATCACATTACCTAATTTATAAACTTAATCAATGTTACACATACAATTTACTTTATTTTAAAGACTTCAATGTTTGAATTATGTAATTCACAATAAATAACAATCAATATGTACTGAGCTGGTTAACATAAATTTCGAATTAGTTTTTCTTGTTTTGAAAGTCGAATTATCTCGAATGCAAAATCATATCTGTTGTGTTTTTCTAACAGTTCAACCCGAAGTTTCCCAGTCCCGCAAACAACCTGTCGCGCGCTTTCCTAATTTACCGCAGGGCAAACGCCCTGCAGTTCTCCCGTGGAAGTTCGTGCACCCCGAATTATCGACCAAATCATTCCTATCGTCCCTTGGAAAGGAACAGTAAAATTCATTTGCATTATTAAGACGGCATTCCTCGGGGCCCTGTCACGTCAAATGAGAATCATTATTTCAATAGACATACAATTATGGCGAGCAGTGCAGGTTCTACAATTGTCTAGGGACAGGGTTCGAAGACGGGGCTGCAGACAAGGGCAAAGCAAGTCACTGGCCGAAGAAGCACGCGGTTGCGCACCGCCAAGGCCAGGGTTTTGTACCTGACGGCTAGCATCGGCTAATCGAAGCCATTAGCTACCAAATCTAATCACCGGCTAATCGCGCGTTTTTGCCCACCGGAGCTTAACTATCGCTAATCCCATTCAGGAGTCGCTGCTTTGTTGGGAGCTCGATAAGTGCAACCGCGACGTTTCTAAATGGGACGACTCCGGAAACGGTTCGCTAACCCCCGAAATCGTTTAGTCATTCGATTGTCACTAAGAGGCTGTGGAGCAGAATGGCTGCTGTAGAACCACAACCTCATTTTTTTTTGCAAAACTGAGTCTGCAAGCTCTCCATTACATTTGTAAACAGATGAAGAATATACGGGGTGTCACAATTTAAATCCCGGAACACGCGAACAGAATTACATGCTTACGTTTGTCTCAACATGTTTAAACTATCATTGGAACGTAGGAGGAAGTCAGTAAAATCAAGATATCAACGATGACGCTAGAAATGGACAGACACAAATGCGGACATTATGTGGGCTGTGGTGCGGTCAGAGAGAAGATTAAGTGTACAATTTTCGGTAGAGAAGTGAATAATGAGAAGGGAAACAGCAAGACCGATTTATATAGTGAACTTGGACAACCGAGCATAGATCATGACAATGGTGGAGGTCCATGTGTGGCCATTTACCTCAAAAAGTCCGTTTTTAAAAACTTTAAAGTTATACAATCTACACACAACATATCTGGGATCGAGAACATCTGGCTTAATCTTAGCTCTAAAGATCTTACATTTACTTTAGGATGTATTTATCGTCCTCCATCTCCAAAAGTTAGTCACGGATCAGATGCAAGTCTTTGCGAAAAAATTAAAAACATCAGACCTTCATCTAATGAATTAATTAGTTTTGGGGATTTTAATCTCCCAGCTTTAAAATGGTCTATTCCAGACCTTTCTGATGCAGAGTCATTGCTGAAATGCTAGTTAATTGTAACTTATTCCAACTTGTCTCGGAGCACACACGTTTCAGAGCCAACCAAAATCCATCTACAGTCGATTTAATTATATGCTCGTATTCGGATTTACTTCACGATATCTGCTACATCTATATGGCTTTCAGCTTCCATTACCCCAATTTTCAAAAAAGGTGATAAACTTGACCCAAACAATTATCGTCCAATAAGCTTCATCTCTGTCTGTGCCAAAACTAAAGAATTAATGTAGATTCTCCGCTTCCTTTCCTTTTGAACAACAATATTATCACTACAACACAACATGGGTTCATACCTGGAAGGTCTGCTCTCACCAATCTACTCTCTTGCCTCGACCAGTGGACTTTGGCCTTGGATAAAAAACAATCTATTGATGCCATAGACTTGAACTTTTCAAAATATTTTGATAAAGTTAAAAAAAAAACTTTTTCTGAAGCTTGAACACTTTGGTATCCGAGGAAAACTTTTATCCTGGATTTCGGCCTTCTTATCCTGTCGTAAATTCACAGTTAGGATTGGACCTGAATATTCAACCTGGCATGATGTTAGCCTCTGGTGTACCTCAGGGTTCTGTTCTTGGTCCAACATTGTTTTTTTATATTCAGCATGTTATTAAATCCAGTCATGCTTTTTATGCCGGTGATAGTAAGTTTTTGGAAATCCTATCACCAACTGTAATACACTACAAGAGGATTTGGAATCTATTCAAAACTGGTGTAAGACTTGGTCTACCCCTGTTTTACATCTTGGATATAATAATCCCTGTCTAACTTATCAGATAAATTGAATTCTAATCCACCCGAGGGATAATTGCTCCGATTTAGGTGTCATAGTCAACAGTAAACTTTGATGGTGTGAACAAGTTCAAGCAGCTATCAAAAAAGCTAACACATCAAAATATTTACTTTCTAAAAGCTTCCAACAATTAGACCCAAGTTTGTTCTTGACTGTATAAATCGTACATCCGACCTCACCTTGACTACGCCATTCAAGTTTGGAGCCCCTGTCTCGTCAGAGATATACAACGCATGGTTTCTGGGTCTTGAAGGATGTGTTATGAAGAACGTATATCTCGTTTGGAACTTCCCTTCTTACAGGACCGGCGACGTCGCGGTGATGAACATATTAACTTACCACATATCTCAAAACTATTTTTACATGTAACATGAACGATCGCTTAAGGGGACATTCATTGAAGCTAACAAAGGGGGTTTTCAGAACTTTCAGAACTCACCGGCAATATTTTTTAACAAACCGGATATTCAACAATTGGAACGCTCTTCCCGACTCTGTTGTCACCGCTGCACCTGCAAGTGTTAGTGCTTTAAAAAATAGATATGGCTCTTGTGCATAATATTTAAGTTTAGTTTTACTTAATTTTTTCATACAGACTTTTTTTCTATTTTGGGCAAAATAGGTTCTATCTCTGCTCTTGTATTTAGTTAATAATAATAATAATAATA